>OX403618.1:42196866-43424366 GCA_948107695.1 Meliscaeva auricollis
ATTTTGTTTTATTGAACATAATATTTACAATTTGACTTAAACTTACAAATAATATAATACAGTGGCAAAATGTTAGAATTGTTGGCACATAGGGGGCCTAACGTAATACAGTGGCTTAAATTAAAATGAATATATAGTTATATTTTACATGTCAAAAAATAAAAAACTTAATATTTAAAGTCGGTTGACTTGGTTCATCTCGGGGTATTCCTTCCCGGTTCTCAAATGACAGTGCTGCTTAGCGATTGTTGGGATGGTGGTGACGTTTAGCCACGATAATGGGCCGACCCAGGGTCAGAGTAGAAGTTAACTGCTTCGTCGTCGTTGATTGCTGGAACAATATCCTCGTTTAGGATTTCCATTGCTGACAGGTACCTTGGCTCGGATTGTCTTTATTGAGTAATCATCCTTCTCATCAGTTGGTTGGGGTGGTTAGTGATACTTTCGACAAGTTTCTTTGCTGATAGTAGCAAATACTTGTCAAGTGGGATGATTTTGGCTTCTTCGTAGAGTCGTTGGTTGCTGTAATGTTTCTGCCTCTGTCGGTTGAAGAAAAGTCCGGTGCAGATCCTCAGTATTTTCCTTTCAAACAGTTGGAGGTCCTTCATGTCTGTTTTTGAGATAGTGTACCATACTGGACAGCTGTAGCTGATGACTGGTCTAAGGAGCTGCTTGTATATTAAAAGCTTAGTTGGCTGGCTCAGTCCGGTTCTTCTTTTCATCAAGGGGTACACGCGATGGAATGCCAGGTTTGCTTTCTTCAGCACATCCCTTGAGTGCTGGTTGAATCTCAGGAGCTCGTTAAAGTTGATGCCTAGATACTTAGCGTTGCGTTTGGCTGGCAATCTAGTTCCATCTGGGAGCGTGAGTGTTATGCTTCTACAGTTTCCAGCCGAACGACTGCCTCGCCCTCCTGTTCGTCTTAGGCACAATAGTTCCGATTTCGATGAGTTGATTCGGATACCCCATTTGCTGTAGAACTCGAATAGTTTCCGGATATGCACCTCAACTTTTCGAACAGCTGTCATTGGCGATGATGATGCGGAGTATGTAAGTGAATCATCGGCGTAGAGCAGGTTTTTACATCCACTTGCAGTTAGTTGGTCGGAGGTAAGGATGCTGTAGAGAAACGGACCAAGTTTTGAACCTTGAGCAACTCCAGCTCTGATACACTTCACTGTTGATTTGTAGCTTTCCAGTTGAACGAAGAAGTTTCTGGAAGAAAGAAAAGCAAATATTATTTTTATTAGTGTCGAAGGAAAGCCCAGTATGTTGAGTTTATGAACAAGGGCTTCAATCCATACGCTGTCAAACGCTTTCTCAACATCAAGGAAGCATGCGACGGTGACTTGGCGGTTGTTAAGGGCAGAGGTAATGTCTTGATGAAACTTCAGGAGCGGATGTAGTGTGGAATGCTTTTCCCGAAAGCCGAACTGCATGTCTGGGATGATGTTGTTATCGCTGCAAAACATCTTCAGCTTCCTGAGTATCAGCTCTTCCAGAAGCTTACTTAGGTTGTTCAGAAGGGAAATTGGCCTGTAGTTGGAGATCATGTTCCTAGCACCCTTCTTAGGGATCGCCACGATGTTTGCAGTTTTCCATTTTTTCGGGAAGTAGCTGTTGTTGATGCAGTTATTAAGGATGATAGCTAAGAAGATTAACACTGTCTGCGGAAGCCTCTTTAAAACGAAGTTAGATACTCCATCTGGTCCAGTTGATTTCTTTGGCTTGGAGTTACCTATTATTTCGGCTATTTCTTCGGGGGAGCTGAAGTTTGGGCTGTCAACGGGATCACTTGCAGAATCTGTTGGATTGTTGCTTTAACTTCATCTAGAAGGACAGGATCTGTAGATGGGTTCGGTGTGAAGTTTCCCTCGAAATGAGCTGCAAATGATTCTGCTTTGTCTTGTGGCGTTGTTGCTTGTCCATTGTTGGTTATAATCACTTCCGGCATTGATGACTTCTGTCCAATAATTCTGTTGAAGTTCTTGAAAGCATCAGGTCCAGGTTTTATTGACTGCAGTCTCTTTTGGAATTGTATGTTGTTGCGGTGTTGGATGGAGTTCCGGAACATAATATTGGTGCATTGAAGTTCGCTCCACACTGTCCGGTAGTTGATGTTGGATGTGTTCAACTCTCGCTGGTGAATCCTTTGAAGACGTTTCCTTAATCGTTGCCGGTGATTGTACAGGGTTTGAACATACTCTGGAAGATGGTGGTATCTGTCCTTTGAAGTCTTGGGCTGCAACGCGTCTGTAATCGTCGACTCCAAGGAGTCAATGTCAATTTCGGTATTCTGTAGATTCCTGTTCTGCGGAGGTAGTGTGATAGTTTCTTCTACATTCCTCTGAAGCTTGTCAACCTCCAGTCTTCTGTAGTTGATGAAGTGTTCCGCTGGGTCTGTTGATAGTAGTATGGGCTGATGGAGCCTGATACTTAGCTGCACCGCTTCATGATCTGAATCGCTGGGCACTGTTGAACAGGTGAAGTTGGAAATATCTGGAAGTATATAAAGAAAATTAGATGTTGCTAAGAAGAAGTCTAATGTTGATGGTGTTCTCGGAAAGGTTGGTTTCGGTTGGGATATGACAACAAGTGAATGTTGGGAGCTGTTAATTTCAAGCCAGTCAGCTATCGCCTTGCCTTCATTGTTGACGGTGGTGTCCAACCAGAGATGATGTCTCCCATTAAAATCACCTCCGATGAGTCCATATGTGCTTCTCGTTAGGGCATTATTGAGAACGTGGAGGTCACGGTGGATATCTCTCCTGGTGGAATGGCACTTGAAGTAGACGCTGATGATGGTAAGAGTCTCATCACTTCCTAGCTTCATGGTGATGGCGGTGGCTTCACTGGTCACGAGATTTGTGATGATGGCTTCACTGGTGTTGGCACAGATGTTTTTTCTCACAAATATTGCGGTCCCTACGCGGTCTTCGTTTTTATCCTTTCGGAAGGTTTTGAATCCAGCGATGTCAATGTTGTTTTTCCTTGTCACATTGGTCTCGCTGATAAGGGCGATATCGGGATTACTTTTCTTCATAAACAAGTTGAATGACGTCCTCTTTTCCAGGCTGTACAATGAGTTTACATTGTACGTCAGTATGCGGAGCTTCTTCAATTGCATAACTGGAAGATAAAGGTGGCCAATGCCACGGAATTGTCTTCCTCACAAAGTTGACCATAGTTTGAAGGTACTGCGCTACGGGCTTTTTCACGGACAGGAGATCATTTCCGAAGATACGCTCGACTTCACTGTTGAGATTCACTGCAGATGTGGCTGGCGCTGGTCTGGCTGGTCTAGCTGTCCTTGCCGGCGTTCTCGTTTGCTTTTGCTGTTGGTTCGGAGACTTTATTACTGCTGCATTTGGTGGTGCTGGTTTAGGTGCTACTTTGGGTGCTGCTGGTTTAGGTGCTGAACCCCTCTGAACCATTGCTGCGTAGCTCACTGCCGGGCGTGTTACCACGCATGCTGAATTTGCAGCGAGTTCCCGGTGTGCTTTTTTTCGGATGAAGCCTTGTTTCTTTCTGTTTGTTTGGCCTTAAGTGTGGGGCATCCTTTAAAGCTAGCTGGATGACCTTCCTTTTGGCAGTTGGCACACCATACGTCAGATCCTGCGTTTTCCATACGCTTGCACTGTCCTGGCTCGTGGTCCTCTTTACATTTTACGCACACGTATTTGCGGCCGCAGTTTGTGGCAACGTGTCCAAAGCGTTGGCAGTTTCGGCACTGCACGATATCGTTGGATTTAAGGCGTTCCCAGTAGACCCTCTGGTTCATTACCAAAGTCTTTGTGTAGACTTCAGCAATGTCATAGGTCTTGCTCAGCTCAACGGCAAAGTTGTTGTAGGTTTTTCCCTGCGCCTTCTTTGCCTTAAAGTGAGTAACCTTGATTACTGGGAGGCCTTCCATCCTTAGCTCATCCTCCACTTCGATGGCAGCGTATGTGTGGTGAAGGTTCTTCAGCAACAGCAGCTTCTTCCTTTCCTCTCTAGATGTAAATGAGTTATATTGAATCTTCCTTGACTTCAGGAAGTTCTTTATTTCGTCAAATGATTGCCTGTTACCGGCTGAGATGATGGTCGGCTTTGTATTCCGGTTTTTAAATGTGACACTCAAGTTTTTCCCCTTGCAGAACCTGCTGATCTCTGCAATGTTGCCAGAGAAACAAAAAATTAGTGGCATTCCTGTGGCTTTCACGGTGCCTTCCTTAGAAGTTGGTTTGGGCTGCGGAGGTTGATTTTTTGTTGTAGTTACAGTTGCTGTCTGTTTAGGTGTTTGCTGGGTAACAGGGTTTAGCTGCGTAGCTGCTAGCGGGGTGGTTGGCTTCATAACTGTTGTAGCATTCTCCTGCGGTGTTTGCGAAACAGAACCTGTTGATAATTTGTCGTCAATGGGGTCAGTTATCTGCTTTTTAACTGCCTTCGATTTTTTGCCGGACTTCCGTGGTCGTTTTTGTCCTGGTTTTGGTGATTGGGTGCCGTCGTCACCATTGTCACTGGTGGCCCCTTCTTCGCTGGTTGGGTCTTCTTTGCTGGCGTTACTTGAGACATTTTCCTGAATGTCTGTATCCATTTCCTCATGATCATCGTCCTTTTTTGTTGTTTGATCGTCATTGGATTGTAAGAAGCTTCTGAATGTCTCGTTAATCCGTGGCCCATATTCAGGACCCAGGTCATTAACGATCTTTCTCAGAAGCTCATTAAGGGCTGCAAATGCGGTTTCAGGGTTTAAACGCTCACCCATTGTTGTTTTAATTATTTTTTTTATTTCACTAATAGGTAGATTAACACACGCCCAACATTTTTAAAAAAACTTTCGCGCGCACATTAATTATCTTTTTTTTGGATTAAATCCTTTAGGAATTTTCGGGTTTTATTACCTTGGGGTAATAAAACTAAGATAATCCCCACAGGTATAATCCGTCACGGGTAGATTTTGCTTGGAATTAATCGCTTAATCCACACGGTGGTAGTTTGTTATTTAAAATTTCACAAATTATCCGCGGCACGTCTGTATGCATCGAATGACCGATTGAAACTCATTAATTTTGAATATAAGGGCTAGTAAGTTTGTTCACAGCGGGTTGAGTTTAAATCGCGCTAATCAACCAAAATCGGTTGATTACCTTAGTTTATGATTAGAGGAAGTGTACCAATTATGGAATACCAAAATATAATTTCATTTTTAAATATCATAAAATTAAAGGAGAATTGGCTTTTTTGTATGGAGAGCGTCGCATTGGTATAACACATAATGACCTACATATATCGGTGGAAAGGTCTCAATTGAGACCTTTCCAACGGTATAGGTCACTATGTGTTACACCAATGGGACGGAACCGCCCATTCTCCTTTTATTCAATCTTTTGAATTAAGGTTTATAAAAATACTACAAACGAGTTAAAAAACAAAAGAAAAACTTAAAAGAAATATCACACTTTATTCAATAAATAAAAATAACAAAAATGACAAAATGAAAACTTTGAAAAAAGTGACACTAATATGGACCACTGGTGGTTTTATGTGTAATACGCCATTAAATTTTATTTTATGTGCAGAAATCACAAAAAAATGATTGGATTCTGTGTCAAAGTAATCTATATTGGAACGAAATGTTATCAGGTTCTGATGAAAAAGAGGAATCTGAATAGAGTTTGTTCTTAGGATTTTCTGTCGCCTTTATTTTACAATGCCATATTAGGAACATGTCATGTTGTTCCCTATAAGGAACAACATGACGCACTGAACTATGTAAAAATTTTCTATTTATTTCACTGACTTTACCTAAATACTTTTTCTTTTTCCAAAGGATAACCATTTTCCTAATGACACGAGAAAAAACTATGTTAAAAGTTAAAAGGATACAAAATATAAGAGAAATAAACTCACAATAACATGTCATCGCCTAACCGAAAAACGACTTTTATTGGCCCTAAGTATTTCTTTCAATGGGCTGAAGATTTGGAATTTGGATACAACATCTCTAAACCCTCTCTGAACCCTAAAATGGTCGAAAATATTAACTCATGAATTTGTATAATTGGTTTCGATGCAGAATGTCACCCTCCATGGCAAGTACAAAGTCCCCCAAAATCCCCATAATTTTAACCTCATTGAAAGATAGGTTGAGATGATAATTTTGATCTCATTCGGTTCAGTAGAAAAAACGCTTTAATGAGCCGTGGGTATAACTTCTCTCAGACAACTGTGCTTAAATATGTAAGCAAATCACAAATATCCAAAATAGTGGTGTTTCTTTAATGTGGCAGCTAAACCCTGAGCTTGGATTTATTGGCACTTTTCAGGCATAAATGGTGGGATTGTTGACAACAATTGCCTATATTTTTCGGGCTGTTAAAGAATGATCAGAATTTTTTTTTGGCAGGAGGTGGAAATCTTCCAAAGACACCTGGTAGTATTTAACACATTAAGTAGTGTGGGACTTTAAATAAAGATCATTTCGTTTTTTGTTTACTTGGACTTTTGGTTATTTTGTTAATTTGGTTAGAATCGATCTTAAAATCGCCGTCGACAGAATTGACACCCTGATTTCTTTACAAAAACTTAATTCTATTTTAATCTAATGTTTTAAGATTTATACAAATGGGCAAGGAAAATTTTGAGTATGAAAGATTTGCTTTTGATTTTGTTTAAATTAATACTAATTATATGTACTTTTAAAAAAAAATTGATAAAAAGGTGAATTCAAGAAATATTTTAAATTCATTTTAAAATATTTCGTCATCGTTGTTTCGTTTTTGTTTTTTGTGCATGTAAACGCCTTTAGGCTCTTAACATCCACAAAAAACACAAACGAAAATAATTAAAATCCAATTGAACTATAAAATAAGGTAAACAAAAACAAAATGAACAAAAAACTAAATCAGAAGAAAGCGAAGTATGAAAACAATAAAAAGGCGAAACGACTTTGGCGAAACAACAAAAAACGAAATAAATAAACGAAACGAACCATACCCCTTTTAGATCATTAGTATAGTGGCTCTGTTTTTCTTAACCTATGAACATTGATTCTCGTATTAAATTACGGACTACATTTTAGAGTAAATATAACTGTGAAGTTACTGATTGCGTGATACAGCGTGCGTCTTACAACTTCTGTAACCATACATTTTGTAGGTCACGATTATTTTTCATATGTGAAAGGCTTGCCATATGGGTGGGTCAATCGTCAATATATTGAAGAAAAAAACAAAATTGAACTTTGGCAACCCTATACCTTGACGGGATGTCGCTAGGCAACTCTAGCGCAAATTGTTTTATTTAACACTACCTTAATAATTTTGTACCCCTTATGTGTTATGTCGATGCGCTTAGGTAAATCTATCGCTGGATCTTAATAAAATAAATAAAACACCACTAACTCAAATCGAAAGGTTAGATTAAATAAAATTCACGATTGGATCGCACGAACTTGCTCTTGTAGCTTTAGTTTTTGGAATGTTATTATATGTATGTATTTTGGAAAAAAAAGTATTAACAAATATTTTTTTTATATTTTTTTTTTTAAATAACATTTTTTTTTTTATTAAATACACAATACTTTTTTTAAATCATAAAAAAGAGCCTGTTGACACGTTTTAAACAAAATTGGTTGAGCTAGTAATGGTATATATGTAAGAAAAAACTAAAAATTGTGAAAAACATCTCGAAAAACGTGTTATATGGGAGGTATTCGTTTTAATCGAGATATTCAAAATAAAAAAAAACAACCTTGGAAATTACAAAAAAGTAGTCTGTACCAAATTTCATGCAAATGCGTCAACCCGTTCAGGCTGTGGCTCTCTGTAATGATGGACGCACAGACGAACAGACACACAGACCGACGGACGGCATGACGAAAACCACTTTTTTGGACTTCTCCATCATTGTAATGTTGATTTTGATTACAATTATTTAGAAGCCATTATCAATGTTTGGGCAGCAAAAACCTTGTTGACCAGTATAACACTGGTCAACAAGGTTTTTGCTACTAAATGTGAACTCTACTACATGACTTAAACTTGAACCAAATCATTATAACTAAGCAACACATTTCACAACAGCTTAAGTCCACTTTTTCACAATTTATTCAGACAAAAACTCCTCAGTCCACAAATATCTACCAAAAAAGTATTTTTTTTACTGGATTTTATCTAATGCCAACAGGAAAAACAACAACATGTTAATACAATGTGCTTAAAACGAAGCCTTAATTCTTTTTCAAAACTTCTGTGCAAAAGTTTAAATATTAAAACTTAATTTACTCAAGTTGAGCAAAAGTGCATGAAACCAGCCTTAATATTTATATGCGTGACTTTTATGTAATTATATATTCTATCGATACCAATATCAATTATGTCTCTAGTACTTTAGTTAATAAAATAGCTCTTCGACATTTTTCTAAGTTCACCCTTAAGACAAATCGCAAAAACCCAGAATATCCAAATTTTAAAATCAAATTTTCTCTGATAATTTTTTGCATTTGTTTGCACCTCTAAGACCTGCCGCATAGGTTAAGTGGGTCCTTTTTAATTTTTTTATTATCAGTTTATTTTTCATTTTTTTTTTTTTTTTTTTTGAAGATATGTAGTAGTTTTCAATTGCATGAAATGCAATTCTTTGTAAAAACATAGGAAGACTATTTTTTTTAATAGGTTTTTATCTAAATTTTAAAATAAATCTACTCTGTTAACATAAATAATTGAAGTTTAAATGTACATTGTGACGGTTTGTTGCTACTTTTTATTTAAAATAGATAAAAAAAAAATGATCTTAAAAGCATGTCAACCCTATATGCCTTGACAGGATATTGCTAGCCTCCTCCTTTTGTAAAATGTTTCCTTACATTGCCTATATGAAAATATAGGTTTGAACTGGTACAGAGATGAGTGTCAGTCGGTCTATGGCGGGATCTTAACTATTAGGTCTAAAATAGTAAAATATAGGTACAATTTTATTGAGAAATTACAAGTTGTTTTGTAGCTGAACATACAACAACGAAACCCTACAACAGCAATAATAATTGAAAACCACAAATTTTATCAATTCATTTTTATTAAATTACATTCATTCAAAACCTATCTAGTTTTTTATTGTTCGTAGAACAACCGCTTCTTTTGGCAGCAATATTATTTGATCAGCATACGTCTTGTCACCTTTTCTACGTTCCGATTTGTCAGTAACTACTTCATACTCCAGATTTTGTGGAATATTCGAGAACACCGAATTCAGATTAACAATTTCAACGTTGTCCATTATGTTTGCCAAAGTAATGAAAATGTGGTCGTTTGGTAATGATCTTTAAAGAAAAATCAATATTAGTAAAGGATTATAAAACATGTATAAAATATCATACCTCTTTACTGCTAAAATGGTTTCACTAACAGCCTTAACTTCGGTATCACCTTCTCGAAGAGTTCTTTCAGATCTTAAACTTTGCAATTGTTTGTAAATGTTAAAGTGGCTGAATGGAATATCACGCTCTCTTTTTACGTTAACAATTGGGTACAATTCCGAAACTGGGAGCCAAGTTTTCGAACCGTTTGAAAATCCAGCATTCTTCTCATCGCTCCATTGGAACGGTGTTCGACATGCATCTCGAGACAGTGGTAGATAGATATCTGGGTTAGAGTTGCACGCTTGTGGATCAACAGTATCATTCCATGATATCCACACATCAGTCAT
Organism: Meliscaeva auricollis; assembly: GCA_948107695.1. Classification (NCBI taxonomy): domain Eukaryota; kingdom Metazoa; phylum Arthropoda; class Insecta; order Diptera; family Syrphidae; genus Meliscaeva; species Meliscaeva auricollis. Next base: position 42,206,554 of record OX403618.1, read on the forward strand.
ACCAGTTTCTTCACCCTGATATGTAACACTGCATCCTGGGAGCGTAAGTGCCAACATGTGCATCATATCGATGCGATCAGTACCCATCCGCGATCCAACACGAGACTTGTCATGATTTCCAAGCTTTGCAATTTATTAAAAAAACATTTACCTTTAACATATGATTAAAAATGTGTGTACTTGAATAACTTACAACCCAGTTCGCCGTCTTGCCCTCAGGCATTTTATGTAACCACAAATTGATAATTTCAGAATAATAATAAGCATCAGCATGATCGGTTAAAAAGGTTATCCATTGGAAATTGAAAGGAATCTGAGCTCCATCGTGGGTTTTGTTGCCATAATACTTCATAACAACGTCGATTGGTGAATAACTTTCAATCATAAGAATTCTAGAAAACAAAAATATTTTTTTCTGTTTTGAAACTAAGCATAGGCATTGGTTAATTGTTATCGAAGAATAATACTGAACAAAATACATATAATACTAATATATTCTATGGGGAGATAAGGGAATAAATTCAGTTGAATTGGATTAACGACAGTGACAAAAAGGGCAACCGGAAATATGCTCCTAAAAATAGCGCTCAAAATATCCTCTAAACAAAGTGACTAGCTCTAAAGCTTTAAAAAAATAGGTAAATTTATAAAAAAAAATGTTTTTCTCTAAATAGTTTTTGCAAAGTAATAAAAAGAAGAACGAAATAAGCAAGAATTGTAACACTCACCTACTACACCTTAGAAAAGAAAAAGATTTTTAGTAGCCAAAAATGTTGATCGGGTTACTTAGCTTTTGATGAGGCCAACTTTTTCCGTTTTTTTTTGACAAAAACAAGGGATACACATAAAGCAAAATATGCTGAAATACATTTAAAATGCAAGAATATGCATAAATATTCCATATACAAGATAGATATGTCAAAAAATGCTAAAAAGAGAAATATTCAAAAATATCTACTTATACCAAAATATGCAAATTCAAATATATGTTGCCCTAATGAATAAATTTCCAATAAGACCTCCGAAATCCAGATGATTTTGTTTTTAACTCAACTTCTATGTCAGAATGGTTCAAATAAATAATTAAGTACTCTATTTCAAAAGGCAAACAAACGTTCGGCACTGAAATTTGTTTCTGCTAAGATAATGATATATGAACACATAATACGTACCTATCCTCTCCACCATGCTCAGCCTTGAAATCATTTAAAAGTTTCCTCCATTCATAAACCAGTTCCACAGTTTCCGGCTGGTCGGCAGTATATATGTGTTCAACATAATTATATGTTTCTGGGTCATTTACTGAATTATTACGTGGTTCATCTGGATAATTGCCATTAGCATCAGGGGCAACTTCAAATATATTCTGTACAGCATCGCATCGGAAACCCGCAACACCCTTCTTAAGCCAGAATTTTAAAACTTCCTAAAAATATATGATATGCATGGTATTTTGTTTGGGATGAAAAGAAAAGAACTAAGTATTACGTTCATATATTCCTTCACTTTTGGATTGCGATAGTTTAAATCGGGTTGCTTCGAAACAAATTGATGTAAATAGTATTCCTGACGTTTTTCATTCCATTCCCATGCATTGCCACGGAATTGACTCATCCAATTCGTGGGTGGCTGCCTTGTTCCATTGACCATCTTTCCTGGATGCCAAACGTAAAAATTTTCAAATTCGGGATCACGTTCGACTGACTTTTGAAACCATATAGATTCATCGCTAGAGTGATTTGGAACGAAATCCATTATTATTTTTAGTCCAATTTCCTTAGATTTCGACATAAGATTATCAAAATCTTCCATATTACCGAAAATTGGATCAATTTCAGTAAAATTGGTGATGTCGTAACCGAAATCTGCCATTGGGGATAGATAAATCGGTGAAAGCCATGCTGCTGCAATTCCCAATTCCTTCAAATATGGTAGTTTTTCAATTATGCCTTTAAATAAATAGTTAATAAATAAAGATTTAATTAAATCTGTTAAAAAAACTTAAAACAACTACAATTTCAAAATAAAAAAAATACTCTTGGACCAGAAAAGATGGGAAAATTAGTATGGAGCAGTGCAAAAATATTAATTAATTCATTAATTTTTTTGACTGGCATCGACGCAGAATCTCACCCTCTATAGCTGGTCCAAAGTCCCCCTATTAATTTTATTTTAAGAATTTAATAGAATCCAGACACAGCCAAAAACAGCTCGATACGAAAACGTTAAAACGTTATAATGATGAATATTATTTTCGGTGCAACAAGTAAAATATTAGCGTTAACCTTTTTAATATAATAGTACCTAGATAAATCAAATTTTGCATCAAAAGCTTAAAATTGTCACGAGAATCGCAGAACCAGAAGTGTCTACTCAAATATTCATGAAATTCAAAATGGCGCGCAGCCAGTTCGGCAGACCAAGAATAAAAATGAAATTCAAAATGGCGCGCAGCCAGTTCGGCAGACCAAGAATAAAATAAATCGGGTTCTAACTCCTTATGAACCCTTCTAACGATTAAGCAAATAAAGATGAACTTATTTAATTACTGTAATCTTGGAGTCTTTTTTGCACATTCCGTCTGGGGAATTGGTAAAACGATTGCCATAACAATAATAATAAGTAACAATTGCAATATATATGTATTTACCTTTTAGATCACCCACTCCATCTCCATCGCTGTCCTTAAAAGATCTGGGATAGATCTGATAAAATGAAGCACTTTTCCACCATGTGCTGTTGATAGCATTTGCTTCAATATTTGATGGAATAATGGGGAATGTGTTCCCACTTACCAATACCACGACTAAACTTACTAAAAAAACTGATTTTAACCTCATCGTTAAACAAGTAACCACATCAAATTGTAGTTGATATCTAATTCGAAACATCAGGTACCAGTGCTTTTATTTATATTCCAATCTGCCTAGTTATTTTTTTTTAAATTCCAAAACAAAACAAATTTTTGTTTTATTTTTATTAGATACAAATCAATCTCACAGAAAAAAAACTTTGTATCTCGTTTAAAGATAGCATAGAATCACATTGTTTGGTCGTGTTTGAAAATAGATATCATCATTTTATAATCATTTTATTTTTGACTATTCAATTTTGATTAAAAATAAAGGAACGAAGACTATTATGGTGTATGTACCTACTTCCTTTTTAAATAGATGAAGAGAAATATGTAATATATCTACGTGCTATGACGAATTAATCTGTTTGTATTTATTAATTACTAACAATATAACTAACAACACAAACAGCTGTTACGTCTTTTTGTTTGAAAAAGATATTTTTGGTGTTATGGTGTGCACCTTACCTACGCACACTATAAGGAGGTGAGAACTCTGTAGCTGTAACAAAAAAAATCAAAGTGAAAGGCCAAAATCTGCGCAAGCATTTTGTCATGTCATGTCATTAATTTGGTCAAAAAATGTTGCATTTCAAATTGTCATTTGTTCGAGAAAAACATTCACTATCAGCCCAATTCTAAATATTCCCGGGGAAAAATACTCCCCGGGAAATCCAATCTCCCGGGAGTAAAATTCCCCTATTCCGAATTCCCCGGGAAGTCAATTTTCCCTTCGAAATAGGGAATGAGAAATTTGAATCTTCGAATCAGCTGTTTCGTAGTATTTGACAGGTAAAAGAACTCGCTAACAAAACTAAAATAGAATTTGAGTTAAAAAGATTTCGGTAACAAGAAATGTTTTCAATCGCGGCAAGGATTTTACGTGAAGAGCAAAATGAAGAAAGAGAGAACCAACAGCCAAGGGCCATTAGAAAATCTTTAAGAGACATTTCAAATCCCATGGAGTTGCCACAACAGCTGTAAGTACACAATCGTGAAAGCCCACTTTAATTTCTATAATCATCTTTATTTGATTTTTATAGATTTGAAAAGTATTATAGAGTTAACAAAGCTGCGTTTAAATATTTGTTGGATGTACTAACAAGTTCTTGTCGACCAACTAGAAAGAGTTTTGGAATTCCACCTGTAATCAAATTGAGTGCATGTTTACGTTTCTTCGCTGAAGGAAGCTATCAAACAGGTGTTGGAAACGACAATAGTGTTGGTATGGCTCAATCTAGCTTCAGTAAGGTTCTAGCTGAAGTTCTTGATATTTTTGAGGAGCAGTTATGTCCAAATTGGATAAAAATATGCCAAACGACTGCAGAAAGAAGAAAAGTTGCGTTGGCATTTTACACAAAACATAATTTTCCTGGAATTGTTGGTTGCGTCGACGGTACGCACGTTCAGATCATTGCCCCTTCCGAAAACAAACATTTATTTTACAACAGGAAAGGAAAATATACCCTCAATGTTATGCTCGTTTTTGACAATGAATTAAGAATTCAGTATGTCGACGCTTCTCATCCAGGTGCGTGTCATGATTCTTTCATTTGGAACTTAAGCTCATTAAGGATGCTCTTGGAGCATGAGTACTTAAGCGGCACAAGAAATGTTTGGCTTCTTGGTAAGTTACTAATTTATAAAATAAGGTATTCAATAATTTCTTTATTTATGTTTACCTTTATAGGGGACGCCGGTTATCCCTTAGAACCATGGCTTTTGACTCCTCATAGGTCACCTGTTCCAGGGTCGACAGAAAGCAAGTTTAATGAGGTTCATACAAGCTCTCGCAACATAATTGAACGCACAAATGGAGTACTAAAAAATAGGTGGAGATGTCTTCTTGGTGCGAGAGAGCTCCATTACAGCCCAGGAAAGGCTGCACAAATTATTAATGTCTGTAGCTGTTTGCATAACATATGTCTCCATTTTAAAGCGAATCTAATATGTGAAGAATTGATTTCCTCAACACCTGAAAATTCAGATAACCCTTATGAAATCGCACTAGAAAGATCCGAGTATACTACAGCGGCGCATAGAATTCGACATAATATAGGAACCAATCTTTAATTATTCATTATTTTAAAGAAAAACTTAGATGAAATAACAAAAACAAAGTTATTTATTTAAAAGTTAACAAACTTAAAGCTACATAATGAATGCATAAAAAGAAAAATAAATTATTTTAAAAAAAGTAAACAAAAGAAATTCATGTTTAAATTCAAAATATCACATTAATGACTTATTAATGTCTTAATAGGTATATAAAAAGAACACAAAATATAAAAGAATTCACAAAAAGTAAAATAATTCACATGTCCGTTTGTTTTCGCTATTTTAATTCTTCGATGTCAAGAAGTCGACGGTTGTGCTCAATTTTGTTTTCAATTTCTCGTACTCTCAATTCTTCAATCCGCCTGTTATGTCGTTTAGTTTCTTTTAATTTTTCTTTTTTTAATTCATACATTTTGTCAAGTGTACGATGTATTTTTGTGGTGTTCCGACGCATTTCTTTTTCTTCTTCAAGAACACCTTTGATAGCCACACACAACTCTTTTTGTGTCAAGAAATTCTCCTTCGCATTATCGACTACATCTTTCACAGCCTTGCATAATTCACTTTGGATTTGAAGTTCCTGGTCAAAAGCTTCTGAGGCAGTTCTTTTCTTTGCGCATTTACTTGCTTGCGGACTTCGTTTTGCACTTGTTGATGCCGGTGCTGGTTCTTGAATTAAATACTCGATTTCTAGTTCTTCTTCGACTCCAGGAAAATTTACCTCTTGAATCGGCGATTGGATGTTTTCTTTGTTCAGTCCCGCTTCCATGCCAAAAACTTTTGCAGCAACACCTTCTATCGACTCTTTCATGCCAATTAAGTCGTAAACCGCACGTTCATAAGGAGAAAATTTTTGCTCATTGTTTGGACCACCGCCAGTTCCGTTTCTGGCTTTAAGGTTGTTAGCTGCCTTAGCTCTTACATATTTTTTTTGATCGTTCCAAACCTTTAAGAAATATAAAACAATAAAACTAAATAATTAAACTTTGTTAAAAAATACTTTTTTCCATTCAGGTATGGTTTTGATCGGTGGCCCAGACGAATTCAATTCCCTTTCTGCCTTTTGCCAGAATAAAATCAGTTCTTCCTTGGCTCCTTTGTGGAACCCACAAGCGATGTCACGGTGTGATTCCATCAACTTCAAAAGAATTTGGAGTTGATCCTTATTTGTTGTTTTTGACCTAAAAAAATAAAGAAGTTTTTATGTTTCTTACTTACTAAAAGATAAAAGAAAATCTTACATTTTTGTGTGAACTCTCCAGCAAATGTACAGGGAAAAAATTCGCGCCAAATGAATTTGACATTTCCCTTTTTTTAACATTTAGAATAGGTACTTTTTTCAGGGAGATTTTTTTCCCATATTCGAAGTTTCTTCAGAATGAGGGAAAGGGAGAAAGGGAATAAAATTCTCGAGAATTTTTCTTTTAGAATAAGGGAGAAGGGAAATGGGAATTTTTTCCTCGGGAATTTCCATTTAGAATTGGGCTGTATAAGATTCAATGGAAGCGTATTTACTTTAACTCGTTGTTTCTCCGAATTCACTCTTTGTGACTTGGTTCACTTCAGCTTTTAGCCCTCCATATGTACAATGCGCATTGTACATTGTACGTTGTACAAGTTAGATTATTCTACGTTGAGTTCCATTAAAAAAAGAAGTTTTAATTTCTTTTTTTTAATTCTTTATTTGATCGATATAAAATTTGAACTGAAATACTTAATACTAATTACATTGAATGAAACCTCTGCTGCCAGTGTGATATTGCTGACGCTATGTCGCCGGTGGCAGGGTGATGACCGTGTGAATTTGTGGATTTGTAGTTGCTGTGAATGCAATAAATGCAATTCTGTTTTATGTTAATTTTGTTGACGTTAACTCCTCCGCCCTTAAGTTCGAACGTCCTCGTTTAATGACCTTAGGTGTTTCGTGATTTCTTCAATTCCTATTACCATTGTTTTTGGTTTTTTATCTAATGTACTGTATTTGTACTATTTGCGTAGAGATTCTTAAGTCTCTCGAGTGATAGGAATTCTTCACTGGCTTCTAACATTGGAGCTGGCTGAAGAACTGCTGGCATAGGATGAAAGTTAATTATTTCTCTGTTGGTAAATTCTCTTTGGTTTATTTGGATCAAAGTGTTTGTATGGCGGATGATATACGTTCCATTAAGTTCGACTGTTTCGTTGTTAATTATTGCTGGGCCATTGAATTGGTTGAGGAGGAGAATTCCAGGTGATATTTCTTCGAGTGATGGAATATGTTCGTTGTTTATCTGCGTACATGTCGGTTTGATGCTTTTCAGTAAGTTGGGTATGCAGGCAGAGGTACTAATATCTATTAAATTCTTTTCGTTACAAATAGATAAATCATTAAATTTTTTACATTCTTTAATTACTCCAAAAATCTTATCTTTACATTCTAAAACGTTTTCATGAGGAATTTTATTAATATAATTCTTTTTCTTTATTGCTTTTAGTACAAAAACATTATAGGTATTACTTTCACTAGTGGGTAATTCTAATATATATAGATTATATTTTTATCGTTTGAAGCACTTTTAACATTTGCGCATTCTAAGGCTTCATCTATATTGACATATGGAATTTTTTTCATTTTTAATTATTGTTTCGGTTATATTTATTTCATTACTACTTAAAATATATGAATTGACAATGTTGGCTTTAGCCCAATGTATGCCGTAGGCAATTGTTCTAGAATACATGAAGTCTACAAATGAAACACAATAATTTTGTATTACAAGATAATTTTAATGTGGACTGTACTGGTCAAGATCACAAAACGAAGTGAGGTTGCAAATCTCTTAATACATAATTTGATAACGCTAGACAAAATATAACAGCATCTCTTTAACGGGTAATTAATATTTGTAAATTATAAGCAATTTTAAGAGAGAGAGAACATTGGAAGTACAGTATTCAAACAAAATATAATGAACTGTTAAATTTTAAACGAAATGAAGAAAACAATAGGGTAAATAAACATAATTTGGCAAACGAAAAATATAATAAAAGAGAGATTTAAATTAATTGAGTTTAAGTATAATTCAAAGTATAATTCCTAAACATCCCCCCGCCCCTGAACAACAGTTTCAGAGCAAGGAAGAACAGCCAACTTATGAATTGGTCGAACAAAATTGCCGTTGGCCGTTTTTAAAGTAACGACGCGAACGTGTCCGTCTTTTCCAGGGTGGACGTCGAGCACTCGGCCCATTGCCCATTTTCCAGGAGGTAAATTAGCTTCTTTTATTACTACGAGGTCATTAACCTTGATGTTGGTTTGGATTTGCTGCCATCGGGGACGCTGTTGTAGCGAGGTCAAATATTCCATTTGCCAACGTTTCCAATATCCTTGAATTTTGGATTGTAGCTGTTGCCAGCTCGTTAAGCGATTCATTGGGACATCAATAATTGGCTCGGGAATTGCTGCATAACTCTCACCTAAAAAGAAATGAGCAGGTGTTAGTGGATCGAGTTCGGTATCCGATATTTGACATAGCGGTCGCGAATTTAACATAGCTTCGATTTGGGTTAAGAGCGTATAGAGCTGCTCATAAGTTAAAATGTCATTGTTTATCACACGGCGTAAATGTTGCTTCACAGATTTTACTCCGGCTTCCCACAAACCGCCGAAGTGTGGTGACGAAGGAGGGATAAAATGCCACGAAATACCGTCACGAGCCAAAGATTCTGCAACGAGTGAGTTGTGGGTTTGCGATAAGAGTAGTTGATGCATCTCGGATAACGAACGAGCTGAGCCGCGGAAGTTTGTTCCGTTGTCAGTGTACATATGCGATGGCTTACCACGACGCGCGACAAACCGGCGAAGAGCGGCGAGAAAGGCATCAGTTGTCAAGTCACTCACGAGTTCTAAATGAATACATTTCGTAACAAGGCACACAAAAAGGGAAATATAACCCTTCGTAAAGTTAGATTTTCGTCCCGATTTGACTCTTAGAGTTAAAGGTCCGGCGTAATCACAACCGCAATGCGCGAAGGGTCGACTAACTTGAATACGTTGTGGTGGTAAGTTGCCCATAAGCTGATTTGTTGTTGCTTTACGTTGTCGGAAGCATTTCACGCACTCGTGCGTTATCTTCCGGAGTAAGTTTCGACAACCAATTACCCAATATTCTTGTCGTATAAGTGCGAAAAGTGTTGTTATACCCGGATGACAGAAACGAATATGCGCGTCGAGAACGATGAGTTTTGTTATGATGTGGCCTCTAGGTATGATGATTGGGTGTTTGGTATTGAACGAAGCGTCAGATTCCAAGATTCTGCCACCAACTCGCAGGATGCCTTCATCATCTAAAAACGGAGACAGATTAATTATTTTCGAATTGTTAGGGAATTTACCCAATTGATTGAATGCTTTAATGTCATCTTTGAAATACCGACTTTGTAACCATTTTATAACATTCTTTTTTGCATTGAAAATTTCGAGTGGTTCAAGATGAAATGAAGAAGGAATGCATTCCTTGCGGCATCTATTAGCGATTCGTAGAATTCGGGCTACAGTTCGGATCAGAACATTCCACGATGAGATCCGTGTTGAGAGCGATTCGAATGGGTGGTCATCAGCAACGACCAAAAATGATTGCGAGAAAACTTTCTTTTCCTCCTGTCTACTGGCGGGATCATTGTCACAGTGCATAGCAATTGGCCATTTTTCAAAATGTTCTCTCAACCAGGTTGGTCCTTTCCACCATAAATGGTGTTCAAGAAGCTGAGATGGCATAACTCCGCGAGACGCACAGTCTGCAGGATTGCAATTCGTTCTTACGTGAAACCATCTGTTTCTTGGGATAGCGTCCAAGATTTCCGATGTACGGTTGCCTATAAAAATGTTCCATCTACGAGGGGGTGACGAAAGCCATGATAACACAACTTGTGAATCTGACCACGCGAAAACGTTTTCGAATGTGATGTTGAGTGATTTCTGAACTGCAACAAGAAGTCTTACCAAAAGAACGGCGCCGCATAATTCCAACCGAGGAATGCTTAATTGTTTTAAAGGGGAAACACGAGTTTTAGCAGCGAGGATATTTGTTTCGAAAGTTCCGTCGGGTAACATATAACGCGAATAGATTACAGCACTATAAGCGGATTCCGAAGCGTCAGAAAAAGCGTGTAATTGAAAATCGTTTTTTGCAAGGCCTATCGTTCGCGGTATTTCGACTTTTGTTAGGCAAGGTAGTTCGTCACGATACTTTTTCCATTGGCAAAGAATTGGGTATGGGAGTTCATCGTCCCAATCAACATTTCGTTGCCATAAATTTTGTAACAGAATTTTAAGGGACACAACCGAAGGGGATAGAAAGCCGAGGGGATCGAAGATGCTGGCTATGTCTTTTAGGATCTGTCGTTTTGTTATTTTATTTTCGGGGCTATAATTCAAACGAAAACTGAACACGTCACTCTCAGAGTTCCAAAACAAACCTAACACTTTTGTCCAAGGATCGGTTTCTGTATCGAGGGAAAGGCATTGACGCGAATTATTATTTGGGTCTTGACGAAGCTCTGGGCAGTTGCTGTGCCATTTGCTCAGTCGCATACCGCACTTTTCGAGAAGTTTAATTAACGAATCACGTTTACACATTGCATCAGATAAACTGTCTCCACCAGATACGACGTCGTCGACGTAAAAGTCATTTAAAACGATATCTGAAGCGATTGGTAATTCATTACGATAGTCTTTTGCTAATTGCTCTAGAACGCGAACAGCTAAGAATGGCGCGCACGAAGTTCCGTAGGTAACCGTTCGTAAGCGAAAGTGTTGAAGTGGGTCCGTCGGTGACTTTCGCCAAACTATGCGTTGAAAGTCGGCATCTTGTTCAGACACCCAAATCTGGCGGAACATCTTAACTATATCCGCGGTAAACACGAACTGATGACGGCGGAATCGAAGGCAAACGGAGAACAGGTTGCGTTGAATGGGTGGTCCAATCATAAGCGTGTCGTTCAGACTGGTACCTTTTGTGTCCTTGAAAGAACCATCGAATACAACACGAAGTTTTGTTGTGCTGCTGTCCGGTTTAAGGACAGCATGATGCGGCAGGTAATAAACATTTGGTTTTGCGATATCTGATGTTGGAATAAGTGACATATGTCCTAGTGCTAGATATTCATCTAGAAATTGTGAATAACTCTCAGACAGATTCGAGCTCTTCGAGAACTTTTTCTCCATCCATTCAAGGCGAGAAATGGCACCATTTAATGTATTGCGAAACGAAGGTGGTGATTTAAATGGCAAATCGACGATATATCTCCCCACTGGATCTCGGCGATGGGTTTGAAGAAAATGTTCTTCAATCTGTCGGTCTTCAGCTGAAACGAATGATTTGGGGTCGACTTCTTCAATAGTCCAAAAAGATTGCAAGAGCGAATCAATGTTGAGACAAACATGGTGCGATGTAATGCAAGGTAAGAGTCCAGCTAAAACCCAACCGAATATGGTTTTTTGTGCGATGGGATACCCTTGGGTACTAGTTGTGCTTTGTCCCTGCAATATATCCCAGGCTTTGTCTGCACCGAGCAATATGTCAATAGGACCAGATGTGTTGAAGAGGGGATCGGCTAAGTCAAGTCGATTTAAATGATACCAATCGTCGATGGTAAACGAAATAGATGGCAAGTTTGTGGTCACACTTGATAGAATATAAGTATCGACAAGGATACTGTATGTATCACAACGTGACGAAATAACTAATGAAAGAAGGCCTCTGGATGTACCAGCATTAGTAGATCCAATACCACAGATTGGTATACGGGCATTTTTACGTTTTAATCCGAGTCTTTGAGCACAGGACTCTGTTACAAAAGATACCTGTGAGCCTGTATCGATTAGTATCCTAACTTGCTGATTCTTACCATTGACGTCCAAAACTTTTCCAAGCGCAGTAGGAAGTAACGTGTGGGTGATTGGGTTAGTTACATTGAAGGAATGGTTGTTGATTAGCGATGGTGATGTAAGATTAAACGAGTTTTGTGAGTTATCAATACCGAGGTTTGCGAGATTTGTAGAACGAGTCGAAGTATTGGGTTTTGGTTCGATAGAATGCCAGGTGGTTGATTTTTGGGGAACAAAATCCTTGCTTGGATCATGAACTAATAAACTTTTGCTCACGGATAAATTAGAGTTAGTATTCGATGTCGAGTTTATCGAGCTATCATGAACCAAAGAATTATGACGCGTATTGCATAATTTACAACGAAATTTGGACAGACAGCGTGCTGACGAATGCCCACTGTGAAGGCAATTGAAACAAAGTTTGTTATTTTTAACATATTCTCGTCGAGTTTGAACATTCATGTCAAGAAATTCTTGACACTGCGAAAGATTGTGATTTGCTTTACATTTTGAGCATACCACCGAGGATGAAGCAAGCATGCTTTTAACGTTTGGTTTCTTTGTGCGAGGAGATTCACGTGTACTTGTCTTACAAGTTTCTAAAGCTTCGCAGCGACGATCCAGAAAATCTAACAACTGACCAATAGTAGGGTCATCCTCCGAAAAATTGTCCTCAGACCAAGCTTGTCGAGTTTCGGGATCTAACTTATTTACCAGAATGTGTATAACCCACGGATCTCTGGTTAACGAAGACATTACATTAAGACCTCTCACGATTTCATCAGCTCCATCAGAAATTTTACGAAGAACATTTACATTTGTACCATGGACCGAGGGTAGCTCCATAAAAGCTTGTACGAAGCTGTTAATAATGTGACGCGGCCTATCATATCGTCTCTCTAGTTTGTCCCATGCTTCATCATATGTCTCATCGCATATTTTGAAGTGGCTTAAAAGACTTAACGCCTCTCCACGAAGACACGAAATTAAAAACTGAAATTTTCGAACAGGTGACAATTTGGGTTTATTTTGCACTACGCTTTTAAAAGTGTCCCTAAACGTCGGCCATTCCCTATAATTGCCAGAAAATGGCTCAATTCTAACCGATGGAATAAAGTTTTCCTCACATCTTCCTGAAGAAGTTGATTGGCTCAACGTGTCAATCAAAATTTTTTGCTGAGAAGCTAGCTGTGTTACTAAATCATTTTTTTTTTCCTCTTTTTCCCTGTCCGTTATAGCCAGTAAAAGACGCGATTTTACGATCAATACTTTTGCTTCGAATTCCTCAAATTCAGGAATTGGATCAACATAATTTTCGTCTGCACTAAATGAGTATAATTGATTTTGTGTAGAAGAAAATTCTTTCCAAAGATCATCCACTTTGTAGTACCGAATTTTAAGCTCAGCGAGCGAGATTGCTTCCGAAATGGATTCTATGTATGTGACTAATCTCGTTAGCGATCCCTTTAAATGGCCACGTGTTGCACGGAGCGCAGGCAAAGTCGTCGTCTGAGTTTCAGACATGTTTTATAAAATATATTCTCTTAAATGATTAAAGAATAACGAGTTGAAGAATATATGTAGGAGTTTCGGTCGAAAAGCAGAGAATTATATTCATCAAAATAATAATCATGCACTTAGGTATTATAATATAGAAATTTCAGTTCAGAATGTAATAACGTTCATACAAATTCTGCGTCATGCAAGGTTTACACATATAATGTTTTACCACAATTCACAAATTAACATAGTTCATCAAAAAAAATCATTCATATAGTTTTTTATTTAGTTTATAAACATTTATCATCACAAATGTATCAAAATCAAGAAAACTTTTCATCAAAATTAACACGTGTTTAATCCGGCTCGAAGGACCATAATGTTCTAGAATACATGAAGTCTACAAATGAAACACAATAATTTTGTATTACAAGATAATTTTAATGTGGACTGTACTGGTCAAGATCACAAAACGAAGTGAGGTTGCAAATCTCTTAATACATAATTTGATAACGCTAGACAAAATATAACAGCATCTCTTTAACGGGTAATTGATATTTGTAAATTATAAGCAATTTTAAGAGAGAGAGAACATTGGAAGTACAGTATTCAAACAAAATATAATGAACTGTTAAATTTTAAACGAAATGAAGAAAACAATAGGGTAAATAAACATAATTTGGCAAACGAAAAATATAATAAAAGAGAGATTTAAATTAATTGAGTTTAAGTATAATTCAAAGTATAATTCCTAAACAGCAATATTTATAAGTTCTTCTTTTATTAACTCCAGTTTGTATTTTATTTTCATTATCATACTTATTTCTACGTCATTTTGTTCTTTGAAAGTCTTTATTATATTATTTGTGAGATTTGTAATTTCATTAATTTTTTCAATTGTAATTCTGTTGATTATCACTTGATTATTATTATTCGTTAAAACATTATTCATTTTGTCTGTAAGGATTTCAAAGTCGTGTTGTCCCGGGTTTACGGCGATCCATTTCCACGCACTTCCGATGAAATCTAATGATCTCTTAGTTTTTTCTTTTACTCTTAATCCTATAAAATAATTTTTAATTTTTTGTATCTCAAAAGAAAGGATAGGATATAGAGGATGTTGGGATTTCATGTTGTATATTGCTGTTTCCAAGTCTTTGATAAAATTGCCATATACGTCGATATCAATAACGTGTACGATTTTGAAGGATCCATTTTGGATCTTGGCGTTTCCAGTATTAATTTTGATCAGTTGGGAATTTGTATAGTCCAGTATTTGGACGTTTGCGTATGTAGTACATAGTGGTACTAACAATCTGCGGAAGATGAGAAATTTAGTTTTTAATTAAACTCTTGTGTACGGTTTTGCCTGATTGAGTAATGACGGTTGTATTTTTGTCTTCTTTTACTATTTCTTTTCTGTATTTGGGTGATAATTTATTTCCTAATCTTTTTTTAATCTTGACATAAATGGTTTCTCCGTTTGAGAACTTTTTGACAGGAGTTTTTTTTTTATTATGGTATTCTAAATCTGCATCTTGCTTTCCTATAATTTGTTTTTGGTGAATTCTCTTTCTATTTCAAGTTGTTCGGGATTATTGGATAACTGTCTAGCAAAAAATATGTCTATAGGTTTTTTTCCTGTGGTTGAGTGGATGGAGTTATTATATTCGAGAATGGATTTGTCCAGAAGTTCTGGGAATGTATAATTTGGGTTTTGAGATTTCAGACAACGTATCACTTCGGATAGCGTAGAATGAAAGCGCTCTACTTGTCCGTTAGCGGTACTGGTGTATGGAGGAGTTTTAAATACTTTTATATTGAAAAAGTTTTCTAACATGAAAAGAACTGAATTTGAGTTTAGAGATTTTTCATTATCGACGACTATAGTGTCGGGGACTCCAAATGAAAGGATTAATTCTCTCAAGGGTTGTTTTATGTCTTCAGCTGATCTTGATTTGAATATCTTTACTAAAGCATATTTAGAAAATTTGTCAATAGCTGTCAAGATAATGCGTTTATTCGTGAAATAAATGTCTAAATGCAATATTTGACCAGGGTATGTGGGAATAGGAGTGGCTTGAATCATTGGTTTACTAGGGTGTCTGTCGTATTTGTGTTCTTTGCATGTTTGGCATTCTTTAACAATTTTTTCTATTTTGCGGCGCATTTGCGGGAAATAAAATTTAGTTAAAATTTGTAATTTATTTACTTTACTATTTCTATGTGCACGTGTATGTTCTTTTACAATTTCGGACTCTTGTTTTTCTTCTTCAAGTAAATCAGTAACTAAGTTTCTAGCAAATCTAGTTCTGTATTGTTTGAAATGGGTTGGGTAGATTTATTGGATCTGTCCCAGGATTCTTTCGTTGGTTTGTAATCCATTGATTACTGATGGATTAAATAACGTTTTAAAATATTGATAAGTTTTTCTTCGGAAAGTTACGGTTCTATTATTTTATGTCGATGATATGTAGGGAAAATTATTTGGAAGTTATAGGAGGCTATAGGTCCTTCTGATATAATGATTTGATTCTTGAAAACATTTAAAGGTTCGGTTGCAATTTGTTAGGGGTTTCGCTATTTTAGCATAGTCTCTTATGAACCTGCGATAAAACCCTGACAGGCCTAAGAATGATCTTAGATCTTTCAGTGTATTTGGACATGGAAAGTTTTCGACTGCTTCCAGTTTCTTTGGGTTGGTCTTAATTCCTTCGGGTGTTATAATAAAACCTAAGAATTCTACATTGCTTTGTAAGAATTAACACTTGTCCATTTGTACTTTTAAGTTGGCTTCTTGAAGAGTTCTGAAAATCGTTGAAAGGTTTTCAAAGTGTGACTTTTCGTCTTTGCTAAAAACGACAATATCGTCTATATAGACGAAACAGGTTTTACCTATATGATCTCGTAGTATGTCATCGAGTGCTCGTTGAAAAATGGACGGAGCATTTTTCAATCCGAACGGGAGTCGTACAAACTCATATTTTCCGTTGCTTACGGAGAAGGCTGTTTTTTCAATGTCGTTCTCGTGAAGCTTGATTTGGTGGAAACCACTTTTTAGATCGAGTACAGAGAAGACTTTGTTTTGTCCGAGTTGGGATAAAACTTCATTTATTTCCGGTATCGGATAACGATCGGGGATGGTGACCATATTGAGCTTTCTGTAGTCGATAACTAGTCGGTATTTTTTTTCGCCAGATGCGTCAATTTTCTTGGGTACTACCCATATTGGTGCGTTGTAAGGAGACCGAGAAGGCCTGATGATGCCATCTTTTAACAATTGATTTATTTGTTTCTCGACTTCGTCTTTTAAGGACATAGGGTAGGGATATGACCTTGTATAGACTGGTTCATCAGTCGAGGTTCTGATTTTGCCTTTTACCGTTGTGGTGTAGGTTAATTTTTCGTCTGGTTCGGCGAATAAATCAGAATATGTCTCTGTGAGCTTGTGAAGCTCAGACTTACTTTCTTCAGACATGTGTTTGTCTCTAATGGTGACGGAGTTTATGGCTTCAGAAATTTGTTGTTTTAGGCGAATTCTGATTCTATCTTTTATAAGCATATAATTTTCTTTTGTGAAGATAACAGCTGATAAGTTTTTGAGGCTGTCATTCCCTAAAATCCCATGGAAGGATTTTAATGTAGGTAAAATAAAAAATTGTATTGTTATATCTTTAATACCGAAGAGATTTATTTCAGTGTGTTGGCTAATTTCTACTTTTCCACCAACTGAATTTGCGAAAAAGTTTTGCTTGTTAGGGATTGGATTTCTTACTAGGCTTGATTGAATATAATTTTTGTTAGACCCTGTGTCTACCAAAAATTTTAAAACTTTACCATCGCTCGTCTTACATTCAAAATATGGTAAGGACGAGCTTGTTAATCTAAAAAATGAATATCTGCGTAATCGTTCAATTGTTCATCGTAATAATTTAGGTTTTCAATATATTCGTCTAAAGATTCATCTCCGATGCTTACTGTATTCATAGAATTTATTATGGAGTTATAATCACTGTTATCTGGTTGGTAATACCGTTCAATATTATTAGTTGGTTCTAAGTTTGGATTGATTAATGTTTCTGAATAGGGATTTGAAATTACTGGTGTTGTTGATAAGTGGAAATTTCTTTGAATTTTCGGTGGGTGTGCTTGTGTAGATGGGGTTGTAATATTTTGTTCATTTGGCCTTTTGCCGTATAAATGGTTCTGATATTTTGGCCTATTTATATAGTTTACTCCTCTTGAATCGATTTCCATGGGCTCTGGCCTAGGAAATGGCTTTGGGGTAATTGGTCTTGGTGGACCGTTTTGTCTTTGATGTTGGAAAACGTTTTGATGTGGGTATTGGGGACGATTGGGAAATGGAGTATATTGTTGGTTTTGAGGATAACGGTGTGGAACTGGTCGGTGTATATGGGCTAATTGTGGATAAAATTGTTGTGTTTGAGGATGGTGGCTTGACTTTCGAGGTGGTACTTCGGGAGCTTGCTTTTTGCTTGGGATATTAGCGTGCTGTGTGCGAAATTGTTGGTTGTCTAATTTCTGGCACAAGTAAAGAGCTTGAGGTAGATCTGCGGGTTCTCTAATACCCAACAATCTAGGTAGATCTCCTCTGAGGCCTCTGATGAACGTATCGAGAGCTTTGTCTCGGTAGGTGTCTGTAAGTAAGTTCATGGCATCTACAGAGATGTCCATGCTTGAAATCTTATTTAGAGTCAGGGTCAAGTGGTTGTAAACCATTTGATAATACTCCTCTACACTATTGTTACTCTGTGTAAGGGTGGTCATCTGGTACTCTAAGGTACCGAGGTCTCGCTTATCAGCGTAGTGAGTGGTTAGGCATTTGGATATGCAATCCCAGTTTAGAGGTGTGTTGTAGGACTCTAGCACTGCGTCTGCATTACCTATGATTTTGTTTCTAATTGTACTGAGGGTACCAAAATACTTTGGTGTACCCTTTAGGTGGTCATAGATGTTGAGAATCCTCTCAACGCTTTTTCTCCACGAGCTGTATTCGCCAGGATTTCCTGAGAATTCTCGGAGTGTGCGTATAACATCAGGTATTTTATCAAGCTCATTTAAATTCCCGGAGAATTGCAAATCAATTCTCTGTTCAGTGCCTTTGTAAAAATTGGCATGTGGATTGATTATTGACTGAACAATATTTTTGAATTGGTCGTTACAGACCTTTGAGACGATACTAGTAACTAGTGCCTCGAATTCGGGTGTAGCACTTGTTGTATTTGAATTTGGATTGGATATGCTTGGGTTTGGGGAGGGGGGGGAAGGGTAAAATTTGGGAGTTGAATATTCGGTAATGTATTGCTAGAACCTGTAGGTTCTGTCATGACTGCTTTTTTGTGAATTTTTTCCTTTTCGAATTTCGGAATTTTGAAAAAAAATTTTTATGTTACTTTTATGTTTCAATTTATCTTAATATTTTGATATAAAATGCAATTTATTTAAACTGGATAGTTATTAACCATAACTATCTATAATTTCACTCTTTGTTTTCAACTATTATCTTTAATTAGAATTTCTTTCTTTCAAATTTGATAATAATTTCACTTTTTTCAATAGTTATCTTTAATTAGGATTTCTTTCTTTCAAAATTAATTATATTTTCACTTTTCTTTCAATAATTATCTTTAATTAGGATTTCTTTCTTTCAAAATTAATTATATTTTTACTTTTTTTCCAATAATTATCTTTAATTAGGATTTCTTTCTTTCAAAATTAATTATATTTTCACTTTTTTTCCAATAATTATCTTTAATTAGGATTTCCTTACTTAATAATAGTTTCACTTATTTTCCTTAAAATATATTCTTACATTAGAATCTTTGCGATCATCCCACGCTGGTGGTGTTCTTGTTGTCCTTTTTGCTTCGGTTCGGCTACTAGGGAAGAACAGTCACTCTCCCTCGTGGTCCAGTCTCTCAAATGATTGACTTGATGGGTTTTTTTTTTTTTTTTTTTTACTTGTTCACACTTAACACACGCGGCGATCTTTTAAGGTCGGCTTAATGCTTCTTATTGTGTTTTACGCGGCGAGCTACTTAAGATCGACTTATGCTTTTATAGTGTTTAACGCGGCGAGCTACTTTAGATCGACTTACTTCGTTTAACAAGTAAAATACACGTTGGGCGCCAGTTAGATTATTCTACGTTGAGTTCCATTAAAAAAAGAAGTTTTAATTTCTTTTTTTTAATTCTTTATTTGATCGATATAAAATTTGAACTGAAATACTTAATACTAATTACATTGAATGAAACCTCTGCTGCCGGTGTGATATTGCTGACGCTATGTCGCCGGCCGGTGGCAGGTCGATGACCGTCGTTGAGGTCGTCTGAATTTTCCAGGAATTAATTGTGTGTGAATTTGTGGATTTGTAGTTGCTGTGAATGCAATAAATGCAATTCTGTTTTATGTTAATTTTGTTGACGTTAACTTAAATATCACACATATTTTGCTTTAATGTTTGCTTAAACGGCCCCGCGCGTTCAGGTTCCTCATTCACACACACACACCAAAGACGGTCAGTTTATACTTTATTATCTGATGCTGTATAAGATTTTCTAACGCAGCAAACATTTTTGTGAAGGTTCACTTTTCTTCAGTAAAACTGAATAATAAAACATTCATGAAACTTTCATTTATGTGAATAGGTATTGAATATAATACTCAAATTGCCTACAAAATCTAACCGGTGCACCGGTGGTGGTGAAAACAAAAGGATTTGTAAGCTATATGTTCCCAAAACAAAAGAAATACTGAAATTCACTTTTTATTCCCTATTCTTCATTAAAAAATGAATGCACAAGCAATCCAGAAAACATTACCCTTCAGAACTGAATAATAAATGATTCACATAAGTGAACAAAACCTTCGAATTCGAATCAATTTTATGATTCATAAATGATGCGAGAATTCTTCGCTTAAGTGAAGCTTATATATTCAATTTGCTGAACTTTTCATAATTCTTTTTTTAATCATATATTTACTATTTTACTACGTTGCATAACAAGTTTCCGTTTGCATAGCAAGAGCCTTGTTTATGAGATTTACTTGTGCGCATTCATTTTTTATGAAGAATAGTGAATAAAATGCGATGTTTGTAAGGTGTCTCGACCCTCCAATGCCCCTATCAGTTCTCAAACACCAAAATATTGTATCGTTATCTAAACAACATTCAAGTAAATGGTTTTCCAATAAGAGGTGTTATTTTGAATAGCCTGCTATTTCGGTAGCTGTCACTTTTGACATTTGACAAGTAGAAACTACGCTATTAATAAAAATGGAACGATACACGCTTCAACAACGCATTGAAATTATTAAAATTCACTATAAAAAATGATGAAAATTTGGTAGAGACGGTTCGTAAAACTAAAACATTTTTGGGTCGTCGTGAAGCACCTTGTCGGACCGCAATACAGAAATTGGTGGACAAATTCGAGCTGTTGGGACAAGTTAGTGATGTGAAGAATAAAACCCGTGCACGTCGCTCAAGAATAACTGAGAATATTGCTGTTGTAGCCCAAAGTGTTGAAGAAAACCCAGGTTTGTCCATTCCTCGTCGTTCTTTGGAATTAGGCATTCCACAAACGTCATTACACCGTATTTTGCATAAAGACTTGGGTCTTAAGGCTTATAAAGTTCAGTTAACACAAGAACTCAAGCCGGCTGATCATCAACAACGTCGTGTCTTTGCTGATTGGGTCCTTGAAATGCATGAAAATGAACCGGAATTTCATCGAAAAATCATCTTGACTGATGAGGCCCATTTCCACCTCGGAGGCTACGTCAACAAGCAAAACTCTCGCATCTGGGGCTCGGAAAACCCAAGAGTTATTGTTGAAAAGCCTCTCCATCCTCAACGCGTGACTGTTTGGTGCGGTTTATGGTCCCGCGGGGTAATTGGACCTTACTTTTTCGAAAATGAGGCTGGAGCAACAGTTACGGTCAATGGATTGCGCTATCGAGAGATGATTAATGATTTTTTATGGCCTGAATTTGATGGTATTGATCTGGACAACGTTTACTTTCAACAAGACGGCGCTACGTGCCACACAAGCAATGAAACCATCGATCTTTTACGGGAAAAGTTTCCGGACCGTGTTATCCCTCGAAGAGGTGATTTAACACCTTGCGATTTCTTCCTTTGGGGTCACGTGAAAGATAAGGTCTACGCCAATAGCCCAGCGTCGATTCAAGACCTCAAAGATGAAATTCGTGAGGCTATCGAGGACATAGGGCTGCCACTTTGCGATTTGGTTATGGAAAATTTCATGAAAAGGATATGGTCCTGTAAGCGTGGTCTTGGCGGCCATTTGGCTGATGTTGTGTTCCATTATTAACGGCATACCTTCCTCTTTATAATGAAATAAACATCCGATCATTTATCTCCAAAAATGCCATTTTTCTTTGAATATCAAAATAACACCTCTTATTGGAAAACCCTTTACAAATTCTTAACTCGATACGAATATAGAAGTATACTCAAATTGATTTGGGGTGTTTCGATCTGTCAGTGCCCCTCCCCTGGGTCCGGCCATTGAATAAGAAGAACAGAAAGGGGTGTAAGCTACACCTATAGTGTTGATGGGTGAAAATGTCAAAATGTGTCATTTTTCCGTCCAAATTTTTCAGGGCCGTATTTATTTTTGCTCGTGAGAAAGCGCTAAATTTTGTTAACACTTTTGCTGCAGTCGATTTTAATGTTTTGTGTAAGATTGTAAGTTTATTTACAGTTTTATTCATTTATCCATCTGATAAGATAAATGTAAATCCATTCTGAAACAATCTTTTATTTTTGTTAAATGCTAAATAACATTTCTTTTGGCGGCCCACCTATTTTTCATCGAACTGCTCTCCTACCGTTTGTCATTGCATATGTATTTGTGCAACTCACACTAGTAGAAAAGTGCTTCACTTATTTTGAGAAGACCCATTCCTGTACTTCTTATTCAAAGGTCTGAGCCATCAAAATATATGTTACCTAAACTGCGAATATGTATAAAGTTTCAGTTCAGTACGATAATTGGAAGTGGGTCACAATTGACTTCATAGATTTTCTTACATTGCTTGTTAATTTGTCAGTTATAAGTGAAGTTAGGCCTCTGTTACTTGGAATCCGTGGAAGTAAGAAGTCTCGGCCCATATACTTTTTTAATCAGCATAGTGTAATATGTATATTCTACCAAAATTTCATCAAATTTGACCGGGAAATTTTGTCCATACATATATTTAGTGCGTGGTTCTTCGTAAACAAACTTTTGTTAGAATCAAGATAAATAGTGGATGATTAACAAAAGTTATGTTAAGTTCCGAATTCAATCATTTTGAATACAAACTTCATGTACTTTTCACATAAAAATCTTCCAAACATGTCACTTTTGTATGGGAAGTAGCACAAATTTGCTTTTTATTAAGTAACCTGTTGTGTTTAAAAGCGTCATTTACTCACTGTACACAATATTGTGTACTTATGCCGTTTTTTCCTTTTTTGAACTACTAATTTATTTTCGATTAAGTAGACTTATTCCAGTTTTTCCTAGATGAGTTTAATGAAATTATTTTGTTTAAGTTAAGTTATATTTTTTTTCAGAAATAAATTAAGATATTACACGACTTAAGTCCTTTTTCTAAAGCAAAATGTTCAAATTTGCAATGATGACACTATAGGCGTTGTTCTTTTTTCGCTTGGAACAGAACGTGAATTGTCAAAAAACGCCTTTTATGGCTCAATCTACCATATATTTCATCATAATTTTACAAAA
This sequence comes from Meliscaeva auricollis, assembly GCA_948107695.1. NCBI lineage: Eukaryota > Metazoa > Arthropoda > Insecta > Diptera > Syrphidae > Meliscaeva > Meliscaeva auricollis. Next base: position 42,229,614 of record OX403618.1, read on the forward strand.
ATAACAATTAAAAGAGAACCAACATTTTGTTTGTAGCATTAAAATTCAAAGTTGAAGTTATTAGTTTAAAGATAAAATTAACAATAATATATTATTTTTTGTTCATACACATTATCTTGATTAGCGTCTTCGCAATTAGTTATTGTATTAACAACCAAACTTTTAAAAATGAATGAAATTGGGAATTTTCAAAGTCTAACAGAAAAAGAAAATCTTGTTATTTTTCATTAAGTGACACATGTAGAATCAAAAACAATATTTTTGTGACTTCTTTTTAAATTTTCTGTCTTAAATATCTCATCCTCGCCTTAGGTGTTTTTGGTAGAGTAATGAACCCAATAAATTTTTGTATATCACAGGCATCTTACTTTTTTTTCATCGATGTTAACTTTTCGTCTTACGAACTTGTCCTTGAAGGTTGCTGCAAGGCCTGAGAAATTTGAAAGCCGCATTTTCTTAATTTTAAAAGGATTTATGTTCCTTATGCCAGGAATTAAGTTCTGATAGTCTCCATAAAGTGGTGAATCTTAGCTTAAGAACCTATTTTTTTTTTCTCCTTTCAATAACGGAATGACCGACATTCCAAGTGAATATGGCCAGGTTTCAGGAATTTTTAGCCAATAATTTACAGTTGTTCACTATTAACTTAAGCTGCTATGAACATGCATCTTACATGACTATAGTGAGTCTTTTTGTTTGCTCGATGAGTAAGCAAAATTAGCATTTTCTTGGTAACTTGCAAGCTTTTTCTCTAGCTTCAACTTTTCGACGGAACCCTCTTATGTGATATCTTATGATGCAACTTATCCCACATTCCGCGCATATCAAGCTGGAGGATTTTATTTTCAAATTCAGCTAATTAAAACATATTTATAACTCGAAGTACTCCTTGGTTCTTCACTTTTCAAACAATAAAGCAGGTAAGGTATACCCCTTAAAAATTGTCAAACCAGGTTGTAAATACCGTTTTGATGTATTCCACCTCGTATAATATCTGAACACTGAATGTGCGTTTCTCCACTTTTTGTGCTTAAGACAAGAGTGATGATTTCCAACATCGTCTATTGTCAACTATCTTACGGATTACGGATCTCACATAACCTTTTAATTCACCAAAGCGTCACAAAATTAATTAAATAATGTATTAAAAGTAGATTGTCAGTTCCTGTGCTTAAATTCAACACTTTATGGTTTTCGACGAAGATTATTTTAATATAACTTTGTAAAGCTTTATAATAAGCCAATATTACCTTTTTTTTAATTTTAGTTCTCAGACCAAAATATTTTTCTCTTTTTTAGAAGCTTCTTTGCTCCTGTCGCAATATTATCGATTTTTAAATTGAATGCGCTCACATTATCAAAATTAATTAGAAATAAAAATCAGAACAAAACTACAACACAACAACCTACCCGACCATAAAAAACTGCATGTCACAAAATAATATGGTTTTCCTCGTAGAATAACGGCACATGTATACTTATTGTCAATGATATTCAGTAACATCTTTTGGAATAACAGCATAGGTTGATTTGTCTTCATTTTATTGACAGAATGGAATAAGGAAACACTGCACAAGTCAACTTATAATATTCGTATAACACAAAAACTCATTTTGGAAAAAGGGCACAGGTAAATTTATGATCGCGAAATAAAATTTTACTGTTTTGGAAAAAGAGCATAGATTAACTCATGTCTACGTTTATTTGGGTTTCCGTAATGGCAAAAGAGAGCATACCTTAGTAGAAAATTAAAATTTGAAAATTTTACTTATGCTATTTTTCTCTGTGCATGCTGTGTATAGTGATTGAGTTACGTCTTTTTTCTCTTGTCTACAGTTTATAAAACAAAATATGACAAAAAGAATCGCTTTCATCAGATGGTGTAATCAACTCAATTTTGACATAAATTGAGTTATGCAATTTTGCCTTGTTGCCACATTATTACATTATTTACCTACAAATATTTCTGGTTGATGAGTTGTAGAGGGCTTTAAAGATTTTACTTTCAGTCAGGTAGGTACATAATGTAAAAAATCGTAAAAATAAAGTACGTTTTGGCTTTAAAAAAAGAAATTAATTAATGATTTTAACAAACTTCGAAAACAAAACTTTTCGTTTTTTTACTTAAAAATTGCTTTTTTGTTTAGATAATTCCTGCAAGATTTCATAATGGACATAGGTGCTTTTTCGAAGAAACAGCGTTTACCATGCCGAAGGGTGATTTTAAAACATCGATTATTTAACAATTAATATTTTTAAGACGCGCTTCAAATTTCCAAGGTGGTAGCAGAAACAAATCAAATCAATACGGTTAAACCGTACAATCAATCATTTATAGAAAATAAAAATTACGATAAGGGTGCAATTATCAGAATTCAGGTCGAAAAACAAATATGATTGTGAATTCCACCAAATTTAAAAAATGTTTGCGGGTTTTATCACAAGGACAAGAGAAGGTAATATATATGACGCACTAAAACCAAGTATTATCTTCCTCAATATTTCTGAAAACAAATAATACTTAATATCAGCGTATTGATCTTTGTTAAAAAGAGTGATTTTATTCACGCACTTGTGGAATAGAAGTTTAAAGTGCTTGTTGATACTTATGTAGTTATTTATTTTTTAGATATTGTGTATCTACTTGAAGAACAGAAAATCAACGTTAAGATAACAAAACAATGTTAGATAAAGATACTTACGTACAAAGTGTAAACAATAGATTACATCTCTCTATTACTAGAACTAGAAATTACCAAATAAAAAGATAAATATTTAAAATCCAATTAATTGATATCATATCAGTTTCAGATGTTTATATTGATAAAGTGAATAAAGTTCTGAAAAAAATGCATAGGTAATACCTAATCAGGAATGCAGTGACCAGTGTGAGAGCAAGAGGCTCCGCTGCATCTTTAGAGACTCATATATACATTTTTAAAGTTATACTTCTTAACCCATTTTTGATTTTTTTTCAACCTTTTTATGCAGCCCATTAATATGTTTTTTTTTTTTTCAAAGCGTTGATAATCAGACTGATTCATTCATAATCATTGTGAGTAAAGTGATAGGAACAAAATAAATGCACCAAAAGATAGGTGGGATAGTGGTATGTTCCGCTAAGACCGTATTTTTGGAAATTTCACAGGGAAGTGGGGGTAAAGTGGGGTAATGTAAACTAAAACAGGAATATTAAAATATTTTTTTGGGAATAGATATGTAAATTTATAAAATAAAATTTTTGTTAAGACGAAATAAAAAATAAACTTAAAAAATATCACGCCTAGAATATTTTGATATAAAGCAATTGCAGTTTAATTTTTTTTAAATCAAACGAGTTTCACGGTGGCTGTTCAAACTTCAGCGGAAAGATTGTTTGCAAAGTTCAGGATTTTTAACTATCTCTACACTAGGTACTATTGATTTGTATTATTTTTAAAATAAATATATCATTCAATATTGTCATATTCTTGTTCAGATTTTTCACGGTTAGCAATATCTAGACAAAAGAAAAAGAGCGATTTCACAACAAGTGACGTTTGACCTTAATTTTTGGAATATGACCTTCAGTACCCACAACCCAAAACAAGGATTCATATTATGGCCTAATGATGTTATGCTTTTTTAGAAAAACGCCCAGGTAAATAAAATATATACAAAAAAATGTCAGTTTACCCCAGTACACGAAGCATAGGTGGACTTTGACCGACTGTAACTCGGAACTTAAGCACCGTGCACATGAGAACGAAAAACGAATGTGCGAATGAACGAACAAATGAGATTTGATACATTTTTAAAGGTAAGTTTTTAACTTAAATTCCGCTGAATAATCATGCTGAATCATTTTTATAGTTAAATTAAGGAATAAACGAGAAACAAATCCCGTCTTAGCGAATAAATTTCATTAGTAGGTAACGACCAATTTTTATTTTCAAATACATTTCTTATGTTAACAATTAAAATGAAAATTTTAGTTTATTAACGTTAATCTACGAGTAATTTAGTTCCTTCAAGATTAATTTTAGCTGAAAAATTAGATTTAGAAATATATCAAATCTTATTTGTTCATTCATTTGGTCAGTCCTTGGTCGCTGTCATATGAAAGGGACTTTAATCCTCTCACGGAGTTTGTAAATGGCTCATTTTTTATCCCTTGGTTATTTTGAAAGGCTATAGTTAAAAAATAAAATGCAAGTAACCTCTTTTTCCAGACAACGCGAAAAATGCAATTTGCTTTCCTAAAATTTAGTGGAAAACGAAAACCTACAAACACTAAGCAACAATCGCTTAGAAAATTCCCGATTTTTAGTTAATTTGTTTTTTTTCTGGCACATTCAGTAATAGTTAAAAATAACTTCAGGAAAACATATTTTTAATGATGGCACCCATCCATACAAAGATCCACGGATTTGACAACTATGCATCAGATACCAAATAGTTAACTCACATTGTTTCGCTTGTGTTAGTTTAGTTTCACTGTTATTAGACCAACCTTCGGTAATCCAATAATTTTATCACCATATATACTTAATATTGCTTATTAAGAGTTTCTAAACCATTTTCAATTCATTGGTTTTTATTTATTGAATGACAATATATTTAAGATGTTATCAAATACAACCTTTTTCACTATCAATGTTAAGTACGAGTACTTGGATCAAAATGTTGATATCGCTTAAAGTTAGATAACATTCAAACAATAAAAAGTGGACAAAGTTGTTTATTATTGATTAAATTCCACTTCGGTTATCAAAGACGTAACGCCATTGTATGAACCTAACCACAATTAGATTTTATGAGTTAAAAAATATATTTTTATTCAAATAATTAAAATTAAAAAATATTTTATGCTTAAAGTAACACAGTCTTTGTAGCACTAAGGTTCTATAGATATAAGAACAGCATTTTTTGTTACTAACAACCGGTACCAGTTGTGTGAAGAGGGGTGTTCATTCCAAGGGCTTGGCGCCCTTGAACTCGCACTGCTAAATAATTTTTTTTAAAGATATCTAGATAAGATAAATCTTGTATGAATTATGTGATTAAAAAATAATCTCATTTAAATTTTCTTAAGGAATGGTAAGTTTTGTGCTGCACTAAGTCGGAAACACCAACAAACTGAAAAAAGCGCAATTTTGTATGTGGAGCGTCCCATTGGTGTAGGTATAACATAATGACCCATATCTTTGAAAAGGTCTCGACGAACATTTAGTAGTTTTCAATGGGCACAATTTTGTACCCGTGTCGTGGGGCAAATGAGATATTATGCTTTAATTACTCAAAGAAAAATGCACTGCAACTTATAGCTCAGAATAACTAGGTTGTAACCAATAGTTTACAGCATGTTTATTGGTGTAAATAACGTGGCAGCTATGCCCTTAATAATATCCTAAAAGTCTAGAAAAAAACTGAATAAATATTTCACTTTTAAGTTTGGATATCTATTAATTTGTTGCACTTTTTCCTCGCGAACCGATGATTATAATTTTAAAACGAAACGAGATGAGTGCGACGATGCCGACGACCACCACCACTATGTAACCAACTTTTAAAGTTGTTAGGAGATCAAAATGAGGCAAATTAGAAAAATGAGTGCAACAAGAAGCAATACTGAGGTGTGTTTAGTGAAATTGAATTAATGTTAAAGGAGTATTATAATTAGTTATCCACAGAGGCGTAGATCCTAAAAATTAAATTGGGGCCATTGATTTTTTTTTTTTAAGGAAAGCACAAACCGTATAAGAAAAACCAACGATGGTGAAAATTATTCCTGTTGAAATAAATGATAGATGAAGTTTTTATTTTTAAATGACGTTTTAATCGAACTAAGATCTTTACATAAGAAAAATAATACAATATAATACAAACCGTTAACACTTGGTTCCGAAAATGATATTTAAAGGGCAAAAACCAAAGCAAACGGATAGCAAAATGAAAACCAATTACTCTTCTTTTTATCCGAGGGAGCTCCAAATTCTGTAACTTATCTCCCAGTTTTCCAGACAACTTCCTCCAAGTTTTCCCCAAAATGTTTTCACTTCGTTAAAATTTCTAAAGCAACTCTTTAACAAATTTAAACTAAAGATAACAACTTTAGAAATTGAAATGTCTTTCAAAAAAACTTTCTTTAACTTTTCTATCGCAATTGCCACAAAAATCTGCTTAACGTATATCAAGTACCTAGTACCTACTAGCAAGAAGTGTCGTTTCAGACTTTTTTCAGCCTTCCGACGACCTCAAGTTCTTTCAGCCAACCAGAGACTACGGATTTTGATCACGTCATTGTTCAGCGTCACTTAGCAAATTTTCTATAGTGAGTCACCTAGATGAAATAGTTTGGTTTTGCTTACTCGCTACTCTCCATGCCACTCTCCATCTCTAGACCAGTGCCAATAATTTTTGAAAAAAAAAAAAAATTATTAGCAGGATACAGGTGGTGGGAAAATTTATTATAAATGGTACATGAAAGGGAAAAAATAAATTGCCCACTAGCAGACTGGGGGAAAGGGGGTGGGTGGGAGAAAAAGCGTAGTGGGTGTCGAAAATCGTTGTTTTTTAGGATTTCTGTCAAAAGTTAACCTCGTAGCGAAAAAAGTCAAATACAAAAGTTGTAGACGGTAAACAGACCTACAACTCTTACTTAGATGATTTTGGTATATAACCTCAAAAATATTGGGAAAACGTAAAAAACCATTTCTTTCGATCGTTAATTTTATCTTTTACAAAAATAGTTGACAAAACTTGTTGTTAATGTACATTATTATGTTTCTCACTTATCATATTTTTTTTGCAGCAAAACATTAATTTTTGGATTTTTAAGGAATTTAATTTGAAAAAGTAGCCTAATCCCGATTTACGAATTTTCTTGTGGAACGTACGATCGCTCTATAGAGCTCGAGCTGCTCAGCAGCTAGCCGATGCCCTGTCAAAATATAAAGCTGACATAACAGCGCTTCAAGAAATAAGATGGACAGGGAATCGTGTTTTACAGAAGAAAGAATATGACTTATATTACATCTGTCATACAAAACACCATGTGCTCGGGGTAGGATTCCTAGTCAGCGAAAAAATGAAGTCTACCATCATCGGCTTCAACGCTATAAGCGAAAGGCTATGCACCCTTAGCGTGCGAGGCAAATTTACGAACAATAGCCTCATTAACGTTCACGGACCTACGGAGGAGTCCTTAGACGAAGAAAAAGAGACTTACTACGAACAAGTCGATATTCGGTAGTCGGTATTCAGGCATTACGCAGGCACCCATAGTTTGCATGAGAACACTAATGACAATGGACTTCGAGTCTTAGAATTGGCAGCATCGAAAAACACGGTCGTTGCGGGTACCAGGTTCCCGCGTTAACATATCTACAAAGCCACCTGGGTATGAACTGATGAAGTCACTCGTAACCAAATAGACCACGTGTTGATAGACCGTCGCCACTACTCGAACTTGATGACGGTACGAACGTGCCGAAGTGCCAATATCGACTCGGATCACTATCATGTTGGTATGGTTTTCCGAGGGCGGATTGCCTTGCGGAGACGCATTGCATCCGCTGATCAGGTTCGAATCAACACGGCTGCCCTACGCAATGAAAACACCAGTAACACCTTTGGTAATGCGTTAGGACTCGCCCTAGAATCACTTGATTTAGGGAGAGTAAGTCCTGGGGCCAGTATGCTGGGTGTAAATGAGAAGTGGACACGCCTTAAGAATACTGTCATTAGTACTGCCAACTCCATCTTAGGCAGCAGTCGTAGAAATCGGAACGACTGTTTGATGATGAATGCAAGCTAGCGACTGAACGTAAGAATGTTGCGTACCGAGCAATGCAACAATCTCATAGAACGCGGGCACGCAAAGAGGAATATAAAGAGTTCAGAAGAATAGAAAAACGGCTTCACAGACAGAAAAAACAGCCTGGGAGAAGAACCTAATCTGTGAAATAGAGAACAGCCGAGAGCGAGGTCCGCACCAGCCGCGGAAATTCTACCAATCCGTGCGAAACATGACGCAGTACACACCACGCTGCACATACTGCAAGGACGGAGAGGAAAATCTGATCACCGATCCACAAAGCATATTGGAGCGATGGGAAGTGTACTTTATTGAATTGTTAAATGGTCAGCTCACAGCAGAAGTGGAGGCAGAAGGAGATGAACACCCTATGCTACCGCCACCAAGCATAGAAGACGTTGAGAAGGCTATAGGACGGCTCAAGAAAAACAAAGCCCCGGGAGCCGATGGCATACCAGCCGAATTATTTCACCACGGCGGGCCAGCCTTACGTCAAGCAATTCATGATATCATAGTGCACGTATCGGAGCCAGAAAACTGGCGAAATGCCCCATACGTAAGAAGGGAGATGTCACAAAGTGTTGCAATTATAGATGTATCACGTTGTTGAGTACCGCCTATAAAATTGACAGGACTATGTAGGTTGACCATGACCAACGTAACAAGCCAAGTTAAAATAGCCGAATTGCTATCCAGACCAATCAACATCTTTAATGGACTCCGACAAGGGGATGGTTTGGCCTGCCTCCTCTTCAACCTGGCGTTGAAGAAAGCAATCCGTGACTCTGGCACAAGAGGGACCATCGTCAACAGGTCCAGCCAGATACTGGCTTACGCAGACGACATCGACATCATCGGAACACCCGAACAAGCTGTACACGATGCCTTCATCCAGATCGAGCAGGCGGCACAAAATCTGGGGCTGCACATTAGTGAAGGTAAAGCAAAGTACATGGTGGCGTCGAATGCGAGAAGAACAGTTGGTCAAACAATCAAGGTAGCGGAGCACGAATTTGAAGTGGTGCAATCCTTTAAATACCTTGGGTCAACAGTAGCAGCCGATAACAACATAGAAGAAGAAATACGCGGGCGGCTTCTCAAATCCAACAGAGCCTACTACAGTCTGTCAAAGCTATTCAAATCCAGAAATCTAACCATAACTTCAAAACTGCTGCTGTACAGGACCATGGTCCTACCAGTACTCATGTATGGATCCGAGACTTGGGTGCTTAGCAAAAGGCACTGTGACCTCTTAGCCGTGTTCGAGAGAAAAGTCTTACGGAAAATTGTTGGCCCCATATGTGAGGAAGGACGATTCCGGAGACTGTACAATCATGAGTTGTACGCAATCTACCTTGAAGCAGACATAGTGACAAAAATTAAGCTCGGTAGACTCCGGTGGGCAGGGCACCTAGCTCGTATGAGCGAAGAGGAACCTGCTCGGAAAGTCTTTTGTGGTAGATTCTATGGTAGACGGCAGCGTGGTAGACCATGCTTGCGCTGGAGAGATGGCTTAGACCAGGACGCCCGAAGCCTTGAGGTGCGCAACTGGATGGCGTCGGCTCGAGACCGGGATAGGTGGAGAAACTTGTTGAAGGAGGCCAGGACCGGACCCGGTTGTCGAGCCGATGATGATGATGATGATGTGCATCATCACACTCAAAAAGAGTTTAAACTTCGTCAATTGTCGTTTGTTTATTTGTAGTTGCTTCATCGTCCTCCGAATCGTTTGTTACTTCCAATAATTGTGTCTCTGAGTTCGAAAAATTTTCGTTCCCGTGACAATTCGAGCATAGAATTGAGCATTTAGCTCCATGTTTTCGACAGCCGCATCTTTTATTCTCACAACCAGTTTCACAGCTGCAGCAGATAGACTTCAGCAAACTTTCTGGTATTAAATCTTTTTCTGTAAGTTCAGGCATTAAACCGATAATATGTTCCTTCCATCCCCAATCCGTAGCTTCTAGTTTGTTTCCAAGCCCAGATTGAATTATGGAAAAAAGTCCTGTAGCAGTGTTGTTCAGCTGCGCCCTCGGTTGGTGGTAGCAAAATTGGTGATAAAAAAGAAAGTGGCCTAACTGATGATATAATGCAATGAGACATAGTAGAAACTTTTTTATCCAATTTTAACTGATTGCTTATACTTTTTTTCTTATGAGATTTTATCACAATATCAAGAAAAGTTTTTAAAGTCACTGGAACATCCTTACAAAGATTTTCTTGCTTCAGATCAGGTAATTCATAGTTTTCCATGTGATTCAAACGAATATCCTCTAAAATTATTTTAGTTGCTATCTCCATATCTGCCAAATCTTCTAATAATATGTACACCTTCATCAACTTAGTTTTCATCATACACTAACATAAAAGAGACATTCAAACTAAACTTTAAAAAGGAGAAAATTAATTGAGAGGAGAGAGAAGTTTTAGAGCTCTCGATTACGCGTCTATTCATGTTCGTACACGTGTTAGGTATTACAAAAAAGAACTTTGCCTTTACTATATTTTTATCTATTTATACAAAAAAATCTCGTTCTGCACATTTGGAAACGCCATAGTACAATGTGGCAAGAAATTACACGAAACACGTGTATTTGTAAATACACGTGTAGTTACAAAATACACGTGTAATTATAAATCCACGTGTTATTAGAAATACACGTGTAATTATAAATGCACGTGCAAATGTCAAAAAACGCTTATCAGCCCTAATAAAATTAATTACATGTTCATTAAATTCAGATTTGCAGCTTTGGGTTAAGCACTTTGACAATTTTGCTAAAAGCATGGTCCTGTTTCTGAAATTAAAATCTTTCTTTGCGCAAAACCTCACAAAAAAAGTGTTTTTGGAAAGTTCAAAATTCGATATCTCAAAAACTTTGTATGTAAGAGTAATTCTGATAATAGATTCAGGTTCAAAATATCCAAAGCCTTTGGAAAAGTATAATTTGGTTCTTATGGTCATACCTAGCTGGCTAATATTGCTGTCATTTACCCAAAAATCGATTTAAAAAAAGCGTTATTTTGTGTTTTTACATAATCTTAGAAAAGAAGCTTTAACCAATGATACCTAATTTGGAACTAATATGCAGTCTGCTAAGAGACAAGAAGCATTTAGAACGCTTCGGATCTAGTACTGGCCAGATCTGTTTAGTCCCTAGAAACTAAAAAGACCCGATCGCAAAATTTTCGAAAATCTAAAATTTTTTCGTCAACTTTTTTGATTGAAAATTAGGCTACTTTTTCAAATTTAATTCGTCAAACATCCAAAAGTAATATTTGCTGCAAAAAAAATATGATAAATGAGAGAAATAATAATGTACATTTACACCGGGTTTTGTGCTCAGAATAATGCAAATCATCATGGAATCACTTTCAGTTGCAGGGAATACCATGAACCCCACGCCGCGCCGCATTCAGCCAAACTCTAGAGTCTAGACTAGACTGTTCGAATTTTAAGGAAAATCTTCAAAAAAACTGAAAGAAATTTGAATCTCAACGCGGATGCATTTTTCATCTAAAAAATGAACATTAAACCTATTCAATATTATGAAGAAGAAGTTAGAATCGATTGAAATCAATCAATAACAACATTTTTGTCTCCCTTAAAAAAATACATCCTTTGTTTTCACAAAACATTATTGTAAATTTATTTCCGATTTTTTTTTATTTTTTCGCTATTTTCCTATTTTGAGAGGACTTGAATATCAAAATTATTTAAACGGAATTGAACATTTTCCATTGGAATTTTTCTAGTTGTTTTCTTCTTCAAACCCAATTACTGTGGAAACAAAATATACCCATACGAACTTCTAATATTTATATTCTTTCTTCAGCAAAACAGTAGCTGAGTATTTTATTGAAATAAAGATCGGTTTCACTTCGAAAAACTTCAGCATCGTAAGTGTGAAATAAAAATAGGGTCTAGAAATGTCATTTCACCTAAGGTAGTAAGGTCGAAGTTATGTTTTTGTCCTTGTCCTACTTTTTGTGTTATCCGTATTAATATTCATTCCTTATATCCTGAGCGAAAAATTTCCAAAGAAATACCCTTCACATTTTTCACTTTTTGCCTTGACGAATTTTGGCCAGAGTTTTGCGTAAAGATTTAAATGCACCGCTCTGCACAAAATTTCGTTTATATTGTGTATATAGACGACTTGCAATAGCACATCTTTGCTTTTCATATTGTACGTATGTTGTATACATATACAAGGAGGAAGGAGTTGGAGCAGAAATTTAAAACCCACTTTATCGTAGAGCAACAAATTCAAGCTAAAGGCTCAGTCACTTTTTTTTAAAAAAACCTTTATATGACAAACTTGACCTTTTCAAGGTCAAATCGTGGAGCAACAAATTCGAAACTGGAGTAACATATGAGCAACAAATTAGCAACAAATTCCTGCATACTTGTATTTTTGAAATTTTGTGTTTTGGATGATGGCGGTGCTAACTTCACGTAAAGTTAGCACCGCCATGGATTTGGGGGGTAGGAGCAACAAATTCGGGAATGCGGCAACAAATTCCTGCATACTCAGATTGTCGAATTTTTGTTATGGCGGTGCTAACTTCACGCACCTGGAAGAATTGTTTGAAGAAGTATGATAAATTGGGATGTAAACTTCATCAACAAAAAATTGAAGCAGTTTACCGAAAAATGTGACCATGGCAATGTCTCACTCAATGTGTCTAATGCATGGAGCTTGGATGTTATTCAACAATAAAAGATAACTTCAATTATAATAATGGTTTGATCACACAATCAACACATCGTTACAATCTACGCAAAAGTAAATCTCGAATGCAAAAGAAAAACAACTAGCCATAGACACCAATTAACCACCTACGGTCAGGTTATAGTTAGCCCGTTTCCACAAAATGTGTATCGCGAAACAATCAATGTAAAAACAAAATATGTACATACATAATTGATACGAATAGTGTAAGTCCAATTTCTAAGTTTTAAGAACAAACAAATATAAAAGATTTTTAGGTATAGAAAAATTACCAACTTTTTTGAAAAATAATTATGGGGCATTTGAAGATTTTACCTACCTTCAAATTATCCTAAACTTTATTTTTCAACAAAATAGTTAGTTTTTCTGTAAAACTATTTTATATTTGTTTTTTCTGTAGAATAAAATTTTTGACTTGTAGTGCTCTCACTCATCGATTCAATTCTTAAGAAATATAACATTAAACAAATGCAACTACATAAAAATAATTGTTCAATATTTTTTTATTTCATTTAAAAACCACTTTTTCTTTTACTATTTTTCTTCTGAGGACAACTGCTTCAAACGGCATCATATAGAGTTTGTTTAAATTAGCCTTTTCCCTTAGAAAAATAAAAACAAATTGATGAAATGGTTTTAGTTTTCTTTAAATTTAAATTGAAATTAATAATACTTACCCTATATGATGAGGCGAATATTTGGTTACCAAAATGTATTCCATAAGACATTCATTTTCATCTATGGAATTACATAAGGGATCGATAAGCTCGAGGTCATTACCCAAATTAGCAAGGATGCGGTATTCTTCTTTTGAGTTAGACCTTTTTTACAAAAAAAAAAAAAAAATAATCAAAAAGTTGATACATGATTACTATGTACTTTTAATATATTTTTTTATAATTACCTTATTATCTGGAACACTTGATCATTAATCGCACCATATTTCCAAGATCCTTCATTTTTAAAAGCTTTAAAGGCTGCTGTATGTTTAAGATTTTGCATTCCTTTAAAAATATTCAAAGAACTTCTCGGGACACCTCGCTGGACTTTCACATTTAAAGTTTTATAATCCTCAGAAACTGGCAGCCATGTATTATATGAGTCAGAAAATCCTGCTGAAATTTTATCATTCCATTGAAATGGGGTTCGCTCTGAGTCACGGAAGTCACATGTTATATTTGTACACTCGGTTGGAACATTATCTAAGCCAATTTCTTCACCCTTAGGAATAGATAGGTTTTTTGAAATATTTAAATGAAAAATTAAAAAAGCAATACGTAATTAGGTTATTAGTTTTTGTTATAGTATTTTGCTTATATCATCGATTTGGTCCATAGAAATGTTAGTTTTTTCTGTAAATGCTGGCTTTACACTAACTGCGCAATATTCAGTATTGTGCAATAATATTGACCGTGTAATTGCACAATATTTTCGGTTTGCACAATATATTAAGTGATATTAAAAAAGTTTAATAGTTTCTGAATTTTTACTCAATATTTTTCGTTTCCACAACGAAGCAGAAACAGAACAAGCAAAGAGATGTAGAAATGTTGCGCAGTAATATTGAGTTGTGTATGGACGACCCTTTTTCGCACAATATTTTTGTACAATATTATTGCGCAAAAATGTTGTGTCGTGTAATGCCGGCCTTACACGACACAATATTATTGCGCAATACTCAGTATTGTGCAATAATATTGACTGTGTATTCGATTCGCACAATATATTGAGTGATATTAAAAATGCTTAATATTTTCTGAATTTTTACTCAATATTTTTTGTTTCCACAACGAGTCAGATGCAGAATAAACAAAGAACCATAGAAATATTGCGAAGTAATATTGAGTCGTGTAAGGACGACCCTTTTCCGCACAATATTTTTGGACAATATTATTGCACAATAATATTGTGTCGTGTAAGGCCCGCATAAGGCGGGCATTATACTGTTCATATGCCCACATTACACGACACAATATTATTGCGCAATAATATTTTCCAATAATATTGTGCGAAAAAGGGTCGTCTATACAAGATTCAATATTACTGCGCAATATTTTATGTCTCTTTACTTATTCTTCATCTGCCTCTTTGTGGAAACGAAAAATATTGAGTAAAAATTCAGAAAATATTAAGCTTTTTTTTAATATCACTCAATATATTGCGCTTACCAATAATATTGTGCAATACAGCCCTTAAACGGTCAATATTATTGCACAATACTAAAAAAAAAATATTGTGTCGTGTAAGGCTGGCATTTCACTCACCGTTCATTTGAAATTAGGCATATTTTTTTTGCCAATAAACCGAATTTGTCCCAACATTATGAATGTCGATTTGAAGTATGTTACTTAGGAAGGGCTCACCTATATCCTTGAGCCATGAATCATTTATCATTTTTTTTTTTACCCATTATTGTGGGAATTATTTCAACTTTGAATTGTTTATTGCTAAGATAAACGGTAGGTTATATAATTGTAATGCATATAGAATTTTCCATATTTAAATACGCTGGAAAAACAAATCTAATCTACATGGAACTAGCTTTTACTATTATGAGAAAGCTTTGACCAGAAAATAAATTTACTATAGCTAGTTTAAGCTTATTTTATTTCCCTAACCCTAGCTTTCACTTAAAAATTTAAGATTTAGCTTTATTTTTTTATACATAAGACCCAAAAAAAAAATGAAACAAAATAACCTTTTGTAAAGCAAGGGTCTATTTTTCCGCGTTAAAAAAAAATTAAATTTGCAGAATAACTTGATGAAAGTGATCAGTCATTCTTGACAAAATTCTAATTAGAAAAAAAATGTCCGCAGAAATTTGTGTTGATGCACATTTTCACAAAAATATTATGACAAAATGTGTTCATGCATTTTTCGCCATCTTAAAACTGATGCTTGAATGTCTAGAAATTGGAATTGCTGGGCACTGCATATTAAGAGATATACAAATACATATTAATAACTTAATCCTAAAATAGTTTATAAGAGCTGTTTTTAAGATAAACAAAACTTACATAATAGGTGACGGTTGTTCCAGGCAATCCAGCAAGTATTATATTGAACAAATCCTTCTTTTCTTTTCCCAAACGACTGGCAACTCTTGCGTTATCGTGATTACCTAACTTTATTATGTTTTGTGTTAGAAAATATTGTATTTTTATTTTTTTTTCTTACCACCCAGTTAGCTGTCTTGTGTTTTTTCCACATAACATCCATCCATCCATTAATGCTTGCTTCTAAATCTCTGGCATTAGACGATTTACCTAAGGACATTAGGTTAAAGTTGAAAGGTAAATGGGTAGCAGGATGTGTACTATTTCCAAAATACTGGTCAATTACATCAATGGGAGAGTAAGCCTCCGCAAGTAAGACCCTAATTAATCACTATTTACATGATAATTTCATGTGAAATATATTTTTTAACGGTTACCTCTTTTCTCCACCGTTTTGTTTCTGATACTGTTCTATAAAGATTCGCCACTCCATTAATAGCCCCGCATTTTCATATTGATCCCTTGTATAAATATGACTGAGATATTTATTGCTTTCTGGATCCGTTGTTTGACCGCTTACAGGTTCATCGGGGTAGGTCCCATCTGCATTGATCTTCTCAAAGAAAAATGGAACTGCATCAATCCGAAATCCATCGATGCCGCGATCTAGCCAGTACTTTAATACATTCAACATGGTTTCATGTGTCTTAGCATTCCTAAAATTCAGGTCAGGTTGTTTGCTTTGGAATTGATGTAAATAAAACTGTTGACGTTTTTCATTCCAAGACCAGGCCTTACCTCCAAACTCACTTAACTATTTAAAATGTTTTTGTTTTAGATATTATAAATACTAACGATATTATATTTGTATGGCATTTCATAATGATTATAAAAATGTAGCATTAGCTGCTGATGGTATTTACCCAGTTCGATGGAGGAAGCCTTTTTTCAGGATTTTTGGGATCTTCTAGACCATTGTCCCACACGTAAAAATCATCATATCCATCTTCACGATTAATTGACTTTTGAAACCATTCACACTGGTCACTGGAATGGTTTGGTACAAAATCTAAAATAATCTTCAAACCGATTTTCTTAGCTTTAGCAATTAATGCGTCGAAATCCTCCAAACTACCAAATAGTGGATCAATACTGTAAAAATCCGATATATCATAGCCAAAATCAGACATTGGGGATTTGAATATAGGTGATAGCCATGCACCAGTCATTCCAATTTCTTTCAGGAACTCCAAGTTTTCAGTGATGCCTTATGGGTGATTTTATTTTATTATGTGTACCATTCATTAATCATATTCAATAAAATGTAGAAACCTTTTAAATCACCAACTCCGTCGCCATCGCTATCCTTCCAGGACCTTGGATAAATTTGGTATAGAGATCCATCTTCCCACCAATCAACTGCTCCTGTCGAAAAAATAATACATTCCAAAAATACTAAAATACAACACAAAACTAATTTCTTTCCCATTTTTTTCGATCTTAATTGGTTCGAAGATATTTTTTTACTGGGAAACGATTTTTCTGTGAGTTTTCAATTTTGCCTCTATGGGCAAAATATAATGAAGAAATCACAACACATCATGTTAAAAAAAATACATATGTACAA
This sequence comes from Meliscaeva auricollis, assembly GCA_948107695.1. Classification (NCBI taxonomy): domain Eukaryota; kingdom Metazoa; phylum Arthropoda; class Insecta; order Diptera; family Syrphidae; genus Meliscaeva; species Meliscaeva auricollis. Next base: position 42,246,771 of record OX403618.1, read on the forward strand.
GTAAATATGTATGAAATGTAGGTACATAGTTTTTTTTATTATAAATAAAACTAAATAAACTAGGTGCCTTCATTTTTAATTAAATGATTAAATCTTGATTGAAATGTTTAAACAGAAATGAATAACTACATTTAACAATATTAATTAGGTTATTGAAGAGAACAACAAATTAGCAGAAATATCGTTCTTCGATAAGATTTTTGATAAGTTAGTGAAAAAATCCATTTTGATACCACGAACTATATGAAATAAAAAATTCCTTGCTAGTTTAAATCATTCGGAGATTTTGATAGCTAATGTCATGAAATTATCTGTTTCATTATAGAAATAGTCTCTTCAATGAAGTTTGCGTCTGTAAGAAAGAGCAGAGTATGTACAAAGAAGGTGTGAGATTTGTTGTCCTTCCTCGTGCACGCGACTCCTGTAGAAATCGTTTGATAGTGCATCGAGCCATGCGGTGGCGCGCACTTTACTTATGCCCGCCTTACACGACACAATATTTATACGCAGTAATATCGTCCAAAAATATTGTGCGAAAAATGGTAGTCCGTACACAACTCAATATTACTGCGCTATATTTCTATGTCCCTTTGCTTATTCTGTATCTGCCTTGTTGTGGAAACGAAAACTATTGAGTCAAAATTCAGAAAATATTAAACTTTTTTAATATCACTCAATATATTGCGCAAACCGAAAATATTGTGCAATACAACCCTTACACGGTCAATATTATTGCACAATATTGAGTATTGCGCGATAATATTGTATCGTGTAAGGCCGGCATTAGTAATAAAACAGTGTCCAGTTATGACACCTATTACAGAGCTGATTTGAGAAATTCTAAGGGACAACAAGCAATTTGACCGTTTCAAATCTATTGAAAATAAATTTATTGACCAATCAGGTACTCACGTATTTTTTTTGTGAATAAATTATGTTTTCCGTAAACGTCGGTATAAGCAAATGTTAACAGATTTTGTTTCATTGTAACGGCTAATGTAATCAAAATAGCCGATGGAAAAATAATTTGTCCACAAAAAAATACGTTTCAAATCTAGTTTGGGCTAGATTCGATTGGTTGCTATACAAGCATGTATTAAGCCATCTTGTTTTTGATTGTTGTAAAGCTATTCGCTTCAGCATAAGTGTACTAGCAGCTATCGATGGGTACATGTACCTTTATTTGCACTGTCGGGTAAGATAGGCATTTCCGTTCCAATTCTGGTCAGTTCATCAGCTTTGCAATTCACCGGAATGTTCCTTTGTACCCGCATGCACCCTGGATAGGTGAATATACAACTTGTTTGGCCACCTCCATCAGAAATTGAATCCATCATAAACGATTAATAGTCTTGATGGAAGTGCAAGAGACTGATTCGATGGATATTTTCAGGCATATCCGAACTGGATACCACGACAAGACAATACTCTCTTTATTGCCAGAATTACAATAGTTTGATATTCAACGTGCCTTAATCTTTTATGAAACGTTTGGGTTGTTTTTTTAAGAGGGTATGCAAATTCTCCGAAAAACTTCAGAATCAGGTACAAAAGGGTGTGAACGTGATGATCACAAATATTTCGCACTATCTTTGTTTTGGACTCAAAAATAGTAGAAATGCGGGAGTACACAAACAGACTTATTTTAATGTTTTTCTTTTTTTTTTCCTCGATCAAATAAGCTATATGTATTATCAATACGTCAACGGAGTTCCAAAATGGAAAAAGAAAACTAGCCTCACGCTGCTGTATCAATACTTAACTTACAATAAGGCCAAAGCGAATGACTTATTATTTCGAAAAAATTTTTTTTTAATTTTTTTGAGTGTGTCCTGCAGACATTTATACTTATAAATGCAAAACTCAACAATAATTTTACTTTCTATACTCATTTCTATTGATTACATGATAATTCCTATGAGTTCTGTACAAATTCTGTTTATTTTCAAATGTTCCTCTATTCCATTTCTGAACCTAGTATTGCGCAAAGCAAGGGAATGCAAAAAAATAATAAAATGCACGACTGGGTCGTACTTCCTCTTAGGATTAAAGTTGCTATGGACTTAAAGCCTCCTATATAAAGTTTTTAAAAATAAACAATTTTATAAGAAATTTAAAAGCAAATAAATTTCATAACTCAAATGACATAAACAACTTTTTAAAGTGTTTTGGGCTCCAAACTAAGTATGACATTTGATTTGATTAAAAAAGATACATTTTTAGAAAAAAAAAAAATTCATTCATTTTAAAAGTATCACCTTATTAAGAAAAGCAGACATAAAAATTTAAATCAAAATCGTTAGTTTTTTTTGAGAAAAATTAACTTTTCCTTAATTGTTACATGGCAGGTACCGTTAGTTTTTGTCCAAAAACAAAAATTTCAATTTGCCCTCTAAGGAATCACCAAAGATCCTTAACCACCAAATTTGAAGAAAATCGCTTCAGCAGTTTAGGCTCTAGCTCGAGGTATACACAGACAGACAGACAGACGGGCACACAGAATTTTGAAACCCACTTTTTTCGCATTCTCTATTTTCGTAATTACATGTCTGATCTGATCAAATAGATCCCAATTACTAATACTTCCACGATATAATTATTTAACTTCCAGGAAGCAGTTCTTCATTAATGCTACTCGCCTGTGGAATACTCTACCACAGCATGTAAGAGAATTGAAGGTCGAAGCTGCTTTTCGAAGGGAGCTACTCGTTTACTTCCAGTCTAACTAGATATTAAAGTCTTTTTTCGCATTTAGTTAAATAAATGAAGATATTTTTTTTTTTTTTTTTTGTTCTTAAAGTTTATATATTTTTTTTTTCTTTCTTGAATAGGTATCCTAAAGGCGTTTATACTTAGTAGTATGTCTTCTATGTTTTATAAATCTCAAAGCTGTGACCTAGTTTATAAGATATTATATCTTACTGTTTATAGGCAAATTAAAATAAATAAATGAAAAAATGAAAATTGTTATCTCGAGTCCCATTTTCTTTTCACATTCTAAACTTGCCCTATAGTAGGTACCTATGTCGCAAGTAAAAACAGCAAGTGACCTGAGTGCTCAGTATTTTAGTAAAAAAAAATCATTACTAATAAATGTGGAGTGACATCAGACGAATACGAGTTTGTGTAAACTGTATAAGAAAATTTCTGCACTTCGGCGTATACGTACTTTTTTGTATAAGTTTAAGTATTTTATTTTTTGCTGCAAAATAATTCTTTCTCCATGGTAGAATTTCCAACCCGACGTATAAATAATTGAGTCGTTTTTAGAAAATTGAAAAAACTGATAGCAGCCAAACAATTTTTTTTAAAGAGTAACAACACTAGTATCTAATATTGTGTTGAAGCTCTATTAAAAAGAAATCAGACTTCTGCAGCTTATATCTCTTTAAAAAATTGATTTTATCCCCTTTTGTAGGAGAATCCTTCAAAAATATATTTATTTTTTTTAAGAACTAATGTTTGCGAGATACGAAAACCAAAAAAGGCGTATAAATCTTTGTTTTTTAATAGTAACTTTATTTGTAAAAAAATACTTTAAAACTGTTGCATGCATCTATTTTTGGTAAAGAAATCAAATGAAGATAACTTTCCGTACTTTTATATTTACAAATATGTAGTTAGTGTTGTGGTTATATCCTTTTTGGCCCAAAAACATGCTTTCAAAGTCCATATCTTTTGGATAAAAGGTGTTTTGCTGAGGTTCAAATTTGTATGTCTTGGTACGACGGAGAATGATTGCATTCTCAGTTAAAAAAAAAAAAATGATTTTATCCCCTTTTGAAAACTCAATCCACAGTTTATGTAGCTATTCTAGCTTGACGAGAAATAGGCCCCAAAACGGTAGAAAATATTCATTTATTTGTTAAATTTATTTAATTTTATTATAGACGTTAATAAACAATACAATCGTAAAACACAATCTTACTTAAATGCATACAAATTAGACTGCTTTTCTGTAAAAAAAATTTTTGGGTTCTAATTAAATGAAAATTTCTCACCAAATTTGAGCTTTTAATGTGGGAAATTCATGGCGTTTTTTTTTTGTCTAATGCTCGGCTCCCTTTCAACCGATTCTATTGAATGTGGAAGGACACTTTAGAGGAAATCTTGATCTTTAAAAATCAATTTAAAAATATATATATTGAAATTCACTGTTTTAATTAAAAAAAAATAAATTAGTTTTCAATACATTTTAATGATAGTGTTTTTTTTATTTTTTCGCGAAAAGTACTAAACGTACAGTTAATATGCATATAACAAATTTTGTAGAAAACCAATTTTTCTATTAAACTGCAGTTTTTGCTGTACAGCTTATATATTCTGAGATAAATTTAATTGAAAATGCTGCAACTTTAATTACATTTTTCTTAAATGCATTTTTAAAGATCAAAATTTCCTCTAAGGTTTTCATCCTGAAACATTTGACAAAACAAAAGAAAAACACCATGAATTTTCCATACAAAATGCATGGACAAAATTAAAAATTATTTAGCGACTTATAAATATTGAAAAAAAGTTGTGATAAATAATTTAATTTAATGTCTAGACAAATATTCCGTCTGTTTAACATTCAAATCCTAAAAATTTGTTTAAAAAAAGCAGTCTAATACAAATTTATACACAATTTCCATTTATGTAGAAATATTTAAATCATGTGTAACCATAAATTGATTTGTTTATGGGATATTTTTATCAGGCTATACACAAACAAAATTTAAGTTTTTGTCAAAAAATAAACAAATCGTCTGAACAACAAATGATTGTGACAAACAAAAATTTTGTTGGAGAATTTGAGTATGCTCATGCTCAACACAAATGAAATTTGTGTATGTTTACAAATCGTCTGACCTTAGTTCTTCATATTATTTTTTTCATTTTCTATTCATTAAACCAGGTACGAGCGATAGGAATAAAACAGCAAATTAATAAATAAACTGGTTGAATATCATTCAGCCAATAAACCAATTAATTATTTATATTTTGGTCCACGTTGGATGATTCGTTTATTTTCTTTGATTATTATTAGCTTGATTTATTTTTCAACTCGTTGATAAGTGAATAGAACCACCTACTCATAAAGAAACTCAATCTCTTTCTTTTTTTTTATTGTAGAAGAGATGCCAAGTCCTGATTTCTTTCAACCAAAAATATTCACTTGTAGAATCCCTGTCTTTAGAAGTTGCTCTTTTTTTTTATAAGATGTATTAAAGGATAAAAAAGCTTGTGATAAGTTGGGTTGGGATAGCTATATTCTTTTCTAAGGACTTCTTTACTCGCCCATAACAATGGAATGTTTACTTTCTGTCTCCATCCCTGCAAACGGGTATTTTTTTGTCATCTGAGTTAAATATCCAAGAAAAATGTTCTTTCCCAGCAGAGTGGCACATTAGAGACGCAAGCACTCTTACATGGCTGGGGCATTCCCAAGATCTGCTATCATTTACTTTGGTCCATTAGAGTTTAAGTTTTTCTTGCAAATTTGATTGTTTTCCTAGACACTTCGTTGTCTGTTTTATAAATGCTTCAAGTGGGATTTGGTATAATTCAACTTTTTTCTTGGCAAATGTTTTTGTAGTTCTTAAGTTATTGCAACGAATCCAAAAAAATGGGGTAATATTTTCAATTTGCAATGTTGCAATCCATATTTAAAGTTTTTATTTAGTTATTTATGTATATTAAAAACCTAAAACAACTGTATCATATTGTTTTGATGAATGAAATCCTTATCGGTAAATTGAAAAAGTCCTCAATATATAAATTTTTCTTCCTCTATCTCAAAAATCCGCTTATCAGAGAAAAGCAAATTGTGGTTGGCAATTGTACAATGGATGTAGTGCTTGATTGCTAACTCAGAGGTATGGTATTCGTGCCCCACCTTGGGCAGCAGTTTTTTACCGTCCAAGTCGCATTTAAGGACTTACAGTTACCTGTTACTACAGGTTAAATATTTTGTGTATGTATTTGTTTAAATATCTTTTTTAAACATATATTTTTTTTTTATTTTTTGACTTCAACATAATGGTCAAATCACAATACAGCGTTCATAAAACTATTGGTAATTTTGGTATGGTCCTTTTATTGTGTATATGAGATGTAGAGTTCTTGCAGTCCGTAACTGGGGCGTTTGGAAGTTGGAGTGCATAACATTAAAGTTTTTTAAATAATGATGATATTACAAAAATATCATTCCTACTTAGATAGATCTTACTAGCAGGTTGCCAAAAAAAATGTTTCAAGTCAGTTTACATATTTCCATCTATTCGTAAGGTAAGATGTAATTGAGTTTCATACTTTGTGTGCATATTTCGAACACATTAAAACAAGTCAACCGTCTTGAAACAAACTTTTTTGTAACATACAAGGGAGATCTGTCCAATTTTTGTTGGTATTATAATTGAACCGGTAGTTGTGAAAAGATCACTTTATAAATTTTTTTTCACATACACTGGCAGCTAGCTGTTGGGGCAGAATCCCTTGAGAATGACGCAAATAACGTGAAGTGATTTTTACACTCATTTTCTGAATTCCATTTAAAATGTATAACTAACATTTGGTTCAAACTATTATTAAAAAAAATTTTACATATTCTGATACCCTCTTTGTTTAAATGAAAATCAGACACGAAAACTCTTTTAGTTTTAGAGAAAACTGAAAATAACGAGATCTAGAGCTGTTTGAAATTTTGGTGCCTTGAGTGTAAATACTGATCTAGGTCTCTTTTTTTTGCAGTTTTCTCTTTTTCGCATATGGTTTTTAGTATTGGAATAAAAATTGATAGAAACATTTAAGACCTGAAACAAAAAGGGAACGAGATTATGTAAAATAGTTTATAGTAAAAAAATATCCCTTCATATCTAAAAATGCTATTTACTGAAAAAAGTGCTAAGATATCGCGGTGTTTAGCATTTTTGTGAATGTTGCGTTCAGCTCGAAAAATTGCACTAATAAAAAATAAATCTGATTATTACTTTTAAAGAAATAAGTATAAACCAGTGTTACTTTGCAGGAATATGGTGAATACCACAGACAAGCATGAAACCGTTTATAACTCAATTTCGAAAAATAGTCCCCTTTTCAAAATTAATGCTGTAATTATTTCATAATTATTTAGAAAAATACAATTTTGAACATAAACTGTTAATTATTATTGCCCCATGGCCTGCAGGCATCAATTTTATGTTTTTCTAACCTTACTAATACATGAAAATAATTCATTCAGCCATACACCAATCTTTCAAAAATTAATGACGCTGTGTTCCAGGCTAAATGATTTGTTTGTTTATTTTTTCTCAATTTACTATAAGGGAGAAAAAATGCTCAGACACAGAACTTTTGAAACCTGTATATAAGGCGATTTTCTGATTCATATGCCTTTTGTGTATAATTTTTTCTGCGTCTTATGACTAATTCTCTTATTATTGGGTACATTTGATTTTTTAGTTCCAAAGCAATTTCCAGGTTTACAACTAAAGGAGAACCAACTGGCTCAGCTAAATCATTCCATTTTTGTATAAAGGGGTGGTTCCTCCCAATAGCGGCAGCTCTAAAACGTCTTGTAATCTTTCTTGACTTTAAATTGAGATGACTTTTATAATGTAGCCCACACGTAGTTGTAGTGTGAATACATAGTGTGCGGCTAACCCAGTTTCAAGATGAAACATATAGTTCGGTGTATTTTAATGTAGCTGGAGTACCTTTTTTTAATGAAGAATCCTTGTAGTTTTTCGACTTCTTCGTATTCTTGAAAGCCCCGTACCTGAGGTGCATAAAACATCATTGAACTTTGTACCGCCTCATACACTTTGTATTTAGCTGAACTGGTACCACTTTCTTTTTTAATAGCAGGCTCCTACTAATATTATTTGATTTTTTTGTTGCAATGTCCAGGAAACCTTAGGAACATTGCAGCATTTTCAACGATTTTCAGTAGGTAGATATGCATAGTAAATTAACAGTAAAACACATACTGAAAGGTTTAGGGTCAGTTTGTGTAAATTTTGCTTATGTGTGTAAATTAAACGGGTCATAAACTAACAGGCCAAAGCCCACAATGGACTTGGTAATCTCTTAATTTAGTTTTTAACTCAGTGACAGTGCATTAAGGAAATAAAATTCACGACTGGATCATACGTACTTGCTCTTCGGGTTAAAGTTGATGTAGACGTTAAAGCCTTTTATATAAAGAAAATATAAATAATTATGTATGTCAGAAATTAAAAATTAAACTATTTCTGGAATGTTTTTATAATGCATTGGGTTTTTAATTGTGATTACCTGAGCATTGAATCACTCTTCACCGATATTTTGGTTTAGTAAGGAGTTATTATTTTTTTGGCATAACCTTTACCACTAACCACCCTCCCACCCTCACTAATTTAATTTATTTAGTTAATATTAATATAAATTTAAATCGAATAAAAATAAATACTATACTATACTATAAGAATAAAACTAATTTTAACTTTATATTTTGTTTAGTTTTTAATTAATAGATATTTTTTGAAAACTTAATTAGATTGTTTGAGATTATATGAAATATCTGTGCACAAGTTTAAGTCAAAATCGCTGAGGCCGTTTACGAGATATTCACAAAAAAAGAAAACAAAATACCTAATTTTTTTTTTACAAAAAAAACGGCAACGCTGTTTCTCCGTTGTTCGAGATTTTAAAGGAAAAACTATTTTTGCAGTTTTGTTGCAATTACTGAACGCAATACATACACACGTTTTAAACAAAATCGTTACAGTCGTTTTCGAGAAAAATCCAAAAACCGAAAACATTTATATGGGAGGTATTAGTTCTAGACGAGATATCCAAAAACAAAAAAAAAAAAACGTAAAAATCATCTGTAACAAATTTGAGGAAAATCCGTCCACGCGTTTAGGCAGTGGAGATGTGTACAGACGGACGCATAGACGTACGGACGCACAGATGTACAGGCGCACAGACAATTTTTCCGAAACCAGATTCAGAAAAGTCAAATCTTGTATAATTGAAAAAAACAAAACAACTTTGTTTTTGCAAAACCAGGGTTATCTTTAAATCTATTTTACTCACAGGCGGTCGAGGCGGACAGCGTGGTGCACAATATGGGAACCTCTGATTTAACCTTTAAAAATTATCACAGCGCTGCTGACGATTTTTTCATTAATTTCAAGTAGGTAAATTACAAAAATAATGACAATTTGTCACTCGTATATAAAACCCGCATAACTCATATTCACACTCGACGTGGTATCTTTATAATGTAAAAGAGATCGTAAAAAGCTTTATGGCTTAATAAAATAATAAAGTTTTAAAAACAGGAGGTCGATATCAAAATGTATTTTATTTGGACACAAATAATCTGAATTCTTTCTATCAAATTGTTAATTGACTTCATAAATCTTTTAGCGATTAAATTTAATATACTTAAAAGATTGTGTATGATTATAATTAAAAAGTGAAGGGTGGTTGTTTCCTGGACTTTGGCATCTTTATATCCAGATGAGAATGTAAATTCTTCATAAATAAATAAATAATAAAACTTAAATGTATATTACAGGAAGATTCTATCTTCAATGAAAACAAGTTGCAAGAAATGATCTCTCTTTAAACAAAAAAAAAAAAATGTTTGCAGAGCGCGGGAGAGACTCTTAATCAAAATCATACCTTTTGTGTATTGTTTTGCAAAAAAGGGAAAGTAAAGTAAAGAGGTCACGTTATCCCTTTTCTTAACCCCGTTTAATTGCTCCTGACAACAAAATCTTCATTCCTGCTAGTGTTTTAACTACGCTAAAAGATGCATGCAAATCGGAAATGTTCATTGCTTAGGCAATAAATTAATTTGTTCAGCAATTGATGCGGTATTATGTTGGTATATATAGACGGAGAGTTAACAATAGATTTACTCACCTTATTTCAACAAGACTAAAGCTTTAGTTGAGTCATAAAAAGAAAGAGGTTCAACGGAAACAAAAAATGCTCTTCTTACACTCCGGTACGTTCAATGATGTAAAGCCTGCATGCCTGGCTTAGGCCGCTTACTCACTTGTCGGTACGGTATTGTTTAGGTATACCGCCTCGTTATCGATTTGTTACTGAGCGCGTACAATCCTTCCTAATTGGTGAGGTACGTGCGGTATCGGTACGGTATGCAATCCGTATACCGATCCTCGGTATGAGCAATCAGTACTGTCTCGGTGTTTACCGCTCAGTATGATTTGTGACCTCTCTTCAGTACTTACACAATCCACGATTCTGTTTCGTAAACAATTGAGAAACAAAATTTAAAAGTTCGTAATAGGGTTTTTCGACATTTTATACATCGATTGAAATTTCGCATCGTCATTTGAAAGTTCTTAGGCCCCAACAAAAAGCCGATAGTTGTATTTTTTCGTTTGTTGCGTAAACGAAACGCATTTACATATTGCAGGCAATCTTCTTCATCTATCTTCTTCAGAGGACGACAAGATACGAATCAATTTATCTTTAATAATTTTGTACTTACCGAAAATGTACAGATCAAGTGGGGAAATGTCTGCTACATCGGTATACTTTCGGTAAAGCTTAAAATAACTAATAACGATACCGCGCCGACAAGTTAGTAGAAATAAATCACGATATTGTAAGTGCTGCCGTTTTGCTTAAGTATTATATTGTTTCCATCTTTCTATGACCAAAACTTTAGCCTAGTTAGAATGAGGTGAGTTGCGAAGTTGACCCTCCTAAATCTTTGAAAACCCGAAATGAATCAGTAGGATTTGGAAAACCAGCTGCACTTCCTACTGCATTCCATTGACTTAGATTTCCTTTTATTCTGGGGGCATGTGTCTCCCTCTTAGGACTTCTAATTCTTAAATAAAAAAGAAAACATAGTTTTAAACCAAAATTATTCATTGTAATTTTTTTTCTTTTAATTTGACAGTAAAAATATCACCCGAATGTTATTCAAAGCATTCCCGATAAATAGGGCTAACAGACTAGGAGAGATAGGGAATTTAGTTCATCCATGAATTTTTTTGATTGTCAATGCAGAATATCACCTCTATAACATGTTCCTCCCAAATCCCCCTATTGGATTTTTTACTTGCGATATGGGTACCATATATCAAGTTATGCATTCGTACATAAAAAAAAGTTGAGATAACAATCAAACATGACATTAAGATGATGGAGAATGAGAAAAAAGTGGGTCCGACAATTCTGTCTGCCTGTATGTATCAGAGACCACAGCCTAAACAGATGGGTCGATTTACTTCAAACTTGGTGTGTAGCGTTTTTTGGAGAATATGCCCAGGCGGGTCCAAAACCCCAAATAACGGTACCTGTCATATACCAGTTTTAGAAAAACTAATTTTTCTCAAAAACAGTGCCTACGATTTTTATTAAAAAAATCATGGTCATGTTTTTGGATGAGGTCTATCTTTAAATGAAAACCATTTTTTTCAAAAACCCTTATTAACGGTACCTGCCCTAGAACTCAATCAATTTCAATCATTTTTTATACATGAAAGCTTTTAAGTTGCCGTAATAGTTTTTAGTAAAAAAAATTTCGAAAATTATTTTTTTGGATTTTTAAAAAATAGTTGAATTTTTTTTTTTGAAAAATCATTTTTTCGAAAACTGTTCAATATTTTTTTTCAAAATTTAGTTTTTAGATGTTGATAAATAATATCTTAAAAATGGCGTACCAATTTTTTTTTATAAAAGCCCTTGCAAAATTTTATATGGAAAAAATAGTTTTAAAAAAAAAACTGCTCTAACGATTTTTAAAATTTTTTTTCTAAAAATGCATCATTAAAGGGGAAATCAAATTGCATGCTTCGTTTTCAGGTTAAATTCATTTAAAAAGCTGTTTTAGTCATTTGAAAATCGAATTTTTTTCCAAAACTGCATTTATAATTTTTTAATTAAAAAAGCTTAGCATAAATAGTAACTTTATCTATAAGAGCAAGTACGTGGGACCCAGTCGTGCATTTTATTTTACCTGCATTTCAAAAGGAGGAGTAGGGTAGTAGGTAGATATAGAGGATAATAAAGCTGAAAAATGTATGTTAATACAATCCAACCATATTACCCATGATTTAAAGATCAGTTTAATTGAAAAAAAAAATCAGCTTTTAACTCATGATATGCTATGTTGATATGATATGTTGTCTTTTGTTATCTCGATTCTCGATAATGAACCCTGCATAAATTCATGTTGTCAAATGATGTTTAAATGAATCAGCTTTTCCTATACGACATCAAAGATTAGATTGACTAATTAGGTGAATTCAGATTAGGTATATATTTTTAAGATAGATTAAGTCTTTATACTTTTCAATTATAAGATACAATATTTTTTTTTACAGATTTGCATAGCATTGCTATCCAAGCCGCCTGGCGGAAAAATTAAAACAGTATTTTTATAAAGAGAGAATTATTCATACTATTAGTTATAATTTCTTATTCATACTATAGTTATATATTGTACTTATAGATATTCAAACATAATACATATTTAAATCGAGGTAGTATTAATATTGATTGATTGATTTAGGGCGACTTTTAGTTTAAAGAAATATCATATTATTACTCAGTACTCACCCTTATTCCGCAAGGAGTTTGTGCTAAAACACCATGCTCTAAAAGCGACATTTGGCGACTTTGGGAAACGACTTCGCTGTTATGGAGAAAGAGATACGGAACAAAGAGAACTGTAAAGTTTAATTTTGACTTGGACGTGAATTATGGATTCTTCAGCGTGGCGTAGATCTAATAATCTTTCTTTCTATCTTTCGATCTAATAATTATTTTTATTTTATATATAACTTTTTATTTTATATATAACCAAAAACATTTGTGATGAAATCAGTTCTCCGAAGGTTTTTAGCCTAAAAAGTACTGACCTTCACTCAGTATATGAAAAGTAGCGAAAAAGTACTTTTAAGGCTAAAAACCTTGGGAAAACTGATTTCATCTTGAATGTTTTTGGTGTTTTCGGGTAGGTTGGGTTATATAAAAAATAAAAATTATTATTAGATTAAAATATAGTGGTGGAATGGTCGTCAGCTGCGCGATTTTAAGAAAGAAACTCAGTATATGAAAAGTAGTGAAAAGGTACTTTTAAGACCGAAAACTTAAGGAGAACTGATTTTGACCCAGTAATTTTTGGTGTCAGCGAGTAGTTTGGAGTTTATTATATAAATTTAAAAATAATATATGATCCAAAGGTAGTGGTGGAATGATCGTCAGCTGTGCCAGTTTAAAAAGATCGACTCAATATGTGAAAAGTAGTAAAAATGTACTTTGTCCCTCAAGACTGATTTTTCACTGGGAGTGTTAATAATATAAAACAAAAAATCATAACATAAAAAGATAGTGGTGCAATGATCGTCAACTATGAAAGTTTCAACAAGGCCAACACTAAGTATATGCAAAAACAAACTTTTGAGTACAATAACTTAGGGATAACTGATTTTAATTCACAAATTTTTGGTGTCTACGACACTAAGTATATGCAAAAACAAACTTTTGAGTACAATAACTTAGGGATAACTGATTTTAATTCGCAAATTTTTGGTGTCTACGAATAGATTGAAGTATATACTATAGAAAAGTAGTCACAAACTTTCCGTATAGTGGTGGAATGATCGTCATTTAGACTTAAATTTGAATTGTGAGAGCCTCATATTCGACGTAAGCCCCCAAAACTTTAAGGCCAAAGCTGACGATGATTCCACCACTGGATGTGTAGTGGAATGGTGTTTTTGAAACCTGTGGGATGTAAGGAACGTGTTGAACGTGTTTGAGCTATGACGAAATAACTTTTTTTCATTTTTTTTTTTACAAATTTGACGTCCTCTCAAGGCCACACCCACCATTACTCGAGCAACTGACTTGCAGATCCTTAAATGACTCCTGGAGTACTATTATTTGCATCACAAATGAATCGTCACCAAATGATTTAGTGAAAATTAACGCTGCTTCCCGGGCTACAATACTTGCCATATAAAGCAAGTAAATATGTGTCTTATAAATATCTTTTTACCATGATAGCGTCTAAAATGCATCCTCGGGTATTAAATGTAAACCACGACCTAACCACAAAGTAGATTTGAATTTGTTATGAGCTCGTGAAGTATCAATCTTGAAAGAATTTAAAGGAGTCTGTTATCAGCATGTTGAGTACAACTTCTTTTGCGGTTTAAATAAATTCAGTTATACACCAATCTTAAACAATTATTTAAAACTCAAAGATAAGTGCCCATGTTTTTATTACTATTAAATTATTAAATTGTTGTAAATCTTTAAGTCATTAAATTTAAGTGGTATTTCAGTTAAGTACAAACAAATGCTTGTATGTATAAGTGAACAATTTTTTGAAGATATCGCCTCTAGTTTTCCGCAGAATTTTTGTATTCTTTTAGTTGAGTGCATTGTTGTGTTTAGAAAGGTGTCACAATGGGAAAAAACAGATCTTTTAATTTTATTATAACATTTATGTTATTAAGTGTTTCGTGTTTTGCAGCTTCGACTTTCGATTGGTGGGAAGATTCATCCCTATACCAAATTTATCCAAGATCATGGAAGGACAGTAATGGAGACGGAATTGGAGATCTAAATGGTAATATTGTTATACCGACATATAACAAGAAAGAAATGGTATAATATGTTTCAACTTTAAATTATAACAATACAAAAATAAATTAAAAGAAAATTAATTTAAATATAGCAACATAAAGTGAATAAACAATTACCTATGCTTCTAGACTGATAGTGCCCGCAGTAGATTTTGGGTGTGAGTGAAAGCATAAAATGATTGATATTTTTGGAAAGCTCTTTTGAATGTATGTATGTATGTATGTATGAGATGTCGAGTTCTTGTAGTCCTTGGAAGTCACAAGGCAATTATGAAATAATTATAATACCAATAAAAATTGGAACCACTACAATAGATCTCCTTGTATGTTACCAAAAAAATGTTTCAAGACGCTTGATATTCTTTGTTCTTTACATCGATCGGCCCGAAATATGGACACAGAGTAGGAATTTCGAGTCATCCTACGGGCCGATGGAAATATGTAAACTGACTTTATACGAGGAAGGTCTATTTTAGTGGCAATAATTTGTGTTGGTATCATTTGAATTCCAAACGCCCCAGCTACTGACTACAAGAACTCGACACCTCATTCATACAAAAGACCAAAACTACCAATCATTTTATGCTATCTCACACCCAAAATTTGCTGCGGGCTGTTAATCTATTCGCAAATTTCCAAAATCTTTAAAAAAAAGAATTGGTAGTTCCAAATTTGTTGTGTAATTCTTTGCGAATTTTTGTGTTAACGAAAATTAAAATATTTGTAACATTTTATTTTATTAATAACAAAATAATTAAGAAGTAGCATTTCGTTTTTTGAATACCACCACTCAATACGTTTATTCGCTTCCACTATTCAGATCCACAATAGATATGATGGTTTACATTGGTTAATATACAAATCCGCAATAGATTTCACGTATAGGTAACTAACTACTTATTTTGAAGAATTTTTGTAAGTTCTTAGGTACAGCGTAAACGGTATAAAGTGCTATAAGAATACGGTTACTCAAATCTGAGAAAGATTTGAGTTGGCGAATTTAATTTTGAAGTAAAACCACATATTTTTGTATACTTTGACAAAATAATCATACAAAATCGCGCGTTTTGTTGTTTTATTTTGCTTAACTTTATAACTGTGTTCTATACACAAAATAATACTTTTCCACAAGCACACCACTGTTTTTTGTATAGATACCTATAAATTCTTTTATTTTTTAAATAGGAATTACCGAAAAATTGGAATACCTTAAGGAAATTGGTATTACTGCAACATGGCTCTCACCTATTTTTAAATCTCCAATGTCAGATTTTGGCTATGACATTTCAAATTTTTATGAAATCGATCCTATATTTGGAAGTTTGGAAGATTTTGACAATCTGATCAAAAAAGCTAAGAAGATTGGCATTAAAATTATTTTGGATTTTGTTCCTAATCATTCAAGTGATGAATGTGAATGGTTTCAGAAATCAATAGATCGTAAGGAAGGATATGATAATTTCTATGTATGGGATGATGGTCTAGATGATCCCAAAAATCCCGGAAAAAAAATTCCTCCATCGAACTGGGTAATGACAACTGAAAATTAACTAACATAATGTCATAATTTCTATATTTAAAAAAAAAAAAACTAATTTTCCAAAAGGTAAGCATTTTTGGTGGAAAGATGTGGACATGGAATGAAAAGCGTCAACAATTTTATTTGCATCAATTTCAAGTGAAACAACCAGACTTGAATTATAAAAATCCTAAAGTTCGCGAAGAAATGCTCAAAGTTTTAAAATTTTGGCTAGATCGAGGTGTAGATGGCTTTCGCATAGATGCTGTCCCACATATCTTTGAGAAAGTAAATGCTGACGGAACTTATCCTGATGAGCCATTAAGTGGTGACACTTCTGATCCAGAAAAATATGAGTATTTAACCCATATATATACAAAGGATCAATACGAAACAGTTGAACTTTTATATGAGTGGAGAGCCTTTTTGAACCAACATCAAAAGGATAATGGAGGAGAAACAAGGTTAGTTGTATATAATTGTACATTAAGAGCTTTATCTGCAAAAAGATTGAAACGATGATACATACACAAAATAATTGTTTTTCTACGCATATAACATAAAAATTATGCAGATGGGATTCTTCTGAATAAATTATATAGTGTTAAACAAAATATAATGTAGTAAATTAGCTATACATTTCATATTTTCACAAACCAAAAAAAAAATTCTACCAAGTCACGTTTTGCAATAGAATCATTTGAACAAAAAAAAATTTTCAAAGGACTTTAAAAAAAAGAATTAAGAATTTTTTTTATCAATATCTAAAAACTGAATTTTATAAATAAAATATTGAGTACTTAGTTTTGGAAAAACTGATTTTTCTAAAAAAAAATCAGATTTTTTTTTTTTTTATCCAAAACCCAATTTTCTATTATTTTGTTTCTAAACTTTAACGGCAACTTAAAGTCTTTTATAAAAAAAAAATCGTTGAAATCGAGCTATAGCCATAAAGGAGAAAATCAAAATTAAAAAAACACAATTATTGGTTAGTAACAGAAAAAATGAGATAACTATCAAACATGACATTATGATACTAGAGAATGTAAGAAAGAAAGAAAGAGTCGGTCCAGCAATTCTGTCTATCTGTCTGCCTCTATCTCAAGCTACTGCCTCAGGCGCTGAAGCGATGTTCTTCAAAGTTAGTAGTATTCGATGATTCCCGAGAGGGGAAACTAAATTTTATTATGACCAAAATTAACGGTATGACGAAAACGAAAAAAAAAACTTACTTTCTTCAAAAACGAAGCTAACAATTTTGATTGAAAAAATTTTGTGTATGAAAATTGTGGTACATTTCGAATAAAAAATCAATTTTTCATCTACTAACAACGGCATACCTTGCCGACCCTGACCCGTTTTCTTTTTTTCTGAATTTCTCATAAATGACACATCGGATTTCTATGATAGTTCTTGCACAAAAGGTTTTAAGCAATTTTTAGATTATTTCATATCCAAATTTTCGTTACAATTTTTTTTTTGATTTTTAAAAAAAGTTAAAATTTATTTTTTTCAAAAATCTTTTTTTCGAAAACTTGTTAATGATTTTTTTTTTGAAATTTTGATTTAAGAGATCCATTGATATTTTCTTGAAAATGGCATACCAACTTTTTTATGGCCGGATTCAAGAACATTCAGTTCACTTCAGTTGAAAGGCTCTGATTAGTCAAATGTCACAAAAAGTTAGGTGACTTTCAGTTACGTTTAGTGACATTTTAGCTACGATTTTTTTCAGGTAGGAATTTCTCATCTGAAAATTCAGTTGAGTATGTATGTGTTTTTCTTTAATGTGTTTTTAGTAATTTTGTGTTTGAAATTGTTTTGGTTCAGATTGCAAAATGTAATACATAATTAAAAAGTTTTTATAAGCAAGAAGGGAATATTCTATTGCAAAAGTTCGTTTTTTCTATATTTTCTTTTATTCTCCATGTGTGTAGGTACATAAATGGATAAACAAAATAAATAAGACATGACGAAAATAAAAGTTCAATGAAAAATAATTATGTAAATTGAAAACAATAGTATAAATTAAGAGGTGTGGTGATAATTTTTATGGGTCTAAATACATATTTTTTTAACAAAAATACCTACTGAAGTTAACCCAATTGAAATTTTATAGAATAATTTCGTTTTTACAATCACTAGATTCATTTTGTATGGATTTGAAAAATAAATGTTCTATTTTAAACACAGTACAATGTAAATGCAAAAAAGTAAATGCTTGATAATATTTCAACTGAAATGTCAAATTATTTTCCTTTCAACTACCAACTGAATTGAACTTTAGTTCAGTTGATTTGTCTTGAACCCGGCCAATGTCTTGAGTATTTTTATGTAACTATAAGTAATTAATTATTTTAAAAACGACTCTAACGACATACTAAGTTTGAAGTTCAAAACAATTTACCAAGTTGCTTAAGGCATTTTAGTAATGAATTTTATGGTTTGTTTTATTTCATTTAAATTATTTATTTTTAAACACTTTGAAGAAGAATCTTAAGCATCCACATCCAAAGCAACTTTGACGCTACGTGCAAGTACGTGCGACACAGCAATTTTGTTGCACACCATATTATAAAGAAAGAGGGCGATTAAGTTAAAAAAAAAAAATTTCCTCTCCATCCTTTTTTTCTCCTCTAATGCTAAACCTATCTACATAACTTATCACTTAAGACATACATAGTTTATGTTATAGAAAATCATTAAAACAAATATTTAATTAAACATTTTAATTTCGTAATTAGAATTCTTCTTGCAGAGGCTTATTCACCCATTGATGTTATTGATCAATACTTTGGCAATGGAACACATTTTGGAGCACATATACCATTCAATTTTAATTTAATGGGGTTAAGAAGTTCATCTAATGCCCGTGACCTGGAAAGATCAATCAACGGCTGGATGGAAGTTATGTGGGCCAAGCACAAAACTGCTAATTGGGTGGTACGAGTACTTTCATATTTATTTTTAATCTGCAGAATATCTATTGTTAGTACATATTTATTTTTTAACTTTAGCTTGGAAACCATGACAATAGTAGAATAGCCAACAACTTTGGGAAGCATAAAGTTGATTTGGTTAATGTTATAATTACCGCCCTTCCTGGTGCAACTGTCACGTATTATGTAAGTTTGTTTATTTAAATAAAAGGTTAATAAATTTCAAACTTCTTTATTTATGTTAAAGGGTGAAGAAATTGGCATGTCAAATGTAAAAACAGAATGCACAGAAATATCGTGTGATAATCGAGATCCGGAGAGAACCCCATTTCATTGGAATGATGGGGAGTCAGCAGGATTTTCTTCTTCATCAAAAACGTGGCTACCAATAGCCGATGACTATAAAAAAGTAAATGTTAAGATAGAAAGGGGTGCTGATCGAAGTACGCTAAATGTTTTCAAGGGACTACAGAAACTTAAACGGTCTTCAGCTTATAAAGCGTTTAAGGAAAATGACGGTTGGAGCTATGGCGCTATTAATGATCAAGTGTTTCAAGTCATAAGGTGAGTATTATGTTTATTTTTACTGCAATAATTTAAGTCCTTTTTTGTTCTTGTTGAAGATCATCTTCCCAAGAGGAATATCGAGTTTTGGTTAATTTCGGGGATAAGCTGGAAGAAATTGGCCCATTGAGTAACTCTGTAAATAACGAAGAGCACGTCATGGAGTACTTTTTATTGACAAGCAATTCTCCTCATCGTATTGGGTAACTATCATTAATTTACGCTATTACATTTCAATTTTAAATACTTATGTAAGTGCATTAGAAACTATATTTAACTTAAAATGTTTGTGCTCTAAAATATTTCTTCCTCTCCTCAACGAGTATAAGAAATTTCCTTTTAAAATTAATTTATTGTTTTTATTTCAGAGAAAAAGTTCATTTGGATAAAATTTATATGATGCCTTTTGAAGCTGTTGTGCTGAGAAGAAACATTAAACATTGAAAATTAAAAAAAATAAAACATTTCAATAATAAAATATCATGCAAAACATGAACAAAATTCCCGGCGTTGTTTTAGTAGCTTTTGAATAAAAGGAAATAGTTATAAATAATAGTAAAAGTTTAAAAAAAAACGAAATATTGGCTTCAATCTTGAAGTTCAAAACCAGATCCAACAAATTTACCGTTTTGTAAACTAACCAATGAACTCTTTAAAACACCGACTTTATATTTTCTTTAAATTGAACAGATTGCTTGGCTCCAAATGAAGTTTAAAAATATGATTCTATTTTGAGTTTCTATTGAAATAATTTTCACCTGCCTAAAAGAAACTTTAATGCAGGTAAGGTACCTTTATATACTTACTTACTTAGGTCCTCAGACCTTAAAAAGTCCGTTGTGATCCCCTTAAGGGGCATAGGGCCTCCACTACTCCTACGCGCCATAGTGTACGGTTTCTGGAAATATAACGTAGTTCTCTCCAACTCTTCCCCAGCTGTGCAGATTCACTTTCGACTGTCCTGCGCCATGTGCTCCTCGGCCGACCCTACCCTAAAATTGATGCTTCAGCAACTCGGTTTTGAAGTAACAATTTCTTTTAGAAAAATACGAACTAGATTTTTACCAAAAGTTTTGAGAATTAAGTATTCCAGTTTTTGGATAACTTCATAAAGTTAAAAATAAAATGCACGACTGGACGGCACGAACTTGCTCTTGTAGTTCAAAGTGAAAATTTATTTGTTATTGAACCATTCAGTTTTTTTTATATTAATAATGTAGGTACCTATATAAAAAAATATTGTCACAAAAAAAAAGTTTTTTGTTTAAGTTTTTCTTACAACTTTTTTTTTTTTAAATTAAATTCACATTATTTGTCGAAATCACAAGAAGAACTTGTTGGCCAAATTTGAACAAAATCGGTTGAGCCAATAAAGATACATAAGGATAAAAATTATGGCGATTTTCGCAAAAAGCTCATCATATTTCTGTTATTCGATTTTTTTTAGAAAAAAAAAAAAAAACAAAAATGCAGTATTATTACAATTATTCATTTCATAACATACACCAAGTTTAATCGAAATCGTTAGAGCTGTTTACGAGAAAAATCCAATTACTTGAAACCGTTATGTATATGAGAGGTATTCGTTCTAATCGAGATATTGAGAAGCAAAAAAAAACAACCTTAGAAATTACAAAAAAGTCATCTGTACCAGATTTCATGCAAATCCGGCAACCCGGACTTTTGCACTTCTCCATCATCGTAATGTTGGTTTTGATTAAAACCTCGAATTTTTTTTTTGAGACGAAACCAATACTTACCCTATAGAACAAGTAAGCGACATTTTTTAAAGGTTTTTGTATAAAAAGTAGAAGAAGTTTTTATTCAAAATGGCTGAATTTCGAACTTAACCTGAGCTTAGATAATCCTAAATATTTGGTGTTTATAGATTCCAATTATCTTGATTCTATCAAAAGCTATCATGTTTACAAATTTCCAACGCCAATGACGTCGCCGACAACGGCACACACACGTAAAAATGTTTCGAAAACGTGTTTTCTCTACGTTTCATGATGTTTCATGATGAAATAGAATAATTTTGAAAAAAAAAACTTTTTCTGCCAATCGCTATAATTATCCTATACACACGTGTACTGAAAAGTAATAACAATAGTTGACCAAAAATAATTTTTTTCGAACAGCAAAAAGAAGTTTTTAGGAAGATGAGGATCCACATTTTATTATGAACGATGTGTCATATGTATGTTTTTTTTGACTATTCGTTACTTATCAAGCTCTATTTGGGAAAAACTATTTGCAAATAATATTTTCACATTTTTTAACCCCTGAGGGTTAAATTCTCTTGTGAGAAAAACATACGTATGTTTCAGAGTTTCATTTTTCCCTCTGCTCATTATACCTACTTAAAAAAATAGATACATATGGTTGGAAATGAATTTAAAATATGTATTTTGTGTAATATATGTCACTTTTGAAAGAAAAAAAATGAATGTTTTTTCTTATATTTAGAGGTTATAACCTCGATTATACCAAAAAAGGGCAAGTTTTTTGAGATATTAATTGTTAAACAATTCTAAACATATTTTTTTTTAAGTAAAATTGTGTCAAAATATTTGTGAGCAAATAATGAATAAAAATTTGTTTTTTGTTTATCAATAACAGATGGACTTATGATTGATTTAACGGAATAAAAATTGGAAAATACATACATACATAATAGTTTTTACTGTCATGTTTTTCCATCCGGTCTAAGGAAGACGAAAGTATATATTCCAATCTTCAAAAAATGAAATAAGAATGCCCTTAAATTATTGTGCGATTTCACTGCTTCTAGGTACATTAAAAAATGAATAAAATGTAATTGAAGGACAAATTTATTTTTTTTTTTCTTTTTCATTTTACGAAATGGTATGAAAAATAAAATGAATAAATTTCTTAAACAAATGATAAAAGAAAGGAAAGTTTACAAAAGTTTCAAAAAAGTCGATTTTATTGCATATTAGAATCTATAACTTTAGTTTTATGTTTGAAATAGAAGCTCCTCTTATTTATCCTCTTAAACAATTGCATACAGAGTTCCTATATATTGTTTAAATTAAAAGAAAGACTAAATGATATATTTCAGATCAATTTATAGAACAAAATACAATTTGCATTCTCTTTTGGAGAATTGAACCATTCATTTTATTCATTAAATTTGACATGTTTCTAAAATAATATTAAATTTTCAAACTAGGTATAAACGAAAATAAATAATGATATGTGATAAGGAAGTATAACTTCTGGCGCGCGTACATGAGTGGGGGGAAGTGGTCACCCTTCGTACACTTTTAACCTTTTTATTTTTAGTTAATTATTTATTCCATTTAATAATATAATTTACAAAAAAAAATTGACACTGCTGGGATAAGATTTTTGTACGAATCCTCCCCATCCGTGGGGTACAGCACATGGGGCACATTCGTACGATATTTAAAAGTTAATTTGACATCATTATGATTTGTCAAATAGTTAGCTTACTTACTTACTTACTTAGGTCCTCAGACCTTAAAAAGTCCGTTATGATCCCCTTAAGGGGCATAGGGCCTCCACTACTCCTACGCGCCATCGTGTACGGTTTCTGGAAATATAACGTAGTTCTCTCCAACGCCATGTGCTTCTCGGCCGACCCGACCTTCTACCTGCCTGTGTGAGTGGGTTCCATTGCATCGCTTGGCCAGCAATGCAATCGTTGCCTTTTCGAAGCGTATGACCAATCCACTGCCACTTACGTCTGCGAATAGTACTGTCAATGGATTTTTGACCCGTTCTTCTATAAATTTCTTCATTGGAAATACGGTTGGGCCAAAAAATCCTTAAGATGTTTCGTAGACACTTATTCATGAACGATTGCAGCTTGCTTGTGACAGTTGTTAAGATTTTCCAAGTGCTGCACCCATACAGAAGCACGGATTCAACATTGGAGCGGAACAGTCTCAGCTTGGTCTTTAAGCTTATAGTGTTGTTTCTCCATATTTTGGACAGCATTCCGAAAGCAGCCTTTGCCTTTTTGATACGGCTGTCGACATCTTGTTCGGTTCCGCCTTTGGTAGAGACAAAACTCCCAAGATATTGAAAGTCTTTTACTTTCTCTACCGGTTGTCCAGAAATATTGACTTGAAAGGATGAGTTACTTCCGAGACTGATCATTTTTGTTTTTGGTGTGTTAATTTTCAGCCCCACGATTTCTGCTTCTCCCTCCACCTTTGTTGTCATTTGATGGAGATCCATGATCCTATGAGATAGTAAGCATACGTCGTCCGCGTAGTCCAGATGTTTTAGTTGGGATGTCAGACTCTATTGAATTCCAGCATTTCTGTTTAACAGGGCTGCACGCAGCACATCACTTATCACTAACAGGAAAAGTACTGGTGACAGTATGCAACCCTGTCTGACTCCACATTGGACTTCGAATTCATCCGACAACCTTCCTCTATGTAAAACGTGACATTTGCATCCATCGTAGGTTGCTTTAATAATAGCGATTAACTTATCTGGAATACCTCTCCTGCGTAAGCCAATCCAAATGATATTCTCTGTCAAACGCTTTTTCCAAATCAATAAACAGCAAGTGAAGTGGTGATCGATATTCAACGCACTGTTCAATACTGATCCGCAAGGTGTTAATGTGGTCAACACAGGATGAACCAGTGCGGAAACCTGCTTGTTCGACGTCGAGTGTGTCTTCTAGATGTTCCTTTATTCGCTCTAAATCCCTCTCCAGTTTTCACACTGCATCAAATCTCCTTTCTTCGGGAGCTTGACGATCATTCCCCTCTTCCACTTCTCCGGGAAGCACTCAGAGTTCCAGGCTCTTGTTATGAGTGGATGCAGTAGCTCACTCGATGTCGTTGGTGTTGCTTGTAAGAGCTCTGCAGGAATACCGTCAAGTCCTACCGCCTTGTTGTTCTTCAGTATTTTAATTCCGGCAATTATCTCTTCTCTACTGGGAGGTGTGGTGCGGATTCGGGCATTTGTTGCGTCGGACGGGTCATCAGGTATTGGATGCGCATTGCTGGCGAACACACGGCTTAAAACCGAATCGAAGTGTTCCTTCCACCTTCTGAGCTGGTCCTCATCCCAATGGAGCAGGGAACCATCTATATCTTTCCTTGGTAATTCTATAAACAGTTCTGCTGTCACACCAATTTGCGGCCTCTTCTGCTTCTTCAGCTAGTGCGTTGATGTAGTTACGCTTGTCACGTCTCACGCTACGGTAAACATCTCTCATCTTCATGCGATACGTGGATTTTAGCTCGCTTCTCTCTGCTGCTTGAGTAGCTGCGATGAGAGCTCGCAGTTGTTTTCTTTCGTCGATCTTTTCCCAGGTTTCTGCGGATAGCCAAGCACTATTTCTTCCTTGTGCCCGACCGACTATTCTTTCACCACCGGTTATGAACACATTTTTCACAGCATACCATTGGTCTTCAATGGAGGTAGGTTCACTGCTGCTGATTGTTCTCAGTCCTTGGGAAAGATGGTCCCCTAGTTGTTGGCGAACTACGGGGTCCTTTAGTCTGTCGGTATTAAACCTGGGCATTCGAGTGTTTGCTTGGGATTTCCGAACTGCAGCTGTGCGTAGTCTTACGAGAGCTACCATCAGATGGTGATCCCGGGCCAATCCCATGTCTGCCCCTCTTCTGTTCCTGACGTCCAGGAGACTACTTCTAAAACGTCGGCTGATCGCGAAGTGATCAATTTGGTTGGAGGTTGCCTGCCTATCGTTGGACACCCAGCTTATTTTGTGGCACGTCTTGTGTTCAAACATGGTGCCACCAATTACAAGACGGTTGACATTGCAGAAATCCGCGAAACATTCGCCGTTGTCGTTGCAATCGCCAACGCCATGTTTTCCCATGACATGCCTCAGTCCTTCGATGTTATTGCCAACTTTCGCATTCAGATCTCCCACGACCATTATGATGTCTCCGCGAGGTGTATTTTTGTAAGCAGCACTCAGCTGGTTATAAGAGGCGTCCTTTACTTCAGGAAGTGAGGTATTTGTTGGGGCGTAACACTGTAAGATGGTGACGCGCGGTACTCTAGTCCGAAACCTTGCCTTTAGTATTCTGTCTCCAAGAGGCTCCCATGAAATCAGGCTATTGTGCGCAGTTTTGGTAAGTAGCAGCCCAACACCTGATTCCCGGACACTTCCGGGCTCTTTTCCGCAGTAAAGTAGTACAGTGTTACGGTTTGGGGATTTATATTTGCCCGAGCCCAACCACCGAACTTCGCTTATTCCTAAGATGTCCAATTCGTATCGCATGAACACTCGTTCAAGTTGGAGGAATCTGGAATTTTGGGGCCCTTCTTTACCATTGTCGAGAAGGGTACATACATTCCAGAAACCAATCTTTGTCCGGGTACAATAGCCAAAAGTCGTCATCGTTAAATCAGTCCTTATCCGAGTCGTAGTGTCGGTTTCGTTAGCGGATTTGTTTCAGTTACGAAGAGTGCTAGCCTCCGTAACCTATCCTAGAAAGCTAGGAACTTTTGTATTATGTTCTTAGTTTCTTTCGTTCAACACTCGCGCTTATAACTTTAGCAAGTCAAGTCCGGTTGGACGAGACCAGTATCTGGTGGTTACCACGAGGAGGTAAAATAAGCACAATTGATGTGTAGAAAAAGTTGCGGATCACTGGAGCCACCAAGTTGGCCCAGTCAGTGCCTACCCGATCTCTACACACCCAACCACCAATAGAAAGTTACATGTTTTAAACATTATTCTTACTTATTAATGATTAAACTTGACCCATTCTTACATTTAATTCTGTTTAAACAAAAAGATATTTATTTCAGAGTTTTCGTATAGGAAAATTATCAAATCTTAATTTTTGAAGTATAACACATGTCAACAAAATTAAATTTTTTGTTGTTCAGTTTTCCCAAACTATGATAAACGTTTCTAAAGGTTTTTGATGCTCTGAACTCGAATCCGTAGTCGGAATTTTCAATTCTCTTCGAGAAATCAAAAGTTGAAGTTAATGTATTTCTCTTGAACTTAAGCAAAAAAATTTCTCAAAGCACTTTCAATGCACAATAGTAAGTTCGTGTTTGAATACCGCTTAGTTTTTGTTTTATGCCTTCTGTACGAAGGGTGACCGTGTATACGAAGGGTGACCACTTCTCCCTACACACATCTTATTTTTTTACTGATTTATCGTTAAGATTGTATAAATACTTTTTGTTTTGATGTGTTTACGATGTCATACCCTGTAAAATTTATTTTGAAATGAGCAGTGTTACAAATAACTATAAAGTGGCAGCACTAATCGCTATTTCCAAGCACACAATTTTCATTTTCAGTAAACAATAGAAGCTTATTTTGGCACCTCATTCTATTTTCATTTTCAGTAAACAATAGAAGCTTATTTTGGCACCTCATTCTAATGAAATTTCCCAATAACAAATTCAAACCATTGAGGCCCCTCACAGGACGATTATTAAAGCTGTCTTACTTACAGAGGATTAACAAATTGGAAAATTGATTCCTGACAATCACAGATCACACAAGCACCTGTCTGGCCTTGTTGACTATTATATAGTTGCATGCTACCATAACCTAAATAAAAATACCATTTTATAAAAATATTCTATAGTATATCTGATTCTAGTTTTTTATGGCTACAACATATTTAAATATTTATTATAGTCTTACTTATATATACTACATAAATTGTATATAATTATGAAGTTAAGCTTACGTGGGTTCCAATCCTACCTGTGTCGGAGGTAAAATTTTCGATTAAAAATAAATAACTACGTGACTTAGCACCACAAAAAATGGAATTGACGAATAAAGATCCTGATGATCGGATTGACAACCGTGAAATAGCTGTAACTCCAGTTCGCTGTAAACTTAGTGTTAGTGTAATTTCAAGCTCTTGTTCAAATATTTAAAGTTAATAAATGTATTAAATATCTGCTTTCTTGTAAATTAGAATAAAATGTTGGAAGTCAAATAAAATATTGAAAGAAATGGTAGGTATAAATACAAAAATAATTTTAGTTAAAAAAAAACGAATAAAAGTTTAAGCTCCTGTTTTAAATAATGACTAAAAATTGTAAATTCCATTGAAGATTAAAAACAAATCACTGCTTATAAACACAATATTTTAAAAAAAATCATTTTTTTCAAAATTTAAAGTTTAAAAATTATTTTTTGTCAAAATTTATGTATGTATTTATAATGTTTAATTTATTAGAAAATAAAGGAATGGATTTCTGGCGTAAAAAAAATGTGGCATGGTATTTTTTTCTGAAAATTGTTGAAAATTCTTTCTAAACTGTCCCACATGCAATATAAACTGTTCCACAACAGGCTTATTTAACAAAGCTATCACGAGATGTCTAATGCCGGCCTTACACGACACAATATTATTCCACAATACTCAGTATTGTGCAATAATATTGACCGTGTAAGGGCTGTATTGCACAATATTTTTGGTTTACACAATATATTGAGTAATATTAAAAAATTTTAATATTTTCTGAATTTGTACTCAATATTTTTCGTTTCCACAACGAGGTAGATACAAAATAAGCAAAGAGACATAGAAATATATGCGCAGTAATATTGAGTCGTGTAAGGACGACCCTTTTTTTTTGTTAGCAAAGTTACGGCTAAGGTCTTCATATTTTGCTTAAATAAAAAGATTAGTTCTGACATTCACTTGAGTAAATTGCATACCTACTAAGCTTATAATTTTTGGTATTTAAATCATAAGCAAAAAGCCTTTTCAATTAAAAATTTGTAAATGCAGTTTAGAAACAATTGAAAAAGCATAAAATTCGATTTTCAAAGGACTAAGACAGCTTTTTAAATGAATTTAACCTCAAAATGAAGTATGCAATTTGAGTTCTTCTATAATGATACAAAAAAAAAATTTGAAAATCGTTAGAGCCGTTAAAAAAAAAACTATTTTTTCTATATAAAATTTTGCAAGGACTTTTATAAAAAAAAATTAGAACGTCATCTTTAAGATATTATTTATCAACATCCAAAAACTAAATTTTGAAAGCAAAATATAGAGTAGTTTTCGAAACGATAATTTTTCAATTTTTTTTTTTTAAATCCAAAAAAATAATTTTCGAAATTTTGTTTACTAAAATTTATTGCGGCAACTTAAAAGCTTTCATGTAAGAAAAGTGGTTGAAATGTATTGAGTCTTGAAATAGAAAATCAGAATTTAAAAAAAACGGTTCTATGGCAGGTACCGTTAATAACGTTTTTTGAAAAAAATGGTTTTCATATAAGGATAGACCTTATCCAAAAAAATTACCATTATTTTTTCAATCAAAATCGTAGGAATCATTTTTGAGAAAAATGAGTTTTTCTTAAACCAGTATATGGCAGGTACCGTTATTTTTGGTTCAAAAAAAAATTATTAAAAAAAAAAATTTGAGAAAAATGAGTTTATCTAAAACCGGTATATGACAGGTACCGTTATTTTTGGTTCAAAAAAATAATTCAAAAAAAGTCTGGGGATAGTCTCCTAAAACGCCACATACATACCAAGTTTGAAGTAAATCGACCCATCCGTTTAGATTGTGGCCTCTAATACATACAGACAGAATTGTCGGACCCACTCTTTTCTCATTTTCTATCATCGTATCATATTTGATATTTATTTGATTGTTATTTAAATTTTTTTTTTGTACGAATGCATAACTTGATATATCGCAAGTAACAACACTTAAGCTCGTGGTGTAAGCAGGTACCTTTATATTCAATATTCGTATTATAAAAGAAATGTTCTTCACTTATAACAAGTGAATATAACTTATAAAAAGTGTTGGAGAAGGTGGGAATATGAACCCCTTTTGTGTTTCAAAGATTTGTTCATACTTGTTAACTCAAGAGGGCCGTTTGCTGATACGATCCTTAAAATATTTAAGTGCTTATGGGCTACTTTTTCCTGTCACATAAGACTTTATGTTGAACATAAATGTTTAAGTTTCGTATCAGCAAACGGCTCTTAAAACTATTTAAAAATATTCGGTGTATGTATAATATGTCAGAATAAAAACGTGTTTTGAATACTTTTTGAATTAAATTTTATACTTTACTCAAAACAAGTTATTTTTACATTTTGTCATTTATATTTACTCGTAGGTCTTTTCTATGCTAAAATCAAGAACATATTTATCACGACCTCTTGAAATATAAGTTGTGGGTGGGAAAAGTTGTTGGGTCAAATTATAAATGAAAAATATTGTGCCTCAAAGATTGTAGTTTTATTTCCTAAATTGACAGGGCTATAGTTCGGGATGACCTATACAACATGATATCCAATCGATATCGCATTTCCTAAGTTTTCTTGATAGCAGGTTTTGTAAATCACCTCCTCAATTTATTGTAAAATAATTTTTATTTCATATAGTATTATCTATCATTTGTTTAAATATCCCGTAGTTGTCATCTGCATGAGCTTTATTTGTCTATTTAACAATATTTACTTAGTTGTTCAAAAAAATTATATAGGTAAAAGTGCTCGTCATGAAAAATAGCCAGTTGCATTACTTAGCTATAATAATTGTATCTTACCAGAATTGAGTGTTGTATTTACATTAAGAATTTATCGCACAAGGTAACTTCAAGATATTAACTACATAGATACAACCATACCTGCTATTGTTGGATTTATTTTCCCATAACTTTGTTATTTCTGTGAGTACCTACAAGGAAATTTTTTTTAAAATCATTTTGCAGGGAAGCAATTTAAAAATTAATCCAATGCGTAAGATTTAAATTTTTTTTTAGGAAATTGCTGGACAATGTGATCGAATTGACATTTTTTTTTTATTAAATTCACGGTAATCAATCTCTGTTTTCGTTCACAGTTAAATAACTTTCGTCCGGCAATTAAAATAAACACTTTATCTTAAGGGCAAAATAAACATTTTTATTACTTAATACAGGGTGATTCGCGTAGGATGTGATAAAAGACTGGGCATCTAAAATGGAACAAAAAAATAATTGTAATAGAAATAAAAGAAAAACATAGATATTAAAAAAAAACGGCAGCACTCACAATATTAATGTTTACCTTGTGTAAGACCAGAAATTCTTATATTTATTATCTTATCAAAATAAGTTAAGCAAATAGTTTTTGAAACAAAAATAATCTTAGAACTCTATATTTTTAAAAAAACTTTTATGTAACAAAACAACAGATTTTTGTTTAAAACATTTTTTTGTTTTTGTTTTGCAAATATTGTTTTTGTCTTTTGAGAGGTAATTTAAACGCTGCTAGAGCTAAATACGATCTAGAATTACACTGTGCTACAAAAAAAAAATTAAATGCAATTACTTTTGAAATGACCTATCAGAGGTTGTAGGCGACTGAGCAGATCACATTATGATACTTGAAAACTTCCATACACCCTCAAAATCTCAACTTATTGCCAAAAAACAGTTTTTGAAGATTCCCTTGTTTCTAATTTTTTTTACTAGGTAATTTTTTATCCAATATTAGATTTGTTTACAACATTTTTTTGTTTTTGTTTTGCAAATATTGTTTTTGTCTTTTGAGAGGTGATTTAAACGCTTCTAGAGCTAAATACGATCTAGAATTATTTTTTTATCCAATATTAGATTTGATTACAGTTTTGAAAAGAAAAAACGAACTTTTTAAAAATATGCACTTTTACAATTACACTTCAAAACTTCTTGTAGATTTTTTGGATTAAATCTCAAAAATACATATTTTTTCCTATTTTTTAAGCTTTAAAGACCGTTTTAAGCTATATTCTGATGAAATATATATATATATATATACATATATATATATATATATATATATATATGATATTTGTAAATAAATAAAATAAAATACTTTTATGTATTGTCTTACGTCTGACAAATCGAATGAGATGTCATTTATTAAAATCTGATAAAAATTGTGGATGATACGATTTTTTTAAAGATTTCAATTTGTATTTTTAGAACAAACTACATGCTCTTTACCCAATGGTCCAAGTGGCGACCGTCGCATTTCTTAGCTTATAAGAGGTAATATAGATTTAAATTGGTGTCAAATGAAAATAAAAATGTAGGATTGCCACTTTCAAAAAGGGTTGCCAACCCTGTTTGAACAAAAAAAAGTTTATTAAAAAAGGGAAATATTAGTTATGCCAAACAAATGATAAATATGCATTTGTACAAAATAAAAAAAAAAACAATGTTAAGAACGTAAAGCTGAGAGTGTGGCAACCCTATTCAAATTAAAACACACCAAAATAATTCTTATTTTAACAAAAAAAATTATCAATTTTTGTTGAGTTAAAAGCTAGATATACATTAATTTTAGCCCAAACACGTATTTTTAATGCACTCTAACTACAGTATACAAAAACCTAATTTTCTAGTATATAAAAAGTTTATGCTATCACGCACTTCCGAAAATTGCTCTTTGTGTTTGTCCATAATAACAAATAGTGCTTAGTCATGAAAACCCTACAGTTTGATAAAAACTTGGCGTTTACCAATTAATTGATTTTTTACCTGCGATATGGGTATCTTTTATTAAGTTATGCATTCGTGCAAAAATAAAAAGGTGAGATAACAATCAAACATGATATTACGATGATAGAGAATGCGTAAAAAGTGGGTCAAACAATTCTGTCTGTCTGTCTGGATGCCTGGATGTATCGGAAGCCTTAGCCTAAACGCATGGGTCGATTTTCTTCAAACTTTCTATATAGCGTTTGTTGGGGCATATCCCCAGACATTTTCTTGGACCAATTAGTTATAAGAGCAAGTACGTGCTTTTTATCAGTGTAGGTATACTTTGTCGCTATTTAATGAAAAGTACCTAAATCAATTTTTGCAATAAAAATGAAATGGTACACCATGCTAAATTTGGTGTATATCAAAATCCATTTGCTCTGAAATTTCCAAAGCTCTTAGTTTCTATATGTTCAAACTATGCAGTTTGAAAACTCTCTAAGTCTAAAATTATAAATGTTTTGCCGGTCAAAACAACATACATTTTAAGGTTTTTTCTTAGGTGGAATTTAGTTTTTTTATCGTGAACTTTGAAATTACTAACAATAATTTTTGATTAATATTATTTTTATTACCATTCAAACGGAGGTATCTTAACACACACGAAATATAAAGTTAGGGATTTTTTTAAGTAAACAGTGCTGACTTTTTTACATTTTTTGAAAATACCTACACATACATAAATGTATGAACCTATTTGTCACTAAACTTATTGATGAAATTTAATTAAATAAAACAAATTCAGAATTGAGTAAAATTACACTTGGCAAACTTTATTCATTTTCATAGCAAATATTTATAGTGTTTCACAAACAACTAAATTGGATTTTTGTGCTTGGCAAACGCAAATTATTTAATGACTTTAAGGACAGCACCAACAGATCCTTCGATGTGAAGTTCCTTAGAATCCACAATTTGTCTAAAAAAAAATCACGAAGAAATAAATAACGTTCTGTATTTAAACATCTATGGCAAATCTTACCCGTCCGTCAACTTAGATTGCACTGAAGTTGTAATGACTTCAACGTTTGCGCCATCAATATTGAAGAAATCGTTCACATTGATTTGTTTATCTTGCTTTCCAAGATTCAGTACTATGACATAGCAATCACTTTCCTTTTGTTCTCTAAAATATATATTTTTAATTGGTGTCAACATATTTCTTAAATTAAGAAAACTACCTCTTATAAACCAAGATTCCATTTGTTGGGGCCTTAATATTAAACTCGCCTTCGTCGAATGCTGGAACATGTCTTAAACTCAATGCTTTTGCGAATACCTTAAGATGACTCCGGGTTTCCGACAGTTGATTTTCAACATTTTTGGTTATGTAATCATCATTTGTGGGAAGCCATGTTTTTGGTGCACTACTGAAACCTTAAATTGTAAGATATAGATAAAGATCGGTTGTCCAACACTACCTACTTCTAAAACCATTGTCGGATATGTCCAGAACAAGACCTTTCCAATGAAGAACATGAATACATTACACAGTTCAACAAAATTTAATTTTTTTATTGTTGCCTAAACTTTGATGAAAGTGTCTAAAGGTTTTCGATATGTCAAAATTTTCAAATTGACTCTAGTTTTTAAGATATTCTTGTTACAAAATCACAAGAAAAGCGTTTTTCAATATTTTTGAACCTATGTTATAATGTAAAGTAATTACAGCAGAAATTCTAACGGATTATGAAAAAAAAATAGTTTTTTTCTTTTGTATTCAGTTAAAATCATTTGGTACATCTTTTCTCCTCCGAGATATCTTAAGTTGAAGTTGATGTACATATTTCTCATTTTATACTAGTCAACAAACTTTCTTGCTGCAGAATTAACACAACTTTTTTAAAAGGTTTTTGATGTGTTTAATTTTAATCCGCAGTTAGAATGTTTCTTTCAGCTTTCTGATGTGACTTTCTTGTATTTCAAAAATTTATCGATGCCAATCATATCTAATACAATTAGTTTAAAAAAAACTTTTTGACCGCTTTTATGTGTAACCTTATTTACCCTACTAAAACTATCTATGAAAGATAAGACTTAACTCATAAGTGTCAGTGTGCACATGTTCAAATATAATGATATGATGGCTATGCCAAGTCAAACATTTTTGGTTCAGGATTTTAAATTTAAAAGGTATTAAACAGGATAGAGGATAACTTGTTTTTTTTGTGGGTTGAAATGTTAAAAACAACCATTTAGTAAATACTACCATAGTAAATTTATCTACATGCATACCTGCATTCTTTGAAGAATTCCACTGGAAAGGTGTACGAGCTGGATCACGAGAATAAATGTTATAATTCTCTGGGTTTGCATTGCATCCTTGTGGATCTACGGTATCTTCCCAGGAAATTGGTCCATCTGTCATGCCGATTTCTTCACCCTTATTAAGTAAAAAATAAATAGGAAACATTCACATTATCAGAATGAACCTCCCAATTCTGTTATAAAGTAGAAAAATAAGTTTTCTTACATTATAGGTCACAGCAATTCCTGGCAAAGTTTGCAGCAAAATATTTAGTAAATCTGTTCGAGCTGGTCCAAATCGAGACGCTAACCTTTTATTGTCGTGGTTACCCAAAACCCAATTGGCGTAAACGCCTTTCGGCATCGATTGAAGCCATCTATTAATTTGGTAACGAAAATCTTTCGCTGTACTGTTTGCGTTCATTGTGGTCAAAAATTCGAAATTAAATGGAACATGAGAACCGTTACGAATTCCATCTCCGTACAGTTTCATCAAGTTATCAAAACTTGTATATGCCTCGGTCAGAAGAACTTTTGTTTCGCCACCGTGTTCCTTTTTCCAATCATCGACCAATTCACGCCACTGGTAAACCATATCGAAAGTCTCAGGTTGATTATTAGTGTATATATGTTGAAGATGACAATAATCATCAGGATCTGCACATTTTGGATCTGTTGTCACTGGCTCATCAGGGAACTGTCCATTTTCATCTATATATTCAAACAGAAAAGGTACTGCATCGATACGGAAACCACTAACACCCTTTCCTAACCAAAACTGCATGACTTTCTTCATTTCATTAACAACGGCTGGGTTACGATAGTTTAAATCCGGTTGCATTACCCCAAATTGATGCAAGTAATATTGTTGACGCTGGTCATTCCACTCCCAAGCACTATAACGGAATGAACCCAGCCAATTGTTTGGTGGTTGGCGTTCGCCAGTCTTAGCATTAACTGTTCCATTTTCCCAAACATAAAAATCACGGTAGTCAGGATGTCCGGCAACAGAAAGTTGAAACCACTTATGCTTATCACTAGTATGGTTCGGAACAAAATCTAGAATAATTCGGACTCCAATTTCTTTGGCTTTTTTCAAAAGTTTTTCGAAATCCTCAACTGAGCCATATTCTTCTTGAATTTTGTAATAGTCTGAAATATCGTAGCCAAAATCTTCCATTGGAGATTGAAATATAGGTGAAAGCCAAGCAGCATTGATTCCAATATCCTTAAGGTATTGAAGTTTTTCAGTGACACCTTGACAATAACATATAGGTAAGAGATTTTATGGTAATCACCATGAAAATATATTAATCGAATTAAATATTTGATACCGTTTAAGTCACCAATTCCATCACCATCACTGTCCTTAAACGAGCGTGGGTATATTTGATAAAAATTTCCATTTTCCCACCAATCCTTGACACTGGAAACCGTGCCAATGACTAGCGTAATAGAAAACAAAATTAACTGAATCTTCATCTTTAAGTACTTACTAAGTACCGAATAGTTATCTCGAAAACAAAGTCAAGTATTTATAGGAACAAATTCATAGAATCTTTTTTTAAATTTCTTGGACCATCTGCTGAGTTAATTACAGCAGTTCAAATACAGTTGGACTTGTTTGTTTTTCTTTTGAAACTTTTGCTTACACATCATTAGTTTTGTGCAAGTGATGGACGTGGCCATAAGAAAATAGATAAATGTATCTAGATTTATACCTACATAGTGCAAAATTTGTTTAATTCGAAATTAATTAGTCTTTATTTAAGATTACTAAACATTATTGATAATATTATGTATTGCGTAACTGCAGTTCAGGGATTTCCCGCTTGCATATTAACCACCGTAAACATAGGAGGGGAAATTTGTTTTTAAATAGTTGACTTGAAACAGAAAACAAATATTGAACCACAAATGGGTATACGTAAAAGACAACGTCATATGTTTGTATATAGCCGGAATCCCCTTCTTCTATTTTTATTTTAAATCAAGTAAATAAAGTATAATCCGAAGAATATTTTTATACAAATAGTTATTTTTTTTTTTTCAAAATTATTTAGTTATTAATAGAATTATTCACAAAAGAAAATTGTCTTTAGTATCATAGTTTTAAAAGTAAAATGCACGACTGGATCGCAAAAATTCTTTTTTGTTTTTTATCCGCAAATCAATTTTCTAAATTTTTTTTTGCTAAAATTTACTACGGCAACTCAAAATCCTTTGTAGCTTGAGTAGTATGTCTGCTTCCCCTGTTTAGA
Organism: Meliscaeva auricollis; assembly: GCA_948107695.1. NCBI lineage: Eukaryota > Metazoa > Arthropoda > Insecta > Diptera > Syrphidae > Meliscaeva > Meliscaeva auricollis. The sequence goes on from OX403618.1 coordinate 42,283,418, forward strand.
AAGGTAGGGCAGTTTCCTAAAAAAATGAACTAATGATAAAAGTTATTATAATCAACGGTTACACTCATAATCCAGTGCTATACCTTTTAAGAAAAACAGAGGATGATAGTGATAGACACACACACACGATTCTTTTCTTTTCTCAACCCAACCTAGACGCTTAAACTTTATGACAAAAGATAAAGTTAAGTCGGGTCTATTATATCAACAAAAATAAATTGCACGACTGGATCGCACGTACTTGCTCTAATAGATTTTTATCTATATATATATATCTATATATATCTATATATATGTACTACATATATGCTAAGCCTTTTAAATTAAATGTTTATAAATGCAGTTTTAGAAAAAAAAAAAATAAAAAAAAGCATAAAATTCGATTCGAGAATGACTAAAACAGCTTCTTAAATGAATTTAACCTCAAATTGAAGTATACAATTTGATTTCTTTTATAATGATACATTTTTAGAGAAAAAAATTTGAAAATCGTTAGAGCCGTTTAAAAAAAAAAACAATTTTTTCTATATAAAACTTTGCAAGGACTTTTATAAAAAAAAAGTTAGAACGCCATTTTTAAGATATTATTTATCAACATCTAAAAACTAAATTTTGATAAAAAAATATTGAATATTTTTCGAAAAACTGATTTTTCAAAAAAAAAATTTCAACTATTTTATAAAAATCCAAAAAAATAATTTTTGAATTTTTTTTTTGCTAAAAACAATTACGTCAACTTAAAAGCTTTCATGAAAACAAAATGGTTAAAATTGATTGATTTATGAAGGAGATACTCAGAATTTAAAAAAACGGTTCTATGCCAGGTACCGTTAATAACGATTTTTTAAAAAAATGGTTTTCATTTAAAGATAGACCTTATCCAAAAAAATTACCATGATTTTCTTAAACAAAATCGTAGGAACCGATTTTGAGAAGAATGAGTTTATCTAAAACCGGTATAAGACAGGTACCGTTATTTTTGGTTCAAAAAAATAATTCAAAAAAAGTCTGGGGATAGTCTCCAAAAAACGCCACATGTCAAGTTTGAAGAAAATCGACCCATCCGTTTAGGCTGTGGTCTCCGATACATACAGACAGACAGACAGACAGAATTGTAGGACCCACTTTTTTTCTCATTCTCTGTCATCGTAATGTCATGTTTGATTGTTATCTCAACTTTTTTTTATGTACGAATGCATAACTTGATATAAAGTAGGTATCTACCTATATCGCGTAAAAACAGACAAAACAAACTTAACAAAACAAATATTAAAATAAACTTTAAGAAACCGTTAGTTGAATTTGATATATGCCGAGTCGAAAATGCGGAAGTCATAACAAATTCTGTACTCTCATGTTTCAACCGTCCCCAATTCTTCCCTTCAAAATACACGACTGGGTCGCACGAACTAGCTTTTAGGGTCAAAGTTGCTGTGGACGTTAAAGCTTCTTATATAAAGTTTTTAAAAATAAATAATTTTATAAGAAATAACAAAAAAAAATTAAATTCACTACTAAAATGACATAAACAACTTCTTAAATTGTTTTGAGCTCCAAACAAAGTATGTAATTTAATTTGATTAAGAAATATAATTTTTTAGAAAAAAGCCGTTATTAAAAAAAAATATTTTTTTATGTATAAAAATTCTCAAATAAAGTTGGTATGCCATTTTCAAGATAATACTATTGCACGTCTAACTCCAAAATTTCAGAGAACCGTTTTCAAAAAATTGATTTTTCAAAAAAAAAAAATAGATTTTTTAAAAATCCAAAAATTACGTTTTTGAAAATTTTGTTATTAAAGTTAGTTTTGGTCCTAAAAAAAAATCAATTTCCTCTCTAGGGAATCACCAAAGACACTTAACCAAGTTTCAAGAAAATGGGTTAAACGATTTAGGCTGTAGCACGAGGTATACACAGGCAGACAGACGGACAGAAAGAATTGCGAGACCCACTTTCTTCGCATTCTCTATCCTCGTAATGGCATGTTTGATTGTTATCGCGAGTTCGATTATTTTTACGAATCCTAAACTTGCTGTACCTACATATTGCAAGTAAAAAATAAACTTAATAATCTAACATGAATAAAAAGCACAGTTCGAAGAAAAATATTCGTACAAAAATATAATAGAGCCTCCCGTAAACAAGTGAAAGGCGCTATGATAGAATCAAGAATATAGATCGTAATGGAACTTGTTTCCGCTTCGATCACCCCTTAAAACCATTCTTGTACCACTAACGGTTCTCGAGATATTTGCCAGACGGTAAGTAAAACTGTTAATTTTATTTTTGAGCTTTTGGCAATGGAGATATAACTAGAATGTGAGTACACAGTTTTTTAGGTGCATACATCCTGATACCTAGTTAAAAAGTCTGGCAGGTTTATTTTGGCGCTGGGCGCAACTACGCGGTGTTAAAAAATGCAATTTTCCCGTTAGATTTAAAATATTCAACATTATGCTATGTCATTTGGCCTGAGCCTAGCTAAACTTTAAAATCCAATCAGTAAGGCTCAAGATGTAAGTTTCTTGAACGAACCATTTCAGATTTTTTTTTTGAAGAGTTGTTTCATCAAACAAAATAAAAAACATCTCAAATAAAGAACTGAAACGGTTTGTTTAAAAAGTTCTAATAGTCAGATTTTTAAGCTTAATGTCTCCAGGCTCAGGAGGATGATAGAGGATAATGTTAAATATTGTAAATCTAATATGAAGCTAATATGAAGCTAAATTGATTTTTTTAAACCGCATTATCGCACCTGGCGCCAAAATAAACATGAAAGACTTTTTAATTATAGACATCAGGATTCAGGAAGAATAAAACTACAAAACTCTATATTCACTTTTTTGTGATATCTTCAATCCCAGAATAAGCTTTCGAGTCTCAGACAAACTCAAAGGGACAGTTAATATTTGAAAAAAAAAATTAATAGCTATTTTGTTTCAAAATCTTTAAACAAAAATATTAAAAATGTTTTTTTTAAGTACCTACTTAAGTAACTTAATAACTTCATGTATTAATCAAAATAAAGCGCACAATTCTAGCTTTTATAAAAGATATACCTACAGTTCTGAAATCTTAATTTAATAAGTGTTGCTTTTTTAAATAGTTTTTTTTTTGGAAAACTGTCCCTCCCGCCCTAACGGGAGAAGATTGGCCCCCCATTTTTTTAACAAAAAATACTTGTACTAAGTTCCTCTACACTTTTGCGGCGCTTAGGTTATCCTACTCTGTACCTGTGATTTCAGCTCAAGAAGGTTCAACAACATTCCGAAAGAAAGTTCTCAAAGAAATATTTTTCTTTTATCAGTGTTTTTTGTAATACTTATAAAAAATATTATTTCGTATATTCGTTATTTCCATATTAAAAATAGGTACTCAGATAGAAAATAGAAATGTATGAATAAAATATTCGTGATAATTTTGTATAGTAGTTTAATTTTATGAATTGCTTTGCTAAGAATATTATTATTGACACTTCAGCGTTCAGTCTTTATTTCTTATAACAATTGTATTAAGCATTTATAACTATATTTATAATATGTTTACGTAAATCAAAGCGAAATGAGTGCTCACTTCTTATTTATATAAAATATTAAACACTCCTATAGGTGTTATAGTGCAAGGAATTTTAAAGATTAGACCTCAAGAGTTTTTTAAAGCTTATACAACCTTCCGTTGACAAAGCAATCAACAAAACTTCAAGGAATAACAATATTGACAAATATAACATACATATACGCAAATGAAAACCGCGTCTATATAAAGCTTTTGAATTTATCTAAAAACTCAAAGGTAGTTCGGTAATTCGCGTTTTTGTGTTTCACCGGGGCAGACCGTTTAAAGTTAAAACTATTGAATATTACCGGATCTAAAATGAAATTACACATAGTTTTAGTTTTAGTGACAGCAACAGCTGCAGTTGTTAATGCAAAGGATTGGTGGATGAATGGAAATTTTTATCAAATTTATCCACGTTCATTCCGGGATAGTGACGGTGATGGAATTGGAGATTTGAACGGTATGGTTCATTCAAAATTAATCATCATTTAATTTCAAAGCAGAAGAGTTGATGAATTTCTTTAACACCAGGACTAATTCTTATTGCTGAACTTAAACTTCAGTTTTTATTTTAAGTTTAACACGTTTTCTTACTTAAGCGCTGCTTTATTAAACTAAGTTTTAAGTTATTTATAGTCAGAATTAAACTCCAATCAGTCCAAGTCCAATCAATCTCGATGTAGTTTAAAAAAAATAAAATTAAAGTTTGCTTCAAACATGGATGTGAACAGGGTTTTTGAAAAACTATTGACCTTTTTCTGATTTTTCTACACTACATATTTATGACAATACACAAAACTCCTATTTGAGTATGCCGTTTATTTTTTACTATACGTTTATGAAAAGATGGCGTTTTGCACCACATACATTTAGTGTAAAATAATACGGAATAATAACATAGTTTTCTTTGACGAATTTTTCGCTTCATCCTAGCGATGATAGCGCAGAAATCATTTAAATGTTTTATCCATACTCCAGTGAAAGATCAGTACCGATAATTGATCAACTAGAGAATTACGTTACAAGAACTGAAGTGACGGCCAAAGCAAGGTACCCTTTGTGATGCTAAAAGTTATTTTTACTTGCCCTACCTTAAGGTCATCTTTGGTTTGGTTTCGAAACAAAAGATCGTGATTTGAATCCAAACTAACATTACGGTTTTGGAGAAGACCAACAAAGTGGTTTTCGTCATGTCATCCCTCGGTCTTTGTGACTTTACGTCGCCTCGTCTGTGCATCCATCTGTACAGATTTCCACGTCACTTTGCGGCGGAATCAAAAATTGTAGTCTAGGGAATTGTAGTAATTTGAGAGAGTATCTACTTCCGGTCCGCTGCTTAAATCAAAATACCTTTTTTTAATTTTTTTTTGCCAGTAATTGTAGCTTTTCAAACCAAAATTTGTTGCGCAAAAATTAATTCTGTAGCTCAAATGGGTTATTGTAGTAATTTGAAAGAGTATCTACTTCCGGTCCGCTGCTTAAATAATAATACTTTTTTTAATTTTTTTTGTCAGTAACTGAAACTTTTCAAACAAAAATTTACTGCGCAAAACTTAATTATGTAGCCCAAGCAAAAACTTGAAAATTCAAAAAGGTAATATTTTTAAATTTGTTCCATTGGCTTCAGCAGACCTCTCTTAAAATTAAAAATTGGAATAGAAAAAACCCATGGGAGCTACGAAATTAATTTTTGCGCAACAAATTAGCATTTAAAAAGCTTACAATTTTCAAACAAATATTTACTTACTTTAGTCCGCTACAAATTTTTGGTTTGCGCAACAAATCAGCACTTAATTAGATACAATTCCTGAGATTATAATTTTTTGATTCCCCCATAAAGTGTCCGCTAAAGTAAGGGACGTCACATTTCCACTAATATTTTATGAAAAAAGGAGTTGGTGTGGATAGGATTTGAACTCCAAACCTCTTGTGTGATAGTCGGATACTCAACTCAGAATTTTTTAATGACCGTTCAAAACTTACTTTTCTACTTTGCAAAATGCGAATTCTAATGCAAAGTTCTAGTTACATATTATAAATTGGTGAAACACTTTTACTTTTCACCCGTATAAACTTAGCATGACAACTTTTGAAAAGGTAATTTTTTTTTGGCTGAGTAATTGCCTTATAATTGCCGCATTTGTGACGTGAAGTCAAAAAAAATTGCCGCGTTCTTAGTTTGGTCAGAATTTGACCAAAAAAAGTTTATACGGGTTTACCTTTCACTTTTTAAAAATAATTTGATGAATTGAAAAGTGAAAAGTCTTTTCACTTTTAAAATTTTGTGAAAAACTTAGCACTTAGGAAATTAGTGAAAAGTGTTTGGTGAAATAGGCCCCAGGTCGGGTAGGAGTCTTTTGGTGAAATTATGTTTCGCAAATCAATCATTTGGAATTTTATTGTTTCGCCAGTCCTCTTTTCGGAAGTTTTCATCTCGCAATATCATTATTTTTCAAGTTTTTATTTCGTAATTTATTGTTTCGGTTTTTGTTATTTCGCTTTTTAATACTTAAAGTTTTCTTTAGCTTTTAAATTGTTTTGAGTCCAAATTTTCCAAAATTCCCTCTAAATCAAAGAAATTTTGATATCCCGTTAAAATTCGACTCAGAGGGAGTCGATTGTAAATAATAAAATAATTATAAAACGGGAACTAACAGTTAGCAAAACAACAAATTGCTATTTAAAAATATGCCAAATAAAAAATCGCGGAATGAAGTTTGGCGAAATGATAAAGTTGCAAGCTAAATCAAAGGCCAAATTAAACTTTACGAAATAAAAATTGCAAAATAACCAATTTTGTTTTGAAAATAGTAAAGTGACGATTTGTGAAATAATCTCTGACGAAATGCAAAGTTATCTCCCTGGTCATATCATATAATAGCGTGTTCATTAATTTTAGTTTGCTTTCATGGGAAGTTCACTTAAGAGAATAAGCTTCATCTTAAGCATAACGTTAATTATAAAACAAAAAATTTATTTTCATCTTTAAGGTGTCACCGAAAAGCTTCAATATCTAAAGGATGTCGGATTCACAGCGGCATGGCTTTCCCCAATCTTCAAATCACCAATGGCTGATTTTGGTTATGACATTTCTAATTTCTATCAAATTCATCCAGAGTATGGAACACTTCAGGACTTTGAGAATTTAATTAAGAAAGCGAAGGAAATTGGCATGAAGATCATTCTAGATTTTGTACCAAACCACACAAGTGACGAAAATGAATGGTTCAAAAAATCTGTAGATGGAGACCCAAAATACAAGGACTATTATATTTGGCACAATGGCGTTGTAGACCCAGTAACTGGCGACCGTAAGCCTCCAAGCAATTGGTTGAGTGCCTTTCGCTATAGTGCTTGGGAATGGAATGAAGTACGCCAGCAATATTATCTCCATCAATTTGCAATAAAACAACCCGATTTGAATTATCGAAATCCGGCTGTTGTTGAAGAAATGAAAAATGTCATGCGCTTCTGGCTAGCTAAAGGTATAAGTGGCTTCCGTATTGATGCATGCCCATTTTTGTTCGAAGTAGATTTAGATCGCAATGGCGTATATGCGGATGAACCAGCGGTAACTAGTGGCTGTCCAGATCCCGATGATTATTGTCATTTGCAACACATATATACCAATGATCTTCCAGAAACAATGGACATGATCTATCAATGGCGAGAGCTAACTGACAGCTTCAAAAAGGAAAACGGAAGTGATACCAAAATATTGCTCACAGAAGCATATACAAGTTTTGGAACTATGATGAAATACTACGGCGATGGCACACGCAAGGGCTCCAACGTTCCATTCAACTTTGATTTCATGGGCAATGTCAACAAGGACAGCAGAGCAAACGATGTAGTAACAAATGTCAATAAGTGGTTAAATGCAATGCCAAAGGGAAAGGACTTTTATCCCAACTGGGTGTTGGGTAATCATGATAGCAAAAGAGTAGCATCTCGTTTTGGTGTTGAAAAAGCGGACTTGGTCAATATTATGCTTCAAACTCTTCCTGGAAATGCTGTGACCTACAATGGAGAAGAACTGGCAATGACAGATGTCTTCATAAAGTGGGAAGATACCGTTGATCCGCAAGCTTGTAACGCTAATCCAAACAACTTTAATACATACTCTCGTGATCCAGCCAGAACACCATTCCAGTGGGACGCTTCACCAAATGCAGGTACAAACAAGGGGTGTGTTCATGCTTACTGATTTTAATAATATTTGTTTCCTTATAAGGCTTCACTGAAGGATCAGAAACGTGGTTGCCAGTCTCAGAAGATTACAAAACTAAGAATGTTTTGATGCAAGAAAGAGCTCCACACAGCCATTTACAAATATTCAAAAAACTTATTCGTCTCCGACAAGAACAATCTATGCAGGATTTGACTAATTTACAAATCAAAGCTGTAGGTGACAACATTGTAATCTATAGCAGGTAATTTTTTTTTACTATTATTTAAGATACTAATTTCACACTCAAGACTCTTACTCACAAAAAATGATACATTAAAAAAACTCCACAACGAAAATAATGCTTAAAGGCAAAAAAGGCTCCATAGGTACAGCGTGCTGAATGTATAGAATACAGACAAAGCAATGTGCGTTGGTTCTTATTCTTATATTTCTTATATCAATTTCATCTGGAATCAGTGGCGTATTGAGGAAGGGGAGGGGGCTCAGGGGGCCCAAAAGTTTGTTTGAAGACGATTTACTTGTTTTCATCAGTTCGAAATATGATCAGAACTTAGAGTTTCGAGTGCATCTTCGACCCTGGTACTAGTTCCTATGCTTTTCTAAATTAACAACTCAGTGGACTCAGAAACATTTTTTTTGAATTTCAAATCATGATACCTTGGAAAATTTGTGAACTGTAATATTTGAGAACGGTTTAAAGAAAAAATCGAAATCGGTTCAAATCTTCCGGTTAAGAGATTAAAGAACTAATCTTCGGCAATTTTTGAATTTTTCTTATGAATACACGACTACATTTCCGTAAATTAAATAGGGGAGACTGGGTTTGGTTGAAACAATTTTGCGTTATTAGAAACCATAATAGAAGTAATACGAGTAATATCCAATAGTAGGTCTTATTGATATTCAGTTTTCAACAATTATACATAATTGTATTCAAATGTGGAGAAACAAGCAATTTAATAAATCAACTCCTTGATTATTTAATTTTGAATGAGTGCTCCATACTCTTCAAGTAGATCCGCTTGTAGGTCTATTCCTTAAATGGTTCTTCTCTTACATGGATGTATCTAACAGTTCATTGTCTATAGTGTTGCCCTTTGTTAACCAACTAATGATGAAGATATGTTCAATGAAAGAGGGTGGGTTTATCTACAAATGGATAGAGTGAATTTTGTACATCAAATTAAAGGAAATAAAACAATTGGTTTCAAACGTATGTTCTTTGGTTTCACTCTTACCAAAATTTTCTTTAATTTAAGACTAGCAACATTTCCGTAGATTGAACAGCTTCCAAGATAAAGCTGTTAAAATATAGCAATAAAAATGTTTAACAGAATAATAATAGTATTTAGTTTATATTTTTTTATTTGTTCTTGAATAAGAATTATCAATTTTTTCAGACAAATGGCTTGATGATAACCATATAGATATATTTGAATTTTGGCACACTGTTGCTTCTTTGTCTAACTAAGTTGCAACTTATCCAATCCACAAAAAAAAACATTACCTAAAATGTTTAAAAAACTAACATTGTAGGTAGGTTATGTTTTTCTTGTGTTTATTTTTTTTTTTATAAAAGGGTTATAGTGAAGAAAACCAATTTTCTTTCTTTATTATAAATTTAAAACCACAATTTTGATCCGTTCCCGATCCTGAAGCTAATATATTTAAAAAAAATAACTAAACATTAGGATGGATCATTTTTTTTGTCCCAGCGTAAAATATGAATCGATTTCGTTTATTTTTTTAAACCTTCTTAGTCTTTTTTCACAGTATTACGATTTAAAATTCGAAAAATAGTTTTCACTTTTTGATAATAAACATTGATAAGGATAGAAACCAATAAGTCAAAAAATAAAAGTAAGAGAGATCCTTACATAATGTGAGGGAGACTGGGTACAGTAGAAACAAAGGTAGGTTAAAACAAGGCAAATATCTCGAGAACCATTAGTGGTACAAGGATGGTTCAAAACGAAACGAAACGAAAACAGGTTCCAATGCAAACCTCAGTCTTGCTTCTATCATAGCGCCTTTCAGTTGTTTACGAAAGGCTCTTTTGTAGGGTTGGGGTCAAAATTCTGCCGGGGTCAAAATTCTTTCAAAATTCTGCTTTCGAAATTTCTGCATTCAAAATTCTGCTTTTCAAAATTCTGCTTCTCAAAATTCTGCTTTTCAAAATTCTGCTTTCCAAAATTCTGTTTTACAAAATTCTGCAAATTATAAAAAAAGGTTTGTAAAATGTTAATAAGCGCGCGCTTTTTTTTTTTGTAAAATAATCATCTCATTTATTTTAGCGAATATACAGAAAATCTTTTTTGTTATAAGGTTGTTCTTTTGTTTTAAATAATTAATATTCTGTTCTGTATATAAATAAAGAAAAAGAAAAAGAAAATAGTGAAAATTATTTTTATTTTTAAGTGGAGTGATTAAATAAATTAAATTTTAAAGTTCAAGTGACCTCAACTCCAAAATGCGTTTTGCCCAGGTACAACAATTTGTTCTATCTTAAGCGGATAGCAATACAAACAGTTCTTTCTGGTATTATTTAGTTCCTTTTTGCTGTAGGTTATTATTTTTTGTTATATTTTGTTTGTTATATATTTTTTTTTTTTTTGTTAGGCATGCGCTTATAAAACTTGTTATAGGTATGTTTATGATAATTTTTGTTGACAAAGTTAGAAAAAAACTTGTTAGGTATATTTTTATCGTTAATAAACATGTTACATATATAAAACAGAATAAGCAGAATTTTTTTCTTTAAATATCGATTGCCAGAATTTTGAAAAGCAGAATTTTGGAAAGCAGAATTTTGTAAGACAGAACAGAAAAAAAGCAGAATTTTGAAAAGCAGAATTTTCGTTTAAAAAGCATAATTTTGAAAAGCAGAATTTCGAAGCCAGAATTTTGACCCGCTCCCTCTTTTGTATTTTAATAGCGTAAAGTTGTTCGGATATTTTTCTTCGAAATGATGAAAATGGACGTTTTTCAATTGTACTAAAAATTGTAACAAAATTGTACTGATAAAGACAAAATTGTACTGAAACTCCTTAACTCCATAAGATAAAGGCAAACAATAAAAAAAATTTACAAAGCAAAAAATAAATTAGATATTTATGTAAATAACAATAAATTTTGTTATCAATGGTGGAAGCTTTGATTAAAAACAAATCAAATTTTCCTACAATATTAATCTAGAAGTTTCTATTTTTCAAAAGGTTTGTGTTCCAGATTTCTTTTTAAAAGACTTTTGCTCAGAACAAAGCTGTAGCATTACAAATTTTGTTTTTTTATTTTTATAAATGCTGTTTTTTTAAATATTTTAATAAGAGACAATTCTTTCGACGATAGTGTTAGAATTGTGAATAAAAGATTCAATTTGTATTAGGAAACATAAAGTCGTCGGATCGATTTTCCATAAGCCCTCAAAAACTTTTTGAAAGTTTTAAATCTTAAAAAATTAGTGTTAGTATAAATTTTGACAATTGTAAGACTTCGGAAGACTGGAAATGGTTTTTAGATAAAATCAATTAACAATATTGTTTTTTTTATCTAACCAATAGATTCTAATTCTATAAGCTTCATTTTCTCAGACTAAAAAGAGTCTAGGCGATACTTCAACTGATGAAGCCAAAATTTGAGTTTCCTCAAAATATTCTCCGAACCTCTATCTTCTAAGCGCTTCAATATATCTTGATTGGTTTGTCGATAAGGCTCTTTAAAAATTTAAACAATACAAAAGTACTGAAAACTGAAAAGAAATACTTGTGTACTTGGAAAGGCCCAATAGTACTGAATTCAGTACAATAGTAGGTAGGCCTTTTTGCAACAGTGTATCGAACTGTGCTTTTTATTCATGTGAGAGTATTAAAATACAAAATGGTGACTTGTTTTGATGTATCATTTGTTATTAATGATATATTAATTTTTAACTTAGAGGAGTGGTTGGCAACGATTGAAACAATAGAGTACAGCCACATTTGCTAATCGGCATATATCCGAAATCTATATTTTTTCTGATGTATGGCGCATTGAAGTTGAACTAATGTTCTCTTTATTTTATTTTAAATTTTTTTTTTCGTTAAGTTTGTTTTGTCTGTTGTATTTTTGTTGTTTTTGCTTATAGGTACCTAAATAAAAACAATTTTTGAAACATCAAAAATTAATAAATATTGTCAAACAATGTCATAATTATTCTTATAGATTAAATAAATTTTTTTAATCATCAGTTTTGTTAATTTTAAGACTATGATTTTGCATTGAAAATTACATCATTATTCATATCATTACTATAGACACTAGAAAAAATTGTTTTTATATAAAAAATAAATTAGGGAATATAATAAAAATTAAATGATTCAGAATTTAATAAAATTTATTTTTCTCAGGTATACTGAGGGCAGCAATAGATACATCATAATACTGAATTTAGGTTCTACAACCCAAACGATCAATATCAATGACCATTTCCCAGTAGGTCAAAAAGTTGAAGTAATTACAGCCTCAATTACATCAGATTACAGTGATGGGTAAGAATTGGTTTGATTTTAAAAGAACCATTCATAAAATTGATTTTTATTCATATATTTTTAGAGAGGTTGTTGACGCAGCAAATTTTTCTGTCAAGGGGCAGGTCGGAATTGTCGTTGTTGCAGTATAGTAAAATTAAATTGTTATTATAACAATTTTCAACACATAAATTTAAAAACAAAATTGACTACTTTAGTATTGTAATACAAATCAATAAATACAAAATAAGTAGGAATTCATGAATAAAGTTGTTTTATTTTGTTATCTTAATTTTTTTTTTTAAATACAGTTTTTTTACTATTAGCTCAAGAATATTTCGACACCTGAATTAAAAAAAAAAGTATAAACTGCGATTTTCTTTTTGATAAAATTAATGTTACTATAATAAGCTGTTATTTGTTTCCATAGAAAAGTGAATAATTTAGATACATTTCCAACCATTTTCAACTTTTTTCGAGGATTCTGAAACAAACAAAAGTCTTATGTAGCTAAATGCCAGTTGCGTATTGAATGGGGTCTCAGGGGGCTCAATCCTCCCCCAAGCCTCCAAGGTGATTAGGTGATTTTATTATAATGTACCTACAATTAATACGCATTTGATCATCTTAAATCCATGATTATTGCCAACTGTAAATCGTCGAATGTCGCCTTAAACTAATTTCTTTTTCCTGAGAATCAATAATCTGAGTTGTTATTCATATATTAAGCTATTCAACCGATGTTTGTTGATTAGCTCCATTTAACTAGAACCTCTGAAAATTATGCTAAAAATTTAACCAACCATTCAAACCACATACAACAAAAACAATAAGAATTCTCTATGGTTTTTTATCCAAGAAGAAATATTCTTAATTTTAGAAGGAAAACCTTAGGTAGTTAACAAAAATAAACAATCCAAAATGGTTCATGCCGGGGTCGAACCTGATTTTCGAAACTACTCGTCGTCGTCGGCCACATTGCCACTACGCTAGCCTACTCTATGAAAAAATGCCGACAATTTAGGTTTGAGTAACCAAGTTGAAAGTTTTTTAAAATCTTGTGGAAATTTTAATAAGATATTATTATTATAGCCTTTTCAAGAAATCAAAAAGATTTCTAAGTAAAACAGCTCAATAAGGCAATTTTTTGTTTTTAAAGTACATTTTTCTTTGTGTTCCGCAGCCAGAAAGTGTGTTAATTGAAAATAGTTTGTGAAACATTTAATTGAACAAACATACATACATACAGTATAATTCAGGTAGGTATAAGAACATTCCAATAATTTTTGGAATGATTCAGAATCAGATAGCCATGCAAGTACATAGGTCTTGAAACAAGATAACTTTTAAAAGCTCTTAAAATGTTGAAGCACTAAACGTAAGACTTCTGAAGTGCTTAACGACAAAAATGATAATGCAAACATCATGGTTACCGTTCACGTACTTTAAATAGTTGTTTTAGAAGAAAATCAATAAGATAAAATTTGATAAATGCAATTGAATAGGGAGTATGAGGTAGGTACCTACTTTATTATTATGAAAGGAAATACGAAACTTAAAGTAAATAACATAACTTTTTTTGAATTTAGTTTGTTTCTATAAAAGAGGCTATTGGTTAAGCATCAATAGTTATTCGAGTTTCTCAAACGAATCGGTGTAGCACGTTTCGGTATTTAAGACAGAGGAATAACTATTTGACAATAAAATAGCTGAAATGAGGCTTACTATTAGTATAAGTTTAGTCCTAGTGATTGCCACTATTGTTGTAAATGCTGATTGGTGGGAAAGTGGAAACTTTTATCAAATTTATCCACGATCCTTTCGGGATACTGATGGCGATGGAATCGGAGATTTAAATGGTGAGTTTAATTAATTTTAATAATTTAATTTTAGTTTGAATATATGTACCTATACTGAAATAAATAAGGTTCCTACAGCTCGATTCTCCCCTTATAGGGTATTATTTTTGCAAAAAAATAAATATGTATGTAGAAACCTACATAATGTAGATAACATACAATTAATTTGTTTACTTTTGGTTTTGTTCAACAATTGATTTTTTTTTTTTAGGTGTAACCGAAAAACTTCAATATCTTAAGGATGTGGGATTCACAGCGGCATGGCTCTCCCCAATCTTCAAATCACCAATGGCTGATTTTGGTTATGACATTTCCGATTTCTATAAGATACATCCAGAATATGGAACACTTGAAGATTTTGAAAACATGATTAAAAAAGCAAAGGAAATTGGCATGAAGATTATTCTAGATTTTGTACCAAACCACACAAGTGACGAAAATGAATGGTTCAAAAAATCTGTAGATGGAGATCCAAAATACAAGGACTATTATGTTTGGCACGATGGGATTGTGGACCCAGTAACTGGCGAGCGTAAGCCTCCAAGCAATTGGTTGAGTGCCTTTCGCTATAGTGCTTGGGAATGGAATGAAGTACGCCAGCAATATTATCTCCATCAATTTGCAATAAAACAACCCGATTTGAATTATCGAAATCCAGCTGTTGTTGAAGAAATGAAGAATGTCATGCGTCATTGGTTAGCTAAAGGTATAAGTGGCTTCCGTATTGACGCATGCCCATTTTTGTTCGAAATAGATTTAGACTCCAATGGTGTATATCCTGACGAACCTGCAGTAACTAGTGGCTGCCCAGATCCCGATGATTATTGTCATTTGCAACACATCTATACGAATGATCGACCAGAAACTTTTGACATGGTGTATCAATGGCGTGAGCTCACTGACAGCTATAAAAAGGAAAATGGAAGTGATACCAAAATATTGCTCACAGAAGCATACACTAGTTTTGATAATTTGATGAAGTATTATGGCAGTAGCACAAGAAAAGGCTCATATGTTCCATTTAACTTTGATTTCATGGGTAATATTAACAGGGACAGCAGGGCAACTGATGTTGTGACAAATGTTAATAAGTGGTTAAACGCAATGCCAAAGGCAAAGGACTTTTACCCAAACTGGGTATTAGGAAATCATGATAACAAGCGATTAGCGTCAAGATTTGGAGTTGAACGTGCTGATTTGCTCAACATTATGCTTCAAACGCTTCCAGGAAATGCTGTTACTTACAATGGTGAGGAACTGGCCATGACAGATGTTTTTATTAGTTGGAGTGAGACTGTTGACCCACAGGCCTGTAATGCTAACCCGAATAATTTCAATGATTACTCTCGCGATCCAGCAAGGACACCTTTCCAATGGGATGCCTCCCCCAACGCAGGTATGATTTAAACTTAGACTTTTTTTCACATTTATAGGGCCACAGTTTGTTAAGAATTCCTCTATTTTTATATTACGGTTCTTACCTTCACACAGTAGGTACCTATTGACACAAAACAACAGCAGCCATACAATTGATTAATGTCTGTAAGTAAGTAAAACTATTTTAGAAAAGTTAAATGTGCCAGTTTGTCAACAAAACTATGTATTTGGGTCCCTTCCAAAAATCGATCGCTAGACACGTGTTTAGATAGACCTTAAGTTTAACTTTAAAGTCGTCTCTAATTTTGTGATTAGCAATAACCAAATTAAAAACGTATTCTACAAGCGATCGTTCTACTTCTAGATATACATATACCTACTACATTTGCTGCTAGGCAGCTGAAGAAATGAAACATTTTTTTCCTGATAAATAAACAAAATTTTGTGTTTTTTAATTCTAGTTATTAGTACACACACACAGTAGGTACACTTAATAGGTCTGTTTGGGTACTCGACAAAACAACGAAATTCTACTATTTTTGAGTCAAGAAAATCATTTCCCCTCTTTTGAAAATTTCTGCCCAAAGAATTTCTTGTGACTTAAATATGAATTCTGTCAAATTCATTCGATAATGCAACAACAAATAAAAAACAAATTAGAAAGGAAAAAAACCATAAAAATATTTTTGAATGTCGGTAATTTTATATCAATTTATAAAAAATTTAAATACAATCAAAAAGTGGCAAATAATTGAGATGATCGTGTTCCCAAGTATTTGAGCAGTTTCGACCTCAATTGAGAGAGAGAGAGAGTGTATAAAATGACGGATTTCTTTTTTCAGTCAAAAAAGTTTTCAACCTAATTTAATAAGGTTCGAGTGTCAAAATAAAAACAAAAAAAAGAATTTCAGAGACCATGTTTTCACGTGAAAACTATCAATAAATTTACTTATAACCAATTATAATACTTATTTTATTTAAATTAATAACCAACTATTTATTAATCATTTTAAAATTTTGAAATCGTTGACAAAAAAAGAAAAATTGATTTTACTTTAAAATTGTAAAATAATTAATGAATAGTTTGATATTATTTTAAATAAAATATAAATAAAATGCATAAGAACTCTTATACTGTCTGTGAATATGATCAAATAAGATGTAACGGGTGTCACATTAGAAAGTCACAATATTTACATTTTGTATTAAGAATTTCTAAAGCGGCCCATACACACAACAATTGTGCATGCGCCGGTATCATATCACCGATGTGGCATTCCGTCATACACACGACACCAATCGAGATATTAACACCAACAATCAAAAGAAAATATCGGTGTGCACACCAGCCCATACACAGAACAATTTTAGTACACTAACGCCGCCGCCGGTGCGTGCGGTGTATGGGCCGCTTAAGGCAGCAATACATTTAATAATGAAAACAATCAAAAATAAAGTGCACGACTGGATCGCACGTACTTGCTCTTATAGATAAAGGTGCTTTATATGCTAAGCCTTTTTAATTAAAAATTTGTAAATTGTTTTAGAAAAAAAAATTAAAAAAGCATAAAATTAGATTTTCAAATGACTAAAACAATTTATTTATTTAATTATTTATATATTTTTATCACGGCAACTTAAAAGCTTTCATGTAAAAAATAGTTGAACTTGATTGAGTCATAAAGGAGAAAATCAGAATTAAAAAAACGGTTCTACCGGTTTAAAAAATAAATGGTTTTTATTTGAGAAATGAAAATGTAGGAACCATTTTTGACAAAAATCAGTTTTTTTCTAAAACCCGTGTATGACAGGTACCGTTATTTTTGGTCCAAACAAAATAATTCAAAAATGTCTAGGGATAGTCGCCAAAAAACGCCATATACCAAGTTTGAAGTAAATCGACCCATCCGTTTAGGCTGTGGCTTCTGATACCTACGGACAGACAGACAGACAGACACACACACACACACACAGAGAATTGTCGGACCCTTTTTTTCTCATTCTCTATCATCGTAATGTCATGTTTGATTGTTATCTCAACTTTTTTTTTGTACGAATGCATAACTCCATATATAGTTACTATATCGCAAGTAAAAATTTATTAGGTATATTAGGTATTAAAGTGTTTAAATACTTTATGGAACGAATAGATAGCAGCAAAAGACATGAAAAATGTGTCACACTCGTTACGTTACAACAATGGAAATAAGCTCCTGTTATGTTATGTTCCGAAATTGATATATTCGAAAATGTATCTATTTTCGTTTTTTTCGTTAGACTAAGAAAAAAGGAAATTAATAACAACCGGAGATGCTTTAGACAACCGACTCTTGTTTACTCTTATGCTACTCTTTGGCTGTGAGCAGCAGTCACGAATGACAGCAGTGACAGTAAAAATGCGATGTTAAAGTATCTACTACAAATACAAAAATCTTGTAAAATTTTCAGCGGCCACTTTTAAACGCCACTTTTTTTAAATTTTAATTTGTATTTTAAGTTGAGTATTCAAATGATAAGGATAACTATTATGGTTTTAATTGGGATCGATTGTAAGCCATTTCTCTATTTTGTTGTTGGCAAATCCCATAAACAGCTGACTTTCGATTTATTGTAAACACACAAAGAACTTATGAACAGCGTTCACTTATTTAGTTATTTGTTTATAAATCTCACAGGACTGTTTTAAAAGATTAACGAGTATGATAGTTAAAAATATGGTAGATTATGGAAGATTGCAAAAAAATGTCAGATTTTTTATGCAAACGTAGCATAAGAGTATTGTGTCAGATCAGATCAAATAGTTTGTTGCAACACTGTCCATAATAGACAAAATCTACAATCTACATAGGTACATATTATTAAATATTTTCTTTTTGTTTGTGTTTCCCAACTCTACTTGCATATAGGTTTTACCGAAGGTAATAGCACCTGGTTGCCTCTTTCCGCAGACTACAAAACCAAAAATGCTTTAATGCAAGAAAGAGCACCACACAGTCATTTGCAGATTTTCAAGAAACTCATTCGTCTACGTAAAGAACCTTCGATGCGGGACATATATAATCTAGATATCAAATCAGTAAATAATATTGTGATCTATAGCAGGTAAGATATTTACATTGTTCATTGGTAATCAAGCTAACTATTAGATGTCCGATTTTGTTTGGCTTTTTATTTATGAATGTTGTTTTTCCTTTTGTTTTTTTTTATAGATTTACCGAAGGTAGTGAAAGGTATGTGATCATTTTGAATTTGGGAACAAACGATCAGACTATTGATATCAGTTCATTCTTCCCAACCGTCAGACAAGTTGAGGTTATAACCACATCAATTCAATCGAACTACAACGACGGGTAATATAACTTTTCCATCTATTTAAATCTACTTTCTCTTATTTTTTTTTAATTTACAGGGAGGTGGTTGATGCCACAAGATTTGTTGCCAAAGGACAAGTGGGAACTGTTGTTGTTCAAATTTAAAATGTGTTAAAATTGATGCATTCAATAACATATGAATTATTTGATTTTATTTAAATTTATGTAAACAAAGTTAAAATAATTGAATAATAAATCTGTTGTAGGAAATATTAAAATAAAAATAGGTATTTATATCAAGCTAAATACACAACAAAACAAATATAAATTCATACGCTTTTACTTAAATGTATGGGGCGTACGAAGGATTTTTATCTTTGCGGATGCCCTTTGTAGGTACCAAAGATTTCGGAAGATAAAATACAAAAATTATCGGGTTCTTAAACCTTTTTTAATTGCTCGTCCTTTTAGCTGAAAGGAATAGTGTGCAAAATATGAGGGCCTCACTTTGCCAGTTGGATGCTGTTCAGTTTAAGCGACAGGATGTTGCCAGAAGCCCCTTAAATTATTTAGACAGTTATGCAGAATTTACTGTAGAAATTATTATTTTCACCACATCTGTAAAAAAAAGAAAAACAGAAGAAGGGACGATGGCAGTTTTGTCTCTGACCAAAAACGATGAGTCATATATCGTTCAAAAGGTCTTTTATGGTGGTTTGTCTCGATTTAGTGTGGTAAAAAAGTTATGGTCCAAATAAGCATAGAACATTGAAAGCTTACATTTCAAAGTTATTGTTGTTTTTTATCTTTATATGATATGTTTACAGATGCTTATAGTGCATCGGTAATTTAAACAAGTATATAGTAGTATACTATTGTAATACCATGCACATAATCAGTCATCGCAGGTTGACCCTGAAAAATATTTTCGGTCGAATAATGTTGATATCTTCGATTATAAAGTTCACATCGGCAAATAACACGAAACACAAATCTTCAAACAGTTCAAAGGGTTATTTCATTATTATTATGATAAATTTTTAGACCATTCAAGTGTAGGTAGGTCAGGGTCCCCAGATTGAGGGGAAAAGCCGCTTTTTTCCGGCTTTATAATGAAAAAGGGGAAATCGAGGGACAATCTTAAAAAAGGGGAAAAATATTGAAAAATGGGGAGAAAATAATTGAATGAAAAAATTGAAACAAATGTTCATGACCGTCTTAGGAAAACTTAAGTTCAAATATCTGATAAAACCTTTCTCTAATGATAATCGAGTTGATGAAAACATAAAACAGCCACTCT
The DNA here is from genome assembly GCA_948107695.1 of Meliscaeva auricollis. Taxonomy (NCBI): domain Eukaryota; kingdom Metazoa; phylum Arthropoda; class Insecta; order Diptera; family Syrphidae; genus Meliscaeva; species Meliscaeva auricollis. The sequence continues at coordinate 42,303,523 of OX403618.1, forward strand.
TCGGAAGTGCCCAGAAACAGCACCGATTTTTATACTTTTTTTCTAAATTTTTCTTTTTTTTATTATTAAAAATGAGAAACATTTTGGAAGGCGAAATAAATCCTTCTATTGCAATCAATGTGCATCATAATAATTTCATACAGGGTTATTTGCAAAAGATATGAAAAAAAATTATAGCATGTCTCAAAATCTGAAGAAGAAAACTGTTCGGAAGTGGGGGTCTATTTTACCTCGTTTAGATGGCAGGGGAAATTTTCTAAAAATATTCTAAAACAAAGATCTAATTAAAACTTTTTCGAAAGCCAGATATCTATTTTTCAGTTCAGTCCAATCTTCCTTTTTCATCTGATTTTTTTTTTTTTCATAATTTGTGTGACTAATAACTATTTTTGTTTTTAATACTCAATGCATTTATTAATTTTTAGTCAAAATGTAAAAAAATCTAAAAATAATAGTATTAATTCTAAAAATAAACGAACAAATATCTTTTCGAACTGATTTTTTTTCTTAAAAATTTTTATTTTTTTTTATATAAAAACAAAAATGGTGGCCAGTTTTGTGAAACCAGGCTTATATTTTGACTAAACATTACACACAAGAACACAAGTTTTGTATAGAATACATCTAGCAACGGAACGAAAAACTTTGGGATTACCTACCAATGAGATTATTTATTATAGAATGTGTCTATTTCATTCAAATACTTCATATGAAACACAAAGAAAATACGGTTTTGAGACATTTTACCATTCGATCCATTGCCTCTATGCGTCGTTGGCATTGTAAATTTGTGAAACGATAATTAGTGATAAGTAAATCTTAGTTTCAAGGTTCAAATTTCAGCTATTTAAAGTAAAACCTCCTTGTACCTACTTTTCATATAAGAACTTACCAAAAACTCCAAAGAACGGAATACTGGATTCTCAAAATGTGTATTATGCTTAAAGTCAATTTATATTTAAGTTTTTTTTTTTCATAAATACCCTCAAAAATTTCCTGCCGATTGTACGGAAAAGTTTGGAATTCCAATGTACATTATTCTTATTTATTTTTTAAAAACTTTTATAACATAAGAAAAAAATTGCAAATCATGGTCACAATTTAATTTAATGCTCCAGAACTGAGTTGCCCTCCTATGCCCCATAGGTGCCCTATGTTTTGAGATTCAAATGCAACTTCAAAGTTGCATAAAATAGAGAACATGATCAGAAAAGATTTGCATTAAAAAAAATTAACAGAAAACGAATTTGATGCCTTTCTGTAAATTCTTAAATATACAAATTAAAATAGTCATTATATCTTTGGAACATTTGAACTAAAAATAATGCTACCCTCCATACAAAAGTGTCATTTTTTGTCTTTTTTATATGAAAAGAACAAGAAGATTTTATTGGAAATGGTGCAAACTTAAACTAGTTTTCCTAATCCTACACTTTTTCAAATTCACCTTTTCCTCTCCATTTTCTCAAAACATTTCTTCTAGTTCGTCTTTTAAAATTACATTTTGTACTGCCTTATGAAAACCCAGATTTTCCATCAAAAAATGTGGCTAAAATTATACCCGGCGAATCAAAACGAACAAAGACTAGACAACAATAACGCGAAGGAGAAAAATCAAGTAGTATTTTTATTATTTTTATTTTATTTTTTTTTTAACACGAAGGGAATGGTCATCGAAACGTATGATGTAGGAAAACTAAATGATATAGTGGGTTTAGCTAGAGTTTATATAAAACACAAACCGCTCTCAAGAAAGACGACAAGTATGTATTTGAACAAACGGCCATCATATAAATTAAGTTGGGTACCCACAAAGTCAATAAAATTCTCCATAATAAGCCCTTTTTATATTTTTTTTATTTATTCAGAATATGACACATAACTTTAAAGATACTTTAAGCATAGAGATGAGAATAATATAAATTCTTAGCAACTATAAATTTAACAAAAAGGAGAAATAATTAGGAAAAATTAAGTTTGTTTTGAGAAAAGCATTATTTTGTTTTTAAAAAACTCATTGGACTTATTACTAAAATCTTAAAACTAACATAAAAACAATTTAAACATTATTATTTTGCAATGTTTTTTAGTATTGGGTTTTCGTTTATTAAGCATTTGTTTATAAAGTTTGTATGTAACAAAACACAAAAAACATTTGTCTTTTACTGTAGGAATATTAGTAATGTCATGTAGACCAATCGTTGAGAAATGCCAAGGAAGGTTTAAAATAGTTTTGAGTATTTTATTTTGACAGATTTGTATCTTTTTATAGTGACAATCTGCACAAGTATACCAACACGGTGAAGCATAACGCATAGCAGGGAGAAAGACTACTTTATATATTAGTAATTTGTTTTCAAGGCTGAGGTGAGAGTTTTTATTCAAAAGTGGATACAAAATTTTGATCAAGAATTGAGCTTTCTTAATGCTTTCTGAAACTTGGTTAGAAAAAGTCAAACTTTTATCTAAAGTTATACCCAGATATCTTATAGTTTTTTCCCATTGAACTAGAGCATTGCACACGTAAAGATTTGTTTGAGATAGATTGCTTTGCTTTCGTTTCTTTGTAAAGAAACAAGCTTGAGTCTTAACAGGGTTTATTTTGATTTTCCAGGAGTATAAGTAGAGTTCAATCGCTTCGAGCGCCTTTTGAAGGTTAAATAAAATGTGTTCACATTTTTCTGAGATACTATAGATGCATGTATCGTCTGCAAAAAAAGATCTTTTACAGAAACTGAAAACAGGAAAGTCGGACACGTATATATTATATAGCAAAGGAGAAAGGGTCGATCCTTGAGGAACAACGGCTTTTATGGAGTACAATGGGGATTTGCTTAGCGAAATTTCCACAAAAAACTTTCTTTCATGCGGAAAACTTTGAATTAATTTAATTAGATATATGTGGGAATACCATTTACTAATAACTTATGAATGATGCCGTCATGCCAGACGCAATCAAAAGCCTTTTCAATGTCAAAGGACACGATTCCAACAGATTTTTTTATTTTTAAGTGCTTTTTTAATGTCTTTGGTTAACCGCATAACCTGATGTGTAGAAGAATATTCTTTTCTAAAGCCAAATTGTTCAGGCGGAAGAATATTTTTGGTTTAAACGATTTCTGTCATTTCTAGACAGATGATTTTTTCGAATAGCTTCCCCAAACAGCTAAGCAAACTTATAGGACGGTAAGAAGATATTTCGGTTAGTGGCTTATTAGGTTTTGGAATTGGCACAATTCTTGCAACTTTCCATCTTTTGGGAAAATAACCAAGCAAACAACAGTTATGGAAAAGATAACTAACAAAAAACAATTTTGAGGGAGATTCTTTAGTATTTGGTTAGATATCTTATCATGACCAGGAGCTTTCTTTGTTTTGAGATCTGTTTTGATAATGTTTTTAACCATGTTAGGTGAAATGTTGGGAACGTTTTGAGGATCTATAACAATCTGATCTAATTCAGTGATACTTTTATTAACTTCTCCAGTAGTAACACTACTGTTGAAGGAATGTGTAATTGAATGGTTGCTTTCGAAATATTTGCCTAGCTCGGTAGCTTTCTCCAAGCTTGTGTTAACTTTATTGCCATTTACTGTTAAATGAGGGATTCTCGCGTTGTCTTTTAAATATTTTTGAAAGTTTCCAAGTAAGCTTGTCATGTTTCTTTATTTGGGATAAAGTCTTGTTCCAATGCTTGTTTCTAATTATTTGGAGTTTTTTAAGTACTAATTCATTGAGAAGTTTGAGTTGAAATTTGAGAAAATTTGTTCTTTGTCTCTGATACCTACGACGTACACCGTTTCGGAAAGTGATGGTTTTTCTAAGGTCTTCGGTTAATATCGGATCATAATGTCTGCTTGTATTTGAAACAAGCGGGACTGAGATGTTAACTGATTTATCTATAGCAAGTTCAAATTTATTAATGTTTTCATCAATGGCCTCTATATACTATTTATAGTCATGAGAAATAGTATTAAAATTATGACTCAAGCTTTTCCTAAATTTTTTCCAATCGGCTTTTTGAAAATTAAAATTTTTGTTTAGGGTAGAACTATATGCTTGTGACTTCATCTCAAAAATCACCGGTAGGTGATCTGAGGTGAGATCATAATTTTTTTTTTTTTTATTTTTATATTTATTTCAAAAAATGCTAATTACGTATGATTTTTCACTCTCGGACACCTTTTTTGACACTTTTTGATTTTCAGAGGTAACCCTGTTCCCGAGTGTGCGGCGACACGGTTCTGTCAACAGTGAGTTACGGGTTTTTTTAATTTTTGAAGCCCTGTGTGACGTGTATCTCATAAATTACTCATGCTTGGTGACTATGGCAGGTGTTCTTGACTAGTTCAACAAATTATGCGTGTTAAAAAATTCTGGTTTATTTTATACAGAAATTAGGAGGAGCCAAAAATGTCCTGAGTTGGTTCCTATACAAAAGTATACGGCAAAAGCAGCTGAGGAAACTTGGTTCTGTCCCTTCAATTCAAAATTTAAATCTTAAAATTAAATTTAAAACAACATTTTATAAGTTATTTAAATATCAGAGGTAGGATTTATTAAACAATTCAAACTTCGAGTTTACGCAAGAAAAAACATTTCAAAGAAAAAGTTAATAATAAAATAATAATAAAAAAGATGACTCATCCTTCCATTTGCAGAATTCGAAATCCAATTAGGGGCGCTGATATGAAATAATTTAGTTTTACTTTCCCAGCGATGAAAATTTAAAAGATCCTAAAAAGAATTATTTTAATCATTTTTTCTTATAAATTGTTTGTTTGTATGAAAAAATAATGGAACTATGTTTTTTGTTTTTTTAAATGAACTACATTTTTTTTTACTACACATGTGTGGTTTTATTTTTTGTATATAATTAACAAGAAAATTGTTAACATTATTTTAATAAAGATAACATGTCAGCTTGAATAACTTCAATAATAGATAGGTAACAACCTATGTGAAAGGCTTGAACCATGATGACTTACCAGAAGGACGAGCTGCCTTTGATTTGCATGATTTTTTACGAGCCTCGTGACTTGTCGATGATTCACGTGATTCTGTTTGCATAACTTCGTCGGATTCGTTAAGCTGGGTTTTTAAAGTTTTTTTGAGATTAATCAACTGAAATAAGAAAAAAGAATACATATACTATGGTGTTTTTTGTTTTTTTTTTTTGTTTTCTGTAATTAATACAACAGTGAAATAAGGAAGAATTTAAAATATTTCATATATTTTATATGAGTTAAAGTTTGTCTTGGGAAATTTTGTGCAGGTCATTTTAGTGTCAAATTGATGAATATAGTCAAGAAAAATCAAATAATGGTCTATTTTTATTCGTAGTTTTAATGACTATCGGAACTTTTTCAGCTATTTTACAAACCTAGGAGAAAGTCGACACCCTTCGACAGTGGGGCACCTCTGATAGTTTTTATTTTTATTATGTGTGCAGATAAAAATTGTGAACGTGGCCTTACTGATAGTAAGCATATGCTAATAAGAACAGCATTCTGTCAGCAAAAGGCACCAATTTGGGATCGGAAAATATATTTGAGAGAGTTGTGTTATATTTTACAGGATAAGTTCATAAGACTTTAGTGTTCCTATTATACATTTTTTTCGCAAAGAATTTGTTTTTCAAATACAATAATTAGTATTTATTTATGCTATAATTGTTAATTTGAAACATCTTTCTTTGATAATTGAAAAAAAAAAATTGTAATACTAAGCGGGTCACCTCTGAGAGTAAAATTCGGAATCTCTGCTGCAGGTTAAGATCTCGGCCAAGAAGAAAGTGATTAGGAAATCTTTGTTTATCAATGCATATAAGCGTCTCGTCAAGTGTTCATAAGTAGAAGCAAGATTTCGCAAACAATAAAAAAAAAAATCAACTCAATCAAAATGCAAGGCATTTTGTATGGGAATTGTGAACTTTTTAAAAAGCCCACATGCCAATAATTTTTTTTAATAATAAAAAAAAATTATGACTTTTATTTAACAAAAACCTTCAAGTACCAGAGGGCATATCGGGGAAAATCTTGAGTGCCTAGCGGGTCAGTTCGCAATTGCAGTTATATAAAGAAGCTGGGTATAGCAAAGGCTTTTGCTTTTTTTATCTTGTAGGAAATTTTGGGTCCAAAGTATAGTAACTTCTTCCTCTTATTTTAATTAATTAAAGATGTCCTGAATAAAACATGATTTTAAGTGCATATTTTCCAATTTAAAGAGCATATTTCTCGTTTTTAATTGCATGAAAATCCTAGCCTTATATAACTAATCGCTCGTAGTCGTTACTCACATATAAAAAGTTTCATGGTCTTTTTCCACAAATGTGTCTATTTCTAAAAATTGTTTTAAAAAATATATTACTAAATTTACCGTTAATGAAAAACCTGTTTTTTCGACATTTGTTTTTTTGTAAACAATATAACAATCTATAAACATAACAACTTAGTCATTTAAGAGTAACAAGAAAAAAACAATTTGTATTTGACGAACTTTCTAAAATAATTATATTTATAAACTATCACTCTGAGAAGAAAACAATATATGGTTTCTTAAAGATAACGACTATTGTTTCAAAAACTTTGACAAGCGTTTCTAATGCTTTTCAATATGCTCTCATTTTTAAGATACCTATTCCCATTAGAAAATCACAAAAAAAAACCTTTTTCGCCTCATGTCAAAAAAACGTTTTTTTTTCTTTTTTTATTTTCTAAGGGAAACATTTTACAAATGGAATCGGATATAAGTAAAGCACATCAAAAATGATTACTATAGTACCTCCAGCTTTCCTTCGGCAAATAAAAAACCTTGTGGACCAGTATAAAATGAGAAACACTTAAGTTCAACTTATAATTTATCGGAGAAGAAAAGAAGTAGGTATCGAAATGATTTGAACTGAATTGTGAATAAAACACATTCTTTCATAATTCATTACAATTTTTGCTGTAAAATGTTACCTCACCTTATAACATCGCTTCAAAAATATTGAAAAAAAAACGATTTTGTAACGCGAATGTCTCAAAAACACAAGCTGGTAGAAACATTCTGACTTCAGATACGAGTTCAGCACATCGAAACCCTTTAGAAACGTTTATCAAAAAACGTTTTAAAAAAATTTAATTTTGTTGGCCTGTGTGATAACACATTGTAAAAACTTTGTTTGCAAATGTCTTCTATTACATTCACCATTTTCAAGTAATACTCGAAAAACTAATATTCTCGTCATTTAAGGTTTTTTTTGAATAACGATAACTTCTAAACATCAGTCGGAGGAAAAATATGTCTTCTTGTTTTTTATAGGAAATTATATGATCTACAAGTTTCGACATTTGACCTTGAATAACTTCTGAAATTTTACTGATGAGACAGAAATTTAAGTTAGTAAAAAGGACCTCCATTTCTGAGAAAAAAAGCCAAATTTCAAAAAAATGTCACTTAGCACTTTTTTCCTCTCAACGCTCAACTAATTTATTCATTTCTTAGACCAAAATATTGTATTTAAGCGTGTTTAGTATTTTGTTGGCAATAACGGCACTTAAACAACTAGTATCACAAGATTCGTGTGTACTTTTGTCATAAAAATGTGCAAAACTATCTGAATTACACGTTTTGTATGTCATTTGTTGCCATCCAAATTGGTTCAGCTGGTATTGTCGATTTGATTAAAAAATAAAATGCACGACTGGGTCGCACGTACTTGCTCTTAGGGTCAAAGTTGCTGTGGATGCCAAAGCTTCATATATAAAGTTTTTAATTTATAAGAAATTACAAAATAAACATAAAATATATTACTAAAATGACCTTAACAACTACTTAAATTATTTTGAACCCAAAACTAAGTATGCCATTTGATTTTGTTAAAAAAAATTAATTTTTTATGTAAGTACAAAAATTCTAAAGCTTTGTTTAGAAAAAAAAATGAATGCCAATTTTAAGAAAATATTAATGGAGATCTAAAACCAAAATTAAAAAAAAAATCATTCACGCGTTTTCAAAAAATTGATTAAAAAAAAAAAAAAATTGAAACTTTTTTTAAAAATCCCAAATTTTTTTTCAAAATTTTGATATGAAATAACTTGAAAATTGTTGAGAACCTCTTGTGCAAAAATTGTCATCGAAATCCGTGGAGTCGCTTACGAGAAAATTTAGAAAAGAGAAAAACGGCTCTATGGGAGGTACCGTTTTTAACCGATGAAAAAGTATTTTTTTTATTCCAAAAGTATGACCTGTTGTATTGCACATAAAAATTTTAATCAAAATCGTTAGAGCCGTTTTTGAGAAAATCAAGTTTTTTCCATATGGGTTGTATGGTAGGTACCGTTCATTTTGGTCCTAAAACAAAAATTCAATTTCCCCTCAAGGGAATCACCAAAAACCTTTAACAACCAAGTTTGAAGATAATAGCTTAAGTACTTTAGGCTCTAGCTCAAGATAGATACAGACAGACTGACAGACTGACAGACTGACAGACTGACAGACTGACAGACTGACAGACTGACAGACTGACAGACTGACAGACTGACAGACTGACAGACTGACAGACTGACAGACTGACAGACTGACAGACTGACAGACTGACAGACTGACAGACTGACAGACTGACAGACTGACAGACTGACAGACTGACAGACTGACAGACTGACAGACTGACAGACTGACAGACTGACAGACTGACAGACTGACAGACTGACAGACTGACAGACTGACAGACTGACAGACTGACAGACTGACAGACTGACAGACTGACAGACTGACAGACTGACAGACTGACAGACTGACAGACTGACAGACTGACAGACTGACAGACTGACAGACTGACAGACTGACAGACTGACAGACTGACAGACTGACAGACTGACAGACTGACAGACTGACAGACTGACAGACTGACAGACTGACAGACTGACAGACTGACAGACTGACAGACTGACAGACTGACAGACTGACAGACTGACAGACTGACAGACTGACAGACTGACAGACTGACAGACTGACAGACTGACAGACTGACAGACTGACAGACTGACAGACTGACAGACTGACAGACTGACAGACTGACAGACTGACAGACTGACAGACTGACAGACTGACAGACTGACAGACTGACAGACTGACAGACTGACAGACTGACAGACTGACAGACTGACAGACTGACAGACTGACAGACTGACAGACTGACAGACTGACAGACTGACAGACTGACAGACTGACAGACTGACAGACTGACAGACTGACAGACTGACAGACTGACAGACTGACAGACTGACAGACTGACAGACTGACAGACTGACAGACTGACAGACTGACAGACTGACAGACTGACAGACTGACAGACTGACAGACTGACAGACTGACAGACTGACAGACTGACAGACTGACAGACTGACAGACTGACAGACTGACAGACTGACAGACTGACAGACTGACAGACTGACAGACTGACAGACTGACAGACTGACAGACTGACAGGCAGAATTTCGAGACCCAATTTTTTCGCTTTCTCTATCATCGTAATGTCATGTCTGATTGATATCTCGAGTTTGATTTTTTTACGAATCCTAAACTTGCCCTTTAGTACCTATATCGCAAGTAAAAGGAGTTCTTCACTGTGCTCTGATTTAAGTATTTATAATTTTTAATAATGTAATTGAAAACATTGTTATGCCAAATTATTTCAATTATTCCACTGTAGTGAACTTAATGAATTATTATCGCTGTGACATTCATTACTTAACCCACAAATTAAAATCAACAATTCCACGGAGCAGGCAGGTCACTTAGGGTATCATAAATGTTAAATTAATTGCTACGTTCCCTGAATAATAGAAATGTTCCCTTGTTGTTCATTTCAACGAGCATTTTAAACCGCATTTGCTCCCACATAAAATTCTGCGTACTAACTCATTCCCATATCCGAGTGGTTCACCAAAACAATTTATTACCGAAATGTTTCAGATCAGCTATGTGTAGGCATAAAAGCTTTTGTAACTAGAAGGACACACATGTTTACTCAATTCTAAGAGAATGTAATAAAAACACAACTGACTAATAGTGAAACTAAGCCATTGGCTTTACATAATTATTATTTACGTATAACGTGAAACATTACAAGTTTCCAGAATAAAAGTAATGAATATTTTATTTTTATCACCTCTTTTGCATAATGTAATTTAATATGTCCGAAAAATGCAATTCAATTGTGGTTTAATAATAAGAAAAATATTTTATATAAATTTGTTTACCTTTTTCAATAAAAAATTGAGAAAAATAAAAAAAAACTTAAACCAATTTTTTAATAAATGTGTACATTAGATTACCCAAGAAAAAAAAAATTTTTTTATACATTAGCTTTTTAGAAGTTGCCGAGATTATATTAGGTACCGAAAATCTAAGTGTGTATGTGTAGGAAAGAAAGGTCAGATATAGAAAGCAACTTATGAGCTGCCAAATGTAAAAAAAAAACACTTTTTATTAGATTTGCAGATCTAATCGAGATATGTAGGCTTAAATGTGCATTTACACTTGTGAATCGGTGTACGTTGTCCATTTTACTTACGATATAAGTACTATCGGGCAAGTTAAGGATTCGTAAAAAAAATCGAACTCGAGATAACAATCAGACATGCCATTACGATGATAGAGAATGCGAGAAAAGTGAGTCTCGCAATTCTGTCTGTCTGTCTGTCTGTCTGTGTATACCTCGTGTTACAGTCTAAACCGCTGAAGCGATTTTCTTCAAACTTGGTAGTTAAGGGTCTTTGGTGATTTCCTAGAGGGAAAAGTTGAATTTGAAAACGGCTCTAACGATTTTGATTAAAATTTTTGTTTCTACTTTTGTTTGTAAAAATTCTACTAACGGTACCTCCCATAGAAAGGTTTTTTTCATTTTTAACTTTCTCTTAAACTACTAAATCAATTTTGATGATTTTTTTATACGAAAGCTTCTTCACAAACATAAAATTATTTGATATCAAAATTTTCTAAAAAATAATTTCTGGATTTATAAAAAAATTTCAAAGTTTTTTTTTTGAAAAATCAATTTTTTGAAAACGGGTCACTGTATTTTTTTAAAATTTTGGTTTTAGATGTGCATTAATATTTTCTTAAAAATGGCATACCAATTTTTTACTTGCTCTATAGGGCAAGTATTGGTTTCGTATCAAAAAAAAAATTTGATGGACGATGATGGAAAAGTCAGAAAAAGTGGTTTTTGTCATGCCGTCCGTCGGTCTGTGCGTATGTGCGTATGTACGTCTGTGCGTCTATCTGTACACTTCTCCACTGCCCACGTGGACGGATTTTCTTTAAATTTGGTACAGTTGATTTTTACCTAATTTCGAAAGTTTTTTTTGTTTTGTTTTTGAATATCTCGTCTAGAACTAATACCTCCCATATAACGGTGTATTGTATTATTATTGTGTATGTATTATGTTCAGTGATTACAACAAAACTGCATGTTATGTTTTTCTAAAAAATGAATGGTTAAAGCGATTTGGACTAAAACTTTTGCACATATATTTCATATAACCTTAAAGAATCTATTTAAGTTCAAAAAAAAAAGTTAAAATTAGTATTGCACTTTTCTTGTAAAAATATATAACTCAAGCTACCCTATATTTTGTTAATTTCTAACATATTTATTTATTTTTATAAACTTTATATAAGAGGTTTTAACGTCTATAGTAACATTAACCACAAGAGCATTTTATTTTTTAAACAAGGTTTGAAAATTTTTGTATATAAAAGAATGTTTTTTTTTAAAACGGCTCTAACGATTTTCAATTTTATTTCACCGGTGACTCAACAAACGACCCCTCGAAGCGAGTTTTTTTTTTGCATTTTAATTCATTTTTATTCGATGCAATCTTAAAGCTAATAAGGCCGACATTAGACATTAAGCGAAATTAGGCTAACGTCAAAGCAAAACGAAAAGTTCAGAGAAGTTATCGTTAAATCAAACATTGAACACAATAGCTTAAGGTAACTTAAGCAAATGTCAATAAACTTCAAATTCGAGACTAATATTTTTTTTAACTTTAATGAAAATATCATTCCATGTTTTTTTTTTTTTTTTAATTATTAAAATATAGAGGATCTTTTTTGTCAAAGAGACATTTACATATATTCGCGAACAAAACTTATAAGATTGGATAAATATTATTCTAGTTGCTTGACCTGTACAGCCATTTTTTACAAATCTCTTTGCCAAATGAACATAGAAACAGGGAAAATTCAATTTGATAACGCGCTCAAAAATAATTAACAAGAGACAGCAACATGTATACCTTGATTCAGTTGAAATGGGTTTCAAATTTGACTTTTACGTGAGTTCAGAGCCATTCCGATGGATCTTGCTAAATTTGACGAAAGTTAACGAAACTGAGCAGATCGGCTACTATGGTTAACGCATATAATGCCTTGCATTTGCTCGGTTGCTAAAGCTTACTTACGCTCTATTAAATCTATTATAGTTAAGCCTTTAGACCGATTAGCCGACAGCAAATTTTAGGAGTGGAGTGATAAAAAATCGGAGTATTTAGTTTTATAGGTATAAGCGTCTTGATTTCAAATTCGTAAGGCTGGCAGCATTCTTTCACGGCATTTACGCAGAGTTGAAAAACGCGATAATTCCAATTCACCTGGGAAAGATAAATTCACTTTGATTGAAATGTTTAATATTGTAACTGGTCAATCGGTGTATAATTGTAGGAGTAGTTGAGATGTCAACTGAGTTGACCATTAAAATTAGAAAAAAAAGTCAAAAATTAAGAGCCAATCTTATATATACATAGTACATACATTATGTATATCGCAAGTACACATTAAATCTATGCCTTTTAACATTTTTCTATAATTTGACTACCTGTGATTCAAAAATATATTGAGCTATACAAATAAAGACAAGTTATGCATTTATTCTAAGGTATTTAATTCATTAATTCGTTTAATACAAAAAAAAATATAAAAAAAGGAAGGAAAATTATACTCACTTCTTGATCTATGCGCTCCTTGTTCTTCAAACGTTTGGCTTTTTCTGAATTAGCTCGATTAATTTGCTCTTCAATGCATTTGGAAATAGCATCGCATGCATCTGACCATTCCTGTAAGGTATTCGCAATTTTGCTTGTGTAGCCAGGTGGAATATCTCTTCCTTGTGCAAAGTCAATTTCAAGAAACCTATTGTTTTGAAAAAGTTTTCCATGAATAATGTCTGTAAACACAAAATAGAATTAACATTTCAGTAAATCTCAGGAAGAACATGTCATAAACAAAAATATAAAAATAGTATACTCCCGACAAGTTCCTTGAATTCAACTTCGGCAAGAAAATGGAAATGAGAAACTTTCCCTTACTTTTGCTACCTCTGCGTAGCAAACGTATAGATTTCCCAAGCGACCAACATGTTTAATGTACCAAGATGAAATTTAAACGGATACTGGGGTTTCAGCTAACGAGATTTTGTTTTGTAGATATTTGACGACTAAGTAATCTCATTTAAAGATTATCAACAAACTTTTTATCCAAACACAACCAATTTGTGAAAAGATACAGAGTTCTTGGTAAATTGTGAACCAAAAATACACAAATGTTCTACGGATGAACGAGGCACTTGGTTGATTTGTTTACTTTAGAACAGTTATTTTAACATAAAAAGATACTCAAAGTTAATGTAGAAATGGGTTTCTTCAGGAAAAAAGTATACAAAATTATAAAAGTACACAGTACACGCTCGCTGAGTGACGATGACGTGAAAATTAGTTTCAAAATTTATGGACCAACATAATTCAGTCGAAGTTTTTTTTTAATAACGATATTTGTACATACATGTTTACATACATATCTGTTAGGAATACGAATTTTGCCAAAATATAGAAATACACATTTTATTTGAAGGCAGAAAACTAGTACCTGATTAGATGATGTAACAAAATTTACAAACCAAAATTACCCCGTGATGCTCAAAAACATCAAGTTTACCAAAAAAAATATAAGAAAGTTTAAATAATAAAAAATCTACACGGTTGTTTTTAGTACAACTGAATAACACATAAACACTAGACAGTTTGTTATACAAAATTTAGATCAAGCCTCAAAGGGGCAAAACTATTTGCAAATAATTTCTTTGAATTTTTTTATTTTGACCCCTGATATCCCTTGTAGAGGCTTAAAAGTTGGTATGGGAAATACAAAGGATTTTTTGTATGTTTTTGAGTTTTATTTTCTCCTCTGCTCAGTATATTTAAAAAAATCGGATATATATCTTAAATACATACATGTCACTTTTCGAGGGAACATTTTTTAATATTTTAGAGGTCATAACCTCAATTTAATCAAAAAATGACAAGTTTTTTTCAGATATTAACTGTACAAAAATTCTAAACATAATTTTTTTCTAGAAATATTTGTGAGAAAATAATGAATAAAACGCAGTCTACTCCATCATCGTAATGTTGGTATTGATTTTATATAAAGGCTTTGTCAAAGAGAACGCAAACGCGTTTTAACGCCGCGTTGAGATTATTTTAAAGGAATTTTTTGTTGGGTTTCAAAAAAAAACACCATATTAAATTTCATTTCAATAAGTCGCTTGCCGGGCTCTACGGGTATAGCTCTATATGAGAGTTATTGAACTTTCATAAGCTAATTTTTTGTTCATCCCAACCGTGTGATTGGGGCTATTGTCTTGATTATTTACAACAAGGATTTTAAATGCATCCCAATCGCTGAGATACCTAAAAATTTCAGAAAGAAATCTTGTTCTTTTAAATGTTTGGACTAGTGTACCTATTTGTGTTAAAAAAAATAAAACTTTTTGCTTTAGGATCCAGCTATAGCTTTTATTGAAATGCATCATTGAAAATTTTGATTTCAAGTTTAGAGACATTTAAGCAAACAATTAAAGGATTTAATTAATATCAAAATGAAGGTTATGAGCTATAGAATTATAGCAGAAAGGATCAGAGTTAATTTTTTTTTTGTTTGTAAACAAATTTTTATAAGCTTCAAACTGATATCAATTAAATCCAATAATTGTTTGCTAACATGTCTTAAAATGTGTTTCAATGATGTTTTTCAATGATAGCTATAACTGGCCCCTTAAAAAAGAATTTACTTCATTTGCATACACAGATATCCATGTACCTACCGACCTTTTTTGCATTATCAGCGCGGTCAACGACTGATTAAAAACAATAACAAATGGAATATTTAGAATATTTTGTTGGGGTTAGTCAGAAGTAGGTTTGATGAGTATTGTGTACGGATGAGTGTTACTAATTACTAATTAATATGTAATTAAAAAGGGTATTATTTAACGTATTCGTATCATGTGGCATGGAAGTTGAGTGTGAAATTTGTAAGCACAATGGATGTGGTTCATATCAATTTAAATGGTTTGTTTTACTGTGGCTACAGCCGTTATAAACCGAGTGTAATAACGTTTAGGTGACATCAACTCCACTGGCAATTCGAATGGATTCAGGAAAATATGTCACACAAAGTATTTCAATATTTATTTGTATATGAATGGGCTTGCTGTGTTGGATAGAATTTTCAAAATATGTCCAGTCATGCAAGACATTCTAAGAATGAAGTAAAAAATGCACTGTATTTTCTGTTTTTTTTTGGGATTTTAGAATGTTGGTTAAGTTGGTTTGAAGGTTCGAAAGACCTGTGCTGTGTGCACCTAAAACCTCGACATTTTGTGTTCCAGACGTTCTATGTGTCATAAACTAACATTAACTATGGGCGGCAAGCGCCCCTTTTCTCTTAATTTTGTATGCTTATACAATTTTGTTAATTTTGTTATATAATATTCTTTCTTGAAGAGTTTGTCCTCCCCCCTGATCAAAATCCTGCGTACGCGCTTGTTTAGGTAATATAAAGATTTTTTTGACATGTAAACTATAACTATGTATATTATTTTTAACCTTAGTCACTGCATAACGTTAGGCCTCCTCCTATTATATCATAATTTATTATTTTTAAGTAAACAGTGAGTTGTAAATATCATGTTCAATAAAACAAATTAAAACATAACAAATAACAAAAGTGTTTTCATGAGATATTCTCTAACTGTTTATTGCAGTGTGTTCTCTGAAAGTCTTAAGGCTTAACTACAACGGGCACTTTTTGCAAAAAAGTGCAAAAATGAAAATTTGAAACTCAATTTTCTGATTATTTAACTTCAGAAAAAGTTCAAAAATTTGTCAAAAACCTTAGATTTTGGATTCTCAAAAAAGGTGTACTTTTTTCACAAACAAATGGATCTAAAAATAAAAAAAAATTATTTTGCTTTTGCACTTTTGCAAAAAGTGGCCATTGTAGTTTAATCTTTACTTCAACAAAAATAACTTTTTACATAGGTAATCATTGCGAAAAAAATTAAATAGGAAACAATTTCTAAATAAAACAATTCTATAGAAATCAAAAACGATTGTATTTAATAAATTTATTATTTATTATTTGTCAATAAACTAGTAACATTAAAGACTTTTGTACCAATCCGAAATACATCTGCTGGATACAACAACTAAAAATAAGTGAAACGCCATGGAGCCACACAATTTTCGATATTAGTTTTTGTTTAAAATCAACAAAACTTTTTTAATTACCGCGAGTAAGCAGCTTCGGCTTCTGAAACATGATTGTAAAACTTGCAAACAAACCGGTTTTAGAAAAACCTTACTCAGAAATATGAACGAATATCCCAAAAATCCAATTCCTCCCAAAACTACCTAACCTGTTTAAAATAAAAACCACCAATACATTATGCTTACTCCGAGTTACCGCAGCACTGCAAACAGCTTCCAAACTTTTTTCATCAAAATAGAATTTTAGAACAACAATGAAATTAAACTTAAAACAATGAAACTAAAAACAATCGACGGACGTTTGAAAGCCTCTTTTGAATTAGGAGGAACAATAAATTGACGATACATCATAAGCATTGAAAATTTAAAACTGATAATGAAAAGCAAGATTCGCATTTAATAACCGAAGTCTTTTTTTTGTTTGATGTAAAAGAAAAAAAAAAATATTGCATATTTGATAGCTTGCCATTTTTAAGCCGTATAACAACTGTATGTACTTTTATTCTTTTGTAATGGTAGGCATCAAAAGTAATTTAAAATTCAAAGTGAATTTTTCAATTTTTTGTTGTTGTCGTTTTGCTACAAAGTCTTTAAATAATAAAAATAAGAAGTTAAGATAGGGCGGGGTTTGATAGAATAATGTTTGCAGCATTTCAGTGTTAAAGAAGACATCGTTTTTAATAATTTTGTTTTTGTTCGAAATGATATATGATTCCTTTATCGCAGTTGTATTAAAACTTGAAAATAATGCGGACCACAATTCAACAACTTTTATAACCATACAGTCTATATTAGTGAATAGCCTCACTTATATTCTGAAATCATCGTTTTTGTTCAACAAACAATCATTTTCAAACTTTTCAAACATGATTGTTTGGGATGGATTACGGCCTTAACCAACATGCCTCTCCAGCCAGATCTGTCCTCATCTAGCCGGCTCCAGTTACGCACGCCAAGTTGGTTGAGGTCGTTCTCCACTTTTGTGCGCAGCATGTTACGCTGCCTCCCTCTGCTGCGTACACCACCAGGGTTGGATTCGAAGACTCGTCGATATACACAGGACCAAAAATCACTCGAAGAACCTTTCTCTCAAAGCAACCAAGCAAATTTTCATACGAATCTTTTAACGCCTATGCTTCTGCCCCATACAGCAGGGCCGGGGTGATTAAGGTCTTGTATAGCGTTTCCTTGGTTCTATGAGAGAAGGCTTTACTACTTAAATGTCTCCTCAGCCCGATGAAACAGCGATTGGCAAGATTTTTTAAATTAGGTATTTGTTTTTCCTGACACGAAATATTTGTTCGTATCAGGAACAAATATAATTTGAACAGAAATAATTTGGTTTACAACGTTATGCTGGTGCCACTGTATCATGCGATACAATATGTGTCAAATTTGATCATTTACCGTCACCTATACGTTAACATATACATATCCGCAGTTATTTAATACCGGAGACTATATCACCCTTTCAGCATGCATACACAAAAGGTAGAAGTGTAGAGACAGCTTTACACTGTGCAGTCAGAACAATAGAAAAGTCACTTGTGGTTAAAGAATATACCCTCGCAGCATTTCTAGACATAGAAGGAGCATTCAATAATGTTCATAATAGCGCAATTGAAAAAGCACTCACTGATCTTAAAATAGAAGACACGGTCATAAAATGGATCGTGTGCATGTTAAGAAACAGACAAATAAATAGTGAATTAGGTGGGTCACATATAAAAATGTACGCATCTAGAGGAACCCCACAAGGGGGTATTCTATCACCTCTTCTTTGGATTTTGGTGATGAATGAGATTCTCATCAAATTGAAAAACAGCGGCGTCAAGGTTATAGCCTACGCAGATGATCTAGCTCTTCTAGCGACAGGTAAATACCTAACCACTGTAAGCGAACAATTAGAAAGCGCATTATCCCAGGTCAGTAACTGGATCAGGAGATGCGGTCTTAAAGTAAACCCCCTTAAAACAGAACTGGTACTTTTCACAAACAGAAGGAAAATTCCTCCTTTTGCAGTGCCAAAAATTGATGGCACCCCACTTAAGATTTCGGATAAAGCGAAATATCTCGGAGTGATCTTGGATAAGAAACTTAACTGGGGTCCAAACATTCAAGAAAGATATAAGAAAGCCACGTTTGCACTCTACTCATGTAATAGAATTCTTGGCAGAAACTGGGGACCAAATCCTAAAATAATCATGTGGATGTATACCGCCATTGTCAGACCCATTCTAACTTATGGCAGTTTAGTCTGGTGGCAAGCTCTGGAGAAATCCACGAACTTGAAGACCCTAACCAAAGTACAAAGAGCAGCTTGCATTAGTACTACGGGGGTGATGAGGTCCACTCCAACCTCGGGTCTGGAAGCAATCCTTAACCTCACTCCCTTAGATCTATTTGTACAAGAATTGGCAGCGAACAGCGCCCTACGACTCAGTCAAACCAACACTTGGAATACTAGTCAAAACGGCCATACTACGATTCTTTCTAACTACGTTGGCTACAACGTTAGTACAGATTACATGACCCCCTACTTAGACTTTAACAAGTCTTTTAATGTCAGTTTCCCTAACAGACAAGATTGGGAAAACAATATACCCTTCTCAAATGAGTCGACTATCGCCATCTATACCGATGGTTCGAAAATGAACACTGGGGTTGGTGCAGGTTTTTACTCAGAAAACCTCAACCTTGCCAGTTCTTTCAGGCTCCCCGATCACAGCAGTGTCTTCCAAGCCGAGATATTGGCAGTGAAAAATGCTGCTAAACAAATATCCATGATGGTGATATCACCTGCTGACATCACCTTTTTCATTGATAGCCAAGCGGCAATAAAAGCGATTTCTGCCACCTTAATCAAGTCTAAGCTTGTTTCTTGCTGTCGCGAAGAGCTTAGGGTTCTTGGTATGCAGCATAATGTAAGACTCTGCTGGGTTCCCGGCCACAGTGATGTGTTCGGAAACGAAAAAGCGGATGAGCTTGCAAGGGAGGGCTCAGTGCTTGATCCCTCTCTCATAGACCTTAACATTAGAATCCCACAATGTGAAATAAAGCGAAATATCGTCAACAAGATTTTACAAAAAACCAACGATAGATGGAACCTCCTAGAAACCTGCGGTCACACCAGGAAACTATGGCCGAACTTCGACGAGAAAAAATCAAATAAGATCTTACTACTCAGTAAGCCTTCTTTAAGATCCCTAATAGGCGTCTTAACGGGTCATAATCTACTAGGATAATACAAAAAGAAAATGGGGCTTTGTACGGATGACCTATGCAGAGGCTGCGGTAATGAGGACGAACAGGAAAACACTGTTCACTTCCTCTGTCATTGCCCAGCACTCTGTCGCACTAGGAAAAAATTCTTAGGAAACTACTTCTTTAATGAATTAGAAGAACTATCGGAACTCTCAGGCAATAGCCTACTGAACTTTATCAAGTCCTCCAAATGGCTCGAACAACCATAGCTTTCATAGGTTAACACTTTTTTCATGAAGTTACAATACTTCAGGGTATCACAAGGGATCTACATTGATCTAAGTGTGACGGTAACAATATCAACTGTCAGCCCACATAACCTAACCTAACCTAACCTATACGTTAACATGCTCAGTCACGTCCGTGAAAAATAGCTGCGTTTTAAAGAGGAACTTGTATAGAAAAGCAGGGGTGTTCCAAAAACTGAGGTCTTGATTCTTTTTTAAATATTTTGGTAAGTCATTTGCAAACTTTCACTCACACTTTTGTCAAAAGAAAAATCGGGTTTAAGCTACAACCTTGGATTTTTATGTACTTAAATTAGTCAAACTGAGAAAACATATTAAGTAAAAAAGTAACAATCATCCTTTAAATCTAGGCTTGAAGAATCGATTTAAGAAATTGTGCAAAAAAGTTAAACGTGAAATAAAGAAATCTCGTGATAGTTATTTTCACAATAAATTTCAAAGTGCTCTCGGAAACTCTAGAAAAGTATGGGAAGTTATTAATTGTTCCACCAACAGGAAAACAAGAGACACATCTAAACATCTGTTGGAGAAAGGTATCGGACCACCGACGATTATTAGCTTTGTCCGCACTGTATGCGTTCTGAAATAGTGGGGAGCACAGATTTTTCTTCGAACCTTTCACAGCTCAGAAATCTTGAGTTTGATTTATTCCTTAGACAATTTTAATTCAAGTGGATATGATAGTATTTCTAATCAAACCTAAAAAAAAATTGCTCTAAATGTGGTGGATATACTTGTTCATCTCTTTAATCAAAGTATTTATTCTGGTCCCCTTCCAGACAAATTGAAGTGTGCTTATGTCATACCTCTTTTTAAAAAGTGTAGTAAAAAAGATAAGAATAACTACAGACCAATCTCCTTGCTTTCGTCCATATGCAAAACTTTTGAAAAAGCTGTTAAAAAGAGAATGCTTCACTACCTAAAGAAGATAAATTTCTTCAATGCTGTTCAGTTTGGTTTTAGGGAGAGACTTTCCACTGAAGATGCTCTCTTATAGCCTTCAGTTCTATTATCTATAAGGGGCTGGATGAAAAAAGATTTTGTGCAGGTTTTTTCGTCGACATAACCAAGGCGTTTGACATGGTTGACAACAACATCCTTTTAAATTAATTATATCTTTCTGTATTTCGAGTTTTCATGTTAATATGGTTTAGTCCTTATCTTAAGGATAGAACTCAATTAGTTAGGATTGGTGGTCATCATAGTGAACCCTTGATTATTAACAATGGAGTTCCCCAAGGATCTGTACTCGGACCGATATTTGTTCTTATTTTTATAAATTCTCTTTTTTCGTAAGGATTTATAGGATTCACACAGTAAGTAAATTTTTGAGCAATAAGTCTTTAAAATCGGTTTATTTTGCACTTTTTCATTTAAGAATGCAGTATGGTATTTCTAATTGGGGTGGAACTTACATCAATGTCTTGTTGTGTTGCAAAAAAAAAAGTTATTAGAGTAATATCGAGCGCAAATCGTATGAGCCCTTCAATAACGTTTTTTAGGAATTTGAATGTCTTTCGGGAAAGCATCTATATTACTTTAAGGTATTGAAAATTTTCTTCGTAAAAAGTGGATACCTCCAAAGTCCAATAACTGATGCACGTTATTTACGAAGTAATTCTGCTGCACTAATAAATGTTTCTTTGTTTCGAACAGCTCACTTCAGAAATTTTTTCACTGTCGTTGCCCATAAGTTATTCAATAGATTGGCTTTTCACATTAGAACCTTAAGATGTTTATATCCCAACTTAAAGCAACTTAAACTCTGCTTCCTTAATTTAGATCACATTGAAATAAGAAATCTGATCACACACATACTTATCATAATTTTTCTAGCATTATATAATAGATTTTTTCATTTTTGTTTTGATCAATGGATTATTTTTTTTATTTTAACTTTAAAATCTTAAATAAAATATTCACCCCACATAAAATTATTAATTTAATGTTTGTTAAAATAATATAACAATAAATATTATAATACATTTATTTTGTAATATTTTTTTAATTGATATCTAAACCATTTATATCTAAATGTATATATCACTACTTATTCTTATTCCTATAACGTTAGCCCTACAATAATTTTGAATTAAATCATTAATATAATGTACATTTTGAATGAAGAATAAAGATAATAATAAAAAAAATAAAAACCGTGGCATTCGGTACTTATACTTTTAAATTTTGAACCTTAAAACCTTCCAGAAAAAATCTGTAACTCAAAAAAGTGTTTTGCAATGAGCCATCAATTACGAAAATGTCACAACCGTGTCACTTTAAAACTGTCACAAACGTCGGTTGCAACTGTGGCAACGAAATCTCGTAGTTTTTACTCCAAAACCAAAAATTAACTATTGAACTTGATCTAATTTAAAGGTAAAGAGTGCTTAAGAAAAACTTCAGGAAACAGGAAACTTTGCGAAAATCGAAAAAAACATGTTCCAGTTTTACGATTGGAAATAGTAGAATTATCTATCTGAGAATTTTAACACTGCAAGCGTTCTTTAATATTTTTACAAAAAAAATTTAATTTTTAATTTTAGATGACATATTTATTGTTAATAAAATTAATAAAATTAAATAAAACAAACAACAAAAAACACTTGTTATTCCACTTTTTAAAATTTGATTTTTATTTTTAACTTATGGTAATAAGCAAATGAGGCCGACGCGTTTCGTCTTATTAGGACATCCTCAGGGCACTAATTTTTAATCATACAATTTAAGTTGTTGCAAAGTCAATGTGGTGAAAAACCTTGGAAGTGACATTCTTTGTTACATAGAGATACATACAAAAATGTTTTTAAAACAATAAACATGAAACAGAGAATATTTCAGTTTTTTGAAGAAATTTTTTAACAAAAATAAATTAGGTTAAGAGAGGGCTGTTATTTGTAAGATCGATTTGATTATTTAGGATGTTAGTTGTTTTATGTCGATTAATTTCAAAAATTTCGTATTTATCCAATACTCGTCCAGCATTAAGAGGATGTAGAAGGGTTACATCTTCGAGAGAGCAGCCGTGTCCAGTACTTTTAATGTGTTGGGATAGTCCAGAAGAAGGGGCGTTGTTAATGGAATCTTTTAGATGTTCGTTTATACGTATAGTTAAGGTGCGTGAAGTTTTTCCTATGTAAATGGCTTTACATTCACTACATGTTACTTTATAGACGCCACTTTTCGAAGATGGATCAGCTTTGGGTTTTAATTTATTATTGCATAAAGCGTTTTTTATTGTATTATTATTAAAGAATGCAGGTTTTATATTTAATTTAGAAAGTGGTACCGAGAGTTTCTCAGAAACACCGGGGATGTACGGGATCTTACGCCATTTCTTATCGTCAATCTCCTTTTCCGTGGGAAATATAGAGTTTCGAGCGATTTTTTTAGATACTTTCTGGAACAGGCGATGAATCATGGATGTATCGTAACCATTTTTGGCTCCTATGTCCTTGATAGTATTTAATTCTTTTTTAAAATTGGAATTGCTCAAAGGAACCTTAAAAAGCCGGTTGAACATATGGTGGAAAACTGACATTTTTGCACTCCAAGGGTGGGCAGAAGAGATTGGAATAATGGTATCCGTAGCAGTTTCTTTTCTAAAAATGTCGAAGACTAGTTTACTGGACTCAATTGATAGATTTAAGTCCAAAAAATTGATCGAGTTTGGGCCAAACTCTAACGTGAATAGCATGTTAGAATGTAATTTGTTTAGGCAGTTGTCCAGGAAAGAAGTGAGGTTTCTGTTAGTCCCCGTCCAGATGCAAAACACATCATCAACATACCTAGCCCAGAAAAGAATACTGCTTAAATAAGGGCTTTTTGAAGCAAAAAGATTACGTTCGAGATGATCCATAAAAAACTCAGCTGCGAAAGGAGAAAAAGAGGAGCCCATAGCAAGTCCAGACCTTTGACTGTAGTATTTTCCATTAAAAACAAAATAATTTTGATCCATACAAATAGCAATAAGTTTATTTAGTTGGTGACATTTAGCATCGTCCTTTACAACCTCCAATAATCTGCTCTGTAACAAAATCTTAAGTTCATCCGTAGGTACCGACGGGAACAGATTCTTTACATCAAAAGATACCAGCTTTGCGTTGGGTGGTAGTACTAAATTCTGAACTCTTTCAATCAGTTCGAATGAATTTTTGAGTGAGTATCTCGGCTGAAAACATAAAACACCAGGCAATATTCGTGCAATATATTTGCACAATTTTTGAGACGGTGCATTGAATGAAGAAGCCACAGGTCGTATAGGCATATTCTCCTTGTGAAGCTTTGGTAATCCATAAAGAATAGGAGCGGATGGGTTGCTATTTCTAATCAAATGTTTTTCTTTAGGAGGAACGACTAATGGAGAAGAATTTGTTGCATCATACACTATTTTGTTATATTTTGATGTTGGGTCAAAAGAAAGTTTATCCAAAAACATTTCACTCAAACACGCATTCATTTTACATATATACTCCGATTTATTCATTATGGTTATTGCATTGCCTTTATCAGCTTTACACAAAATTAAACCATCGTCTCTTAGTCTCTTCTGCAATGATCGGATATTCTTGCACACTTCAGAATCAGTGGGGCGATGAACCAACGAATTGTTATGCTCTTCTTCTCTAATTAACCTCGCACAGTCTACTCTGCATTCCAAATTATCATCTGGGATAGCGGCATCGGTGTAGACAGAGAGATTGGTAAATGCATTGAATGTGTTTGACGATCTGGGTACATATGCAAAGTTCAAACCCATCGAGAGAAACTCAATTTCAGGTGGGGAGAAATTGGCGTTAGATTTATTTACCACTCTCTCACTAAAAGCAAACTTGTTGGAGTTGCTACGTTGTAGGTGGTAGGTATTGTTGCTTTTATGATGGTTATATTTAACATATAGCTTTTCTAATTTGTTTTTCTGCCGCAAGTATTGTTCATGGGCTATTCTATTAGCGATGTCATGTGCCTCATCATGGATTAAAGAGAACTCAATAAAATGAAGACGGAATGATAATTCTGAATAAATCAATTTAAGGTGCATCCCAATATTATCTCTTTTTGAATAAAATATCTTAAGTTCTTGGTTTATCCAGGTCATTTTAGCTTTGTAGATAGAAAATTTACTCACTTTGGAAGAAGTAGTGCATTTAATATTTATGTAACTAGGAAATACCGCTTTTTGTTTGCATTCTGTGTTAAACCAAATATGATTACTTGTTCTCTTGAATTGTATGTTTAAACGTCTATATATCACAATTAATTTGTGTGTTTCTGCATTTTTTATAAACTCGATAGATCGAATGGTAGGCACTTGGTGGAGGTTAATTTTAGATGACATATTTATTGTTAATAAAATTAATAAAATTAAATAAAACAAACAACAAAAAACACTTGTTATTCCACTTTTTAAAATTTGATTTTTATTTTTAACTTATGGTAATAAGCAAATGAGGCCGACGCGTTTCGTCTTATTAGGACATCCTCAGGGCACTAATTTTTTTTTTTAATCATACAATTTAAGTTGTTGCAAAGTCAATGTGGTGAAAAACCTTGGAAGTGACATTCTTTGTTACATAGAGATACATACAAAAATGTTTTTAAAACAATAAACATGAAACAGAGAATATTGCAGTTTTTTGAAGAAATTTTTTAACAAAAATAAATTAGGTTAAGAGAGGGCTGTTATTTGTAAGATCGATTTGATTATTTAGGATGTTAGTTGTTTTATGTCGATTAATTTCAAAAATTTCGTATTTATCCAATACTTATATCTTTAAATTTCTTACTCTAAACATACATTTTCGTTTAGCTGTTTTTATTTTTTTATCATTTCTTAAAAATGTCGACAATGTACTTTTACGATACATTAATTTTGTCTGCAAATATCTTTTTTCTTTTCTCTCCTTTTAACTTTTTCAATAGTTGGCAATTCCTCTTATAGTCTCTTATAGTATCTATACATACAAACATTCACTTAAAGAATTTTTTTTGCCTAAACGGGGAGTTTCCTTTTAAAATTAGGAATAAAAATCGTAGTAAGGTTTGTTTTCAAATTTGAAATTTCGTTATAAAGAAACAACTTTGGTTTCGGGCCAAAAAAATTGTTCCTTATAAAGAAAATTTCGCTATACAGAATTTCGATACAAAGAACCAAATTCGTGTGGCGTATATTTTTAAGGGGATGGGAAATAAAATGAAATTCGCTTAAGAGAGAATAACGTTATAAGGAAGTGAGTTTGTTTTGATACGTTAACGTTGAACCTTATCACAAATCTAAATGCAATTTAAATTTCTAAAATTTGCATAAATTTAAGTATTATTTTAACTACAAAAATGCATAATCATTATATTGATGCGAGATATTTTAATTAATTTGTCAATGCAGGATGTTTTGACATTTACGGAGGTATTGACAAAAGGAAGAGGTTTTGACAGAGGGAGGAGGATTTGACAAATGTTTACAGTTCAACATTTTAAAACAGTAACACAAGACAATTTTAGCTAGTTTATTAATAAATACTTTACTCAGTCTTTTTGTAATCATTTCAGTTTACATTAAATTTAATTAAAAGAAAAAAAGAAAAA
Organism: Meliscaeva auricollis; assembly: GCA_948107695.1. NCBI lineage: Eukaryota > Metazoa > Arthropoda > Insecta > Diptera > Syrphidae > Meliscaeva > Meliscaeva auricollis. The sequence goes on from OX403618.1 coordinate 42,330,218, forward strand.
ATATAGCACTTTATAAAAATGCATATCAATAAATACACAAAGCAATTAAACAAAAAATATAATAAAATAAAAAAAAATTGTAATAAATAAATAAATGATCTTCAAGAAGTCTTCATTGTAGTAAATATGTAGAGTTGATCTAAGTCTAACATTAGTAGCTCTTAAGTCTAAATCAATTGGCGACGGAAACTTTGCTGTACTACTGTTTCATAAACGAAATGTTGGAATCTCTGACTGCGTTTAATTGTGTATGGTAAGGAACTATTGTTTTATATACCTACATCCTGAATGATGCCTCTTTAATAACATAGTTATGTGCTTATTCCCGAATTGAACGAACAAGATTTTTGAAATAGAATGTAAATAAAATGCTCGAACTTGCTCATGTAGTCCAAAGCTATTATGTATTAACTTAACTTGAAAATTTTAGCTTTTGGTTATATGTGTGTAGGTATTGAGAGATATGCAAAAATAAGCAAAAATAAATATTTTTTTTTTTTTAACAGAACACTTTTTGAATTTTTTTTTTAATTTTTTTTTTTTTTCCATATTGGGTCACTGATTTTATTTTTAGATGTTGATAAATAATAGATATCTTAAAAATGGCATACCAATTTTTTTTTTGACAAATTTTTTTTAATAAAAAAATATTTTTTTTAATAAACGGCTCGATTGATTTTTCTGAAAAAAATTCTAAAAATTTATCGTTATTGAAAAAATCATGTTAAAAAGTTTCATCAAAATCGTTAGAGCCGTTTTTGAGAAAACTCGAATAACTCAAAAATGTTGTATGGGAGGTACTCGTTTTAGATGTGAGGTATTCAAAAACAAATAAAAACTTTCGAAATTACATAAAAATCATCTCTACTAAATTTGAAGACAATCAAATGTGTACAGATGGACGCACGAACGCACGGATGCACAGACCGACGGACGGCATGACGAAAACCACTTTTTTGGTCTTCTCCATCATTGTAATGTTGGTTTTGATTAAAACCTCGAAAATTTTTTTGACACGAAACCAATACTTGCCCTATAGATATAGAGCATAGAGCACACAATTTTTTCTTCAAAACGCTTCTACAAGTGAAATTACACTTGTATTACTTACCATAAAAATAACATCAAGAAGCTCTAAAAACCAAAAACATCCCATCTCTCACAAAACTTAAACCGCAATGATAATTTGTTTACAACACAAACCAATCGTTACTAACTTTTTGAAAAAGCAGGCAAGCTACCTCCCCTGCCCCTCCTCCTGCGGACGCCTTTGGTCAAAACCATAGTTGTCAGATAAATTACGTGATGATAGCCCACATTATGAGGTTTATTAACTATTACTAGCAACTGAATTGTTTAATGTAAAACAAATTAAAGAAGATATTTTTTATACTCTTGTAATTTGTCTAACTTTTTTTATAAATATACAAAACAACATCATTAATTAAATTATATTTTTTTCAAAAACATTCATATTAAATATTTAGCCAAAAGCTTAAAAGTTTTAGGTAAAATTATAATATAATCTTACCATTTGCAACGCTATATCACTGGCGTACTGCGAAGCCAGTATTTTTTTCGTCTGGATTTTCATTAAAATGTTTACTTACACTCAAATGTATCTTTGTCATTCGCCCCATGTAATCAACACAACTCCCTAATCGTGTTTCAGTTTCATTAAACAAATAAAACAGTATGATGGAATTCCCTGATCAAATAAGGGAAGCTTATTTTCCATAGATATTTAGTTGTTTGTTTTCTTGTTTTCGTTATTGCGGTACAAAAAATATTTTAAAATCAACCTTTGTGGTTAGAAATAAATTTATATAATATTTTTATTCTTAAACAAGCAAAACTGAAAATAAAGCATCCCAAATAAAAATGTTTATTATTATAACTAAACTATGGACATAATAGTTTTTCTTATACTGTAACTAAGTTACTTGAAAGATACCTGAAGTAAATGTTAACCACTGTACGAATCCATATGAATCGCGAAATATTAATGTGTATATTTATTGAGATTTTGTATCACTTTCTTACAAATAGAATACTGTTTTCTTGTAAATTAAATTAGTGCTCAGTACTCAGTTATAATATCTTTTCTTTTTAAATTTATATTACAGTTGTCCCTCGATAATGTGAACTAATAAAAACAAGGCATTTTCGGATTTTAGAGGGATTCACATTACTGGAACGTTTTTAAACTCTCATTAAACTGGTTCTAACGACTTTCATATTTATTTCGATATAAATTCAGCATTTATTAAGTTGAGAAAAAATAATTAAACAATGCATAAGTGCATTTTCCTTCAAAAAGTACAAAAAAACCACGAGAATCGGTGCAGTTTCGATCTTCATGAATTAGCATTTATTTCACAATTTTACAAGAAGATACAGAGTAAAAATAAATATACGGGAAAGACGAAAGTCACTGTAAAAAGATAGCTTTGAACTGTTAATATAACATCATACCAAAAAGCATTCAAAATGAATAATGAACAGCAGCCAACTCGTTCTCTCCAGCTTGCAGCTGCATTTAAAGCTTCTGAAATTATGTCTAGACAAATAACAGTTAGCACCTTTAATATCTCCGTCAAAACTTATGAAAATTTATTATTTTTACTAAAGAAATTCACATTATAGAGTCTGAAAATTTCCTAAGTTCACTTTATAGAGATGACAATGTTAGGTTTTGGCGATTCACATTTTAGAGAATGTCGCATTATCGGTAATTCACATTATGGAGTGATTACTGTATTAACAAACAAAGCACTTATTCAATAGGATATTTGCTTCTATAGTTTTTTTTTTTTTTTAAATAGCGTCCACTCAACATGACGTTAACATTAGGTACTTATGACATGGCGAAATATTAATCATAAAATCAATACGTAGTAGAAATTGATGGTAAGAAATTCGCAGTTCATAATTTTGTATCATTAAAGGCTTTCCCAAACCAAAGTGTCGCACTGCCGCTCGATAAAGCGACAAGGGCTTTTATATGAAAAACGCTTTGTCGATTGCGGCATTTGATGCGGGTACTATAAGACGCTGTGTAAATAAAATTTGTCGTTGTCGTGTCGCAATGTCGTGCGACAAAGCGACACTGTGATTTGGGCAATCCTTAAATTCGAATGAATGGGAAATATGTCACCATTTTATACAACAATCGACAATCATCGTAGACTAATGGAACTTCTTTGTTTAGATGAAAAAAAAAACATGAATTTAAGGAAAAAAATTGATTCCATATTTTATTTATTCAAAGAGCCGACAGCTAATTTTGGCAAATGGAGATATAACCAAAATCCGCGACCATCTATGATGTGTCTTTAGGTTGGTGTTTTTTTTACCCCGGCAGTTAGAGTGGGGGGTTGGAAACGGTGATTTTTCACTATAGTAACGTACGTCCTGATCAAGAATTTTGGGGTCCCAGAGGTTTTAAATGTCATCACTTTAGCCGCATCCAAAAAGTGGCAAGAAAAAAGATTTGGTTTAGGTTTAGTGGTTTCAAATAAATAATTCACTTATTACAAATACATATATGGGTGTCAGACGATTAAAATCTGGTTGGTTGTAGCGACACTTTAACTGTCTGGGGGCTACATATATATGATACGGCGATTTTTCTGAAGTTTTTACTCAAATTGTTTTTTGGTTATATAAACATAGCTCGCCCTAATTGCGCAACTGACCTACCCTATTGCAGGTGAGCAAATTTTAGTCGATCCTGCCAGTGAAGTTTATTTTGGTCCCTTGGCAGGACTTTTTGGGGTACGACCACTTCTTAAGGTCTCTCCTAATTTACTATCACTAGCGGTTCTTCCTTGTACCTAACTGAAATTTAGAAAATATACTCCTCTTTTTTAACTGCGTTTAAATTTTGGTTTTATCTTTTCTGATTGCTTAGGTATACATTTTCAAAGGTGTTTCATTTTTCCTGTCCGTCCTATTTTTTGACTTTGACGTCAATTTTCTTTGAAAAATGCGTAATAAGCATATCCTTTTATTATTTTTTTTTATTGTGGAGGAAACAAAAAGTAAGAAAAAAGGCATACCAAAGTAGGTGTTTTCTTAAATCATCGCTAAGTGATGTCAACTTTGAAGTTAGAACTTACTGTAGAACAATTTTTTCTAAGAACCCCAGAATCACCCCTTAAATTTTCCTTGACTAATTATGGGACACCCTGTATAAAAGGCAAACTTTAAATGGCAAAAGGCAGACTGGACGGGTTCTATTTTTTTTTTTTTTTTTTTTTTATTTTATTATTGTACATATTTTAATTTTTTTTTTCTATATTAGGTTTGTCTTGAACTTCCCTAAATTAAAAAATTAAAAAAAAAAAATAGAACCCATCCAATATCCCTTCTGACATTATATACAGTTTTAGCGAACTAATTAAAAACGATTTTTTTTGCTGCGATTTAAGGCTTTTGATTTATTTTTTATAACTTTTAATGATGTGATTTTATTGGTCGTTGTTTAAGCTTCATATTTACAAACAAAAAAATTCGAAAATAAAAAAAATGTTCGTGTTATTACAAAAAAGAGACTTTTGGCCTGGCTATATAATTAAGAACGAATAAAATATGTTTGTATTCGCCTCATGTTATCTAGGAAAAAATTAGTATTTGGACTTCAGCTTGTTGCCAAGTTATAGAACGTGGTCGAATAGCCTTAGTTTTGGAGAACCGCTTCACAGGGTTCCGGTAAACTACCAACAAAGTCCTAGATTCATTTTAATTCAATGTTCTTCCATTCCTTGTCACCAACTTAGCTATGAAGTTTTCAAAAAACGGTAGAATTTCAGAATGTGCTTGATTTCAGTTTCTACCCAATTTACAGAGCTTTAGCTCCATACTATTTGATTTTAAGCAAAAATATTAATAATCAACCTTTTGTAGAAAATTCAATTTCATGAATACAAATTGTATTTTTATAATTACAACCGTATGAGAGTACCTACCCTGAAGGATACAAAACCCAAAACATTACAAACTAAAAAAATGCAAATGTGTACAAATTGTAACCACAGCAATATCCATGGCTTCAAAATTCGATGTATAGTGATTAATATTGGGGAAAGCATCGACTTTGGTGACTGAAACTGTAGGTACCATTTGGGTAGATTAATTTACCTTATAACCTGTACGCATCCTCATCTTTCATATTCAATTCACTAAAGAACGTCCTACTCTTTGATGTCATTAGTGGGTATAATATCACCTCAAACATCGTTTGTTCGGGAAAAACTAATTTTGCAAATATATAGTGGTTTTCCAAAACAAACACTGTTACTTCAAACTGCAGAGAAGTTCAAGTACCGAAATGCTAGACTTTATGTAATATCAGAGAGAGAAATAGCAAATATGTTTACATTCGATTCGGCCCCTGCACACTTAATGTTTCACTTTCTGTAAGTTTAGCTGTGAGCAATCTTGCGAAAATCTTTCAAAGCTTTTTATGAAGATGACAAGATGAAGAAGAAAGATCGAAATTCTTTATAGATCACCTTCATCAACTTCAGCTATTCCTACTCTATCTCCTTCTCTTGTAGGTACTCCCTCCTACTTCTGCCCCTCCTTTATCACTTCTTTTAACTCCGTCCACTCATCCTCCACCCTTTTTTAAGCGTATCAAGTTGTAAACATTGTACTCAATTATTAACAAAATATGAATTTTAAATAAAAAAAACTAACTCTTGTCCGGTTTTTGTCGGGGGCGTGGATGTGCAAACTTAAATGCACCAGAAGAAAGCTATGTGCATAAAACTAAAAAAAATACACAATTTCGCTGGTATTTCGAGGGAAATAAATCCGAAATTGTATCCTTTTTTCCAAGCTTCACACTTTCGTTGGTATTGGTTATGCAAAAATACTACCCATGTCATGTTTGTAGGAATTTTTTTATAAGTAGGCTAATAATTTTTGTTCAATAAACGCCATTAGGAAGTTTTGGACATAAAACTGAAAATAATGCTAATTTTGTATGGTTTTTCGAGGATGCAGAAGGGGGCGTGGTTGTGTAAATTTTTTTTTTTTTACCTACACACCATAGAACTACCGAACCTTTTGTACATTCAACATTTCTTGCAGGTTCAACATTTTTTGCAGGTTCAGACCAAAAATAGGCTAAGGGCTGGCCCTACGGACCGCGAAAAAGGCGATAATAGTAGCTCATATTGAAAAAGGACTTTACCTATTCACAATCAAGGACTAAATAGGAATAAACGATTTAATCATCTTCTCAGGTAGTCAGACTGCCTTAATATTCCTGGAATCAGTCTCTTCAAACTCCATCACAGCCCAAGGCTGTCGATCGTCTCTCATGGAGCTGACCAAACAGTTTAATACTCACCTATACTGGGCACCAAGACACGGACATTCCAGGGAATTGCAAATTCCATGAATCCGAAACTATTTGAACGGAAATTCCTATCTTGCCTGACAGGGCAAATATATGTATGTATGTAAATCCATCGCTACTATTAAACTAAATCTGAAGCAAATTGCTTTGGACGAATCGAATACAAGATGTTTTAATACTTCTTCTTGTATAGCGACGAATTCCTTTTATTAAGGGGACCCAACTCACAATCTCGGGCTACGCGAAGTACCTTGGTGTGATCCTAGATAAGAAACTGAACTAGAGCCTCAACATTAAAGAAAGAACAAAGAAAGCCATGTTTGCATTCTATTCTTGTAACAGGATATTTGGTAAAACCTGGGGTCCAAGCCCAAATTACAATGTGCATGTACATGGCCATAGTAAGACCTGTATTGACATATAAGGAGCTTAGGATCAAAAGGTGACATTTACACTTTTTCATTTTTCTCAGAAATTGAGAGAAAAAAAATTCAGATATGTGTGTCTAGATAATTTTTTCAATTTTTTGTTTTCGTCATATGGGGCACTTTAGCAGCATCTATTTATTCCTTCTATTAGTTTTTCAATATGTTTTGAAATAGAGTTTATATTTAATATAAATTTTTGTAAATGTCACCTTTTGATCCAACACCAAGAAAATGTCACCTTTTGAAACTGAAACAAAGATCGAATCGTTTCGCAACTAGTGTATAAAATATTATGAGTTAAAACCTACAGTGGGTTTATTTGCTATTTAAATATTAAAGCTTTAAAAACCTTTGAAATCAGATTTTTTATATTTTTTACTGGCGATATATGTACTTGTACATAGACTATAGGGCAAGTTTAGGATTCGTAAAAAAAAATTGAACTCGAGATAACAATCAGATATGTCATTACGATGATAGAGAATGTGAAAAAAGTGGGTCGCAATTCTGTCTGTCTGTCTGTCTGTGTATATTTCGAGCTAGAGCCTAAGCCACACAACTGATTTTCTTGAAACTTGGTGGTTAAAGGTCTTTGGTGATTCCCTAGAGGGGAAATTGAATTTTTTTTGTTAGGACTAAAACTAACAGTATCTGCCATATAACAATTAAAAAAAAAAAAGTTAATAACTTTTTTCAAAAACGGTTTTAACGATTTTGATTGTGTCTGCTTTTGTTAGTAAGGTCATACTTTTGGAATGAAATGTTTGTAAATATTCTACTAACCGTACCTCCCATAGAACCGTTTTCTTCATTTTCGACATTCACTTAAACGACTGAACCAATTTTGATGAATTTTTTTAAGCGAAAGCTTCTTTGCGAACTTTAAATTATTTAATATCAAAATTTTCAAAAAATCTTTCAATTTTTTTTTTTCAAAATCAATTTTTAAAAACAGGTCACTGTATTTTTTTAAGTGTTACTATCATTAATGTTATTATTAATATTTTCTTGAAAATGGCATACCAAAATTTTTTTTAAACAAGTTTTGACAATTTTATACATAAAAAACTAAGTTTTTTAAAAACAGCTCTAACAATTCTCAAAATTTTTTTTCTAGAAATTTATCTTTTTTAATCAAATCAAATGTCATACTTAGATTGGAGCTCAAAACAATTTAAGAAGTTGTTTGTGTCATTTTTCTATATAATTATTTATTTCTTAAAACATTACATATATAAGAAGCTTTAACGTCCACAGCAACTTTGACCCTAAGAGCAAGTACGCACGACCGAGTCCTACTATGAATAGAAACTGTTGCGGAAATATTTAACGAGAATGTCTCCCAATAAAAAATTTCTGGGTGTTTCGTACTTTTTTCGCTTTTTCTACATTCTTAACAGAAGAGAGAAGATATTTAAGCGAAAAGGGAACAAAACTGCTGTTGGGAGCCCTTTTCTTAAGAACATGTTGTATGCAATACCGCATAGTGTTTAGTCAGGGTTGGAATCGCCGTACACGTAAACAAGAAACATAAACGTGTTGAAAATATGTTTACGTTCAATTGCTTGCGTATATAATAATTTTGCCTCTGGGCTGTTGTTTAAATACTGTTTTGCGAAGGAAAGTGGTCTGGTCTGGTACGGCACGGGGTAAAATGGCCGATCTGATAAAGCATTAAAGATGTAAATCACTATAAGTAGAAAATAATTCACTTTTTACCTTAGTACTAATTGTTTTTTTTTTTATTTTTATTGACTAAATATTCATGGTATTTATAAATATATTCATTAAATAAAATTGAAATTTCTTCTTGGCAATCGATAGAATTCATGGCGGAGAACCACATTCAAAATATATATACCGACGGTTCCAAGATGGATACTGGCGTTGGCGCAGGGTTCTTCTCTGAAACTCTCGGAATAGCCAGTTCTTGCAGACTTCAAAATTACAGCAGTGTCTTCCAAGCTGAGGTCCTGGCAGTGAAGAAAGCTGCTAAACAAGTCTGGATGATGGCAATACCACAAGCTGATATCACCTTTTTCATTGATAGCCAAGCGGCAATAAAAACAATTCCTGACATTTTAATCAAATCGAAGCTTGTGCCTCGCTGTCGCGAAGAGCTTAAGGTTCTTGGTACACAGCACAACATAATGCTCTGTTGGGTTCCTGGTCATAGTGGTATCTCCGGTAATGAAAGTGCTGACATGCTGGCAAGAATGGGATCAACACTTGATCCTAATCAGGCAGAATCACCAGTTCAGATCCCACCCTGTAACCTTAAACAGGTAATCGAGAAGAAAGTGCTAGCCAAAACGAACAACAGATGGAGTTCGCTTGAACCTGTGTTATAACAAGAAAGTTATAACCTAATTTCAATAAACAAAGAACCGACAATGTCATTCATCTAAATAAAAAGTCCCTCTCTTTCTTAGTGAGTTTCTATACTGGGCACAACCAACTGGGTTACCATAGAAAGAAGTATGGACGACATATGCAGAGGATGTGGTAACGAGGAGTTAAATGAAGATACCGCGCACTTTCTTTGCCACTGCCCTGCGCTGTGTCATCTCAAAAACAATCCCCTTGGTAGCCACTTCTTTAACGACCTTGAGGATCTCTCTGAGCTTCCAAGCAAAAGCATATTAAAATTTACCAATGCCACAAAATGGATTGAAATTCGTGATCTTTATCAACGAACAAGACAACACACTTACTTCTCGTAAGAGCAAGCAACGAACGGAGACTGGGCATCTCGCCCTAACCCCAGCAATTCCTACCCTTACGCCTCTAGGAACGTAAAAAACACAATAAACGAATACAACTGACCAGCTCACGTTCTTCACGTAGGAGCAGCAACGAACGGAGACTGGGCACCTCACCCTAACACCAGCAATTGTTACTCCCACAGTTCATCACACTCAACTAGTTCAGGTAACCACAATAAACATAACAGACACACACACCAACCACTACCCCAGGCATGGCAATCAACGGAGAATTAGCACGTCGTCGCCCTAACACCAGCGATTGCCGCTCCTGCGATGCAAAATAGAACAGGTTGTACGACATAGGATTTATCATAGGTTTCAAATATATGGGAGTCACAATCCCTGGAGTATCACAATGGATCTACATTTATCTAAGTGCTCTTTTACCTAAGCTAACCTAACCTTGTAAAAAAATGGTCCAAACTAGATTTGAAATGGTCAAAGTGCTGGTTGTAGATCATTAAATCGCAAATCAGCTCCGTAATAGATGACATAACTTGACACTTTCTTATAGGTAGAGACGACCGTACGGTTCGGTGTGCTATCAAACGATTTCTGCAAGACTTGCATGTACGAGGAAGAATAAGAATCTTGCCCTTCTCTATCTTACAGGCGCACACTTCATTTAGTAGACCATTTTTTAAGGGTTTTTCAACAGGGACGCTACAAAAGTAGAGCGACAGGGACAGCAAACGACGCCATATTTCTTGCCGCTCTTTTGACATTTCTCTTCAGTAAGGTTTGCCATTTCATGATGGAAAGATATACAAGCCAACAATGAGTTGAAATTATTAAAATTTACTACCGAAAATCGGAGTCAGTGGCCTCAACGTTAAGAGCGCTATGGTCGCCATAATCGTCGTAGCAGATCAACAACTGAACGTCTAGTGGATAAATTTGAATCCACAGGTACAGTACATAATGTTCCCGTGCCAGTGAGACAAAGAAGTGCCCGTAGTGTCGAGAATATTGCTGCCGCTGAGGCTTCAGTTGTAGAAAGCCCAAATGTGTCTCTCACACGTCGTTCTCAAGCATTGGGCATCTCTGTGACGTCGTTGTGGCGAATTTTGCGAAAAGGTCTTGTCCTACATCCTTAAAAGATAAGATTGACGCAAGAACTGAAGCCGCTTCACCACCAGAAGCGTCGTATGTTCGTGAATTGGGCTAAGCAACAACTTGAAAATGATTCGGATTTTCATCGAAAAATCATCTTCAGCGATGAGGCTCATTTCTGGCTGAATGGCCTCGTCAATAAACAAAATATGCGGTATTGAAATCCTGAAAAAAATACGGTTTGGTGTGGTTTATGGGCCGGCGGCGTTATTGGGCCGTACTTCTTCCGTGATGATCAAGACCGGCACGTTACTGTGAATGGGGATCGCTGCCGTTCAATGATAAAACAATATTTTTGGGGCCAATTGGATGATATGGACTTGGAGGACATGTGGTTCCAACAGGACGGCGCCACAAGCCAAACAGCGAATGTCACAATCAATTGGAAGCCATGTTTGGAGAACGTGTTATCTTACGAAATGGTCCAGTTGCTTGGCCGCCTCGGTCGTGCGATTTGACTCCGTTAGACTATTTCCTGTTTAGCTACGTCAAGTCTATGGTCTATGCCAACAAGCCAGCGACGATTAATGAACTTCGTACGAATATCGAACGTGAAATTGCAGCAGTATCGGCTGATTTGTGCTTGAAAACCGTCGAAAATTGGGTTCAGCGTCTGGACTTCTGCAAGCGTGCCCGTTGTGGCCATGCAAAATAAATGGAGTTCCATACATAATGGCATCAAACGTACTTTCACAGGAATAAAGAATTTCATTAATATCCAAACTTTTGTAGCGCTCTTATTTAAAAACCCTATATAATGAACCAAGCAATCTCATGAACACTGGCATTAATAGTCTCTTTCGCTTCATCAGAACTTTTAACTAATAGGAAATTTTATGTTCCTTCTAGTTCAAGGTATCGCGAGTGGTCTTAGTGTGTCAGTTGCTTTTAATGACAGAAATTTTGAATTTAACCTAGTGGCAAACTGGACATGAAATCTGAGTTTTTTCTCTGATTTTTCTTATTGTGCCCGCATTATCTCCTATTAAAATTCTGCCAAAAGCAAAACACCAATGAAAAAGAAGGCTGTTCTAAAATGGATGGAAATTTATCTAATTAGATGAATAAAACTTTAATAATCTTACATATTAAAAAACACACCACGACTGCATCAATATTCCATAATGATTCTAGTGCTTTCTAATTACAGACAAAAATCAACGCCACTAAACTTTTCCCACGAAAATGATAGATTAGGATGCAATTTGACAGCTTGGGTGATTTTTATCAGAAATGTTTGGTTCTTTACCAAAACTTTCGGTGTAATAAAGACTATTTCGTGTACTTTTTTTTAAATTTGTTTTCCTTCCAATAAAAAACATATTCCTTTAATAAAATGTTCATCTTAAAAGTGCGTTGTACTAATAAAAAATAACTGTTTTTAAATTCCTTTCCGACAAAAAAAAAAAAAGATTTTGAAGGTTATTGTACACTACATATATAGTGGAAAGGAAAACGACATAAAACAATAGATTTGATTCGAGCCCGGGTTTGGTTAATCTCTGTTTTTTTAAACGAAGCCATACCACGATTCAGATAGGAATTAGATACAATCGTCGATCTGAGTATTTTTTATGAAAACCCTTGCATTACTCAGTACACCCATTTTTCTGAAATGCTGTAGTTTGCGCGGTCACATTACCAAAATTGAGGTTGATAACTAAATACCTTCAGGTGGAAGAACACATGAGTAAAAAGCATAACAGGGTTACCGAAATGTTAAATCCGCTTTCCTGTAAAACAAAAATCTTAAAAGCAGTTGCGTTACTTCGTGAGATGAGGTATGAGGCGTTTATGTATTCAGTACATAGGTATGGAACTATGACTTCATTCAAACATTAAAAGATAAAGGAAAAGGCCCACATTTGTTAAGAAGGCACTTCAGAAACTTGACAGGTCACATAAACCTTAACCTGCATAAACATACCTGCATAAATTGCTTCAATAATCACATCTTCGAGATGACGTACATTCTCGACTTCCAATTCTTCCAAGAGCACACTGTAAGGAATACACTTGTTTTTGATTGCCAATGAAACAATTGTCAAGTGCTGCAGTTTTTTCCGCATGGCTGTTGTCAACTCTAGGTACTCAGATGGGTTCTGAGAGTACTGCTTGTATGTTCCATAAGCAAAAAGATTGAGAGTACTATAGTATCTTGCATTAGGACCATTTTGTAACTAAAAGAAAGAATACAAATGAAATTTGAACAATATATATATTTTTCCTTTGTTAGTTACCTCAATAATATTTGGCATAACCAAAAGTTCAGCGAAAACATAGATTCCTGGTGCTTCTAAAACTTGCTTTATAAGTTCCAGACAAGCAGCTCCATGAGCGGTTTTTGCAAGAATTGTAAACTGTTCCAATTGGTTTCTGGTTTCCGAATGAGTCTCTTCAACATTGTCTTGAGCCATTAAAATATCTGTAGCCATGGTTGTTCTTGGGTTTATACAAATTAAAACCGTAGAAATAAAAAAAAATCCTATATATACGGTCTAAATATTTTAATTTTAATTACTTACTTTTTTATGGGTTATGGATAATTAACAATGTTTCGACACAATCCAAAAAAAAATAATTAATTTTAACAAATAGAATTTTATATTTTTTCTTCCGTTTACAAAAGTTTGGAACTTGGAAAATACAAATACATATAAAACGTCAAATGTGTCAGTCTAACAATGATGCCAGCATTCCTTTTTAGTACTAATTACAGATGGCAGTATTCACTCAATTTTGTATAACAAAGTCTGCTAATGCTACGTTTCCACTAGAGCTAAATTTAGAGTTAGTGCAGGAGAATTAGCATTCAATCTGGTGGTGTTTCCACTAAAGAAAATGAGATTTATCTTGACGTACCTATTTGAAACCAGTAGGTACACATACAAAATATAAACGCGCACTTATTCTATAGTTTTTATTCGACATTGACAATACACTGCCTTTTTATAACTGAGGGTAAATATATTTTTGTTAAGGCCCGTATGATACTTCTTTTTCTTCATATTTTTAATATTTAAAAAATGGAAACAGAATAGTACGGCATGTTTTAAATGGAGAATCACACCAAGAGTGAGTGTGTTTAAAATATACACAAAAAGCCAAAAATGTCAAAAAATAAGTACTAAAAATGTACTAAAAAAGAAAATAAATTTACTTTTTTCAGCCATTTCCTGACATCATATCATTTGTCACCATTGATTTATTACATATGGACTGCTAGTTGTGTAAATTTTTATACAAAAGTTGCCAGAAAAACCAGTGGCGAAACAAAACACCAGTGGCGAAACAAATAAACATTTATTCAATTGCGACTAGAGACATCTGTTTTTATCGATCGGAACTAACATATTTGTACATAGAAGCTACGGCCATCTACTTGAACTTTCTATCAAAACACAATGCCATCTCTATTTATTTGATTGTTTTTGTTTGGCGTTTAACTGACATTTTTTTTTTTTTGTGTGTTGTAATTAGGTGTGTTTTTTTATACGCCCGGGCTAAGTTGGACGAAAAAAACGCCTCGGGGCTTAACCAAAACACTTGGCATCATTGTGAATGAAATGACAAAAAAAAATGAAAAAAAAAAATCTGATTTGTTGAATTGTTTCCATTTTGTGTTTTAATAAATTCAATAACATACTTATAAAGACATTTCAGAGCATTAAATACACACACTTTAAAATTTAAATGAAATAATTTGAAAGAGTTAAGAAAAATACACAATTTAATTTTTTTTTCTACACCAAACGCCATCTTTGTGTTTTTATATTCATACAATTAATCGATAATTTTGGTGTTTTCATACAATTTATCGATGATTTAACAGAAAGTCAGTTGGTAGCACAGATTTTAACCCCTTCAAAGAGTTTAGCCCCGAGAATTCTCGGGGCTTAGCAGCTAAGCCCCTCGGGCTAATTTGTTGTTGTATTTGACAAGTAAATTGTTCAGCCCCGACAGCGTTTTTTTCGTCCAACTTAGCCCGGGCGTACAAAAAAACACACCTATTATCATTTTGCAAGAGTTTACTTTTCTCATGCCGGTTTAGGAGAGAAAAATAAATACAAAATAAATAAAATATAAATAAAAAACGGCTCTCGACTCGTGTAGAAAAAAAAGATTTGCATATTTTCCAGTAAATAGTTGTTGCACCGTGTCTATTTTTCTTATTTGTTTTTTGTGCATCGAGTTGTGCATCTTCAATTTAAAGAAAGAAAAGAATCCAGGACTCCCAGTCCAGTTATGGACTGCGTTTAAATGCAAATCATTGTCTACTTCGTTAAAGCTATTTACAATAGCTATTTGTTTGTCTATTATTGAGAGAAAACGTTATATGCTATATATACTTTGTATGATGGCCACAAAAACTAAAAAAAAAACTAGGTTAGGACGAGCCAAACTCAAACGTCAAAACTGTTTATCTTTCTTATCCGCTAGTGTCCTTTCGAGGGCTAGTATCGCATAGTTCTTGGTAGAATCATCGTGAAGTTTGCTACTAACAGTCCATACATAATAAGTCAATGTTTGTCACTTTACTACAAAATTGTTTTTTTCTTATATTCATGTAAACTCGAAAAACCAATAGAAACCTTACAAACTATAGAATTTTCTATGGGTAGAAATGAACTGTCAAAATTTGTATAAGAAAACAGAAACCAAAAAAAGAAATCTGATAAAATTTATGACGTTTAATCGTATAAGTTGGCTTTGACGTTTTACAAACAGCAGTTTGTTTTCCACGTTTACGCAAATATTTCTTATGGGGTGTTCATGTAAACCTTTTGCGGAAATTTATTTTTCTGCAAAGAAGAAGATTATATTGTTACATGAATACCCTTATTTTTTCACATCAAGAGTGCAAGCCTGTTTTGACTAGAGCCAAATGAGATAATCAAGCAAATCTGATAAAAAGTGTTTTCACTAAAAATTTTATCATATTGATTGACAGCTTATTTTCTGTTTTCTATATCTGACTCTCCCTTCTAACAAACGCCTTTGTGTCTGAGATGCTGTTTGCTTCCTTCTCTCCAATACGGAACAAATTTGTAAGATGTGTTCATGAATATTTGGGTTAATTTCCAAGCAAATTTCGTGCAAATGAGGTGGAAATTATCTCTTTTCGAGTTGAGAATTTGTAAAGGAAATTATCTCATTTGGAAGCTCATTTGACAAATGATCGAATTCATCTCATTCACTCTAGTCAAAAAAGTCATGAAATCGAATACGTGTAAAACAAGTCATCATCATCATCATCGTCTCGAAAACCGGGGTCCGGTCCTGGCCTCTTTCAACAAGTCTCTCCACCTATCCCGGTCTCGAGCCGACGCCATCCAGTTGCGCACCCCAAGGCTTCAGGCGTCCTGGTCTACGCCATCTCTCCAGCGCAAGCATGGTCTACCACGCTGCCGTCTACCATAGAATGTACCGCAAAGGACTTTCCGAGCAGGTTCCTCTTCGCTCATACGAGCTAGGTGCCCTGCCCACCGGAGTCTACCGAGCTTAATTTTTGTCACTATGTCTGCTTCAAGGTAGATTGCGTACAACTCATGATTGTACCGTCTCCGGAATCGTCCTTCCTCACATATGGGGCCAACAATTCTCTGTAAGACTTTTCCCTCGAACGCGGCTAAGAGGTCACAGTGCCTTTTGCTAAGCACCCAAGTCTCGGATCCATACATGAGTACTGGCAGGACCATGGTCCTGTACAGCAGCAGTTTTGAAGTTATGGTTAGATTTCTGGATTTGAATAGCTTCGACAGACTGTAGTAGGCTCTGTTGGATTTGAGAAGCCGCCCGCGTATTTCTTCTTCTATGTTGTTATCGGCTGCTACTGTTGACCCAAGGTATTTAAAGGATTGCACCACTTCAAATTCGTGCTCCGCTACCTTGATTGTTTGACCAACTGTTCTTCTCACATTCGCCTATCATAGGCGGCTTTAAAGTCTATAAACAGATGGTATGTTGGGATGTTAAATTCTAGACACTTTTCCATCGCCTGCCTAAGGGTAAAAATCTGATCAGTTGTTGATTTGCCTGGAATGAAACCACACTGATAGTGCCCGATGATTATTTTACCGTATGGGGTTATCCGGTCTTGTAGGATAGAGGAGAGTATCTTATAGGCGGTACTCAACAACGTGATACCTCTATAATTGCTGCACGTTGTGACATCTCCCATCTTATGTATGGGACATATAATACCTTTTCGCCAGTCTTCTTATCTTCTATACGTGCACTATGATATCATGAATTGCTTGACGTAAGGCTGGCCCGCCATGGTGGAATAATTCGGCTGGTATGCCATCGGCTCCCGGGGCTTTGTTTTTCTTGAGCCGTCCTATAGCCTTCTCAACGTCTTCTATGCCCGGTGGCGGTAGCATAGGTTGTTCATCTTGAAGTAGTGGAGCCTCCACTTCTGCTGTGAGCTGACCATTTAGCAATTCATTAAAGTACACTTCCCATCGCTCCAGTATGCTTTGTGGATCGGTGATCAGATTTCCCTCTCCGTCCTTGCAGTATGTGCAGCGTGGTGTGTACTGCGTCATGTTTCGGACGGATTGGTAGAACTTCCGCACCTGGTGCGGACCTCGCTATCGGCTGTTCTCTATTTCACAGATAAGGTTCTTCTCCCAGGCTGATTTTTCTGTCTGTGAAGCCGTTTTTCTATTCTTCTGAGCTCTTTATATTCCTCTTCGCGTGCCCGCGTTCCATGAGATTGTTGCATTGCTCGTTACGCAACATTCTTACGTTCAGTCGCTAGCTTGCATTCATCATCAAACCAGTCGTTCCGATATCTACGACTGCTGCCTAAGATGGAGTTGGCAGTACTAATGACAGTATTCTTAAGGCGTGTCCACTTCTCATTTACGCCCAGCATACTGGCTTCAGGACTTACTCTCCCTAAATCAAGTGATTCTAGGGCGAGTCCTAACGCATTACCAAAGGTGTTACTGGTGTTTTCGTTGCGTAGGGCAGCCGTGTTGATTCGAACCTGATCGGCGGATGCAATGTGTCTCCGCAAGGCAATCCGCCCTCGGAAAACCATACCAACAAGATAGTGATCCGAGCCGATATTGGCACCTCGGCACGTTCGTACCGTCATCAAGTTCGAGTAGTGGCGACGATCTATCAACACGTGGTCTATTTGGTTACGAGTGACTCCATCAGGTGATACCCAGGTGGCTTTGTAGATATCTTTACGCGGGAACCTGGTACTCGCAACGACCATGTTTTTCGATGCTGCCAATTCTAAGACTCGAAGTCCATTGTCATTAGTGTTCTCATGCAAACTATGGGTGCCTGCGTAATGCCTGAATACCGGCTCCCGACCTATTTTTGCGTTCAAATCCCCAAGGATGATTTTGACGTCATACCTTGGGCAGGCATTGAGGGCCCTCTCGACTTGTTCGTAGTAAGTCTCTTTTTCTTCGTCTGAGGACTCCTCCGTAGGTCCGTGAACGTTTATGAGGCTGATGTTTGTAAATTTGCCTCGCACGCGAAGGGTGCATAGCCTTTCACTTATAGCGTTAAAGCCGATGATGGTAGACTTCATTTTTTCGCTGACTAGGAAGCCTACCCCGAGCACATGGTGTTTTGTATGACAGCTGTAATATAAGTCATATTCTTTCTTCTGTAAAACACCATTCCCTGTCCATCTTATTTCTTGAAGCGCTGTTATGTCAGCTTTATATTTTGACAGGGCATCGGCTAGCTGCTGGCTTGTTTCTAGCGGCCGCCGCGGAGAGGCTATGATCACACTTCCACCAGTCCCGAATAGTTACGGCACGTGCATGTTTTCGTATGCTACATGTTATTCCCCCTATTCGTCTGATGGCTGACCGCCAAAAACAAGTAAAACAAGTAGTATATTAAAAAGCCGATTCCGCTGCGCCGGCACCGTTTTATACCCCTATGACCAGAGCTTTAGTTTTTAATCCTAACCAAAAACCTACATGTGTCTTATCGCCTGGGTGTGTTCGCTCCTATACTCGTAACATTGCCCCCTTCTTAAGATTGATCGTCCCGAGCAATTTCATCACTTCTTTCACCTTTATAGCGATGTAAACGGTCACTGTGAACCACCTTTAGTTTCCCTCGGACTCCCCTCTGGATTCGGAATACCACATCATTGATTCTTGTTACCACGGTGTAAGGACCTTCCCAATTTTTTTGCAGTTTTGGTGATAGTCCCTTTTGACGATGAGGATTAAAGAGCCACACAAGATCTCCTTCATGAAATCCAGTCGATGTTGCTTGAGCGTCATACCCTGTTTTCATCGGTTCAGACGACATCTTAATATTGGCCCGTGTCCACTGGTGGATGTCAAATAGCCTCTCCTTTAGGTTGTCCACGTAATCTTCAGATGTTTGTGGTTCATTTGTGGGGCATCCAAATTTCAACTCACTTGGTAGCCGCATTGTGGTCCCAAACAAGATTTCTGATGGAGTATGTCCCGTAACAACAAATTTACATGAAAAACTAAGAATCTGCCAGACAAAAATTGAACGAAAGTTGCTGAACATTAGACTAGTACAAAGAATAAAAAATGAAGATATTAGAAAAATAACAAAAATAACTGACGTAATTCAAAGAACAAAACGATTAAAATGGAGCTGGGCCGGACACATATCGAGAATAGAAGATCAAAGATGGACAAAGTTGGTAACTAAGTGGATACCCTCAGACGAAAAACGACCTAAAGGAAGACCGACCAAGAAAGAGATGGGCTGACGATCTAAGACAATTCAATCAAAATTGGTACCTATAACGATGCAAAGAGCAGAGAAATTTGGGCATCTATGGGGGAGGCTTATGCCGAATAAACGACCTTTCATTGATAAAAAATAACGATTAGAATACATATTAACTTTTAAACTACCTAACTAAAATAATCCGTAATAAATTCTTTGTTAACTATTTTTATTTCATTTTATTTATGTTTATATTTATATTTGTATATTAACTATCGATCTAATTGTTAAACTGTAAAATTAAGTGGCGAATAAAGCTTTTAATAATAATAATAATAATAATGTCCCTTAGTACTATGCACCGCACTTCTATAATCATTTGGAATAGTGGTATGTGTCGATCCCAGTCTCGTTGGTAGTTACCCACGACTTTGGAAAGGTGCTCCTTTAGAGTTCTGTTGAAACGTTCAACCATCCCATCAGATCCACAGACTTTCATTTACGTAACAGAATGCCCTCTTTCACATGAAGGGACGTCCATTGTGCCCAATATGCCTTGAGAGCCGGACTTCTGTCAGAGAGGTCACTCCACTCCGGTTTCTCGTCATGTTCCTTCCAAGCCAGAATGGGTTCGATGTCTGGATCTTCTTGCTGGGCGTTCCTCAGTTCTTCTCTGCTCTAACCATTGGTGGGATCAGCTCTAACTCGCTGGACGGCAACAACCTCTTTCTCCTCTTGGCGCGAACAGTGCCTGTAGTCAGGTTTACACGGTCGCCGTGACAGGGCATCTGCGTTTGAGTGAAGCCTTCCCTTCCGGTGCTGAATTTCGTAGTCATACGTCTGTAGCCTCTCTATCCATCTTGCAACTTGGCCTTCTGGATTTTTAAAATTCAAGAGCCAGTTCAGTGCGCCAAGGTCTGTGCGCAGCAGGAACTTCTGTCCATAGATGTACTTATGGAAATGCTTGGTAGCCAATATTAAAGCGAGAAGTTCCCGTCGGGTCACGCAATAGTTCCTTTCTGACTTCGAGAGCACCTTGCTGTAGTAGGCTACAACCTTCTCTTTGACATTATGGACTTGCGACAGTACTGCACCAATTCCGACATTACTTGCATCAGCATCTATGATGAAAGAATTCCCTGGTTTGGGATAGGTCAGCACCGGGGCATTGCAAAGTCGCTGCTTGAGTTATTGGAAGCTTTTCTCACACTCACCTGACCACTTGAACTGCCTTCCCTTTTCAGTTAGTTGATGCAGACTTTTGGCAATTCCCGCAAAACCCTTTACAAATCTGCAGTAATATGTATGTGGGCTAAACCAAGGAAGCTGCGGAGTTGATGTTTGTCGTGAGGTGTTGGCCAATTCTTCACGGTGTCAACTTTCTCCGGATTATTCATTACTCCCCGGGATGAGATGATATGTCCCAGGTATTTCACTTCGCTCTTGAAAAGCGCACATTTGCCGGGATTTAGCTTGAGATTAGCCTCGCAAAGTCTCAGATTTTAGATTTTCACAGTGCTATGGTCAAAGGTCTTTCCGTAAACAATTACGTCATCCAAGTATACAAGGCAGGATTTCCACGTAAGCCCTTGTAACTCGCACTCCATCAAACGCTCAAATGTTGCCGGAGCGTTGCAGAGTCCGAAAGGCATTACTTTAAATTGCCAAAGACCATTTCCTGTTGAGAACGCCGTCTTCTCCCGATCTTCGGGATGGATTTCAACTTGCCAGTAGCCAATTTTCAAATCCAACGTAGAGAACCATTGAGCTCCTTCCATGGCATCTAAATTATCGCTGATTCTGGGCAAAGGGTAGCTGTCTTTCTTGGTCACATCGTTGAGCCTGCGATAGTCTACACAAGATCGAGTGCTTCCGTCTTTCTTTTTCACAAGAACCACTGGTGACGCCCAAGGACTTTTGGAATTTTCTATCAAACCATCTTGCTTCATATTCGTTATCATTTCCTCAACCTCTCCTTGTTTGGCCAGTGGAAGACGATTTGCTGGTTGACGAATTGGTCTTCCGTCTCCTGTATCGATTCGGTGTTGGACGAGTTGTGTTCGACCATATTGCCCGTTTGGTGAAGAGAATATGTCAGCATACTCCTGAAGAAGATTACCAGCAATCCTAAGTTGATGTTCACTTAAGTTAGATGACTCAAGGATATTGGCCCTTACGGGAATCAGTTTCTCAGACTTAACCTCCTGTGAGCTAGCATCAGTGATTTTCGTTATGGCCGATACAGACTCGCATTGCCCGACAATTTCACCCTTCTTCAATTTGACTTCGTACGGTTTGATGTTAAGAATTCGTATAGGGACCATGTTGTTAACTGGTACCACAAGTGTCTTCAAAATGATGATGTTTTGGGAAGATTGTTCAGAGTCTGGTTCCACCATGAGGTATCGATGGCTTCCAAAGGCGCCCTTCAATTTTGTCCAAATAAATACCTCTGAAGAAGGAGGCAAGGTCACGTCTTCTTTGATGACAGACCTGACAGCGGATTCATTTTCATTGCCATAAACCATTGGAATCTCCACATTTTGGTATTTCAGAACTTGGTTACCTATATCCAGTATCACACCATGGCTTTTCATAAAGTCGATTCCAACGATGCACTCGTCACATATACATATCTGCTACCAGAAATAGATGTGAAAACTCCAGTTATGCCAATCGGGTCTTAAGACGGACTTCTCCGTACACCCTTGCTGCTTCTCCAGTTGCAGTCTTAAGACTGTAGTTATTGATGTTGTGTAGCCATGTCATTTTCACCAAGTCTCTACGCATAATGGAGGCCGTGGCACCGGTGTCGATTGTAGCCACATGTTTGTTGCCGTTTATTAATGCCTCCCCTGTCAAGCTTTTGTTTTCTCGTTTGGTATGGGAGACCTGGATGGTGGTTCTTGGGCCATCGATACCAGAAACCAGCTTCTGCCCCTCGAAGTTGGTTCTTACTCGTTTCCCGACTGGGAAACAGATCGAGAAATAACGTTGCTGTTATTGTTACTCTGTGCGGAGGACGCCTTCTTGCTTCCACAATGTTGGCATGCAGATCTTCTTGGGGGTAATCTACACTGACGCTGAAGATGTCCGGTCTTGTTGCAGTTCCAGCATCGTGCAGGTCCGTCAAGCTGGTTTCTTCGGAAATCAACTCTCTGGCACGAGCATTCTTCAACTTCAACCTCTCTTACCCGATGAACTCCTTGAGAAGCTTGTTCTGCTGCTTCCGTTGTGAAAGCGAACGCTAATGCTTCTGGAAGCGTTCGTTTTCCAGCAGTTCAGATTGATCTCTGGAGGTTGATGTCGGAAACAGCTCGAACGAATGCTTCAGTTGCGAACTGATTAGTTATTTTATCGCCTGCAGTTGGATATGCCAGATGAGCGAGCCGTTCGATGTCTGCTTGAAGCTGCTGCAGAGACTCTCCTTTTTTCTGGACGCGAGTATTAAGTTGAACTCGGAAAACTTCTTGCATGTGACTATCTCCAAAACGCTTGTCGATTGCCTGAACAAGAGCATTGAAATCACCATTTCTATCTACTGGTATGGTTTGTAATAACTCAGCAGCAGGACCACGCAAAGCAAGCGTCAGGGCTATGAACTTATCTTCGTCTTCCCAGCCATTTGTTATTGCAGCTGCCTCAAATTGCCTCTTGTAGATTGACCAAGAAGTTTGTCCAAACGTTGGTGGATGCATTTCCTTTTTCTTTTGGCATTCGCCAGAACTTTCTCGAACCCTAATTTTCCGAACCTTGTCTAACTCTTTTGTAATACTTTGAATTTTGTCCTCGAAGTGAACTTGAACGGTCTCCATCTTTGTAAATTGTTTTTCAACACTTTCCACGCGTTCGTCAAGACCATTGAACTTCTTCTCGATCTCAATAATGCAATGATCCCCTCGGTGGATCTCCTAGTTTGTTTCGTACTCAAAACGTTGGCTATTACACCGTCGTTTGCCTCTATAAGCGAGAACGCTATATAATAGAGCGAGCAGAAAATAATAAGACGGTTCCAGTCTGAGCGGGTAGCTCTTTAAAATTGAACAATCTTGAGTTCAAAAGTATGCTTAAAGTCGAGCGAGTTGCTCTTAGAAATTAAAACACACTGGTTGGCGATTGAGGATTGACAACTTTTATTTCAGATTTTCATTTGTCTTTTATACAAAAATTAGTCTTCAATTTTCATTCAACTATTCATTCAATTTCATAATTTCACGGCCTTCGACAATTGAACCCCAATCACTTCACACCTTGCTCTAGCATATCGCCATATCAGCATTATTATCCAAACGCGCAAATGTATGTATCTCATATATTTAACAACGAGGGCCATGCAGTAGATATTCCAAATACGTTTGGTGGTAACATGAACCCTTAATATTTTCGTTGGTTGTTTGTCGCTTGCCTTCGGTCATTCGCTCCTTAGAAGTGTATGCAATTGAAATAGTATCTCATGCAGACCGGATAACCCCATACGCTAAAACCATCATTGGACACTATCAGTGTGGTTTCATTCCAGGCAAATCAACAACTGATCAGATTTTTACCCTTAGGCAGGCGATGGAAAAATGTCTAGAATTTAACATCCCAACATACCATCTGTTTATAGACTTTAAAGCCGCCTATGATAGGCGAATGTGAGAAGAACAATTGGTCAAACAATCAAGGTAGCAGAGCACGAATTTGAAGTGGTGCAATCCTTTAAATACCTTGGGTCAACAGTAGCAGCCGATAACAACATAGAAGAAGAAATACGCGGGCGGCTTCTCAAATCCAACAGAGCCTACTACAGTCTGTCGAAGCTATTCAAATCCAGAAATCTAACCATAACTTCAAAACTGCTGCTGTACAGGACCATGGTCCTGCCAGTACTCATGTATGGATCCGAGACTTGGGTGCTTAGCAAAAGGCACTGTGACCTCTTAGCCGCGTTCGAGAGAAAAGTCTTACGGAGAATTGTTGGCCCCATATGTGAGGAAGGACGATTCCGGAGACGGTACAATCATGAGTTGTACGCAATCTACCTTGAAGCAGACATAGTGACAAAAATTAAGCTCGGTAGACTCCGGTGGGCAGGGCACCTAGCTCGTATGAGCGAAGAGGAACCTGCTCGGAAAGTCTTTTGCGGTACATTCTATGGTAGACGGCAGCGTGGTAGACCATGCTTGCGCTGGAGAGATGGCGTAGACCAGGACTTGGGGTGCGCAACTGGATGGCGTTGGCTCGAGACCGGGATAGGTGGAGAGACTTGTTGAAAGAGGCCAGGACCGGACCCCGGTTGTCGAGCCGATGATGATGATGATGAAATGATTTCGGGTATTTTTTTAAGGAACACCCCTTTTCAACCAAGTAGTTGCCGTAAAGAGTTTTTGAAAGAGTTTTAAATTTTTCAAATAGTGTAAAATAAAGAGTGTGATCAACTAGAGAAAGAGTTTTTAAATAACTTCTCCATGCCTTTTTTCTTTTATTTCTATTTTCAGTTCTTTCGTATACTAAGAGTGGCTGAAATTCGCATTTTTTGATTTTTTCATTAAAAGAGTGTTGGAAAGGCAATTATTCAGGATACTATAAAAACTAGTTACTGCTTCGTCAATATTAGAAGATGAAATTATGTCAGTTATTCCAGATCTACTTAAGTTTTCAGACAGCAACTGAAAATTTGCTTTTCTAAAATCAAAAGTATATGAGCAATCAAAGGCATTACTGTAATTTGTAATGTGACTACTCTATTTAGTATACTAGTATCTATGAATTTAAACGTATTTTAATTTAACTTTAAAAATAAAATGCAAATGAATTTATGATTTATGATTTATAAGTGCTGTTAACTCAGTGTTAAAAATGCTAATGTATATTTATTTTTTTTACCAATGAAGTCTTGTATTTATATTTTTATGTTCTTATAAAAAATACATGAATAAAGGCTTGCCCAAACCAAAGTAGTATGAAAAATACTTTAAGCGTTGTCGCATTTGCTTTAAAACGATGTGGGTAACGCCTTTTGGATTTCAGTGTTCGAAAATAGGAAACTCTTTGTTTGGCTTCAGAAAACAAGTGTTCGAGAATAGGCAAAAATCGTTGTTTTCAATATAATCTTTCTTCTTTTTTTACTTGTAATTTTTATGAAACAAAATGTTATCGGACATGAAAATATTTGAGTTTTTTTCTCAGAATAAATTCACATCTCAACTCAAATAAAGTATTTTTTACAACATGGTCTTTCTCCAAAGTCCGTAAACTGTTCGGTAACTGTTGCCACGACTAAAATTTAAGAATGTCCTCAGTTGGTTCCTGTAAATAAGTCTGTAATTGTAATTCCTAGGTTAGGTTAGGTTAGGTTAAGGTGGCTGTCAGGAAAACTACTGACACACCTAGGCCAATAATAGGTCCATTGTGATACCACATAAAAAAGTAAGGAAATTCCTTTAATTAAACCAGTTGGAGCTTTTAATAAACCGATGGAGTCTGTGAATGTCAGTCTTAATGAAGCCGCTTGTATCTTCAAAGAAATATTCACCTAAGTGAATTTTGCGTCGTTGGGAAAGAGCGGGGCATGAACAGAGAAGGTGTTGGATTGTTTCTTCTTCCTCCTCGTCCATGCAACAAAAATCGTTTGAAAAAACCCCTAGTCTTCTGGCGTGTATACCTATCATGCAGTGTCCAGTGATGACACCTATTGTGGAGCTAATATGCAGTCTGCTTAGACAACAAGCACTTAGAACGCTTCGGATCTAGTACTGGCCAGATCTATTTAGTCCTTAGACAAGTGGAGACAACAAGCACTTAGAACGCTTCGGATCTAGTACTGGCCAGATCTGTTTAGTCCTTAGACAAGTGGAGATACTGGTCCATCTGTTGTTTGTCATCGTAATAGCATCCTGTTTAAGCATAAGTTTACATGTAGCGATTGGTATTCCAATATTCACCTTGTGAGGTAAAATTGGACTTACGGTTCCTTTTCTGGCTAGTTCGTCGGCTTTACAGTTACCTGGAATGTCTCTGTGTCCCGGCACCCAGAATAGGTGAATGTTAAACTGTTCTGCCATCTCTAAGAGAGACGAACGAAACTTTCGGGCAGTTACAGAGTTTGTGGCAGCTGGACCTGTAATTCCTAAGTGGCTAGAGAACTAATCTGGGCACTACTACCGTGCCCTTTGATAAAATTTACAAAACGACTAAGAGCCGTTTGCTGAAACGAAAAATAAGCACTTATGTTCAACATAAAGCAAAGCTGTAGAAAATATAGTTGTCTTTTATTTGCACCTACAATTGTTTATGTTTGAGCTGTATTTTTGAGGTTATGACTATTTAACTTAATAATTTTTTTAAATTTTGTTGAAGTTTTTGATTGTTTCTTTATTCCTAAGAAACTACCGTTAATTGTTTCTATGATAAAAAGTAAAGAACAAAAATTGTTCAATATTTTGATATATTTTTGAAGATGATCAAATGTCGCAGTCAAAATTTAGGTATATAGGTAGCCTTGAAAACTCGACACAGTAAACAAGTCAAGTTTAAGGCAGCTGCTGCATAATTTTCATGGATATGTGTGTTTTTTGAAAATTTTACATTGCATCTGGTCAATCGTGTCAAGAGTAACTAACCATTTTCAAGAATATCCTGAATTATGATGTTCAATTCATCGATATGGATGTTTGTCGAAATCAAAGATTAGTGGGTAAGTTTTTCTTTACATAAAATTGATGGTTAAGGATAATAATAAATGTAGGGTGAAAGAAATATAAACATGCAATTATTAAACGTAGGCTCAGAATGTATTAACATATTCATGTCAATAATACTTTTTGACATCATTTAAAAGTATTGAACTTCGTTCTATTGTATGTAAAAGTACATAAATATATGTATCCGTTCAAGTCAAATCAGATTATGTCTTCTCCACAAAAGAACCATCATGTGCAGCTCTTAACCACCTCCTTTATTCACCCTGCTTCAAGTTCTAGTCGTTACCAAATCACTATCACGAGTGAATTTCACTCTCATTTACTTCATCTTTTATAAACGAGAAAAACTGATTACAGCTCAATCACTGCAGTAATTGATAACAAATTCAATTCAAATCGAGTACTAAACTACACGATGTGAATTTGAGGTAAAGGACGTGCATGTCTATCTAGAATGCCTTCGGGTTAAGGTTTATGTAACAAAAAAAAAAAAAAATTAGCATGTGCAGCGTTCCACCAACAGAATAAGCTTTGCATGTATACCAATGTATGTATGCAAGAAAAGAAATGTATATTTATACCTATGGCTCAGATACAGATATAATATAACTCTGAATACTTGGTATCAGACTTAGCCACCGTTGGGCACTACCACATGTGGTGATAACAATGATAAGAATTTAATTTTCGACCAGTTTTGAGCAGCATGCGCAGTGAATAACTGACTAACTTCTCCAAGTACTAAAGAGCATTATCTCTTTAGTACTTGGAGAAGTTGGATACAGAAATGTTTTTTTTGCAAATAAGCAACAGGTATGTTGCGCCCAATTAAAGTCTTCAAGATATTTTGTACATTGAATGTCGTTCTCAACATTGCTATACATTTGAAAAGGTATAACTGATACACATTTTTTTTTAAACCTGTTATAATTTATCATTCAAATTCAATTCTGTGTAAGGCTACAAGGAGTAAGTAGAAAGATATGCAAAATACAAGGTAATATACTTAGATTATCGTTATCTTATCTCTTTCAGTTTTTATACGTGGTTTGACATTTGAAAATTGTCATGAATTCATCTTTTGAACTTCCCCACATTGAGCAGCTTTCAACATTGGCATACCAAAAACATTTAAATTCAGATGACATCAATAAAATGGCGGGTGTATATTAGAGCAAGATAGGGGAAGGTGGTCCAATAACGATCAGTGGGCAATGGCAGTCAGTGTAGTTTTGACCTAACTAATACGAAGATAGTTGCGGTTTCTATTATATATGAAAGAGAAGACCGAAAAAAACATTTGACTTCCGTCAAGTTCAAATATATGTCATATAGTGAAGTAAAAACAATCAAAATCAAATTCAGTGCTTCTGTTATTATATCCAGCAAAACAAAAAAATCTGTGTTTGTATTGTTTTTATTTGTTTAACTATTTTATTTTCGTTAAATTATGTGCTGTATATATATGCGTATATAGTTCAGTTATTTTTCAATTAAAAAATTGTTGTACTTTTCATAAAGAAATATATACATATATGATTGCCCAAGAAATTGGGTAATCACGGTCAGAAAAAAATGTTAAAATTTGTTCTCCAAACTACCTTCTTTGGAAGGAAACCCATTCTTTACGAAGGAGCAGTTAAAATAAATTGTTGGTCAGGTAATTTTTCTTACAAATATGTTTTACGGCATTTGCGGATTGGATGTGCCCAAAAGCAGTAACCATTCGTTGCGCTGAATCAACAAGTCTAAATTGCTTTTATACTTTTATCAACATCTTGAAACCTTAATGGAAAAACTCAAGTCCAGGTCGAGCTACAAAGCCTGTGAAGATTTTTGAACCAAAACAACGAATCATGTTTATGTGAGAGATGAGCCCATAAGTGCTCAGAATAGGAGTCACCGAAAGGGTAATAAATGCGATATGAGTATTCAGTGTCAAGTGTTTTAATTTATAATTTGATTGAAAACTGAATTATTTGTATTTTTTTTTCTCATGTTTTGGGTAAATTTTCTGACCGTGATAAGCCGTGATCATGACCGTCATTTGCCAATATGATGGTCAAGTTGGATTTTTTTAAAAAGTTTATTTTTTATAAAAGTATAGGTGATAGAAAATTTGTTTTATGGGCCCCATGGTGCGGGTAGTTTGGTTGGAGTACTGCTTTTCTGTACATTTGATGGCAATAAGTGCTTTATTCATCGCAGTGGGGTTACACTTTTCCACTTGCACTCATATTGCATAATATAAGACCCCTACAAAATATGTGGCTAATGTGGAGCACTATCTACTATACCTGCCTGTGCGTACTACACATTACCCGACAGGTATATGTAGTAAAAAAATCTCAATTAAATTATTTATACAAAATTAAAGCAAAATAGTAAAACTCACCTTACCTTATATATAAACCAATATACATACATATAACAAACACAAATAAAAAACATTTATTAAAATTAGGCCTTTATTTTTATTTTTTGAGTTATAAACATTTAACGCAGAGCAAAAAATTACATCGACCACACACCAAAACAAGAATCATCGATTGTGCGAAAACTATGGTAATAACAGATTTGCCCCCCTGCTTAATGCTACATTTCCACCGAAGCTAAACCTAGGATAAATGATAAATTAAGGGCTAGTTTCTTCACAGTGGGTTAAGTTTTAAGCATAATTTCAGAGGTTCTAGTTAAATGGCGCTAGTCAACCAAAATTGGTTAATAAGCTAAATCCATATTTAACAACTCAAACTATGGAATTATAGGCAACAAATGAAAAAAGTAAAAATAACTTTATAAACAAGACAAAAAATACTTTGATCCATTTATTTTTATAAAATTAATATCAATAGATTGAAAAAGCAATAATTTTGATTGATAATTCAAATTAACTTTAGCCCTCCTAAAAACCAAGAGCTACAGAAAAGTAAATAAGTTTTAACAAGAACCAATAATTGATGTTTTATGGGTCATGTATTGAGATTTTATTAAGAATTTTCGGCCCTTTTCTTGAATTGACTTTTGGCGCACTCAATCCCGTCGTGCGCAAGGCCGTCTTTACTCTTTTTGGGGCCCTGGGCACTTTTCGAAAACGGGGCCCCTGTATGATTACATAAAAATGTTATGCTGTGTAATAAAGATATAGAAAAAACCACATAACTTTGAATTAATATTTATTCTTTTAATTTTTTAAATAAATAATATTTTTGTTACTATGTAAAAATACAAACAAAAAAATAAAAATTCCATATAAAAATTCAAAAATAAACAAAATTGAAATAACAGAAAATTAAATAAGTTATTCAGAATGTAATTAAAAAAAAATATATATTGATATGCAAAAAGTGACACAAACTATATTTTTTTTAGGTAAAAGAAAAGTCTTTTTCTTGATTTGAGATTAGCAAACTCATTGATCACATCTTCAAAATCGATGCCCTTGAGGATGTCGCTTTCGATTGACATCGCGACAAACTTATCAATCTTTCTTGAATCATTGTAGTTCTGAGTTCATCTAGAATTGGTCACCATCATACTTAAGAAAATTCTTAGTGCAATTTCAACATTTGGAAATTCATCTTCAATTGTTTTTTTTTTACAAAGTTTTAGAATATTGTCAGTTTTTTTGAGTGTGTGAAGTTAGCCCCCCATTTTTTGAAATCGTTATTTTTGAAAGTTCTTCCAGGTTGTTCCCGGTTTGTACCGGATTGTTCCAATTTTTTTTCGAAAAATATTCAAAAATGAGGGTTTTAGACCTAAAAAACCGTTTTTGACCTAGCCCCCCTTTTTTCGAAAATTGAATTTTTGAAAGTTGTTCCTAACAACGTTCCAAATTTTTGGACCTCTAACTTCAATATTTCGAAAGTTACGGCCCAAAAACAAAAAAATGTAGCCCCCCTTTTTTCGATTTTTTGAGTTTTTGTATTTTTTTCTTGTTGAAAAAAGTGTTCTAAACATTGTTCCAAAAAATTAAGCTCGTAAAATTTGTATTTTTAAAGATAAAATTTTCGAAAGGTTTTTTCAAATACTTTAAAAAAAATATAATTTAAATTTTTTTTGTTCAAAAACTAGTTTCGAAAGCAAATATTTAATAACTCATACATGTTTTGAAAGCAGCTTATATTTTAACAATAACAATATAAGCTTAAAAACTCACTTTAAAAAAATCCTCAAATTTTTCAAATTTTCAAAAAATTTCATAAGTCCCCCTTTTTCAAAAACCAAAAATCCAAAACTTGTTCCAAGTGAAACTGTTAAATCCCTGTGACATAGCTAAGTTTGATCAAAATATATTAAGAACTAGATGTTTAAAGTGACTTAAACGGTTTAAATAAACTTTAAGCTCACCTGACCCCCCTTTTTGAAAAATTCAAAATCAAAAGATTGTAATATGTTTATCTTACGATTCCCTATAACACATTAAAATTCTATTTCTTTCAAATATTTTTTTAGCCCCTAAAATCTCAAAAAATTTTTTTCTTAAAAACACTACAACCACTTTAAACAACCCTAATAGTTTCATTCGGAAAAAATAAAAACTAAAGATTTTAAAAATAATAAACAAAGTCTACGATATTAAATTAAAATTCTTGTTCTGGCCCCCCCTTTTCTAATTTCAAAAATCCAAAACTTGTTCCAGGTTGTTCTAGGGGTCCTCTAAAATGTTCCCGAAAATCGTTTCTTAATATTGATTTTTAGTATGAAAAAATCAGAAAAATGCTCCCCCGGCCCCCCTTTGGACATATCCAAAATCCAAAAGTTGTTCCAAGTGCAAAACCACCAGAATCCAAATGTTCCAAGGTTTCATTCAAAAATATTGAAAATTGAACATTTAAAGCCGAAAAAAGACTTTGGGTGTAAAAATCCTGTTAATATTGTTCTGGCCCCCCCTTTCCGAATTTCAAAAATCCAAACCTTGTTCCTGGTTGTTCTAGGGGTCCTCTAAAATGTTCCCGAAAATCGTTTCTTAATATTGATTTTTAGTATGAAATAATCAGAAAAATGCTCCCCCGGCCCCCTTTTGGACATACAACAAATTTCTAAAATATTGAAAATAACGTCGCGCCGGTAAAATAAAAGTTAAGTCTTGTTCAGTCAAAAAATTATACTTATTAAATTATTATTTTTTGACTGAAGAAGAGTAAACTTTTATTTTACCGGCGCGACGTTATTTTCAATATTTTAGAAATTTGTTGTATGTCCAAAAGGGGGCGGGGGAGCATTTTTCTGATTTTTTCATACTAAAAATCAATATTAAGAAACGATTTTCGGGAACATTTTAGAGGACCCCTAGAACAACCTGGAACAAGTTTTGGATTTTTGAAATTAGAAAAGGGGGGGCCAGAACAATATTAACAGGATTTTTTCACCCAAAGTCTTTTTTCGGTTTTAAATGTTCAATTTTCAATATTTTTGAATGAAACCTTGGAACATTTGGATTCGGGTGGTTTTGCACTTGGAACAACTTTTGGATTTTGGATATGTCCAAAGGGGGGCCGGGGGAGCATTTTTCTGATTTTTTCATACTAAAAATCAATATTAAGAAACGATTTTCGGGAACATTTTAGAGGACCCCTAGAACAACCTGGAACAAGTTTTGGATTTTTGAAATTCGAAAAGGGGGGGCCAGAACAATATTAACAGGTTTTTTTCACCCAAAGTCTTTTTTCGGCTTTAAATGTTCAATTTTCAATATTTTTGAATGAAACCTTGGAACATTTGGATTCGGGTGGTTTTGCACTTGGAACAACTTTTGGATTTTGGATACGTCCAAAGGGGGGCCGGGGGAGCATTTTTCTGATTTTTTTCATACTAAAAATCAATATTAAGAAACGATTTTTGGGAACATTTTAGAGGACCCCTAGAACAACCTGGAACAAGTTTTGGATTTTTGAAATTCGAAAAGGGGGGGCCAGAACAATATTAACAGGATTTTTTCACCCAAAGTCTTTTTTCGGCTTTAAATGTTCAATTTTCAATATTTTTGAATGAAACTTTGGAACATTTGGATTCGAGTGGTTTTGCACTTGGAACAACTTTTGGATTTTGGATATGTCCAAAGGGGGGCCGGGGGAGCATTTTTCTGATTTTTTTCATACTAAAAATCAATATTAAGAAACGATTTTCGGGAACATTTTAGAGGACCCCTAGAACAACCTGGAACAAGTTTTGGATTTTTGAAATTCGAAAAGGGGGGGCCAGAACAATATTAACAGTTTTTTTCACCCAAAGTCTTTTTTCGGCTTTAAATGTTCAATTTTCAATATTTTTGAATGAAACCTTGGAACATTTGGATTCGGGTGGTTTTGCACTTGGAACAACTTTTGGATTTTGGATATGTCCAAAGGGGGGCCGGGGGAGCATTTTTCTGATTTTTTCATACTAAAAATCAATATTAAGAAAAGATTTTCGGGAACATTTTGGAGGACCCCTAGAACAACTTGGAACAAGTTTTGGATTTTTGAAATTCGAAGAGGGGGGGCCAGAACAAGAATTTTAATTTAATATCGTAGACTTTGTTTATTATTTTTAAAATCTTTAGTTTTTATTTTTTTCGAATGAAACCATTAGGGTTGTTTAAAGTGGTTGTAGTGTTCTTAAGAAAAAAATTTAAATCATAATTTTTGTAAAATGGGGGCCTAGGGAGCACATCAACAAAAATAAAATCATACATGAATTTTTTATCAATTTTAACATAGATCGGTTTGAGCGGTACCTTGATAGTTGCGAAACAATTTTTTGATTTTTGAAATTTAAAAAAATGTGGTTTAAAAACGATCTTATTTTCTAATATCGTAAATTTGTTTTTTTGGCTTTAAATCTGTATTTTCCAATATATTTTGATGAAATTTTGGAACAATTTTGTTTGAATATTTGTGCATTTGGAACATTTTTCAAATTTTTTGTTTTGGGGTCGGGGGGGTTGGGGTAAGTTTTTTGAGATTTTAGGGGCTAAAAAAATATTTGAAAGAAATAGAATTTAATATGTTATAGGGAATCGTAAGATAAACATATTACAATCTTTTGATTTTGAATTTTTCAAAAAGGGGGGTCAGGTGAGCTTAAAGTTTATTTAAACCGTTTAAGTCACTTTAAACATCTAGTTCTTAATAGATTTTGATCAAACTTAGCTATGTCACAGGGATTTAACAGTTTCACTTGGAACAAGTTTTGGATTTTTGGTTTTTGGCTTATGAAATTTTTTGAAAATTTAAAAACTTTTTTTTTAAAGTGAGTTTTTAAGCTTATATTGTTATTGTTAAAATATAAGCTGCTTTCAAAACATGTATGAGTTATTAAATATTTGCTTTCGAAACTAGTTTTTGAAAAAAAAATTTAAAGTATATTTTTTTTACAGTATTTGAAAAAACCTTTCGAAAATTTAATCTTTAAAAATACAAATTTTACGAGCTTAATTTTTTGGAACAATGTTTAGAACACTTTTTTCAACAAGAAAAAAAAATCGAAAAAAGGGGGCTACATTTTTTTGTTTTTGGGCCATAACTTTCGAAATATTGAAGTTAGAGATCCAAAAATTTGGAACGTTGTTAGGAACAACTTTCAAAAATTTAATTTTCGAAAAAAGGGGGGCTAGGTCAAAAACGGTTTTTTAGGTCTAAAACCCTCATTTGTGAATATTTTTCGAAAAAAATTTGGAACATTCCGGTATAAACCGGGAACAACCTGGAACAGTTTTCAAAAATAACGATTTCAAAAAAAGGGGGGATAACTTCACACACTCAGTTTTTTTTCATTTTCGTGTCGACAAATTTTTAAGTATTCTTTTAAATTAAGGCATTCAGCATGTAGTTCATCTCCGTTCACATCTTCAGTGTAAAATTTAGCAAAAGATATGCAGTTTTCTTTAAAGTCTTTTTATAGAAAAAAAGCAGCCAAAACGTTGGCCAATCTCCGTATACGAACTTAGTCCCTGTTTCAAATGAAAGCTTAGAATTTCGCCAATGGGAAGAAAGGTTTCAATTTTGAATCCTTCTTTCCCAGTCATATTTACTCAAAAAAAGGCTTGCGTCCTTTCAGAAAGGTCCTTATATTGGGAATCCGGGTTTTTTTGTCTGGCTAATGAATCAAAGTTATCGAAATTGTCCCTGAGCTATGTAATAGATTGCACTCAGCATTTTTTTTTTGCAAAATCCAGGGTAATATTTTCTTTCTGAAGTAAAGTACTTGTTTTATTAATTCTTTGTAATACAGAGTTCCAAAGTTCTGTATGTATGGTAAATTCAAGCTTGGACATTTTTTTGCAAAGGCTAAGTGCTTCTTCTGTGGCCCCTCGTACATCTCCCAAATCGTTTTTAATAGGGACCAAAGCTTCCTCAATTTCTTGATGACCTTTATATAAGGCGCTTAGTGCATTATCTCGCGCCGACCATTTTGTTTGAGAAAGACTTTTTACAACTTTCTTTGGACCTAAATGAGCAGTCAACACACGCGTTGCAAATATAGAAACACAACAAATCTTTATTTTTCCATACAGTGATATTCAAAATATGTGTGCGTTTTTTTTGTTTCTGTCAGAAAGCAAACTGCATTGCCACTTAGTTAGTTATTCACAGCGGAGCATTGTTTACAGGTGCTTCATATTTCTGTTTTTATTTGAATATAATTTTAAAATGTTCAGAAAAGGTTGTTGTTCAGCAAAGAAAGTACGAATTCTGATGATTATGCATCTAAAATTGTATCGAACTATTTGTTGTCTTGAAAATAGACCAATATAGTTTCAGTGATGATTCAGCAATTTGGGGGCCTATGGTGATTGCGGGGCCCTGGACCCGGGCCCAGTTTGCCCAGTGGTAAAGAGGGGTCTAGTCGTGCGTCGTCGTCTGCCCGTTATCTATTTGTTAATCGGTCTATTATGTTGATTAACCTGCATACATAAATTGCACTACTCACTAGTTCTAATATGTACCACATGGCAAAACTTAAAATTACAAGTTAGCCCCCTTATGTCTAACCTTCTTACTTGAAAAGTTATAACAAAAAAAAATTGTTTCAGTGTAAAAATCGATGATTTCACATTAGGGTTCGTTAACCTACGGTTAGCCCATCAAAGACCAGCATTTATTTTTCAGCCCACCCTTAGTTCAAAAGGGTTCAAAAGGGTTCAAAAAGGGATGTTATTTTCGTTAGTTCATTCTTTTTTCCGAAGTTACGACCGAACATTTTTTTCACCTCAAAAACGAAAAAAAACATTATTTTTACTTGCGATCTAGGTACTATAGAACAAGTTTAGAATTCGTAACAAAAATCGTCTGTCAGTCTGTCAGTCTGTCAGTCTGTCAGTCTGTCAGTCTGTCAGTCTGTCAGTCTGTCAGTCTGTCAGTCTGTCAGTCTGTCAGTCTGTCAGTCTGTCAGTCTGTCAGTCTGTCAGTCTGTCAGTCTGTCAGTCTGTCAGTCTGTCAGTCTGTCAGTCTGTCAGTCTGTCAGTCTGTCAGTCTGTCAGTCTGTCAGTCTGTCAGTCTGTCAGTCTGTCAGTCTGTCAGTCTGTCAGTCTGTCAGTCTGTCAGTCTGTCAGTCTGTCAGTCTGTCAGTCTGTCAGTCTGTCAGTCTGTCAGTCTGTCAGTCTGTCAGTCTGTCAGTCTGTCAGTCTGTCAGTCTGTCAGTCTGTCAGTCTGTCAGTCTGTCAGTCTGCCAGTCTGTCAGTCTGTCAGTCTGTCAGTCTGTCAGTCTGTCAGTCTGTCAGTCTGCCAGTCTGCCAGTCTGTCAGTCTGTCAGTCTGTCAGTCTGTCAGTCTGTCAGTCTGTCAGTCTGTCAGTCTGTCAGTCTGTCAGTCTGTCAGTCTGTCAGTCTGTCAGTCTGTCAGTCTGTCAGTCTGTCAGTCTGTCAGTCTGTCAGTCTGTCAGTCTGTCAGTCTGTCAGTCTGTCAGTCTGTCAGTCTGTCAGTCTGTCAGTCTGTCAGTCTGTCAGTCTGTCAGTCTGTCAGTCTGTCAGTCTGTCAGTCTGTCAGTCTGTCAGTCTGTCAGTCTGTCAGTCTGTCAGTCTGTCAGTCTGTCAGTCTGTCAGTCTGTCAGTCTGTCAGTCTGTCAGTCTGTCAGTCTGTCAGTCTGTCAGTCTGTCAGTCTGTCAGTCTGTCAGTCTGTCAGTCTGTCAGTCTGTCAGTCTGCCAGTCTGTCAGTCTGTCAGTCTGTCAGTCTGTCAGTCTGTCAGTCTGTCAGTCTGTCAGTCTGTCAGTCTGTCAGTCTGTCAGTCTGTCAGTCTGTCAGTCTGTCAGTCTGTCAGTCTGTCAGTCTGTCAGTCTGTCAGTCTGTCAGTCTGTCAGTCTGTCAGTCTGTCAGTCTGTCAGTCTGTCAGTCTGTCAGTCTGTCAGTCTGTCAGTCTGTCAGTCTGTCAGTCTGTCAGTCTGTCAGTCTGTCAGTCTGTCAGTCTGTCAGTCTGTCAGTCTGTCAGTCTGTCAGTCTGTCAGTCTGTCAGTCTGTCAGTCTGTCAGTCTGTCAGTCTGTCAGTCTGTCAGTCTGTCAGTCTGTCAGTCTGTCAGTCTGTCAGTCTGTCAGTCTGTCAGTCTGTCAGTCTGTCAGTCTGTCAGTCTGTCAGTCTGTCAGTCTGTCAGTCTGTCAGTCTGTCAGTCTGTCAGTCTGTCAGTCTGTCAGTCTGTCAGTCTGTCAGTCTGTCAGTCTGTCAGTCTGTCAGTCTGTCAGTCTGTCAGTCTGTCAGTCTGTCAGTCTGTCAGTCTGTCAGTCTGTCAGTCTGTCAGTCTGTCAGTCTGTCAGTCTGTCAGTCTGTCAGTCTGTCAGTCTGTCAGTCTGTCAGTCTGTCAGTCTGTCAGTCTGTCAGTCTGTCAGTCTGTCAGTCTGTCAGTCTGTCAGTCTGTCAGTCTGTCAGTCTGTCAGTCTGTCAGTCTGTCAGTCTGTCAGTCTGTCAGTCTGTCAGTCTGTCAGTCTGTCAGTCTGTCAGTCTGTCAGTCTGTCAGTCTGTCAGTCTGTCAGTCTGTCAGTCTGTCAGTCTGTCAGTCTGTCAGTCTGTCAGTCTGTCAGTCTGTCAGTCTGTCAGTCTGTCAGTCTGTCAGTCTGTCAGTCTGCCAGTCTGCCAGTCTGTCAGTCTGTCAGTCTGTCAGTCTGTCAGTCTGTCAGTCTGTCAGTCTGCCAGTCTGTCAGTCTGTCAGTCTGTCAGTCTGTCAGTCTGTCAGTCTGTCAGTCTGTCAGTCTGTCAGTCTGTCAGTCTGTCAGTCTGTCAGTCTGTCAGTCTGTCAGTCTGTCAGTCTGTCAGTCTGTCAGTCTGTCAGTCTGTCAGTCTGTCAGTCTGTCAGTCTGTCAGTCTGTCAGTCTGTCAGTCTGTCAGTCTGTCAGTCTGTCAGTCTGTCAGTCTGTCAGTCTGTCAGTCTGTCAGTCTGTCAGTCTGTCAGTCTGTCAGTCTGTCAGTCTGTCAGTCTGTCAGTCTGTCAGTCTGTCAGTCTGTCAGTCTGTCAGTCTGTCAGTCTGTCAGTCTGTCAGTCTGTCAGTCTGTCAGTCTGTCAGTCTGTCAGTCTGTCAGTCTGTCAGTCTGTCAGTCTGTCAGTCTGTCAGTCTGTCAGTCTGTCAGTCTGTCAGTCTGTCAGTCTGTCAGTCTGTCAGTCTGTCAGTCTGTCAGTCTGTCAGTCTGTCAGTCTGTCAGTCTGTCAGTCTGTCAGTCTGTCAGTCTGTCAGTCTGTCAGTCTGTCAGTCTGTCAGTCTGTC
Source organism: Meliscaeva auricollis (assembly GCA_948107695.1). Classification (NCBI taxonomy): domain Eukaryota; kingdom Metazoa; phylum Arthropoda; class Insecta; order Diptera; family Syrphidae; genus Meliscaeva; species Meliscaeva auricollis. The sequence continues at coordinate 42,368,945 of OX403618.1, forward strand.
AGTCTGTCAGTCTGTCAGTCTGTCAGTCTGTCAGTCTGTCAGTCTGTCAGTCTGTCAGTCTGTCAGTCTGTCAGTCTGTCAGTCTGTCAGTCTGTCAGTCTGTCAGTCTGTCAGTCTGTCAGTCTGTCAGTCTGTCAGTCTGTCAGTCTGTCAGTCTGTCAGTCTGTCAGTCTGTCAGTCTGTCAGTCTGTCAGTCTGTCAGTCTGTCAGTCTGTCAGTCTGTCAGTCTGTCAGTCTGTCAGTCTGTCAGTCTGTCAGTCTGTCAGTCTGTCAGTCTGTCAGTCTGTCAGTCTGTCAGTCTGTCAGTCTGTCAGTCTGTCAGTCTGTCAGTCTGTCAGTCTGTCAGTCTGTCAGTCTGTCAGTCTGTCAGTCTGTCAGTCTGTCAGTCTGTCAGTCTGTCAGTCTGTCAGTCTGTCAGTCTGTCAGTCTGTCAGTCTGTCAGTCTGTCAGTCTGTCAGTCTGTCAGTCTGTCAGTCTGTCAGTCTGTCAGTCTGTCAGTCTGTCAGTCTGTCAGTCTGTCAGTCTGTCAGTCTGTCAGTCTGTCAGTCTGTCAGTCTGTCAGTCTGTCAGTCTGTCAGTCTGTCAGTCTGTCAGTCTGTCAGTCTGTCAGTCTGTCAGTCTGTCAGTCTGTCAGTCTGTCAGTCTGTCAGTCTGTCAGTCTGTCAGTCTGTCAGTCTGTCAGTCTGTCAGTCTGTCAGTCTGTCAGTCTGTCAGTCTGTCAGTCTGTCAGTCTGTCAGTCTGTCAGTCTGTCAGTCTGTCAGTCTGTCAGTCTGTCAGTCTGTCAGTCTGTCAGTCTGTCAGTCTGTCAGTCTGTCAGTCTGTCAGTCTGTCAGTCTGTCAGTCTGTCAGTCTGTCAGTCTGTCAGTCTGTCAGTCTGTCAGTCTGTCAGTCTGTCAGTCTGTCAGTCTGTCAGTCTGTCAGTCTGTCAGTCTGTCAGTCTGTCAGTCTGTCAGTCTGTCAGTCTGTCAGTCTGTCAGTCTGTCAGTCTGTCAGTCTGTCAGTCTGTCAGTCTGTCAGTCTGTCAGTCTGTCAGTCTGTCAGTCTGTCAGTCTGTCAGTCTGTCAGTCTGTCAGTCTGTCAGTCTGTCAGTCTGTCAGTCTGTCAGTCTGTCAGTCTGTCAGTCTGTCAGTCTGTCAGTCTGTCAGTCTGTCAGTCTGTCAGTCTGTCAGTCTGTCAGTCTGTCAGTCTGTCAGTCTGTCAGTCTGTCAGTCTGTCAGTCTGTCAGTCTGTCAGTCTGTCAGTCTGTCAGTCTGTCAGTCTGTCAGTCTGTCAGTCTGTCAGTCTGTCAGTCTGTCAGTCTGTCAGTCTAACGATTTTGTTTAAAATTTTTATGTGTAATACAACAGGCACGGTCGTACTTTTGAATATATTTTTATCGGTTAAAAACGGTACCTCCCTTAGAGCCGTCTTTCTCTTTTCTGATTTTCTCGTAAGCGTCTCTACAGATTTCGATGAAAATTTTTGTACAAGAGGTTCTCAACAATTTTCAAGTTATTTCATATCAAAATTTTGAAAATTTTTTCGGGATTTACAAAAAAAGTTACAAAATTTTTTTTCAAAAGTTAATTTTTCGAAAACGCGTGAATGTTTTTTTTTTTTTTAAATTTTGGTTTTAGATGTCCATTAATATTTTCTTAATATTGGCATTCAAATTTTTTTTTTTAAACAAAGTTTTGGAATTTTTGTACATAAAAAATTAATTTTTTTAAAAACGGCTCTAACGATTTTCAAATTTTTTTTCTAAAAATGAATCTCTTTTAACAAAATCAAATGGCTGTACTTAGTTTTGGAGTTAAAACAATTTAAGAAGTTGTTTAAGTCATTTTAGTGATAAATTTTATGTTTATTTTTTAATTTCTTATAACATTAAAAACTTTATATGTGAAGCTTTAGCATCCACAGCAACTTTGGCCCTAAGAGCAAGTATGTACGTGCGACCCAGTCGTGCATTTTATTTTAATCAAAATCGTAGGCATCGTTTTTGAGAAAAATGAGTTTTTCTAAAACCGGTATATTACAGGTACCGTTATTTGGGGTCCAAAAAAAATTCAAAAAAATGTCTGAGGATATGCTCCAAAAAAAGCCAAATACCAAGTTTGAAGTAAATCGACCCATCCGTTTAGGCTTTAGTCTCTGATACATACAGACAGACAGACAGACAGAATTGTCGGAACCACTTTTTTCTTATTCTCTATCATCGTAATGTCATGTTTGATTGTTATCTCAACTTTTTTTTTGTACGAATGAACTTGATATACATATGTATGGTACCCATATCGCAAGTAAAAACTGTATTTACTTTTTATTTAAATTTCGTATGTTTCCGTACTTGCAGTTAGGCTGCAGTCTTCCGTCAGTTTTTCTATTAATCTTTGATTAATATGTATTGTCTTTTGTTAAGCCATATTTTTGAGATAAGAGAAATATTTTTAGAAATGTTAATAACAGTACCTATCATCGAACCGTTTTTTTTTATTTTTGAGTTTCTATTAGACTCAACCGACTTTGATGAATTTTTGGGAACCTTATTAATAACCTAAAATTAAATGAAAACTTTTTTTTTTGAAAACGGGAGTCTGTACTTTTTCGAAGTTTTGGTTTTAGATGTGCATTAATATTTTCTTGAAAACGGCTTACTAACTTTTTTTAAACAAGGCTTGAGAAATTTTATATACTTATCTGTCTAATATCTCACGCTTCTAAGGTTGGCCGCATTCTAAGAATAAGAAATACAGGAAGGGTTGTTTGGCGAACAAAATGCGGCACTTCACAAAGTAGTGTTAGTTGCACAAACACAAATGCATTTAAACAGGACCGGAGTGCAGTTGTATGGTAACTCGCAAAGCTTCATTTTATATAATTTTAACTTACGTGTTAATTACGCGTTCGATCCCTCTAAATTCTCTTTGTGATAAGTTCGCGTACTTTAACGAAATGCGCCCACTCCGTGTCAAACCGATTTTTATGGTTTTTGTCAAAAACACTCACCTGATTGGAATCTTGAAATTTAATTAAAGTTTACAAATGCAACCCTTAAAAGTATTTTGTAGATGCACAAGAATAACATTCCCAAAAACTTTAAAATTAAATGTTGCAAGTTGCAGCTCCTTGCCACCACCAAACAAAAATTAGTGCGCCCCTGAACCTGAAATTCGTAATTTGAAATGTTAATATCTAAAATATGATTGGTTGATTTGATGAAAAAGTATACTTTTATTTCGAGGAAAAATATTATTTTTGTTGTTAATACTTATTAGAAAACAATTTTAAATGGTTCTAAGATATTAACTTTATACTTTTAACATCACTTTGCATAGCTTAATATTGTAAATAAAACAGTACGGAACTGTGAAAAGTGTAGTGAATTGTGTACTCGGCAAAAAGGCATCCTAATATCTAATTTTGACAGCCGCCCAAACAAATTGATGCCGCACTGCTAAACACTGTAGATGTGATATACACCCATTCCTTATCTTCTTATTCTTTGGCCGCATTCCTTAATTGTGGACTAAAGTATATAGAAAAACTGTTCAATGTAATTTGCAAATCCGTTCGTGGGTAAATTAATCGAAAGATATACTTATACAAAATATTTTTTTAACCTTCGGATAACAGCACAGGTGCGCCACCACACCAAGCCATTTTAATTTAGCTTTAACTCTGGTTTCGCTCAGATCATCGCTCTACCATTCAATGTATTTGTCATATATAATGTGTTTAACAAATTAAATACCATTTTCTAATGAGATTATACCACCAAAGTTTTTTTTCCTGTATTAAAAGGGCCATTGGGGTATTCCATCTATTACCCCATGTTGTGGTTTATGTAACTTTTGTGTTCATATAAATTTTGTACTGATTTTTCTAATTTTTCACGTTTAGGTTCAAAAACTGCATTTAATTTAAAAATAAGTCTTATTTATGTAGCTATTTGTGTTATGAACCAATGCCAATAATTTCAAAAATATAATTCGAAATAAGGTAGTCCTGCAAGTCTTGATCGCGGGAAAAAATCCGTATGTGTTTAATGGTTTATTCCCTTTTAGACTCATTAACAATTAAAACTTTTTCCTGTTTTGTATAATAAGTCTGAAGATGTTATTTTTCGATATTATGATTTTTATTAAACTTCAAAGTAAGTTTTTTTTATAAAAATCTAAGCTAAAAATCTAGCACCCCTGTTGTGGTTCATCTTTCTTAATCAAATCAAGTGGCATACTTAGTTTGGAGCTCAAAACAATTTAAGATGAAGTTTATGTCATTTTAGTAATAGATTTTTTTTTCTTACACTTTTTGAAAAAGATTATCGTGTAAGATTTATATTTTTAAAAACTGAACTTTTAACGTATACAGCAACTTTGAACATAAGAGCATGAAAGCGCGACCCAGTCATGCATTTTATTTCTTATATTTTATCAGGCTTATATTTGAACAGGCTTTTGTTTGCATTTTATTGTTCCTTGAAGCCTTGAACATAAAAGACACAAATGGCATATTCCCCTCCCAACTCAAACTCTCACTTTTGTGATAACAGAAATCGGTTAGTCAGACGATTGCGAACTCGGCCTTTGTCTTCGACAAACCGAAAAAACGGTGGGATTGGGATACCCTTATCTAACGTTGGGCAAACGAACCACAAACATTTTTCCAAAAGAATCGCGTATGGGGGTGCCAACTACACATAGTCAAGTTCACGGATTAAAAAAAAATTTAATATTTTGCAGACTTGTTTTAACTTAAAAGTTATTTTACCTTTTTAAAGATTAAAGTAGTAGTCAGTAGTTTGTAATAGCATTTGATACCGTTAGATATAACGTATCACTATCAATGCCTTTACCTACTTACTTAATTTATTCTCAATCAAATTTACTCTCAATGTACACGAACCAATTTAACCTTGCAAAATTGATTCCAATTCAATTTGAAAATGTTTGAAAAGTCAGTTATACCGTCTCTTATAATTTATACAGCTTTATAGTGAATGAATATTGTTACATGCTTTATCCACCCCACTTTTCGGGTCTTGGCAATGAATTTAATTTCCCTGAAAATGATCACAAATTTAACAGGAGGAACGCAAATTGATTTTACACATGAGACATTTTTCTCGGCGAAGTTGTTGTTTTTCTGTTCTTTGCATCCTTAAATGCTATTGTATCCTTTTAAAGATCCACAAAGCATGTGGCAAACCCAAATACACATATCTACCTATAGAGTAATATATAATATATACAAGACTTTCATACATACATATATGTTATTTTGGGTTTAATTTTAACTGGCAACGTCAATTTACATAGCAATGTGCTGTCATTGTTCTTGGTCCTGGCCATCATGCTGTGTGTTTATACATCATACATCATGTTTTGTAGCTATAGGTGGTCAATGTATCACCAGAAATGTGGGATTTTGTAATTACTTTCTATTCGTCAAACTACGAAATCATTATAGCTTGTAGCACTCTGTATTGCACCTAATGCGGGCCTAAAGCCACCCATACACACAACACTTGTGCACGCACCGGTGTCATAACACCGGTATGGCATTCCACCATACACAGGACAACAATCGAGACACCGACACCAAAAATGAAAGAAGTTTTATTTTACGAACACCTAGTTTGACAACAAAATCGGTGTGCACACCAGCCCATACACAAAACACATTTCAGTTTCAGTACATCAACACCGGTACGTTCACAAGTGTCGTGTGTATGGGCCGCTTTACACGACACAATATAATTGCGCAGTATTCAGACACAATATTATAGCACAATACTCAGTATGCATTATTTTGAAATCATTGTCCATTGGAACAATTAAGAAAGAAACAAAAAAATGCAAATTTGTAGTACTCCCCATTGAAAAGTAACATTTTTGGAAGGTTTTTGTTTAGGAAGTCCTAAGTTTTTTTAAGAATATAGATAAAAAAACATTCCTTAAAACATTGAACATTTGTTTTAAGATATTCTTTTAAATCCTGCATTTCTACTTTCGAGGACTTATTTTAAATTGAATAAATGGTTCCATAAAATGCTTCAATTCAGAGACGCTAATATCTGTTTTTAAGTGTTTATACCATTTTTTAGATAAATTTTGCAATGCAAATTCTGTATACACTTATTAATAGGGCTTGTTAAATGTTCCACTGGAGATTACTCATTGTCACTATTCAAATTCATTCAACATAACTGTTTAGCAGAAATATTTTGAGGACTTATAGAAGATTCTATAATACAAATTTCTATTTCTTTTACTGTTTCTGTACTAGTTCTTACACACACATAGTCAACTAGAAAATTCTTACATGAGTTTAGGTTTTCTGCAGATAATCGAGTGCATCAAATGCACTGAATAGATGAATAGATATCTTATATACATCCTTTGGCGTAAAAGAATATAATGGAGCGTTCCTTTTATCGAAGTTTTGAAATTTCATAATAAGCGACAACTTTTTTTTTTTTTAAGTATTAATCCAGTGTTTATAAACTATTTTATTTAATCAGACGAAAAACTTTACTTTTGACGTTTGACCTTGAAGAGCTTATGACGAAGACAAGATAAATGTCTTTCGACTTTTCTGTGAGTACTTGTCCCAAAACAGAACGAATTTCTTATAAAAATATTCAGTTGCAATTTGTGCGGTTTTTGCTATAATGCAGTAGGGGCTCCAAATATAAAATCATTAATATAATTTAAAAAAATGCCTTTGTTTATATAAACGCAATGGAAATCCTAGTAGTGTTTTTCTACAAAATGTTCGAAAAAGTTTTTTTGAATTTTTAAAATAAGTTTCAATTTTTTTTTTTAAATCAATTTTTCGAAAACAGGTCAATGATGTTTTTTGAACATGGTTTAAGATTTCGCTTAGTATTTTCTTAAAACTTTTTTTAAGCACGGTTTGTGAATTTTTATATATAAGAAATTATATTTTTATTTTATTTATACAACGGCTTATTTATACAACGGCTCCAAAGATTTTCAATTTTTTTTTCTAAAAAAATTATCCTTCTTAACAAAAACAAATTGCATGCATATTTTGGAGCTCAAAACAATTACAGAAGTTGTTTAAGTGATTTAAGTAATGAATTTTGTTTTATATTTTTTTCAAAATTTAGTATAAAATTATTTATTTATAAAAATTGTGACCCTTAGAGCAAGTACGGGCGAGCCAGCCGTGAATTTTATTTAACATAAATTGATTTGGTGTGTTGCAACTTTCCAATGCCTCTTCCCGGGTTCGTAGCACCAAAATATTGTGTTTTCATCCGCACTACACACAAGTTTCAGTTCGATAAGACAATAAGAAGTAAACTAAAATTGATTTGGGGTGTTTTGAGCTTTCAATGCCCCTCCCCTGTGTCTCATCATCATCATCGGCTCGACAACCGGGGTCCGGTCCAGCCCTCTTTCAACAAGTCTCTCCACCTATCCCGGTCTCGAGCCAACGCCATCCAGTTGCGCACCCCAAGTCCTGGTCTACGCCATCTCTCCAGCGCAAGCATGGTCTACCACGCTGCCGTCTACCATAGAATGTACCGCAAAAGACTTTCCGAGCAGGTTCCTCTTCGCTCATACGAGCTAGGTGCCCTGCCCACCGGAGTCTACCGAGCTTAATTTTTGTCACTATGTCTGCTTCAAGGTAGATTGCGTACAACTCATGATTGTACCGTCTCCGGAATCGTCCTTCCTCACATATGGGGCCAACAATTCTCCGTAAGACTTTTCTCTCGAACGCGGCTAAGAGGTCACAGTGCCTTTTGCTAAGCACCCAAGTCTCGGATCCATACATGAGTACTGGCAGGACCATGGTCCTGTACAGCAGCAGTTTTGAAGTTATGGTTAGATTTCTGGATTTAAATAGCTTTGACAGACTGTAGTAGGCTCTGTTGGATTTGAGAAGCCACCCGCGTATTTCTTCTTCTATGTTGTTATCGGCTGCTACTGTTGACTCAAGGTATTTAAAGGCTTGCACCACTTCAAATTCGTGCTCCGCTACCTTGATTGTTTGACCAACTGTTCTCGCATTCGATGCCACCATGTACTTTGTTTTACCTTCACTAATGTGCAGCCCCAGATTTTGTGCCGCCTGCTCGATCTGGATGAAGGAATCGTGTACAGCTTGTTCGGTTCTTCCGATGATGTCGATGTCGTCTGCGTAAGCCAGTATCTGGCTGGACCTGTGGACGATGGTCCCTCTTGTTGCCGTGCCAGAGTCACGGATTGCTTTCTCCAACGCCAGGTTGAAGAGGAGGCAGGCCAAACCATCTCCTTGTCGGAGTCCATTAAAGATGTTGATTGGTCTGGATAGCAATCCGGCTATTTTAACTTGGCTTGTTACGTTGGTCATGGTCAACCTACATAGTTGTGTCAATTTATTTGGGATGCCGAATTCTCTCATGGCTTTGTAAAGTTCTACCCTGGCTATGCTATCATAGGCGGCTTTAAAGTCTATAAACAGATGGTATGTTGGGATGTTAAATTCTAGACATTTTTCCATCGCCTGCCTAAGGGTAAAAATCTGATCAGTTGTTGATTTGCCTGGAATGAAACCACACTGATAGTGTCCGATGATGGTTTTAGCGTATGGGGTTATCCGGTCTTGTAAGATAGAGGAGAGTGTCTTATAGGCGGTACTCAACAACTTGATACCTCTATAATTGCTGCACGTTGTGACATCTCCCTTCTTATGTATGGGGCATATGATACCTTTTCGGCAGTCTTCTGGCATTTCTTCATGCTCTTCGTGCACTATGATATCATGAATTGCTTGACGTAAGGCTGGCCCGCCGTGGTGGAATAATTCGGCTGGTATGCCATCGGCTCCCGGGGCTTTGTTTTTCTTGAGCCGTCCTATAGCCTTCTCAACGTCTTCTATGCTTGGTGGCGGTAGCATAGGGTGTTCATCTTGAAGTAGTGGAGCCTCCACTTCTGATATGAGCTGACCATTTAGCAATTCATTAAAATACACTTCCCATCGCTCCAGTATGCTTTGTGGATCGGTGATCAGATTTCCCTCTCCGTTCTTGCAGTATGTGCAGCGTGGTGTGTACTGCGTGATGTTTCGGACGGATTGGTAGAACTTCCGCGCCTAATACGGACCTCGCTCTCGGCTGTTCTCTTTTTCACAGATAAGGTTCTTCTCCCAGGCTGATTTTTCTGTCTGTGAAGCCGTTTTTCTATTCTTCTGAGCTCTTTATATTCCTCTTCGCGTGCCCGCGTTCCATGAGATTGTTGCATTGCTCGTTACGCAACATTCTTACGTTCAGTCGCTAGCTTGCATTCATCATCAAACCAGTCGTTCCGATTTCTACGACTGCTGCCTGAGATGGAGTTGGCAGTACTAATGACAGTATTCTTAAGGCGTGTGCACTTCTCATTTACGCCCAGCATACTGGCTCCAGGACTTACTCTCCCTAAATCAAGTGATTCTAGGGCGAGTCCTAACGCATTACTAAAGGTGTTACTAGTGTTTTCATTGTGTAGCGGCGCGGCGGCCCGCGCGCGTAAGTTAAACTTGTGTTTTTCTTAAAGTCATAATCGAAGACTGGTATGTTCACTCATAGCCATACAAAGAAATAATACACTCCTATCGGAAAATGACAACCGACAGAGGCAGAAACATTAAAACAACCAACGGCTCTACGAAGAAGTCAAAATCATCCCACTGGACAAGTATTTTCTACTATCTATCAGCAAAGAAACTTGTCGAAAGTATCACCAACCATCCCAATCAGCTGATGAGAATGATGACCACTCAACAAAGACAATCCGAGCCAAGGTACCTATCCGCAATGGAAATTCTAAACGAGGATATTGTTCCAGCAATCAACGACGACGAAGGAGTTAACTTCTACTCTGATCCTGGGTCAGCCCACTACCGTGGCTTAGCGTTACCACCATCCCAACCATCGCTAAGCAGCACGTTCATTTGACAACCGCGAAGGAACACCCCGAGAGGAACCAAGTCAACCGACTTTAAATACTAAGATTTCTTTTTTTTTTTGACATGTAAAATATAACTATATATTAATTTTAACCTTAGCCACTGTATGACGTTAGACCCCCTATGTGCCAACAATCCTAACATTTTGCCACTGTATTATATTATTTGTAAGTTTATCTTAAGTCAAATTGTAAATTATTATGTTCAATAAAACAAAAATGGAAAATTAAAAAAAGCTATCGGGAACGAAATTTTCCGGGGATTTTTTTTTTTTGGGAAAAAGGTTCCCAATCGAAATATGTATGCGAGGAATTTTGTTCCATTTTCGCTTGTAATTTATTCCTCTGGTATAAAGAATACCGGAAAAGTAAAAAGGGAGCTACTGAATGGCGCTCGGTTAACCCTAGAAAGCTAACGTGTCTGGAATGCAATGTAATTCGACTTTTTGATGAACATTTAAAAACTTTTTTTTTAAATAAGTTATTACTTTTTATTGAAGGTAATGGTATTTATTTAAAAAAATAGTTTTAAATTAAGGGAAATAGCAATTTAAATAAATATTTACTTCAGTTTTTAATAGGTACAAAAATCGCATTTTTCATAGCACAAGTTTTTTCTTTGAGATCAAATATGCGCTCTTATAGTAAGATTTAGTGAGGAACTATTCGTCAAAATGACGCGTTTACAATAAACAATAACACTTACGAGAAAACCAAATAGAATACCACGCGAGGCAGACCACATGGTACTTACTTGTCACAAAAGCACGATTTTGTAAGTCAAACAGTAAGGAAGGCAAAGGGGAAATATTTGATTGATGTGTGCCATTTTAAAGAACGTTAGCTTTCTAGGGTTAATACTGTTCTAAAACAAATTGTCAAGTTATGTTTTTTTTTAATATTTTTATTCTTTAAAAGTTATAATGTAATGAGTCGCAGAGTTATACTAGACCTAAAACCTAATATCAATTAATCTTAATCTGATACACATTATTTTTGGGTAGGAACCTTTAAGAACAATGAGTAGATTTTTTTTATTATTACGTTTTTATTGTGTAATTTTTATATAGGTATACATAGCATTTTTCGTTTTACATTTGCAGTGAACTAGACTTTAAACTGCCACAAAAGCTCATCCATTCTTGTTTCTGTCTTGGCTATTTGTCTTAATTCCATGGAAAAAGCTTTTTAACGCAATATCGAATATAATAGAATAAAAAAGAAATCGTAATGTGTTATGTTATCGTTCCGTTAAAAAAGCTTACTGTTGTTACCTGCACGAGGGCGGTGCACAGTTAATGTAGTCCCGTTGGTTTCGTTAAGAAAGTACACAAAAAGCCTTATTAACCTTTTTACAAACTGGTTTATATTATGTTCTTGCGATATACTCAAAATAATAGTAGTGCACCCTAAAGCATTCATTCTTCAAATAAATTGAACATAGGGTCATTTCACATGTACCCCAGCCAATATGTACCTTCAAAGTCACTATAAAAAAAGTGCCATGCCAATCTTATTTTTTTTATACGTTAGCTTCTTAACAACCTCAGAACTAATTGAAATCAAAATTTTCAAATAAATAATTTATTAATTTTTAAAAAACGTCCAGAGCAACTTAGACCCAAAGAGCAAGTATGTGTGACCCAGTCGCTAATTTTATTTTGTATGCGACAATAACTGAAACAATGACTTAGTTGTCGAGTAACTAAATCTTATTATCTCGGAAACCGTATTACAGTATTTTGGCGTACAGAATTTGACAAAACAGAATTTTGCAAGTGCAGTATTATGACCAGCTCCCTCTTTTTCTTCCAAAATTCAATGGGCTTATTTGAAGCCAACTTACTCAAGAAAAGTAAATGGATTACGATTTTTATTTATTTTTTTTTTTAATGTGATTCAAAATAAAATATTATTAAAAAAAAATCAAACTGAGTTTATAACATTAATTACTTTTTGAGTTCAATTTTTCGCCCAAAAATTAATGGTTTTATATTATTGTAGTTGAATACAAAAAGATTAATGTTAATATGTATTCAAGTTTTGGAGAAAATAAAAAACTGAATGCTTTATTTATTTTTTTTAATTAATTAAGTCACTTTTTAAATTTCTGAAGAAACTATAAAACTGTAATACATAAGACATTTCAATTTCAAAATTTGGCTTTTAAGAAATAAGGCAACTGAATTTTGGAAGAATAAATTATAAATTATAACGTGAAATTTAAAAAAAAAATCAGTTAAAAATTTGATTGAAATTTATTTTCAAAATTCTTAATTTTAATCATTTTTTCTTAAATTATTTATTGGATTCAATTATTTAAAATCTTCATAAAAGGAGGTGTTTCTGGCTTTCAAGAAACATATAATTTGATCTTTTATTTAACTCCGTTGTATTTCCATAATTTTTTTTCTGCTTTAAGTCAACTTTTGAGAAAATTGCCCCTCCCATCTAACGAGCGAAAATAGACCCATATTTTTACGTATTGTTTTCCTTAACCTGAAAAATTTTTTGCATAGTTTATTTTATAATTTTTAATAAATTTTTTTGATAAGAAAAATGTTTGTTTACAAAAGTCTTAATGTTAAGTTTGAACAAAAATGTGTTAAGAGCGGCATTTTAACCAGCAAATGTGATAGTATTTTTGAATACCAACATTTAAAAAAAATCATACAATTCGGAGCTGGTTTTCCCGGTTCCGAGATAATGCTATATTTTGAGCTTCAGTTACTCCACTACAAACACTTAACGAAAGACGTCCGCACAGAATAAAATCCAGATCCAAATTTCGTGAATTTTTTTGGTCTGCGAACAATAAAAAATATTCTATGACTATTTATGGAAATGGAATTTACAGTTTCAAATTCAAACAAATATTTTATGTTCACATAGGATGATTTGCACTTCTTCTTAGATATTTTTTATGTATTTAATCTTATGTCTACTTAGGATTTATTTTGTTGTTGTTTGCACTCGGCAAAGTTTCTTAAGTCAGCTTAATATGGTTAACGTTTTCACAGTTATGAAAAAGACTCAAGAAAAAATAGTCTCAAGCCTATATTAATTTTTGTTAATTTAACTGAAGAAAAAATCTTATGTTAACTTAAAGTCAAAATCGTCACCATGTTGTTTCGTAACTGTATAGAAAAACAACATTAATTATACATAATTATTTAGGTAGTTTTATAACACACAATTTGCACTAGGGTGTCACGTCATAACATAAACTAAACTTTACTATACCTGATCCACCTAGACCTATGTATATGCAAATTCAACAGTGTATCGAAAACAAGTGTATGAGTTTTAATTCAGGATGAGTAAGCCAGCAAGTCCAGCAAGCAACTACTGCGCCTTTATACTTTTATATTTGTATTCTCGCTTTCTCATATATTTTATTTATTCTCTTATACGAAAGTGCAGGAAAAAGAAACTGTATCTTATTTCTTTCTTGTAAGAGATTTTTAGTTCACCTTCAGCATTGTAAACGGCAAGATCGGTCAGGTTTTTTTGGTGTTAAATAAATTGGGTTTTTTCGTACGCTTTTTCCTTACTAAAATTTTCGTGGTTTTATTTATTTTATTTGGTTTTATTTTATTTAAAATATTAAATTAGGTTCTTCGGGTTTAAACAAACAGATTAAAAAACAAATAATATATTAAAGAATATTCAATTTATTTTTTTTATATCCTCTCCGTTCTTGCAGTATGTGCAGCGTGGTGTGTACTGCGTGATGTTTCGGACGGATTGGTAGAACTTCCGCGCCTAATACGGACCTCGCTCTCGGCTGTTCTCTTTTTCACAGATAAGGTTCTTCTCCCAGGCTGATTTTTCTGTCTGTGAAGCCGTTTTTCTATTCTTCTGAGCTCTTTATATTCCTCTTCGCGTGCCCGCGTTCCATGAGATTGTTGCATTGCTCGTTACGCAACATTCTTACGTTCAGTCGCTAGCTTGCATTCATCATCAAACCAGTCGTTCCGATTTCTACGACTGCTGCCTGAGATGGAGTTGGCAGTACTAATGACAGTATTCTTAAGGCGTGTGCACTTCTCATTTACGCCCAGCATACTGGCTCCAGGACTTACTCTCCCTAAATCAAGTGATTCTAGGGCGAGTCCTAACGCATTACTAAAGGTGTTACTAGTGTTTTCATTGTGTAGCGGCGCGGCGGCCCGCGCGCGTAAGTTAAACTTGTGTTTTTCTTAAAGTCATAATCGAAGACTGGTATGTTCACTCATAGCCATACAAAGAAATAATACACTCCTATCGGAAAATGACAACCGACAGAGGCAGAAACATTAAAACAACCAACGGCTCTACGAAGAAGTCAAAATCATCCCACTGGACAAGTATTTTCTACTATCTATCAGCAAAGAAACTTGTCGAAAGTATCACCAACCATCCCAATCAGCTGATGAGAATGATGACCACTCAACAAAGACAATCCGAGCCAAGGTACCTATCCGCAATGGAAATTCTAAACGAGGATATTGTTCCAGCAATCAACGACGACGAAGGAGTTAACTTCTACTCTGATCCTGGGTCAGCCCACTACCGTGGCTTAGCGTTACCACCATCCCAACCATCGCTAAGCAGCACGTTCATTTGACAACCGCGAAGGAACACCCCGAGAGGAACCAAGTCAACCGACTTTAAATACTAAGATTTCTTTTTTTTTTTGACATGTAAAATATAACTATATATTAATTTTAACCTTAGCCACTGTATGACGTTAGACCCCCTATGTGCCAACAATCCTAACATTTTGCCACTGTATTATATTATTTGTAAGTTTATCTTAAGTCAAATTGTAAATTATTATGTTCAATAAAACAAAAATGGAAAATTAAAAAAAGCTATCGGGAACGAAATTTTCCGGGGATTTTTTTTTTTTGGGAAAAAGGTTCCCAATCGAAATATGTATGCGAGGAATTTTGTTCCATTTTCGCTTGTAATTTATTCCTCTGGTATAAAGAATACCGGAAAAGTAAAAAGGGAGCTACTGAATGGCGCTCGGTTAACCCTAGAAAGCTAACGTGTCTGGAATGCAATGTAATTCGACTTTTTGATGAACATTTAAAAACTTTTTTTTTAAATAAGTTATTACTTTTTATTGAAGGTAATGGTATTTATTTAAAAAAATAGTTTTAAATTAAGGGAAATAGCAATTTAAATAAATATTTACTTCAGTTTTTAATAGGTACAAAAATCGCATTTTTCATAGCACAAGTTTTTTCTTTGAGATCAAATATGCGCTCTTATAGTAAGATTTAGTGAGGAACTATTCGTCAAAATGACGCGTTTACAATAAACAATAACACTTACGAGAAAACCAAATAGAATACCACGCGAGGCAGACCACATGGTACTTACTTGTCACAAAAGCACGATTTTGTAAGTCAAACAGTAAGGAAGGCAAAGGGGAAATATTTGATTGATGTGTGCCATTTTAAAGAACGTTAGCTTTCTAGGGTTAATACTGTTCTAAAACAAATTGTCAAGTTATGTTTTTTTTTAATATTTTTATTCTTTAAAAGTTATAATGTAATGAGTCGCAGAGTTATACTAGACCTAAAACCTAATATCAATTAATCTTAATCTGATACACATTATTTTTGGGTAGGAACCTTTAAGAACAATGAGTAGATTTTTTTTATTATTACGTTTTTATTGTGTAATTTTTATATAGGTATACATAGCATTTTTCGTTTTACATTTGCAGTGAACTAGACTTTAAACTGCCACAAAAGCTCATCCATTCTTGTTTCTGTCTTGGCTATTTGTCTTAATTCCATGGAAAAAGCTTTTTAACGCAATATCGAATATAATAGAATAAAAAAGAAATCGTAATGTGTTATGTTATCGTTCCGTTAAAAAAGCTTACTGTTGTTACCTGCACGAGGGCGGTGCACAGTTAATGTAGTCCCGTTGGTTTCGTTAAGAAAGTACACAAAAAGCCTTATTAACCTTTTTACAAACTGGTTTATATTATGTTCTTGCGATATACTCAAAATAATAGTAGTGCACCCTAAAGCATTCATTCTTCAAATAAATTGAACATAGGGTCATTTCACATGTACCCCAGCCAATATGTACCTTCAAAGTCACTATAAAAAAAGTGCCATGCCAATCTTATTTTTTTTATACGTTAGCTTCTTAACAACCTCAGAACTAATTGAAATCAAAATTTTCAAATAAATAATTTATTAATTTTTAAAAAACGTCCAGAGCAACTTAGACCCAAAGAGCAAGTATGTGTGACCCAGTCGCTAATTTTATTTTGTATGCGACAATAACTGAAACAATGACTTAGTTGTCGAGTAACTAAATCTTATTATCTCGGAAACCGTATTACAGTATTTTGGCGTACAGAATTTGACAAAACAGAATTTTGCAAGTGCAGTATTATGACCAGCTCCCTCTTTTTCTTCCAAAATTCAATGGGCTTATTTGAAGCCAACTTACTCAAGAAAAGTAAATGGATTACGATTTTTATTTATTTTTTTTTTTAATGTGATTCAAAATAAAATATTATTAAAAAAAAATCAAACTGAGTTTATAACATTAATTACTTTTTGAGTTCAATTTTTCGCCCAAAAATTAATGGTTTTATATTATTGTAGTTGAATACAAAAAGATTAATGTTAATATGTATTCAAGTTTTGGAGAAAATAAAAAACTGAATGCTTTATTTATTTTTTTTAATTAATTAAGTCACTTTTTAAATTTCTGAAGAAACTATAAAACTGTAATACATAAGACATTTCAATTTCAAAATTTGGCTTTTAAGAAATAAGGCAACTGAATTTTGGAAGAATAAATTATAAATTATAACGTGAAATTTAAAAAAAAAATCAGTTAAAAATTTGATTGAAATTTATTTTCAAAATTCTTAATTTTAATCATTTTTTCTTAAATTATTTATTGGATTCAATTATTTAAAATCTTCATAAAAGGAGGTGTTTCTGGCTTTCAAGAAACATATAATTTGATCTTTTATTTAACTCCGTTGTATTTCCATAATTTTTTTTCTGCTTTAAGTCAACTTTTGAGAAAATTGCCCCTCCCATCTAACGAGCGAAAATAGACCCATATTTTTACGTATTGTTTTCCTTAACCTGAAAAATTTTTTGCATAGTTTATTTTATAATTTTTAATAAATTTTTTTGATAAGAAAAATGTTTGTTTACAAAAGTCTTAATGTTAAGTTTGAACAAAAATGTGTTAAGAGCGGCATTTTAACCAGCAAATGTGATAGTATTTTTGAATACCAACATTTAAAAAAAATCATACAATTCGGAGCTGGTTTTCCCGGTTCCGAGATAATGCTATATTTTGAGCTTCAGTTACTCCACTACAAACACTTAACGAAAGACGTCCGCACAGAATAAAATCCAGATCCAAATTTCGTGAATTTTTTTGGTCTGCGAACAATAAAAAATATTCTATGACTATTTATGGAAATGGAATTTACAGTTTCAAATTCAAACAAATATTTTATGTTCACATAGGATGATTTGCACTTCTTCTTAGATATTTTTTATGTATTTAATCTTATGTCTACTTAGGATTTATTTTGTTGTTGTTTGCACTCGGCAAAGTTTCTTAAGTCAGCTTAATATGGTTAACGTTTTCACAGTTATGAAAAAGACTCAAGAAAAAATAGTCTCAAGCCTATATTAATTTTTGTTAATTTAACTGAAGAAAAAATCTTATGTTAACTTAAAGTCAAAATCGTCACCATGTTGTTTCGTAACTGTATAGAAAAACAACATTAATTATACATAATTATTTAGGTAGTTTTATAACACACAATTTGCACTAGGGTGTCACGTCATAACATAAACTAAACTTTACTATACCTGATCCACCTAGACCTATGTATATGCAAATTCAACAGTGTATCGAAAACAAGTGTATGAGTTTTAATTCAGGATGAGTAAGCCAGCAAGTCCAGCAAGCAACTACTGCGCCTTTATACTTTTATATTTGTATTCTCGCTTTCTCATATATTTTATTTATTCTCTTATACGAAAGTGCAGGAAAAAGAAACTGTATCTTATTTCTTTCTTGTAAGAGATTTTTAGTTCACCTTCAGCATTGTAAACGGCAAGATCGGTCAGGTTTTTTTGGTGTTAAATAAATTGGGTTTTTTCGTACGCTTTTTCCTTACTAAAATTTTCGTGGTTTTATTTATTTTATTTGGTTTTATTTTATTTAAAATATTAAATTAGGTTCTTCGGGTTTAAACAAACAGATTAAAAAACAAATAATATATTAAAGAATATTCAATTTATTTTTTTTATATCTGCAAATTGTAACATTGTCTGATTTTCAAAATGTGTCTTATTTTTTGGATCAAAAATTTGGTAGACACATATAAAATTATTTTGTATTTTCCTTGCAACAACATAGTTACAAATAATTTGAAAAGAAGGTCATATATACTTATGCGGTTTTAATGACCTAATGCCCTATCAGGTAGAAACTATCGGCGGCGACGAGCGACCCCATTGGGTCGTAATAAGAAAAACTTACAGGTCAGTTGTCTTTCAGGCTTTATCAATGAAAAAAGGACTAATGCATGTTAAACTAAAACTATGTAACTTTATTGTACCCTAATAAACTTCCGGGTTAAACAAAAATAACTAAAAAAGTAATGTTTTATAAATCAATTTACCTACTACATACGTAAAAAAAAGGTTTTTCTTAGGAAAAAGTCGTGTTGGTTTTATTTTTATTTCTTAAAAACGACAAGACATTTTTGCATCCGGTTTTCTGTTCTTGTTTAAAAACAAATAAGAACATCGAATTTTAAAAAATTAAGTTAGTACTAAAGTAAAAAAATTAAAAAAAAATAATTTTTTTGAACTAATTTTTCTCAAAATTTTGTGTAATTAACATAAAATTTTGGGAAAAATTAGTTAAAAAAAATTATTTTTTTAAATTTTTTTGCAAAATTTTTACTATGAAAATTAATTTTTCAAAAACTATTTCAAAAACAGCTTTTTTCAAAAATCATATAAAAGAAGAGGGTTTTGGCTTTACAAAAAGGTATAGCAATAACGTGTAAGTAAGCAATAACGTGTAAGTGTAACCGTTGACTAAATTTTTTCCAAATTAAGTCAATTTTTTTAGAAAATTGCCCCTTCCGGCTAAACGGGGGTCTATTCTCCCCCTCCCAAACGATTTTTTCTTATCTCGCTTTTTTCTATTCACGCTCTCGCTTTTGGGCACATTACTCCTGAATCACCCTGTATATGGTGCATTATTTCTCAAACATGTACTTAGTAATTTTCACTTTTTGTTGTTTTTGTAGTTTTACGATTATCTTGAATAGCATTAAATTAAAACAACCTTAACATTTCTTATTTTTGATGCATAAAGCTCTTATCTATTTGGTTTACTTCAAATAATAAATAAGAAGTGTTTTCTCCTATAAAATACGGTCAACTTTATGAAATCCAGCAAAATTTCTCCAAATCTAAGAGATAGTAGTTGCCTTGTCACTTTGCAAAAGCTACCTTATAATTATACAAAATTATACCATTAAGTTACAAAAATCGCCTTTTTGAAAGTGTTATAAGTGAGGCTATTCAAGTGTTACGGACTGTATAATAGCATACATCACAAGTATTAAATTGTCCAAAATTTGTTACCCTGATAATGATAATAGTTCGGAGAGCAGTTCATCGAATTACTTATCTGATAAGCTTAGAGGTTAATATTGGTGTCAAAATAAATATTGGCTGATATTGAAAATGAAAACGTTGAATTGAAATTTTCTTTGCTCAACAACTTCTTAGAGATGGCACCAAACACTTTTCTAATTGAAGAGTGTCTAAAATTAGATTCATATTTTATCCTTTAGCTCAGTTAAATGAGATACATTTAGCTAAGAAATTATTTGTTAAAGTGTTTTTCGGATACCAAAATTTTCAACAGGGTTGTTGCGTTCTCTCTTCTCATTCAGAGATGGCACTTGCAATCTGAGAAAAATGTTATTAAAATTTAAGTTATCAAAAAATTTAGTTTTTTCATTATTAGTAACTAGTCGAAAAAATTTATTGTAAAGAAAAAAATTTTTATTGCCAAATGAATACATTTATATTAAAACGTGGTCACTTCTGCGCAACTGTTTCGTTCACTTTATGAATGACTTAAACCTGTTGCTAGCAACAACTACTAAATTCTAAGATTTTTTTTTTCGAATCAGCATCAACCAAATCAAATCAAAGTTGATATACAAATTCACTTCAGATCTTGAAGTAACTTTAAAGTGGTCACATGTACTCCTCGGTGATCTCCGCAAATTTGTAATATTTCTGTATAAAAGTCTGTGTTTTAAAAAAAGTGTTGTCTAGATCAAAATTTGTAATTCAAATACCTACTTAACTAATTCAAAATGATCTGCTATAAGTGACTGGAGTGAAACATCTAAATATTAAGTGTGCAACTGAATTAAAGGCTATTTGTCTGTATTCAAGAAAATAGGTACCTCTGAAAAAGTAAATGTGTCGTGCTTAAACAAATGGTGAAGATAAATACAAGTGAATAAAAAAAAAACGCTGTGAATATTATATTTTTTACAAGGCATAAAGGTAATATAAATGCTTTTCAAAAATTTAGATTTATTATTAATGTTTGTGGTTTTGCGGTCTCTTTGTGATTGTTTGATACTCTACATGGGTTTATTTGTATTTGTGCATATTCAATAAATGTGGCATAATATTTTTCAAGGCCAAAGCAGGTTTGTTGGATGAAAAATAAAAAGTCAATGAATTTTGTTTTATGATTGTTCTTGCATTAGAAGATATACAAGTTTTCCATCAAATTTAAGACTTTTAATGAGTGTTTACATTTTTATAAGTTTATAGGAACTAAAATTGAGTTTGGTTACGCTGCAAAAGATTTATTATAAGTATAATATTCAATAATAGCTTTATTCATTTCAATTACCTGTTAGTTCAGTGAGTCTCAAAAACAATTTATAATGTTGACATTGAATTGGATTATACCTATATGTATGTAGGCCCCAGCTGATAAGTTCAATAAGTACGCCATTAGACAAATAAATAGAGGGCAAATGCAACCTCATTAGAAAAATAAATAGAGGGGCAAATTCAACTTTTTATGTTAATAATAACATTCTCCAGTTTAAACTTTACAAGCATGTATCTAGAGTGTAATCATCTGATAACTCATAACAGATAATGATGAAAAATTAATGGCCATGTGTTACTGTTTACTCGTTGTGGATAAAATAGTTATTTGTTTATTGATTAAGATTTCACTTTTCCCATATTATGAATTCCGGGCTATTATTTTTACTATATTTTGGTTTGAAATAGTTACAGCCCTTCTCTTCATTTAAATTTTGGAGACGAGTAAAACCCCAACTTGGCGAAAAAATCTAATTTCATTCAGGAGAAACTCATAATAGCTTTTCAAACTCCGAGAGAACAATAAAAATATTTCACATGAACATTTTTCGGGGTGAAACTCACAATAGGGCTGAATAGCTATTACCTTTGGTGAATTGCGAAAATGGGTCTGCCTGCAGTTATATTTTAGTTATTTTTTTTTCTACTCAAAATTATTGAACTCTGTTTTTTATACTCATATGCATTATACAAACATGCATTAGCATACCTACTCGTAATTTTGTTTTAAAATAAAAGAGACTCCCGAGAAACTGGTCCTCTAACTTTCAAAAAGTTAATTGTTTTTTAGAGTTAGATAAATTTGAAAGAGTTCTTCCCTGAAAATAGCAATAGTTCTGTGTAATCTTGGTCAGAAATCGAATAAAAAACGATTTTAAGGCCAACTTCACTCGGCCCCTTTTTTAACCGACTTCAAAAAAGCAGGAGGTTATCAATTCGTCTGTATGTTTTTTTTTTTATGTTTGTTACCTCAGAAGGATCGAAATCGGGTGTGAACGTATTAGAAAAAGAAAAATTGTAAGATATATGAATTATCAATACCATATAACGGATCCAAGCGTGAAGAGTAAATAAGCCGTACTTGAATGTGTTTTCATTTGGAGGTTTTGATTTCACCTTATTCAAGTCATTCATTTCGCTTGGTTTTGCTCCACATACTATGCAAACAGCACTCGAACTTTAATTGTTTTAAAAACAATTCATGTTGTATGTTTTTTTTTAAAGCAAACATAGGTAAACAAAAATAAAATTTCAAAATTAAAAAAAAATAGGAATGCAATCCAGATCTACAGTAGAATTAAATACATGTATGCAGTGTGAAATTTACAATAAAAACACCAAAAAACGCATCATTGCATACGATGTGGTATAAAGGGAGGCAAGGTCCCTCTTTACATAACCTACGCAACTGGCTTCTTCTTAACAAATATTTGTTTTAAAAACATGCGGATTATAACGGCAATATCAATTGCTGCTGTAAAAATAAAGCTTATAAAAAAACAATATAAAGCTATTTGATTTTTTTTTACCATGCACCTACTCTATGAAAATTGACATTTCTCAAAAAGGGGCAAGATTTTTTCTCAGCTGCCAAGTACCAATATGCAAAGGAACAAAATACAATATGAAAGAAAACAGCGCAACTATTTAAAACCTTAATCGAATATATATACAGGGTGATTGGCATAAGGTGTGACAAAAAGATAGGGTGTGTAGGTTGGACTTAGACAAGCAAAAAATCGTATGGGAGGGGGGGGGTCCATTTTCCCCCGTTTAGGCGGGAGGGGCAATTTAAGAAAAAAATCACTTAAAACGGAAAAAATATTATTTAAAAATAACGCTTATACCTACCTATTTTGAAAAGCTAAGAACCTATACATTAATTTAAATTTTAAAATAAGTTGTTCAAATGAATAGTTTTTGAAATATTAATTTTCAAAGTCAAAATTTTGAGAAAAAAACATAAATTTTTTTATTTAAACCATTTTTTTTCAAAATTTACGTTATTAAGTAATATTTTTGTGGCTTATTTTCAATGCTCTTATTTATTTTTGATCAAACACAAAAAACCAAATGTCAAAATAACCTGTAGTTTTTGAAAAAATCTAAAATTACAGAAACTACTTTTTTCAATTTTTTTTTTTCGTTATTGGATTCTTAAGTGAATTTACGAAATAAAGGATGAATTTTCTCTTTCCTTTTTTTATTGAGAACACCTGCAGAACTAAGGGTTATAATTAGCTTGTGATTGTTTTTTTAATCATGCAACACCACGCGCTACCTAGCCAGTGGAAGAAAAATGCAATTGCGAAATAAGAAAGCCTTAATCTTGAAATCAATCCAAATTGAAATACTTGCATATTCAGATAAAAATACTAAGTTACTATTTATTATAATATTTTTATCTAAAGCTTATTATAAAAAATTTTCCATATGATCCCCATTTTGAAGAAGGCAAAGACTATAGCGACTATACGTTTTATTCTTGAACTCAACAGGCAGACCTCGCTCGCCAAACCGACCCCACCGCAATAAAAACAAGTTGGCAGGTCAATGTCAATTCAATGCTCTCACGCAGGTTTTTTCATTGAAAATGGTTAATCCACAAACCCCAACGAAGACTGATAGTAAAAAAATAGAAAGTTAATCCTCTCTTTCATAAATTAACCAAGAATTAAATAATGTAAAAACCCCACCGTAATAAAAACAATTTGGCAGGTCAATTTCAACCCAATGCTCTCACCCAGGTGTTCTCAATGAAAAAATGTGTGAAATGTGGTTAATTGAGTACTTTATCACTTTATTGTATGTTTGAAGACTAATAATAAAAAAATGAAAAAGATAAAGTTAATCCTTTCTTTCGTAAGTTCATCTAATTATCCAATAACGTAAAAACTAAAAGAAAAGGTTTTTCTCAGAAAAAAGTAGTTTGGGTCATTTTTGGTTTTCTCAAAAACTACAGGTTATTTTGACATTCGTTTTTTTTGTGTTTGATCAAAAATAAATAAGAGCATTGAAAATAAGCCAGAAAAATACTACTTAATAACGTAAAATTTTGAAAAAAAATGGTTTAAATAAAAAAAAATATGTTTTTTCTCAAAATTTTGACTTTGAAAATTAGTATTTCAAAAACTATTCGTTTTAACAACTTACTTTAAAATTTAAATTATTGTATAGGTTTTTGGCTTTTCTCTGTAGGTATAACCGTTATTTTTAAATAATATTTTTTCCGTTTTAAGTGATTTTTTTCTTAAATTGCCCCTCCCGCCTAAACGGGGGAAAATGGACCCCCCCCTCCCATACGATTTTTTGCTTGTCTAAGTCCAACCAACACACCCTATCTTTTTGTCACACCTTATATATCTAACGGCAATATCAATTGCTGCTGTAAAAATAAAGCTTATAAAAAAAAAAAAAAACAATATGAAGCTATTTGATTTTTTTTTTACCATGCACCTACTCTATGAAAATTGACATTTCTCAAAAAGGGGCAAGATTTTTTCTCTGCTGCCAAGTACCAATATGCAAAGGAACAAAATACAATATGAAAGAAAACAGCGCAACTATGTAAAACCTTGATCGAATATAGGAAACAGGTAAACAAAATATGTTGACAAAAATTATTAAATTTAGTAGATAAAACAACTTGTTTAGTATTTAATTTTTATTTTTTAGAAACATTACCTTTCCAACGATATATAATACTTACATAAAATTTGAGGTTTTAATCAAAACCAACATTACGATGATGGAGAAGTCCGAAAAAGTGGTTTTCGTCATGCCGTCCGTCGCATAGTGGGACAAAAATAAATATTTTGTATGTCTGGTTGGCACGAGATCATTAACTGCAATTGAATAGATGCGTTCTCCCTGTTGATTAATGAATCTGTTTCCTTCTCGAAAGTTATTTTGTATAGTCCTGCAGTACCTAGCAGAAGAAGGACAAGGATTTTTCCAAAAAACGCTTGATGTACTCGATAACTTTAGTGGTACTAAACGAGTTATAAACATAAACTTGTCATCTGCATCAGTTGTGTTTGTAAACCTTTGATGGTATTCGCTGTGCCCGGAGCTACCATCAAAACCCACTTAATAATAGAGCTTAGTTTATTACAGCTGCATTGAAACATCAGCTGTTAGTTCATTCAAAGTATGATTTTCTGGATAGCATTTTGTTTTCTCTTTTTGCACAACTTCAAAGAAAGGCAAAACATCATCCGATACATATTTTCTAATCGCGTCGTATTGACCACGGGATAGTTTTGTTTCTATTAGCATGGACAAGCTTGACCAGGAGTCAGCATAACTGTCGAACTTTTTGTAGTGTTAGGTGGAGACACGGTTTGTTCTTAAATTAATTTGAGCCGCGAAAACAAGCTCTTTTGCAGATGTTTCTCGAAGATCGGCTTCTCTTTCGCGTTTTCTTCGCTTACTCAAAAGATCAAAACTAGTCTGAGGGCGTCCAGGAGCTAGTGAATATATTTCAAATTCAACGTTTTGATGAAGCCAATTTGATTCATTTTTATCAAACACTGTCCTTGTACTGAGGCTTTTCTTCCACCTAGATTTGAGATCAAATTTAAATCGAATTAATTCTTTTTTAGGTCTGGCACGTGACTTTCAGAGCCATTTGTCCTTGCTATTAAAAATGTCTTAATATCTTCAAACTTTTTGTCGATACTTTTAAATTTACTATTCAAAAAGAAAAAGAAAAGAGAGAACAATTCCATTTTGAGACCTTAAATACGATGAAACTGAGTAAATCGAACCATACTTATGAACACAAAAAATAAAAAAAAAATATTTTAGGCAAACATTTTTTACTTTTAAATTCAGTTCCGAGAAAAAAAAAAGATTAAACTAAGAAAAACACTTTAAATTTAGATCAATGTTTGCCATTTAAAAAAGTACCGTTATTTTATATTCAGTTTATATATTTTTTTTTAATTTTACTTGATAATCGAGTAAAAACTAATTCTATTTAAAGAACATACCATACACATAACAAAATCTATGAAAAAAAAAATTTATCAACAATTGATTTTGACTATAATAATGGACCCAACTTATTTTAATGAATTTATCCAAGCAAAAAATTTAGCTAAACTTTCGACTTTGATGCCGAACTGTACAGTGATAGAACAACTAATTGAAAAAAAACCTCTGAATCATGAACATTAAAACAAGATCAGTTAATCAGAACAGTTATTTTTATTAAAATTTGTAAAATATAAAAAAAATGACTTCTCGCCACTCTGGCCGATGCAACAGCCCCACAGTGCGTCGTCGGTCTGTGCGTCCATCTGTACACTTTTCCACTGCCCAAACGCGTTAACGGATTTTCTTCAAATTTGATACATACTTGTATGATTTTTACCTTATATCGAAAGTTGTTTTTTGGTTTTTGAATATCTCGCCTAGAACTAGGCAATACCTCCTATATAACGGTTTTGAGTTATTGGGGTTTTCTCGAAAACGGCTATAACAATTTTGTTAAAAGTTGGCGTATGTATTATGTTCAGTGATTACAACAAAACTGCATATCTAGTTTTTCTAAAAAAACCCGAACATCAAAGAAACAGCGTTGCCGTTTTTTTTCAAATTTATTTTTATTTCTTTTTTTTTTTGTGAATATGTCGTAAACCGCTTACGAGATATTCACAAAAAAAAGCGATTTTGACTAAATCTTTTGCACAGATATTTCATATAATCTTAAAGAATCTAATTAAGTTTTAAAAAATTATATTTATTAATTAAAAATTCAAAAATTAAAATTAGTTTCATTTTTACATAATATTAACTTTTCTTGTAAAAATATATAACTAAAGCAAAACCCTATATTTTGTTAATTTCTAACACAGTAATTTTTTTTTATAAACTTTGAGAGGCTTTAACGTCTATAACAACTTTAACCCAAAGAGCAAGTATGTGCGATCCAGTCGTGCATTTTATTAGTCTTCTCCACCATCGTAAAATTAAAATCTCAAATTTGTTTTCACACGAAACTAATACTTGCCCTAGAGAGCAAGTAAAAAGTACCACCTAAAAACAAGAAAATTGCCCCATTGAGCTGTTTTACTTAGAAATCTTATTAAAATTAATGATATTAGAGAAAATTTATTGATTTCATAAAGAAAATCTTATTAAAATTTTAATTAGATTTCGCAGTTTGCAGTTTGTACTTAAACCAAAATTGGCTCTGTTAATTTGGCTGGACTAGAGGGTTAAATGCTTGTCAAGTTGTCTCGGCAATTAGGCTCGATCCCCGGCATGAACCAATTTGTTCTTTATTTTACTTTTTGTTAAATAAGAATATCTTCTTGGATAGAAACAATATAGAAATCTTATTGTTTTTCATCTATTTTATATGGTTGATTTTTCTCTGTGATAACCTTGTTCACTGTTGCTTTTAAAAGATTTTAAGAGTATGCAAACGCATGCATTTTGTTTAAACCTTATAAATGTATTTAAGGAATTTCGTGATAGCACCAAGTTTAAAAACAAAATATTTAGACAAAACTATAAGATAACAATAAAAACAATTAAAAATTTATTGGAAAAATACAATTTTTCTTATGAAAAATTATCATATTCTGTTAATAAATATGAACAAATAAGTACGCAAGGATACTATAGCCTTTATTTGAAATTATTTGAAAATTTGCTTTTTACTTGCTCTATAAGGCAAGTAATGGTTTCTTAAAAAAAAATTGAGGTTTTTATCAAAACCAACATTAAGATGATGGAGAAGTTCAAAAAAGTGGGTTTCGTCATGCCGTCCGTTGGTCTGTGCGTCTGTTCGTCTGTTCGTTTGTGCGTCCATCTCCACAGAGATCCACCGCCTAAACGGGTGGACGGATTGCAGGAAATTTGGTACAGATAAAGATTACATTTTTGTAATTTCCAAGGTTGTTTTTGAATATCGATTAGAACGAATACATCCCATATAACGGTTTCGATTCATGGGTTTTTTCTCGAAAACGTCTCTAACGATTTTGATTAAACTTGGTGTATGTTACTGATACTACATTTTTAGTTTTTTCTCAAAAATACGAATAACGGAAATATGATGAACACGATTTTCGGGAAATTTTTAATTTTTCTTAGTTATTTATGTATTAAGTATATCGTTACTGGCTCAACTAATTTCGTTCGAAACTTGTGATCAGGTTAGTTTTTCAAAAAAAAAAAATTGAAAAACAAAAAAATGATATTTTTTCGAATTTTTTTTTTTCAATATACAAATACATACATAATAATTTTGAGCTACAAGAGCAAGTTCGTGCGATCCAGTCGTGCATTTTATTTTTAATGCTAAGCCGCCTTACTATCATGTTTAATAGTCCAGTCCAGTCAATGAAGCCATTTAACTCAGCCAAAACTCCAACGGTGGAAATTTAATGCTTTCTTCACCAGATGCACAATTATTTTGCTGAGCCACCTCACTGCGATAATATTGGGTTAAGTTTCCCTTTTTGAATTAATTCCCAATGCCAAAGTTTTATTCCACCATTCTTTAATAATTCAAGTTTATTAATCTCGTAATTTTCAATTTGAAACTAAAAAGAAATAAAATAACATGACACCATGAAGAAATATTTTTAATCAGTACGGATGCCCTATATAAACGCTCTGATGGAGACAATATGTCAGCATTTGCATTATATTCTTGACACAAGGACGATACATTAACTTAAATACAAGAAGCGCTTCACCACACTTCGATTTTTATTTCGAAATACGTACCTTTGAACAAAATTATGTGATACAATTCTTATTATTGTAAGCCATGTTTTAAAATGTACATAAATTCTTTTTTTAAGATTTAAAAAGAAAACAGCTTGAATTAATAAAGAAACTATACAAATCGTTAAAAAGGGAAAAGCTTCTGATTCTAGAAAACTTTCGGATAAAGCACAAACTTAAGAGAAGAGATAATTTGATTTCAGATGAAGTTTTTCTCTGAGAAAAAGCTTTGCACCTAATCATTTAATAAATTCGATAAATGTAAATATTTTGGTATAAAGGAAAGCAAAAACTCATAACGTAAATAATGTGAAAATGATAACTTCAATCCACATAATTTGTTCTAAAGCAAAAAGAATGGCAGTTTTTCTTTGTGAGTTTGAATATATTTTTTTTAAATATACATAGCTACCTACTCAGTTAAAGATTTAAAGCACAAACATTCATTAAAATTGTGATGTTAGATACTTATGTTTTCAAGATATATTTAGATGAAAAACCTACATTCTTTTATTTTTTGTATGCTACATCAAGCAACGCAAGCTTTGTGACAGATCCATACATTTGGTAGGTTGCTTTAAGAATCTCCATGGGTTGTGTATGAGCGAAATGGTAAATTCGAAAATAAACAAAGAGTCTATTTTGCTTGTCGAATTGTCTTAAATGCTTAATAGTCTCATCAATTAAACAATGTCTATAAAAGTGTCTGACTACGTGCTTTTGAGTCCAGCCAAATTCCCACATCAATACACTAGCCTGACGAGTCTTCGAATCCAGCCCTGATGGTGTATACGCAGCAGACGAGGACAATTATTGTAATAACCATCTTAAGCTAGTTTTAGTACCTATGTACTGTTAACGATAAGGTTAAAATAATTCTGCTGTTTATCATAGCGTCAGTTGATATTAGAAACTTAAATTATAATGATGAAATCCTTACCTAGACCAATGAGACAAATTCACAAAATACATTCATTCTTATAATTCTTTGGATTGAAATCCGTCACACTTTAAGTTAATAGGTCTTACCAATAAATCAATCGCTAAACACGTGGTTAGATAGTCTCCAAGGTAAACTTTAAAGTCTTATTTGATTGTGTATTTACCAATAAGAAAATTTAATACGTCTTTGTACTAATTATTGCTCTACTACATTCGCTATCAAATAGACATATATGTACCTACAGCTGAAAAAAATGACACTTGTTAACTTCCCATTGGATGTTATTGTGAATGGTACGATTTGACGAAGTGAAAATGTTGAATATTTAATAAGTAGTTTTTTTATTACTACAACATGAAAAAAAAAATTGTAAAATGGCTTTCGTCTGAAATATAGAACACATAATTCTATCGACTTCGGGATAATTTTATTTCACTTACACTATTTTTTATATAATAAAATTCTCAAACCTTGCTTAAAAAAACCGTTTTTAAGAAAAAATTAATGCACATCTAAAACCAAAACTTCAAAAATATTAAGTTAACCGTTTTAGAAAAAAAAATTTAAGGGTTTCAAATTTTTGATATCAAATGATTTAAGAAGCATCATCAAAATCAGTGGAGTCGTTTAAGAGAAACTCAAAAGTGAAAAAAACGGTTCTATGGTATGTACCGTTATTAACATTTCTAAAAATACTTTTTTTTATTTCAAAAGTCCGGCCTTACTAACAAAAGTAAATACATTTTTTTTATTAAAATCGTTTGAGCACTTTTGGATTCAACTTTTCCATACATATATATATTATATGTATGGCAGGTACCGTTAATTTTTGATCTAAAAAAAAATTTAATTTCCCCTCTAGGAAATCACCAAAGACCCTTAGCCAAAGTATCCACAGACAGACAGAATTGTGAGACCCACTTTTTTTTTGCATTCTCTATCATCATATCATCTTATTGCTTGATTTCTAATAATAATCAGATCTTCACGATTGAGGTCTCCAGACTTAGGAAAAATTACAGAGCATCAGTTTCAATATTCAAAATTTCAAATTAAGGGGATTAACCTTTCTCAGATGAATTGAAATTATCGCGTTTTTTAACCCCTCGAAAGCGACAGAAGGCTGAAAAAAAACCTGTCAGGCTATTGAATTTGAAATCAGGACGCGTATACCAAAAAACTGCATACTCAGATTTCGGTTATACGTCCACTCCCAAAATTTCTTAAATTTTTTTCGAGTAATTCATTTAACAAAAAATACAAACCCATACCTGAAAAAAATAATGTTTTAACCCCTTATCGATTCTATAGAGAAAGGCCATGGAAAATTCTAGTCAAATGCATTATTTGCCATTTACAACTAAATATGTAAAAATAATTCGATAGCAAAATAAATTTTAAAGCTAAAATGATTTTTTTTTCATATTTTTGTTAAAAAAAAATCAACA
Organism: Meliscaeva auricollis; assembly: GCA_948107695.1. Classification (NCBI taxonomy): domain Eukaryota; kingdom Metazoa; phylum Arthropoda; class Insecta; order Diptera; family Syrphidae; genus Meliscaeva; species Meliscaeva auricollis. The sequence continues at coordinate 42,399,970 of OX403618.1, forward strand.
CTACGTTTCTGGCTCTAAGATAACACTGGTCTGCAAAAATTAAGTTTGTGTCCTTCATATAATTTTTTTTAATTTTGTAAGATTGGAATTTTCTGAATCTAAATCACAAAACTTTTTTATATAAAAATCGCGTCGCTTTACAGGCTTGCCCAAACCAAAGTGCGACAGTACGAAACGACAGTGCGGAAATATTTATTTACACAGCGTCAAATGGAAGTACCCACACCAAATGGAAGTAGCGCAAAGCTTTTTTCATATAAAAAAGCCCCTCAAGCCCCCCCCCTGGCTCTACGTACCTGGGTCCAGAGGAATTTTTCAAAGTATTGAATTTTGTTTTGAAGAATTTCTACTAACGGTACCTGCCAGAACCGTTTTTACTTGCGATATACATAAATAGGTGCTATAGGGCAAGTTTAGGATCCGTAATAAAAATCGAACTCGAGATAACAAAAAAAACATGCCATTACGAGAATTAGAGAATGCAAAAAATGTGGGTCCCGCAATTCTGTCTGTCCGTGTGTCTGTTTGTTTGTCTATGTATACCTACAGCCTAAGCCGATCAACCGATTTTATTGAAACTTGCTGGTAAAGGGTCTTTGGTGATTCCCTAGAGGGGAAATTGAATTTTTTTTTAGGACAAAAACTAATAGTCTAAGAGCCGACAGCAAATTTTGGGAGTGGAGGTATAAACAAAATTTGTATACCTAAACGTATGTGTAGATATGCACGATTACATATCAAATCCAAAAGCCTGGTAGCGAATCTTTTCAGCCGGGGCCTTAGGCGGCCGTTCGAAAAATGCATGTTTTACCATTTGTGTGTCGGAGGTATAACCACTTCAATTCATATGCAAACGATAGAGAATTTTGCACTGATTTCAAATACCTAGGTACCAGACGTTTTACCTTCAGCTTTGTCCGTGCCAGACGCCCACGAAAAGAGCGAAAAATCTACTTTTTGTGTCAGGGGTATAACCATTTGATTGATATATCAAAATATCTGAATTGTTCTCCTGATAAAAAAGTGTGTGCCAGACGTTTTGTGTTCAGCCTTCACACTGCCAGACGGCCTTGACCCTGCCAGACGACCTTAAACATCCAGAAATGCATATTTTTTAGAAAAAAATATAAAAAAACTCTCTTTTTTAATATAAAACTATATGTTGGTCACTTCAAACAAATCTCTATCATTTCCTCATACCAAACATATATAGGTAAGTCTCAGACGGATTGCATTTAGCATTCACCCTGCCAGACGACCTTAAAAATCCAGAAATGCATTTTTTTACAAAAAAATATAAAAAAACTCTCTTCTTTTAATATATAAACATATGTTGGTCGCACCAAACTAATCTCTACCATTTTCTCATAACAAATATATAAGTTTTAGAAGGATTGCATTCAGCTTTCACCCTGTCAGACGACCTTAATCCTCCAGAAATGCATTTTTTTACAAAAAAAATATAAAAAACTCTCTGCTTTTAATATATAACCATATGTTGGTCACACCAAACTAATCTCTACCATTTCCTCATAACAAATATATAAGTCTCAGAAGGATTGCATTCAGCCTTCACCCTGTCAGACGACCTTAATCATCCAGAAAGGCATTTTTTTACAAAAAAAATATAAAAAACTCTCTTCTTTTAATATATAACCATATTTTGGTCACACTAAACTAATCTCTACCATTTCCTCATAACAAATATATAAGTCTCAGATGGATTGCATTCAGACTTCACCCTGCCAGACGACCTGAAACATCCAGAAATGCATTTTTTTACAAAAAAATAATAAAAAATTCTCTTCTTTTAATAAAGGGTGTTATTTGGAATAACCCGCTATTTCGGTAGCTGTCACTTTTGAAGCTGTCATTTTTTGACATTTGACAAGTAGAAACTACGCTATTAATAAAAATGGAATGATACACGCTTCAACAACGCATTGAAATTATTAAAATTCACTATAAAAATGGTAAAAATTTGGCAGAGACGGTTCGTAAAACTAAAACATTTTTGGGTCGTCGTGAAGCACCTTGTCGGACCGCAATACAGAAATTGGTGGACAAATTCGAGCTGTTGGGACAAGTTAGTGATGTGAAGAATAAAACCCGTGCACGTCGCTCAAGAACAACTGAGAATATTGCTGTTGTAGCCCAAAGTGTTGAAGAAAACCCAGGTTTGTCCATTCCTCGTCGTTCTTTGGAATTAGGCATTCGACAAACGTCATTACACCGTATTTTGCATAAAGACTTGGGTCTTAAGGCTTATTAAGTTCAGTTAACACAAGAACTCAAGCCGGCTGATCATCAACAACGTCGTGTCTTTGCTGATTGGGTCCTTGGAATGCATGAAAATGAACCGGAATTTCATCGAAAAATCATCTTGACTGATGAGGCCCATTTCCACCTCGGAGGCTACGTCAACAAGCAAAACTGTCGCATCTGGGGCTCGGAAAACCCAAGAGTTATTGTTGAACAGCCTCTCCATCCTCAACGCGTGGCTGTTTGGTGCGGTTTATGGTCCCGCGGGGTCATTGGACCTTACTTTTTCGAAAATGAGGCTGGAGCAACAGTTACGGTCAATGGATTGCGCTATCGAGAGATGATTAATGATTTTTTATGGCCTGAATTGGATGGTATTGATCTGGACAACGTTTACTTTCAACAAGACGGCGCTACGTGCCACACAAGCAATGAAACCATCGATCTTTTACGGGAAAAGTTTCCGGACCGTGTTATCTCTCGAAGAGGTGATCACAATTGGCCACCGAGATCTTGTGATTTAACACCTTGCGACTTCTTCTTTTGGAGCCACGTGAAAGATAAGGTCTACGCCAACAGCCCAGCGTCGATTCAAGACCTCAAAGATGAAATTCGTGAGGCTATCGAGGACATAGGGCAGCCACTTTGCGATTTGGTTATGGAAAATTTCATGAATGGGATATGGTCCTGTAAGCGTGGTTTTGGCGGCCATTTGGCTGATGTTGTGTTCCATTATTAACGGCATACCTTCTTCTTTATAATGAAATAAACATCCGATCATTTATCTCCAAAAATGATAATCTCCAATATCAAAATAACACCTCTTATTGGAAAACCCTTTATATAACCATATTATGGTCACACCAAACTAATCTCTACCATTTCTTCATAACAAATATATAAGTCTCACACGGATTGCATTCAGCCTTCACCCTGCCGAGCGTTCAGTATCCTGAAATTAATTTCTGATAATTTTTGAACCGGAAATTAAATTAGGATTATTTTTGTCAATGTAAATTTTTTTTTTAATTCTATAAATTAAATTATAACACTCCAAAGATAAGCTTAAAGCGGCCCATACACACGACACTCGTGCACACACCGACTTTTCTCAAGATGAAATATGATTTATTGTTTCAAAGGATATATAGTTTCATTGTTCAATAATTAAAATTAAAAGTAATAAAAGAATTAAAATTGTAAGTGTTTTCAGTAAGAACAAACACTTCAAGATTCCTTATAGGTAGGCAAAGACTGTAAAATTTTTTGTTGAGACTTTCATAATATACAATTGAAACAATGGCGAAATTTGCCGTCTTCTGTCAGAGGGACAGTTCATAATAAACATATATTTTAAGTAAATTCTGTAACAGTTAGTTTTCCTTAATTTAAAGTTGCTTCCCAGTATTTATAGATTGAGTCCCATTGTTTGCCATTTAATAATCTCTTGATTTCTTCTAAGGTTAAGGTTGGTTTTTCAAAACATTGGATCCTCCAGTTTCTCAATATTTGGCAAATACCGATGAAATGGAACGTGTTTTCTCTAGCATGCTGTTTAAAAGTGTGCAGAAATTGGTTTCGGTGCTGTTAAAAGATGTTCCATTCAGATTAAGCAGTTCCCCTCTCGCTCTAAATATCAGAGATATTTTCCTGCAACTGTTTGTATCGGTCAAATAGTTATTTTCGTTCAGGTTTTGGACAAGAGTTTGGTATATAATGAGATTTTCTGGTTCATGTGCCTTTTCTGTATATTTTTTTCTGTGGTTTATGTATAATTATATTATTATCTTGTAAATTTGAGTTTTTAGTTCCAGAGGTCTCTCCAGGTTTATAACTAAAGGAGTTACTTAACTCCTTAACTCAGCTAAATCTTTCCATTTTTGTATAAAGGGGTGGTTCCGTCGTATGGCGTGCAGCACTAATACGTTGTAATGTTTCTTGACTTTAAGTTGAGATGAATTTTATAATGTAGTCTACATGTAGTTTTAGTCTGAAAACGTAGAGTGCGGCTAATCCAGTTTCATGAAGAAGCATATAGTTCGTTGTATTTTAAGTAGTTGGAATACGTTTTTAATAAAGAAGCTTCGTAGTTTTTCGACTTACTCGTATTCTTGGAAGCCCCATAACTGAGCTCCATAGCACATCATTGTACGTAGTACCGCCTTATACGCACTTTTTACTTGCGATATGGGTACCATATATCAAGTTATGCATTCGTAAAAAAAAAAAGTTGAGATAACAATCAAACATGACAGTCAGATAGAGAGTGAGAAAAAAGTGGGTCCGACAATTCTGTCTGTCTGTCTGTATGTATCAGAGACAACAGCCTAAACGGATGGGTCGATTTACTTCAAACTTGGTATGTAGCGTTTTTTGGAGACTATCCCCAGACGTTTTTTGAATTTTTTTTTTTGGACCAAAAATAACGGTACCTGTCATATACCGGTTTTAGAAAAACTCATTTTCTCAAAAATGGTTCCTACTATATAACCGTTTTTTTTAAATTCTGATTTTCTCCTGCATTACTCAATTAATTTAGCCATTTTTTTTGTATTAATGCTTTTAAGTTGCCGTAATAATATTTTATAAAAATTTCGAAAATTATTTTTTTGGATTAAAAAAAAAAAAAAAAAAGTTTGAAATTTTTTTTTGAAAAATCCTTTTTTAGAAAACTATTCAATATTTTTTTTTCAAAACGCAATTTTTAGATTTTGATAAATAATATCTTAAAAATGGCTTCAATTTTTTTTTATAAAAGTCCTTGCAAAATTTTATATAGAAAAAATAGTTTTTTTTTTAGAAAACGGCTCTAACGATTTTCAAAATTTTATCAAAATGTATCATTATGGAAGAAATCAGATTGCATACTTCGTTTTCAGGTTAAATTTATATAAGAAGCTGTTTTAGTCATTTCAAAATCGAATTTTATGCTTTTTTAATTTTTTTTAAACTGCATTTACAATTTTTTAATTAAAAAGCCTTAGCATAAAAAGTAACTTTATCTATATAAGAGCAAAAACGTGCGACCCAGTCGTGCATTTTTTTTTCAAAGTAGACTCCAACTAATATTAATTGCATTTTTTGTTGTTTCGTATCGAATGTTGGAGCAAAAATAATAAAATATGTAAATGTATTATATTATCTTTGCTTTGACCACTTCAATATTCACTCGACAGCGGTAACATTTCTCTCTTTGTGAACATCTTCCTCTCGTACATCCTGCTATCATAACTTTCGATTTATCAAGATTTAAAATAAGTTTCCACACATTGCAATACTCGTTTAACTTATTTTTCATCAACTGTAAACTTTCGGGTGATCCAGCAAGTAGAATCAGGTCATCAGCATAAATATGCGATTTTATAACTGTATTAGCTAGTATGTTGATTCCGGCAGGTAGACAAGCTGTCACATCGTCTATGAAAAGCACTAACAAAATGGCACTTAAAAAAACATCCAGTTTGTGTTTCAAACCATTCTGATGCTTTTGGTTCATCCCATACTGCTAACTTAGCTCCGTTGTACAGTTTCTTTATTATTCTAAGCATTTTTGTCGACATACCCAGTTGATTTAATTTGAAATATAGTGCGTTTCTATATATAGTGTTAAAAGCCGCCTTGAAATCAACAAAGACGATGTATAAGTTTCGTTGACGGAATCGGAATACCTGTATTGTATTTATTGCGAAGATTAAATCGGTTGTGGGGAAACCTGACAGGAAACCCGATTGAGCTTATTTTCGTCCACCCATTTTGTTATACACTGCTGTAAAGATTTTTGCTATGGAATTTGTGAATGAGATACCTCATTAATTTGTTGGATCAGTTGGGTCTCCTTTCGTAAGTATCGGAAATACCAGAGGTCCTTTGAAGAGGTCGGGTACCTGCCGTATTAAAAATGTGGTTAAAACTTTCGCATATTTTGCGAAGAAATTGAATTGGTGCATTCAAATTGCATACTTTGATGATAATTTCATTTAAAATTAAAAAGTCTTAGCAATCCAGGCAACTTTACCTATAACAGCAAGTACATTCGATCCAATCGTGCATTTTATTTACCTTGCTCTTAAGGGCCCAACCCAAAGAATTCGTCGCTTGCGTTCTGTCAACGAATCCGTTGTTGATGAAGTTAAAAGTTTGGCTACTTTTTCTATGGGTTAGCCCCTTAAGTTCGGCTCCGTTTTATGGGTCGCTTCATATGTGTATTTCATCGAGCTGTCAGTTGAAAACGTTGACGTAACGCACGCGACAGATTCTATGGGCTGGCCCCTTTAGCTCCTGAGAAGTTAACTACTCAACCATCACAGCTCAAGGATGCAATGGGATCTAACGCTTGTCGTTAGTTTTTTTTATCGGAAACCGCTTGCAGGTGATGATGATTTTAAATGCTATAATGATGAATAAAATATTAATGAAAATGCTGGATATCTACATAGGTTTGACTTAATGCCACTTAATTTCTATAAAGTAAATTGCTGCCATGGTTCTTATTCTTTAGCCTTTATTTGACCTTAATACAAAATTTCCTCGTTACGTGTGTAATTGTCTGAAAATATCTCCCTCAAAAATGGTTGAAAAATAAAGAAAATTTTCTTTATGACCTGCTGTGATAATTGAAGCCACAACAAAAATAAAATAAAACAGAAAGAAAACAAAGTTTAATTTCTACTTTTATACAGCCGATTTTTTTTCCCAGCAAATGATGTTGGCCATTTATTATGTGTAATAGGAAAACAATCCGTCCAAATCAATGGAAGCAATTTAATTAATTAGGTTTCTAAGACAGAATATTCTTGCACACTGCGGTTTCTATATTATATTAGGTACTCTTTATATATTTTCGCAAATCATTTGTTTATATGTACACCTATTCGAATAACAAAAGGGTCCTGGTTGTATAATAAAGTCGTTTTTCTTAATTACCTAACGAACTGATTGTTCTTGCCATGACCATTGGCCAAGAGCCAGCCGGAGTAAAGAATGGGTATGGGTAAGCAGAATAGCTTTATTTTTCCTTGCACGCGTAATTAAACAATTAAATCTTAACCGTAATATAAACCGAATTATTAAGATACAAATAATTTTCAGAAAACAGGTAAATTGAAATAAAACGATGGTGCCCTAGCTCTTGGCTTTAGCGGAAATAACAGCCACGGGTGGTGCCTGGTCATGGAAAGTCGTTTTGTGTAGGTTGATCTGAAACAAAAATTATGTTGCGAGTTGGTGACTATAAAGCTATTGACCAAAAATTCTGACAAGTTACACAACACCTAGTTATGAGTTCTCTGATGAATAGGTACCACAATGAACACAGAGCGTAAAGGTATCGTTATTTGACTGCTAGTACATAAATAGATATGATTGATCTGGTTCATTATTTTATGAGTTTTTGATAGAATTAATGGCGCTGTATCGGTCAACTAAATGTGATATTAAACATATTACAATAAAATAAATTATCTGCTGCCCAAATAGCCAGAGGATATCGTCTATATTCGAAAAGATTGGATTGGAAAATTTGTCGTTTCACAACCGAATTGTAGGTACTCATTGCATGAGCTGGATAATGGTGGCCGTAATTATTTATATTTACTTTACTTTACTCAATCTAATTGCGATAGTCGCGACGTTATTGTCCAGACATTGTGCTTTGCCACGGTTTTTGGTATTAATTAAGATTAAATAAAAAATCACTTTTATATCGAGTACTACCAACGCTGAAAATTTAATGTTTTCTTCGCAGTGCGCACAATTAACTTTTCTTTCAATGCTAAGGCGCCTCACTTTATTACCCGTATAAACTTAGCATGACAACTTTTGAAAAGGTAATTTTTTTTTGGCTCAGTAATTGCCGTATAATTGCCGCATTTATGCCGTGAAGTCAAAAAAATTGCCGCGTTCTTAGTTTGGTCAGAATTTGATCGGAAGTGTTTGTCATGCTAACTTTATATAAAGTTAGCATGACACTTTTTAATTTTTGGTCAAATCAAATTTTTTTTTTGCTCATTAATTGCCGAATAATTGCCGTATTTATGCCGTGAAATCAAAAAAAAAAATTGGGCTCTTTGTTTTTTCAGAAAAAAATAAAAACTTTTTTTTAAACCCAAATTCCATATAAAGTTAGCATGACACACCCTGTATTTCGTTAATCACTGGTCAATATCAAATTTTTTTTGGCTCATTAATTGCAGCATTCGGTTTATATGTAAACTGTAAAACCAAAAAAATTGCCGCGCTTTTGGTTAAAAAGAAAAAAAAAAAAAAACATTTTGTGACGTCATTCCATATAAAGTTAGCATGACATATCCAGTATTTCGAAAATCACCTGTCAAAACTAAAATTTTTTTTGCTCATTAATTGCCGCATTGGGTTTATATGTGAAATGCAAACTCAAAAAAATTGCCGCGCTCTTGGTTTTTTCAGAAAAAAATAAAAACTTTTTTTTAAACCCAAATTCCATATAAAGTTAGCATGACACACCCTGTATTTCGTTAATCACTGGTCAATATCAAATTTTTTTTGGCTCATTAATTGCCGCATTCGGTTTATATGTAAACTGCAAAACCAAAAAAATTGCCGCGCTTTTGGTTAAAACGAAAAAAAAAAAAAACATTTTGTGACGTCATTCCATATAAAGTTAGCATGACATATCCAGTATTTCGAAAATCACCTGTCAAAACTAAAATTTTTTTTGCTCATTAATTGCCGCATTGGGTTTATATGTGAAATGCAAACTCAAAAAAATTGCCGCACTCTTGGTTTTTTCAGAAAAAAATAAAAACTTTTTTTTAAACCCAAATTCCATATAAAGTTAGCATGACACACCCTGTATTTCGTTAATCACTGGTCAATATCAAATTTTTTTTGGCTCATTAATTGCCGCATTCGGTTTATATGTAAACTGTAAAACCAAAAAAATTGCCGCGCTTTTGGTTAAAAAGAAAAAAAAAAAACATTTTGTGACGTCATTCCATATAAAGTTAGCATGACATATCCAGTATTTCGAAAATCACCTGTCAAAACTAAAATTTTTTTTGCTCATTAATTGCCGCATTGGGTTTATATGTGAAATGCAAACTCAAAAAAATTGCCGCGCTCTTGGTTTTTTCAGAAAAAAATAAAAACTTTTTTTTAAACCCAAATTCCATATAAAGTTAGCATGACACACCCTGTATTTCGTTAATCACTGGTCAATATCAAATTTTTTTTCTCATTAGTTGCCGCATTGGGTGTACATGTAAACTTCAAACTCAAAAAAATATCCAAAAAAGAAATAAAAACCAAATTCTAGTTATAATAGTTAATAATTGTGTTACGAAAAAAAAACACGTTTGATGATTATTAAAGGTTTTCAATAATAATTATCTCAATGGGAAATTTCTTATATTTTTTAACTTTATTGATGTTTTCATTTTGTATAGCTTTCGGCAGGTTAGTGTGTAAAGGCGTTGCTTTTAAATCCTTGGGTCTTGTGTTCGGGGACGCAGGTGGATGATGACATTTTTTTTTATTTTTTTTTTTTTTTTTAGAAATTTGAAATTTTAAAATGGCAGCCAACACATTAAGGCGAATTTAAACTGATACCGCCCAGCAGCCAACATTCGACAACAGAATCACGGATAACGGCACCATATCACTGATCTCTGTTTTATTTATTATGGAGTGCAACATATTTATTGATATAAAAAAGAGATTGCTTTTACCTTTTAAATAAACCAAAATTTATTAAATTTCACTGTCGGTAAAGTCAATCAAAAAGGGAGCAATTCGTGTTTACGTATTAAATTATAGATTTGAGTTCAATTTAAAAAAAAATATAATAGTGGTATTCATACAACTTGGTAAACCTGGTAATAAATGGTAGTAATTCTGGTAATTGAATTGTCAATTTTTATAGGAAATCTTTACCAGAATATGGTAAAATTTTCCACACAAATTTGTTTTCCACACAAATGGTAATTGTGGAAAACTTTTAACGTTTAATTTTTGCCAGTTTAGATTTAACCAGCCAATAATATGAAGCTTTTTGACGAAGGCGAGGAAAGAACCAAAATTTCCTCCAAATAATTCTGCCAATACTCTGATGGAAGGAACATCTGCAAATATGAAGGTAAATAAAAGGATTTTTAATCAATTCTTTTTAATTTTGTTTATTTGTTATCTTCGAATAATACTTAAAAAAAGTTCTGTATAAGCCTAAGAATGTATACATTTTTAATGTTTCACACAGCGAAATTGCAAACGAACAATTTTAGATGTATTCATGAAACCTGGTAAACGTGGTAAAATGGTAATTCTGGTAATCGAACTGTCAAATTTTCTATAGGAAATCTTTTCCAGACTTTTTTTAAACTTTTAAGGCTTGCCCAAACACAAGTGCGACAGTGCGACACGACAACGCCAACATTTATTTACACAGCGTCACCCACACCAAATGCGATTAAGCGCAAAAAACGTTTTTCATATAAAAATCGTGTCGCACATGTCGTGACAGTGCGACGCACTGTCGCACTTTGGTTTGGACAAGCCTTTAAACACAAATTTGTTTGGTAAAAGTTTACCATCTGGAAATTAATGGTAATTGTGGAAAATTTTTAACGTTTAATTTTGGCCAGATTATATATAATCAACCACAAATATGTACTTAGCTATTTGACGAAGGCGAGGAAAGAACCATAATTTTCTCCAAATAATTAAAGTACCAATACATAATCTAGACACATTTACCCAAGTTGATTTTAGAGGCGTTCATGAAACATGCGTGGTAATCTTTCCCATTTAACCTGATGGAAAAGTTTTTCATGAATACCCCTTGTGTTTTTGCTTTTCTTGGTGGAGACCCTGGGTAACGGAGATTTTGGAGTCAGCACTCTCAACTTAAAAGCCTATATTCATCAAACGCTCATAAGTTTTAAGCACTTATAAACCAATTCAACAAGGTATATTCATGCAAAAAGTTTGATTCAAATAGAAGAACTGTTGTTTTTGAAGTGGTGCCATCCCACTGATCTTTGTAGTACCTCTACTCTCAAAATTTATTTTCTTGTATACAAATATACAAAAAAACAACAATAAATGAACTAAAATTCATTCCTTCCGGTAGAAAATAATAAGAGTAGGTATTCATGCTACGATGTAAGCCACTGAGTTATTTTACCATTGGTGTAACTTTCCCATTTGGTGAGATTTATCCTTCTTTGATGAATACCTAAAGGTTTGCCTAGATTAAAGTGTCACAATAAATTTTGTCGTTGTCGTGTCACACATGTCGTGTAGCACTGTCGCACTTTGGTTTGGACAAGCCTTTATTCAACTGGGAAATTTACGCCATTGCATGAATACCCTTATTATGTCGGACAGTAAATAGTGAGTGCAAAATGTGTCGAGATATCTCCCAATAATTTCAATAATCTTCAAAATCACTGGGTGAACTGCGTACTGCTGAACGAAAAGCAGAAAGAAATGTTTTGTTTATAATTTTATGGTGGAATTTTTCGTTTCACTTCAGCAGCATACTGGGCCTTGTGCCTGTTTCGACTAGGGCAAATGAGATGTTGATCAACTTGCCAAATGAACTTCCAAATGCTATAATTTGTCATAAAAATTACAAATCTGGAACGAGATAATTTCCACGAAATTATCTCAGATTATCCATTACACTCACCTATTTCTGCAATTTTTGCATTGGAATTCTTCACAAATTCATTCTGTATAGGAGATAAGGAAACAAACTGCATCGTTTATACAAAGAGTTGTGCAAGAATGAAGAGTCAAATACAGAAAACAGCAAATGAGCTGTCAAACGAAATGAGATAATTTGTAATGAAAAACTTTTTATCGAATTTGCTATTAGATCGGATTATCCATGACACACACCTATTTCTGCACTGTGAGTAGGTCACAAAATTGTTCCGCATAGGAGAGAAGAAAACAGGTATAAGCGTTTTGTTGTTAATTTGTTTCCAATGTTACAATCTTTGCAATAAACCGTTGGTTTGAAACACTGAACTCAATAGTACCTACTCTGGATAGTGTATTACTTTCAGAGTCTACAACTTTGGATTCCAATTGAAGACGTAACAGTGACTGTAATAATCTACCCTTTTTCCTTGCTCTTTATACAATGACAGACGTCACAATTTGTTAACTGAAAATATACTTCATAATCGAATTCAATTGGAATCAACATTTTGTATGCATAAGCTATCCAGTGCATTATATATATTAGTGGTTTGAAATCAAAATTAATAATGTATGATGTACAAATAAAATACGATAGGCGATTAGGCGCGATTAAAAAAAACTACCACATATTGGTGGCTCCACCCTATGTTGTCAGGTTTCCTCACTTTGACGGCTAGGTGGCGTGATACCAACTCTTAAATTTTATGTTACATTGTACATACCGTTAGGACTGTATGTATATGTGAGTGTCTCTGTCTGGAAAGCATTTTTATAACTGTTTTACCTCAGCGACCGCGATCGTTTTAAAGACAAGTTAATTCGTGTTATTTCGTCAAAAAGTCTTGTGTAAAAAATAATTTCCAATCTAAACCACGAAGAAAAAAACGATAAGGAACTAGATGCTTTATTATGTACCATTTTGTAGCAAGAAGAATATTGAATCTGCCCTCTAAATGTGTGGAACCGATTATACCGAAACAAATTGAACACCGCGTTAATCCAAAATTTAGCCGAGTGGAATTGAGAATGTAATTGAATACATCAACTCTTGAAGCTATGTAAAATGAATCCAAATTTATTTAAGATATGTAGGGGTCTCATTTATATAAAATCTCGATGATTGAAGATTTAAAATAAAAAGTTATATTATAACCGATGTTAAGTTTAATACGCTTCAAGGGAATCGATGATTTTATAAGTTATGTTATATTAATGGGTGCAAACTATTAAACTTCATTTACAAAAAAAAAGAATAGTGAAAACTAATCGATGAAAATTGGTGTACTCGGTTAAACTTTCTGCCAACAAATCAAGATGAATCATGTTTCTTATAGGTATATTCCCATATATTAAGTTTTACAATAAATTCTCTTCTTAGGTCAGCTTGTTTAAAGAATCTAATACGAGTTCATCAAGAATTATTGCTTCGTGATTCGTCATGGGATCCCGATAATTTGTTAGGACTCCATGATATGAGTAATGATGATGAGCTTTATGATAACGTGACTATGAAGATAAACTGGAAAGAAACATTTGGGTAAAATAGACGAGGCTTCTAAAAGACCAAAGGAAGGAAAACGCAGTAGACACCCAATATGACTCGAGTGGAAGAAAATCTAATAAACACGAAATTATGGTCCAAAAGATGAAACTCTCAAAGCCAAAGGCAGTTTAAAAATCATTCTGGTACAGTAAAATAATTTTTAACCTCATTTATTTATATTCAACTGATTTCTTTTTTATTATCTAGGCAATTATAGTTAAGAACTAAAGAGTACAAATTCTAATCAAAACGTCTAAGGAAAGAAAAACAGTGAGGAACTGGCTAGTTCAAAAAGTATTTATCTATTAATCAAAGAATCTATATTCTGTCCTTTTTATGTGTGGACATAATTATGTGCATAAATGCAAGTTTGCCGTTTGCCCAATGACGGGTAGCAGGTTCTAAGCAATTCCTTTTATGTCATCCTGCTTACAATATTTGTCCATAAAATTAATATGAACGGCCAGGGACAACGGCGCGCGTCAAAATGATTCCGAGAAGAGCGCAAGTTTATTTTTACATATGATGATATATAATATTACTAATAAAAGCATATCGTTTTATTATTTTTTTTTTTTTGACCGAATGAAATTGATTTAAAAAAAGTAATTCAAAAATATATCTGTGCATAAACGAATTTATGTTTTTTAAGTATTTCTACGATTAGGAGGACCCAAATCACAAAAAAAAAAACGGTAGGACGATAGTTTCAAATATTACTGTCTCTATATTTTGTATTGAAATGATAGAGAAACATACTGTCGAAACGATATCGTCCTATAGTTTTCATTTTACGTTATCTGGTCCCAGGTTTTTGTATGCTGTGGCCCGATTATGTAATACAAACCGAATCGCTTAATCGCATTTGGTGTGGGTGACGCTGTGTAAATAAATGTTGGCGTTGTCGTGTCGCACTGTCGCACTTGTGTTTGGGCAAGCCTTAAAAGTTTAAAAAAAGTCTGGAAAAGATTTCCTATAGAAAATTTGACAGTTCGATTACCAGAATTACCATTTTACCACGTTTACCAGGTTTCATGAATACATCTAAAATTGTTCGTTTGCAATTTCGCTGTGTGAAACATTAAAAATGTATACATTCTTAGGCTTATACAGAACTTTTTTTAAGTATTATTCGAAGATAACAAATAAACAAAATTAAAAAGAATTGATTAAAAATCCTTTTATTTACCTTCATATTTGCAGATGTTCCTTCCATCAGAGTATTGGCAGAATTATTTGGAGGAAATTTTGGTTCTTTCCTCGCCTTCGTCAAAAAGCTTCATATTATTGGCTGGTTAAATCTAAACTGGCAAAAATTAAACGTTAAAAGTTTTCCACAATTACCATTTGTGTGGAAAACAAATTTGTGTGGAAAATTTTACCATATTCTGGTAAAGATTTCCTATAAAAATTGACAATTCAATTACCAGAATTACTACCATTTATTACCAGGTTTACCAAGTTGTATGAATACCACTATTATATTTTTTTTTAAATTGAACTCAAATCTATAATTTAATACGTAAACACGAATTGCTCCCTTTTTGATTGACTTTACCGACAGTGAAATTTAATAAATTTTGGTTTATTTAAAAGGTAAAAGCAATCTCTTTTTTATATCAATAAATATGTTGCACTCCATAATAAATAAAACAGAGATCAGTGATATGGTGCCGTTATCCGTGATTCTGTTGTCGAATGTTGGCTGCTGGGCGGTATCAGTTTAAATTCGCCTTAATGTGTTGGCTGCCATTTTAAAATTTCAAATTTCTAAAAAAAAAAAAAAAATAAAAAAAAATGTCATCATCCACCTGCGTCCCCGAACACAAGACCCAAGGATTTAAAAGCAACGCCTTTACACACTAACCTGCCGAAAGCTATACAAAATGAAAATATCAATAAAGTTAAAAAATATAAGAAATTTCCCATTGAGATAATTATTATTGAAAACCTTTAATAATCATCAAACGTGTTTTTTTTTCGTAACACAATTATTAACTATTATAACTAGAATTTGGTTTTTATTTCTTTTTTGGATATTTTTTTGAGTTTGAAGTTTACATGTACACCCAATGCGGCAACTAATGAGAAAAAAAATTTGATATTGACCAGTGATTAACGAAATACAGGGTGTGTCATGCTAACTTTATATGGAATTTGGGTTTAAAAAAAAGTTTTTATTTTTTTCTGAAAAAACCAAGAGCGCGGCAATTTTTTTGAGTTTGCATTTCACATATAAACCCAATGCGGCAATTAATGAGCAAAAAAAATTTTAGTTTTGACAGGTGATTTTCGAAATACTGGATATGTCATGCTAACTTTATATGGAATGACGTCACAAAATGTTTTTTTTTTTTTCTTTTTAACTAAAAGCGCGGCAATTTTTTTGGTTTTGCAGTTTACATATAAACCGAATGCGGCAATTAATGAGCCAAAAAAAATTTGATATTGACCAGTGATTAACGAAATACAGGGTGTGTCATGCTAACTTTATATGGAATTTGGGTTTAAAAAAAAGTTTTTATTTTTTTCTGAAAAAACCAAGAGCGCGGCAATTTTTTTGAGTTTGCATTTCACATATAAACCCAATGCGGCAATTAATGAGCAAAAAAAATTTTAGTTTTGACAGGTGATTTTCGAAATACTGGATATGTCATGCTAACTTTATATGGAATGACGTCACAAAATGTTTTTTTTTTTTTTCTTTTTAACCAAAAGCGCGGCAATTTTTTTGGTTTTGCAGTTTACATATAAACCGAATGCGGCAATTAATGAGCCAAAAAAAATTTGATATTGACCAGTGATTAACGAAATACAGGGTGTGTCATGCTAACTTTATATGGAATTTGGGTTTAAAAAAAAGTTTTTATTTTTTTCTGAAAAAACCAAGAGCGCGGCAATTTTTTTGAGTTTGCATTTCACATATAAACCCAATGCGGCAATTAATGAGCAAAAAAAAATTTAGTTTTGACAGGTGATTTTCGAAATACTGGATATGTCATGCTAACTTTATATGGAATGACGTCACAAAATGTTTTTTTTTTTTTCTTTTTAACCAAAAGCGCGGCAATTTTTTTGGTTTTGCAGTTTACATATAAACCGAATGCGGCAATTAATGAGCAAAAAAAATTTGATTTGACCAAAAATTAAAAAGTGTCATGCTAACTTTATATAAAGTTAGCATGACAAACACTTCCGATCAAATTCTGACCAAACTAAGAACGCGGCAATTTTTTTGACTTCACGGCATAAATGCGGCAATTATACGGCAATTACTGAGCCAAAAAAAAATTACCTTTTCAAAAGTTGTCATGCTAAGTTTATACGGGTCACTTTATTACGTGTTTTTGTTTTGGAAGAGCTATCCACGGTGTAGTTGCATCTACTTATACTCTGTCCAACAAAATTTGTCAGTACAGGTTTTATGGGAGAGCTTTTTTCTTACAAATGGGGCCGGTTAGCGCTTGTATCTATTCCCAAATCACCTATTGGAAAAATATACACAACCACTGACTTACCCTTCTAATGTTTTTGTGATTTCGCTTTGACGAACGTACATCCCCCATATCCTGCACCGTGCGCAACCTAAGCCACACTGATTATGTATTCCCAAACAACCCTCTTCGCATATATATATGTAATAAACATGATAAACAGAAAACAAGGTATGCTCATTAGATTTTTTGCAGGTTTTCTGTGACGTCATATTCATGGTTTTTGAGGAAAATTTTTTTTCATTGAAAACAACAACTATGCAACTGAAATTTACAACTACAAACCCGATTGTCAGCATCAGAGATCACTATTACGTCATCAGGTTTCCAAAATGGCGATCATAATAAGCATACCCATGATAAACAGAAAACAAGGTACGTATGCTCATTAGATTTTTGGCAGGTTTTCTGTGACGTCATATAGTCATATTTCTCATCGGCAGTTCGCCCGAACGTCAGTTATGGAATTGGACAAAACATTTTTTTTAATTCAAAACTAGAACAATGAAACTGAACAAAACTCGGTTGTTAGCATCGGTAGTGTCCGACGAAGGTCGATTTTCAGCCGAAGCCGAAGCCGAATTATTAGCAAAGATAATATAATACTACTACTACTACGTCATCAGTTTTCCAAAATGGCGACGTGGCGTTCATAATAAGCATAGGTACCTTGTTTTCTGTTTATCATGAGCATACCTTGTTTTCTGTTTATCTTGTATACTTAGCACATTACATACTATCAGAGTTACCATTGCCACGTTAATGGTGGATTTTTCTTGGATTTGTGCTTGAAATCTTTCAGAATGTATGCTTTTTAAAAAGCTTATAAGAACAAATATAGGAATGGTGTCGCTTGTTGTTTTTCCGTATTCGTGGCTTTAAATTTTTTTTAATGTTTGGAAAAATAAACGCTTAAGTACAGTTAATAAGATTTTGGCTGTTTTCATTAAGGAAACAAACTTCTTTGCGCGAATTTTAAATGAGGTGCGGTATGAAAAGTGAAGATGATTAAGTATTCTTCAAAATTATATGAGTTTAAGTGAAAATTATTTTTAATATATGTATTATAAAAAATTGTGTCTTACAAAAAAGTGTTTATTTGTTTGATTTTTTATAATCAGTGACAAGAAAAACTTATGAATTTTGTTAAATTGGATTTTGATATGAACCTATTTTCAATTTGCAAATCTAAATTAATAGTTGGTAACTCTATAAATATATACATATCAGAGCTTTTTCGAAATCTATAATGTGCATAAACCCTGTAATATTTACAGTCAGAGTGAGACGTAAACGTCCTATCTTCTCTTAGACCAAGAGCCGACAGATTTTGGGAGTGGTGGTATAACTAAAATCTGAGTTTGCAGTATGCTTCCTGATTTCAAATCCGAAAGGCTGGCAGGTTTATTTTTCAGCATTCTGTGGTATTAGGGGGGTTAAAAAACGCTTTATTTCCAATTCATCTGAGCCCGCATACAATTTTCCAAACAAATGTTTTCAGAATCTGTAAACTATATACGGGATGACGGTAAAGTATTATTTTTCTATCACAAACTCATATACCCGATTTTATTTATTAAAAATGTTCGGAAAGGCAAACCTTGTCATATCAAGTTTGCTTTGTTCGTTTCTATACTCTCGAATCTGATTAACTACTGTTAATACAAGAATTTTTTTTTTTTTAATTAGTTTATGACGATACCTCATGTCATCGTTTCTTGAACTATTAATGAGAATTTGCTAATGATGCTACACTGACACTCGTTAAAAATTTTTAAATGAAAATTATGGTTTAATGACTCGCAAGTATTTACTTACCCTTAAAGTTCAATGCAAGGCATAGTAAAAAGCATTCGTATTGTAGTAGTATATTATTCGTATTCGTATTTAACTAATTTAGGAAAAATTAATACTTTCTACTTTTTCCTACTGTGTATATACATTTAAGACACCATTAATTTGAGATTATTATGAACTAATTTCAATTTAATGGTCATTCCATTGAAAACGACAACATATTACATTTTTGTGTTTTGGATTAATATTAGTCTAAAAATTTATTAATTTTATACTATGTATTTCATTTCTATTGTTTCATTGGGTTTCGCATTATACCGATAAATTGCTCTATAATTTCATACTTGTTTCACTCGAAACACAAAATTTGTGGTGTCACAAAACGAAACTTTTTTGTAATTGTAAACTAAAAATTGATACACATACATTTAAATTTTTGAGAACGATGCTTACCATTGCTGATTGAAATAAAATTAAAACATATTCACCCTTATTATGAGTGTTAAAATTTATCAATCAATTGAAATTTTGGTATTGTGTAACTAAATTGATAACAAAAATTGACCATTGAACAAATGATGACAGGAATAATGGTTCGTTTCTTTGCTATTTTTTAACATGAAATAAACAACAAAAAACTACCCGATATCACAACCTAACCCTGGCCTCGGCAGCAGATGACATATTCACAATGGTGCCATTCAAGCAAAAGAGTCCGAGGTGGGTCCGAAATAACTCCCAGTCATTGACTTATTATGTATGGACTGCTAGTAGCCAACTTCACGATGATTCTACCAAGAACTATGCGATACTAGCCCTCGAAAGGACACTAGCGGATAAGAACGATAAACAGTTTTGACGTTTGAGTTTTGTTCGTCCTAACGTAGTTTTTTTTTAGTCTTTGTGGCCATCATACAAAGTATACATATATAGCATATAACGTTTTCTCTCAATAATAGACAAACAAATAGTTATTGTAAATAGCTTTAACGAAGTAGACTATGATTTGCATTTAAATGCAGTCCATAACTGGACTGGGAATCCTGGATTCTTTTCTTTCTTTCAATTGAAGATCCACAACTCGATGCACAATAGCAAAATGACAATAAAACAAATAAGAAAAATAGACACGGTGCAACAACTATTTACTGGAAAACATGCAAATCTTTTTTTTTCTACACGAGTCGAGAGCCGTGTTTTATTTATATTTTATTTATTTTGTATTTATTTTTCTCTCCTAAACCGGCATGAGAAAAGTAAACTCTTGCACAATGATAATTACAACACACAAAAAAAAAAATGTCAGTTAATTGTCAAACAATAACAATTAAATAAATACAGAGGCATTGTTTTTTGATAAGAGGTGTTATTTTGATATTCAAAGAAAAATGGCATTTTTGGAGATAAATGATCGGATGTTTATTTCATTATAAAGAAGAAGGTATGCCGTTAATAGTGGAACACAACATCAGCCAAATGGCCGCCAAAACCACGCTTACAGGGCCATATCCTTTTCATGAAATTTTCCATAACCAAATCGCAAAGTGGCTGCCCTATGTCCTCGATAGCCTCACGAATTTCATCTTTGAGGTCTTGAATCGACGCTGGGCTGTTGGCGTAGACCTTATCTTTCACGTGGCCCCAAAGGAAGAAGTCGCAAGGTGTTAAATCACAAGATCTCGGTGGCCAATTGTGATCACCTCTTCGAGAGATAACACGGTCCGGAAACTTTTCCCGTAAAAGATCGATGGTTTCATTGCTTGTGTGGCACGTAGCGCCGTCTTGTTGAAAGTAAACGTTGTCCAGATCAATACCATCCAAATCAGGCTATAAAAAATCATTAATCATCTCTCGATAGCGCAATCCATTGACCGTAACTGTTGCTCCAGCCTCATTTTCGAAAAAATAAGGTCCAATGACCCCGCGGGACCATAAACCGCACCAAACAGTCACGCGTTGAGGATGGAGAGGCTTTTCAACAATAACTCTTGGGTTTTCCGAGCCCCAGATGCGACAGTTTTGCTTGTTGACGTAGCCTCCGAGGTGGAAATGGGCCTCATCAGTCAAGATGATTTTTCGACGAAATTCCGGTTCATTTTCATGCATTTCAAGGACCCAATCAGCAAAGAGACGACGTTGTTGATGATCAGCCGGCTTGAGTTCTTGTGTTAACTGAACTTTATAAGCCTTAAGACCCAAGTCTTTATGCAAAATACGGTGTAATGACGTTTGTCGAATGCCTTATTCCAAAGAACGACGAGGAATGGACAAACCTGGGTTTTCTTCAACACTTTGGGCTACAACAGCAATATTCTCAGTTGTTCTTGAGCGACGTGCACGGGTTTTATTCTTCACATCACTAACTTGTCCCAACAGCTCGAATTTGTCCACCAATTTCTGTATTGCGGTCCGACAAGGTGCTTCACGACGACCCAAAAATGTTTTAGTTTTACGAACCGTCTCTGCCAAATTTTCACCATTTTTATAGTGAATTTTAATAATTTCAATGCGTTGTTGAAGCGTGTATCGTTCCATTTTTATTAATAGCGTAGTTTCTACTTGTCAAATGTCAAAAAATGACAGCTTCAAAAGTGACAGCTACCGAAATAGCGGGCTATTCAAAATAACACCTCTTATTGGATAACCCTTTAGAAAGTTCAAGTAGATGGCCGTAGCTCCTATGTACAAATATGTTAGTTGCGATCGATAAAAATAGATGTCTCTAGTCGCAATTGAAGGAATGTTTATTTGTTTTGCCACTGGTGTCCCTTCGAGGGGTAGTGTCGCAAAGAAGCGTAGAATCATTTTTCTGGCAACTTTTGTATGAAAATTTACACAACTAGCAGTCCATATATAATAAGTCAATGCTCCCAGTTATGTCCGAACTCGGTGCCGAAAACAGATCCATTTCGTGGCAAATTAGTATGTAAATTATAATCACCTCGGAGCCAAAATGCATGAGTATTAGTGAGAAGAAATCCACCACACACATGTACAGAAAAAGGTGTCGGAAAAAAGAATTCCCATTTAAAAAAATGTCTGCCATTTTCCAACAAAGATACCCACTCACTTTTTTATTTTTATTAAAAAAAAAAACAATCCACTCAAAGAATTTTTAGCACATGCAGCAGACACGAGGGATGATGGTTGTGGCACAACAACTCCGTCGAACCTTCCTGGGACGAAAATTTGTGATGGTGTTGGCGTCATGTATTTCCTGATGAGAGATTATGCCAGATATCTGTTCTTTTCACACTTTTTCACCATAGATAAAACAAAAATTATTTTGATTCTCGTTCTCTTTTGTGTTCATACACAAAATTTTGTAAATGTGTGAGTGTTGCTCATAGTTTGACATTTCCACCTCTTTACATTTTGGCACCGATAAAACTGAGTCTGTTTTCTTGCTTGAAGGGTGAATTAAAATCAAATTGACAATTTATAAATAATAATTGGAAACCGACTTACAGCTGGATGAAATTGGTTGATAAATCACCAGTTTGTGGTTGACATATTATAATAGGGGTGATTGTGTACACGATTGTAGTACCGAAATGATGGAACGACCCATTTTCTTCATTCAATAGTTTTTGGGAAAAAAAACTAATAATTGAAAAAAAAAAATCTTTAATCTGATTTTTTTTTCAAAAAATTTGTTTTTGTTGTTAAAACTCAAATTTATTATTTTTATTAATTTTTAGTTAATAGCTGCCCATTAATAAAGTCTTCCAAATTATTCTCGTGTGTTGCCTTTCTCTAAAATGTCAAGATTGTTCAGCCTCATTTCAGTTATTGTGTCCCGTAAGTAGTTTTAATTAACTTCAAGTTTACTAAAACTCCTTTCACACGATACAACCAAAGATGATATAACTAGTTATATCATCTTTGATACAACTGATAGACGTATTATATGATTTCGTAAGATCCCACCCTTAAATGAATTTCAAAAAGTAAAGCGATAACCAATTAGACATTGTAACTGTGGCGTTTAAATAACTTCGCAATCTTTGGTGCCTTTAATAACTAATATTCTGAAACGTTATCATGAAAACCAGGAAATTTTGAAACAGATAATTTAAAATCATCATTGTTTGCCAAAAGCAAAATATTTGACTGTCCAAACTCAAACAATGAATCTTTTTTACTTTCAAGTTATGCATTCGTACAAAAAAAAAAAAGTTGAGCTAAAATTTTTCCATGACATTACGATGGTAGAGAATGCTAAAAAAGTGGGTCCTGGAAGTCCGTCTGTCTGTCTGTCTGTCAGTCTGTGTGTCTGTCTGTCTGTATAAGGAGCTACAGCCTAAACGGATGGACCGATTGACTTCAAACTTGGTATGTAGCATTTTTGGGAGACTCTCCAGAGGTGTTTTTGGAATTTATATTTTTGGACCAAAAATAACGGTACTTGTCATATACCGATTTTAGTAAAGTTGAAATTGCTCAAAAACGGCTCCAACGATTTTGTTTCAAAAAAATCAAGTTTAAGTTTTAAGACAAGGTCTATTTTCTAATGAAATTTTTTTTTTTGAAAATCATTATTAACGGTACGTGCCATAGAACCGTTTTTTTTTTTTAAATCTGATTTGCTCCGAAACTCCTTATTCGATTTCAACGAAAGTTTTTGTGAAGAAGCACTTATATAACTTAAATATAAGCCAAAAATAAAATTTCAAAAAAAATAATTTTTGGATTTTTAAAAAAAAATTTGTACAAATCAAATTTTCGAAAACAGGACATTGAATTTTTTTGAAATTTCGTTTTTAGATGTTGATTAGTAGTTTCTACAAAGTGGCATACCAATTTTATATTAAAACTTTTTTTCCAAGAAATTATTTATAAAAAAATTGTTTTTTAAAAAACGACTCTAACGATTTTGAAATTTTTTTTTCTAAAAATGCATCTTAATATGTCAATCAAAACTGCATACTTGTTTTGGAGGGCAATTTGATTTCAGATTTTGTTTTAATTTTTTAAAAAATTGAATTGTATGCTTTTTTAATTTTTTTTTCTAAAACTGTATTTACAAATTTTTAATTAAAAAGGCTTAGCATAAATAGTATCTTTATCTACAAGAGCAAGTACGTGCGACCCAGTCGTGCATTTTATTTATAACAGACTCGGTTCTACTTCAGAGTTCAATAATAAATCGGTTAAGACATTCAAACATACCTTTTCGTAGTTCAGTCCTTAAAGCAAGTCCTGCATCTTATTATTATGAATTATGATTATGTAAAATGATAAAAAGAAAATGCAGCTTTAACTTGCCTCTTTGTTAAGTGCTCCAACGTTAATCTTTTTTAAAGAGGAGTGAAATGTGAATCACCAACTAAGGGTAAAACTTTCAGGACTTAAAATTAATATTGAAATCCACTTACCTATAGCTTATAAATTGGCTTTATCCTTTATCATACTGGGGACCAAGAGTAGGTATCCACCTAAGTGTTTAATTTCTCAAGGGAAAGCAATATCTTTTCGTTCTTTAAGTCCAGACATATTTTCATTTTAATAAGACTAATCCTTCATAAATTGTCCAACACAACACATTAGAAACCAAAAAATGTCATCTGATTGATTGCTTCTGAGTTGTACGTTGGGTTTTATCATAAACTTGATCTAGTTTTATTATTTATATGAACGTACCCTAATAAAATATGGGGACATAAAATCTTGTCCGAATATTTTTCCTCTTTTTACGACCAGGGAAACATAAACATATATAATTTGCCTGCTTTGTAAGCGGGGATCTTCAAATATCTTAACATTAATGTAAGTTTTTCCTATGGCATTAAAGAAACTTAAGAATTTTAGTTGAAGGAATAAAATGTGTTGACAAAAAATATAAAGAATACATTATTTAGTAGATTTAAAAGCTTTATTACTTCATTTTAAGTGTTAGTTATATTATTAAACTCAGCAAAAAAATGTAATGTTAAGAACCAACTTCAAAATTTAAGAATGTAAAACTCTTGCCTCAAGAACAAAATTGTTACAATCCTTTTTTTTCACGAAAACAGAAATATAATTTTATTTGAACTGTTTTAAGCCTAGTAATTTGAGCCAAAACAAAACGTGTAGACCGCAAGATTTTGCATTGTATCGAAAGACCTGTACTTACTGCATAATGCACCAATAACCAACAATTTATTTTTTATTCCTGAATCAACTCTCTTGAGCTCTTGGTGAACAATGTAAGAAAATAAATTTTATTTTCTAAGAAATCAAAAAATAAGTTGTTGCTTCAAGAGCTTTTTGTTGAACCAAAAAAACTTACAAGATAGCAATTTTTTTTAAGTATAAAAATAACATCTCTTGAAGCTACACTTTTTCAAAACTCAGATAAGCCCAGTTCCTAGGAATAAAATGCGGAGTTTGTTCTTCTGATAGGTTACCTGGATGATTGAGAAAATCTAACCTAACCTTGTATAATAGTAATCCGCAAAGAAAGTAGATTTGAGTGCCTGGAGACCATTGTCCAGTGCAAAGTAGAACTTATAGAAATTTCGAAGCCTCTGAAACACTGATATTAAATTTTTTGTAATACATTATAACCCGTGTTTTATTCAACACTGATCTACTTAGTGTTTCATTTATTTCGCAAAACAAAATAATGCTGAGTAGTCTCAATTGTTTTTGTTTTGCAAATAATATGAAACACTGAGCAGCAACTCAATGTTGAATAAAACACGACTATAATCAAACATTTAATTTTTCAATGCACATAGCGTCTACAGAAAGGAGAGCGTGTGTCACACTTTTATCAGAATTAATCTATTTCTTCATGAAACGCAAACATAAGAAAATATGCTTTTGAAGTATTTTCCCGTTCGGGTGCGATAATTTTTTTTGTAAGAGTCAGGATAGTTGGAATCTGCAATAACCAAAAGTTAAGGATAACATAGGTTAAATTCAAATTTTAACCAGTTTGAATAAAACCGTTTTGTAACTTGTATTGTAGAAACGTATCAAAAATTACGCTTTTTTTTAATAGAGCAGGAAAAAGAGTATCTACCACAAATTCAGGATAAGTCTATGTGTTGAGTTCCTGCTCTTTAAGTTTAACGATGAGAATGAGAACCACTGAGCTTCTTCCAAGGCATCTTTCAAGAAAATCCATTGTTTCTCCTTAAAAATAAAATAGTTCTCCTCCGAGATTGTGCGAGGGAAAAACCTAGCATGATTGTACGACGAGTACTTTTGCTTCGGATTCTGTCACGTTTTTTCTTTTGTTAAATTAACGTGTAACGTCTTGTTGTGCAGTGGTCGACAAATTTAATCAGTTTTTAAAATTAAAAAGTTTAGAATTTATTTCAAACTTGATATTAAAGACACAACTCGAGATAATCTTTTTCTTGAACGAAAAACAGTTTGGTCAAAACAACATATCTCACTGCAAACACATAAACGTGCTTAATAATTAAATTTTTTTATTATATTTGTGTTAATATTATTATTTTAAACAAAATTGCATCCCAATATATATGTATTAAATAAAACTGGGTTTGGAGGAATTTTTCTACCTTTAAAACGCATTTATCTCAAAACTAAGATTTTGGACTTATGTTGTTAAGACCAAACTCCATAGATATATAATCCATTTTTTTGTGGTGTTTATTCATTCAAAGTTTCATCGCGTTGCTTATTAATTTCGATAAAAAAAAAATTATCGGGCGCATTCGTATTTTAATTTGAATATAAAACTTTTGCCAAATATTGCGGCATCATTATACTGTTTCAACGAAAAGAACATTTCAATAAAATCAAAAATTTAACTTCTAATATCGAATTACCAAATAAAGAAACTCAGCAACAACTGCTGTTGAAGTACGTATAAAACTGATAACTATATACATCAAAGATGTACTTCTAAGGTACAAATGCCACTGCTCTAGAAGTACTTTTGAAGTACAAAAATGTCAATACTTTATTTGAGAAGAAAGGCAGTACATTTTCAGAAGATAGATAGATAGATGAAGAACATAAAAAAACAACATTTTTATTTTCAAGTAACTTTCAGAGTTTGCATGGATGTAAACACTTTGCTGCTAATTCAAATCAAACAAATGTTCATTAATGGCAAATTTGGAAAAAACAGCTCGGAAAAGTAAATTTAAATATGTATTATAAAATTAACTCAGCGAAGGTTCATATTATCTTCTACCTTCTACGTGAACATGTTCAGTATTCTTGCCATTAATATACTTTATTAACGTTTATTTACTGCAGCATCACGTTCAACGATGGGTATGTAGGTACCTGTGAAAAGTTGACATTTCCCTGTATCTGTTTAATATAATTTATTTCATATAATGTTCACTGTACCTGCAGTACATTACAAACACATATTATATAGAATACGTTGCAAATAAAATTTAAACGTCAGAAAAAATATTAGTGTAGAAAATGTTATTTATATATGTACGTCAATAAAGAGAGTTAACATTTCAATTTTCATATAAATATAGCATTTTAAAAATATTTCTATATTTTTTAAAACCTAAAGGAATTCAAAGTTAACATTCCTATTTTCTTTTTTTTTTTCAGAACCACTAGAACGGCAGTGCTTCTTCAAAGGATATAATTAATTTTACAACTTCCCTTGTATATATAAGAGTAGTGTGTTTTCATCTTTATCCTACAGCGCAGCGCGGCGAAGGTCATCCTGTCTGCGTTGTGTTACATTATTATACACATTCATCGCTCTTGGGACTAATAAAATGACCACCACAAATACGTCCGTGGAGTCAACACCACCGATCCATAATCCGAATGATATAGACACTTCATCAGCCACCCCAAAACCGGCCATCACTGAAAATTATGGGAAAAGTGAAAATTTTCGCATTACCAAAAATGTTGTTATTATTGGATTGGCTTTTATGGTACACTTCACTGCGTTCCACGGGACATCGAACCTACAAAGTTCAGTCAATTCAGATGCCGCATTGGGAACTACGACCTTGGCGGTCATTTATGGTTCGCTTATACTGTCCAATATATTTTTACCAGTAACCGTCATTAGGTGAGTGTTCCGTCGGCACACTGGGACGTATAACCTACGTTTTTTTGATTTTCATACATGCACACACATAGACCGAGAACCTGCAGCAGATTTTGGGTGTGAGTGGTAGCATAAAATGATTGGTATTTTTGGAAAGGTCTATTGTATTTGATTGTGTTCTTGATGAGTTCTTGAAATCCGTAGCTGGGGTTGGGGCGTTTGAAAGTTACAGTTCTATAAAATTGCAGTTTCTTAAATATATAATTTTTGAGTTTTTATGTAAAAGCTCCTTAACAGTGTTAAGATTATTTGATTTAAAAAATTTTCGAAAAATAATTTTTTTTAGATAAAAAAAAAAATTTACCAATTTTGTAAGTTTTTTTAATCTAAAAAAATTGTTTTTCGAAATTTTAAAAAAATTTTAAAATCAATGGAAAAGTGGTCACAGTTTGTAATTTTGGTTTTAGGTGAACACTAATATTTTCTTGAAAATGCCATATAGGTATAAACTTTTTTTTAACATGGTTTTACCATTTTTTGGCTACGAAAACGATTTTTAAAGATATTTTTTCTTAAAATACATCATTCTAATTGAAATCAAATAACATACCTACTTTATATAAAGTTCCAAATCATAAGGAGCCGTTTGCTGATACGATACCTAAAATATTTATGTTGAACATAAGCGCCACCACTTTTTCCTCTGCGTAAACCGTCACATAAGACTTTATGTTGAACATAAATGCTCAAGTTTCTTTTCAACAATCGGATATTAAGAACTTATTTGAGTCATTTAAGTATTGAATTTTATATTCTTTACACTTCTTATTGAATTATTATTAAAAACTTTTACATAAAAGCTTTCACGTTCACAGCAAGTTAGCATTTTATTTCACTCACAACGAATTAGTGAGCATTTTCCTATTCTTAGTCTGATATGAGGAGTTCGGAATAAAGGGAGCAAAATGTATTACTTTATACATATCGCTCATTTGCTGCAACAACGTCATATCTCAAAAAATTTTGAAACACAGGAAAATGAGTTTAAAGATTTGTATTTCCATACATATATGCTCCATAGAAGAACCTGTTTTCAATAATGTTTTATGACTACAATTTTTAAGTTACAGACATGAAATTGATGCAGTTTGAAGATTATGAATTAAACTTTCTGGTAGTATCAAAAACTCAAATTTGATGTTTTTTGAGATATGACGCTGTTGCAGCAAATGAGCGATATACATATCTATGTCGAAACAGAAACACAGTCAGGTACACCCAGTCCCTAATAAAAGGGCATTTGAGACAATTAAAAATAGCACATTCATGATCTAGATAGTGCCACCTTTCAACATATCGTTTGAACTTTAATCTTGAAACGCGATTTGCAGCTAAGCTAAGTGTCGTAGTTGACATCTTTTTTGTTTTCAACGCACGTACTTGCTCTAACAGATAAAGTTACTATATACATATGCTTAGCTTTTTTTAATTTAAGAATTGTAAATGCAGTTTATAAAAAAATAAATAAAAAAGCATGACTAAAACAGCTTTGAAAAAAAAAAGAATTTAAGCTCAAAACGAAGTATGTAATTTGATTTCTTCTATAATGATACATTCAAAAAAAATATTTTTTCTTTATAAAATTTTGCAAGGACTTTTATAAAAAAAAAAATTGGTACACCATTTTTATGATTTTCTTTATCAACATCTAAAAACTAAATAAAAAAAAAAAGATATTAAGTAGTTTTCGAACTTTTTTTTTTTACTTAACATTATTACAGCAACTTAAAAGCGTTCAAGTAAAAGAAAATGGTTGAAATTGATTGAGTCATGAAGAAGAAAATCAGAATTAAAAAAGGTTCTATGCAGGTACGGTTAATAAAGGTTTTTGAAGAAAAATGGTTTTAATTTAAAGATGGACCTTATCCAAAAAAATTAACATGATTTTACTTGCGAATAGGTATGTACTATAGGGCTAGTTTAGGATTCGTAAAAAAATCGAACTCGAGATAACAATCAGACATGTCATTACGATGATAGAGAATGCGAAAAAGTGGGTCTTGCAATTCTATTTGTCCGTCGGTCTGTCTGTGTATACCTCGAGCTACAGCCTTAGCCGCTGAAGAAATTTTCTTCAAATTAAGTGGTTAAGGATCTTTGGTGATCCCTAGAGGGGAAATTTAAATTTTGTTTAAGGACCAAAAATAACGGTACCTGCCATATAACCATTAAGGAAAAGTTAACTTAAAAAAAAACGGCTCTCACAATTTTGATTAAAATTTTTGTGTCTGCTTTTGTTAGTAGGGACATACTTTTGAAATGAATGAAATGTTTGTACAAAATTTGCTAACGGTACCTCCCATAAACCGTTTTTTTTTTGTCATCTATACTTTCACCTAAACGAGTGAATCAATTTTGATGAATTTTTTCATATGGAAGCTCCTTAATTACTTTTAAATTATTTGATATAAAAATTTTAAAAAACCTAATTTTTGGATGTTTAAAAAAACTATAAATTTTTTTTTTGAAAAATCAATTTTTTTTAAAAAATGTTGGTTTTAGATGTGCAATAATATTATCCTTAAAATGGGATACCAACTTTATTTTTAAACAAAGTTTGAGAATTTTTATAAATAAAAAGTTATTTTTTTTTTAAAACGGCGATTTAAAAATTTTTTTTCTAAAAATTTGTTTTTTTTTTTAAATCAAATCAAATGGCATGCTTAGTTTTGAGCTCAAAACAATTTAATAAATCTAATTTTTATTTTATTTCTTATAAAATTATTTATTTAAAAAAATTTATATAAGAAGCTTTAACGTCAACAACAACTTGGACCCTTAGAGCAATTACGTACGACCCGTCGTGCATTTTATTTTTAATCAAAACCGTAGGAACAATTTTTGAGAAAAATTGTTTTTTTCTAAAACCGGTATATCACAAGTACATACGAAGTTTGAAGTAAATCGACCCATCCGTTTAAGCTGTGGCTTCTGATAGGTACATACAGACAGAAAGACAGAATTGTCATACCCACTTTTTTCTCTTTCTATATCATCGTTATGTCATGTTTGATAGTTATCTCAACTTTTTTCTTTGTACGAATGAATAACTTGATACAAAGTACCTATATCGCGAGTGAAAAAAAAATTGCATAGATACACATAACCCGCACCTACCCAATATCATACAATGTGTCCAATCGGGAGGTTGCAGAGAAGCAGCATGCCCCTTTAATAAACATACTTATACCACACAATTATCTTAAGTTAACACTTTGCTTACAATTTAAGATCAAGTTAAAACGATAAAACTATTGTGTTTTTTCAAACTTCTCTTGTCTATATCTTTTCATCTTTGGACTTTATTTCATTTTAGTTTTGGACCTTTTTGAACTTTCAAGAGTGCAATAAAGTTCAAAATAAAGTTCACAATTTGTATGGACGATGTACTTATCAATCGAATTTCAGGCTCTTCAATTTGTACCAAGATTTTGTATGCATCCACTATCCAGTGTAGTATAGAGATCAGTGTCCGCCTCCAGTTACGCACGCAAAGTTGGTTGAGGTTGTTCTCCACCTATTACGTTGTTTTCCTCTGCTGCATACACCATCAGAGTTGGAAATTTTCATCCGAATCTTTTAACGATCGATATTTTTCCTTGTGTTAAAATATTGATTTATTTTCAGGAAAAAAGATATACGTTGACCTTTTCCTTTCATTCTTTTTTAAGAAACTCAACCATTGAGAAATATTTTTTAATTTTTAATTTTTAATTGTTTTTTTCAAATCAGAAACCAAAACCTAAATTATTTTATAAAAGGACCTCTGTTTAAAACAATAGATAGATAGATAGATAGATAGATAGATAAATGATTTTTATTGAAATATTTTACATATACATATATGTATACTCTAGTATTTGAACAAATATCGTAGTAGCATGGCTTGGGCCGTCTGCCAATAATTTACCTCAATGTTAACCTCTGTTTAAAACAATTAAAATCATTAAAAAATATGACCAGCCATAAGTTTAAATCCATCTGGACTTAAAATTTGAAAGCACTTGTAACTTGGTAAACTGAATAAAGGCAACAAATTTACGACTAATTAAAGTGTCGAGTAGGTCACGACTCTTAGGATGTTAAACAGTAATTTTTCATTATGATGTGACTTGCCTAATTTAAAGTTCTATAAATAATCATTATTTTAGTGATTTTTTAAAAATATTTTTTTATCTTTCAGATGGTTTGGATGTAAATGGACAATAGCTTTATCTTTCATCGCATACATGCCATATATTGCTGCTCAGTTTTACCCGCGTTTTTACACATTCATACCCGCCGCATTGGGAGTTGGCTTTGGGGGTGGACCTTTGTGGTGTGCGAAGTGCACATACCTCTCCATTGTAGCAGAGGCAATGACCCGCGTTGTAGGAAATGACAGCGTACAAGATGTTAATGTTGTCCGTTTCTTTGGATTGTTCTTTGTTTTCTACCAAATGGCACAAGTCTGGGGCAATCTCATTTCATCGTCGGGTAAGATGTGTTTATATAAAAATCATATTCTTCTCCTTTAACAAAAGAAGAAAGGATTTTATCTACAAAATTTATTGATTTGACAATAAAATAAAATTTTCCACAGTTTTGTCCTTTACGATATCCGGGGAATCCAATGGTAAAGTATCAAACTATTCTTCTGCTAGTAAAAGTAGAGTAGCTGAACTATGTGGAGCTAATTTTTGTCCAGGCGTTGATGCGAATATTAATCCGAACTTGATCCCTCCAGAGCCTGAAAAAATACAAATGTTATCTGGAATATTTTTATGCTGTATGGTTATTGCTTGTTTGTTGATTATTTTTGGAGTTGATTCATTGAAAAGGTAAATAAGTTTTGATCATAAATTTAATTTATTAAATGTATGAAACATATTGTAAACCTTTTAGAGCTATTTGTTTCCTATGTAGTAAGAGCTATGAATGCATGAGGAATATTTAAAACCAAAATTTGATGTTGAGATAGAACTTGAAATACAAGTTTTAAAAATGTTTTCAATAATAATTGGGTTTAACAAGGTTTTGAAATCACGGAGTATGGTCAAAGGAGACTGGTCATTTTAACCTTTTGGCCTATCTCGATGAGTGCAGTATATTTTTTTCTTAGAAGCGCAATTCTTTATTTTGTGAAGAGAAAGTGGAGTGGTGCATTCAATGTTAAAAAATTAATTTAACGCAATAAAATTGAGAACAGTATGCATTTTTTATAAGAAAAACCTATTATATTGACTGAAAAACATTACGCATCCACAATTGCATTATTTCATTACAATTTTCATATGTAAAACAATGCATTTTCCCAGTTTTGGAGCACATTTGTATGGGAAGTGGCCCATTGCTGCTACACATTTGAACATACAATAAATGAAAGGGACTGATCCTAATGAATGTTAATTGTTTGTAAGGTCACAAGTTTGTTTCTCGTGCAGGGAAAATGTAGTGGTACATTTTAACTATTTTTCCAATTGATCATTGGAAACACAGACGTGGCAGCAAAAAAAAAACCGTCTTGAAAGAAAACTTAAACTTAAAAAAATAAAATGCACGACTGGGTCGCACGTACTTGCTCTTATAGATAAAGTTACTATATATGCTAAACCTTTTTAATTAAAAAATTGTAAATGTAGTTTTAAAAAAATAATGAAAAAGCATAAATGAATTTTAACTCAAAAAGAAATATGCAATCTGATTTCTTCTATAATGATACATTTTCAGAAAAAAAAAATTGAAAATCATTAGAGCAGTTTAAAAAAAAAAATATTTTTTCTATATAAAATTTTGCAAGGACTTTTATAAAAAAAAAAATTGGTACGCCATTTCTTAGATATTATTTATCAACATATAAAAACTTAATTTAAATAAAAAAAGATTGAGTAGTTTTCGAAAAAATGATTTTTCAAAAAAAAAAGAATTCATTTTTTTTTTAAATCCAAAAAAATAATTTTCGAAATTTGTTAACTTAATATTATTACGGTAATTTAAAAGCATTCATGTAGAAAAATGGTTGAAATTGATTGAGTCATGAAGGAGAAAATCAGAATTTAAAAAAACGGTTCTATGGAAGGTACCGTTAATAACGGTTTAAAAAAAATGGTTTCCATTTAAAGATAGACCTTATCCAAAAAACTGACCATGATTTTTTTAATCAAAATCGTAGGAACCATTTTTGAAAAAAATGTGTTTTTCTAAAACCGGTATATGACAGGTACCGTTATTTGCGGTAAAAAAAAAATCAAAAGTTTTCTGGGGATATTCTCCAAAAAACGCCACGTACCAAGTTTGAAGTAAATCGACCCATCCGTTTAGGCTGTGGTCTCTGATACATACAGACAGACAGACAGAATTGTCGGACCCACTTTTTTCGCATTCTCTATCATCTTGATATATGGTACCCATATAGCAAGTAAAAAGACACGAGGAAAAAATAAGCTCTAAAGCCATTATAGAATTCGTCCTGTTAGTCCTTCTTTTGTCCATAACTCCTCATTCTCTGCGCGTAATACGTTCTCTTCTCGTCTAATAACATTTGATGAAATCGAAAACCCTTGGAAAATTGTGAAAATAAAGCTGTTGGAAGATTCCAAAATATCCCAGGTCAAATGCCACATCGACGGGGGAAAGCTAAATTGTCCTCAGTAAATCCTATGGAGTTAAAACAATTTTGCTTTCCGACGCTACATGTCGGCGTCGGAAAGCAAAATTGTTTTAAGTTCTGACCAACTGTTTTCATACAAAATAGTATTGGCCGTTATATCTGGTGAATACCCTTTAGACTTAGCTTACAAATTGCCTGGAAAAATTTCAGATGGCTTCAGCGCGTAAATGAACATATTCTTCATTTCTACGTTCCATCATCAAACCCCTGCTTATCTGTCAAAATTTACACTCAATCTTGTTGTAATATTAAAAGCCAAGCCCCAAGCCCAAGTTACAAAGATGAAACAAGATATTTATGGCAATAAATATCAGCTGTCGCTATTTAACAACAGTTACATAAATTTAGCTCGAAATCAAATAGTTATCGAAAAATTTCTGTTAGGAATTTTATAAATGAGCAATCTTAGCTTATTTTATTTAGCTGTACACAAAAAAAAAAATCAAAAAAAGAAAAGAATTTTGCTTACAAAAAAGTTTTAAATATTAATTTTTACCAAAACTTTTAAGAATTAAGTAGGTATTCCGGATTTTGGATACCTCCATTATTTTGAAAATCCGTCCCTACTCCCTATACAAAAATGACATTTTTGGTAGGTTTTTGTATGAAAAATACAAGAAGGTTTTATTCAAAATGGCTGAATCAAACTGGACGTAAGTTTAGCTAGTTCTCACATTTTGGCGTTTACAGATTCCAATTATCTTGATTCTAATAAAAGTTTACAAATTTCAACGCCAGCGCCAACGACGCACGCCGACACCGACACCGACGACAACGGCGCGCGCACACGCATATAAAATGTCTCGAAAACGTGTTTAACATCAGCTTAACATCATACACAACTCAGCAAAAAATCAGAACTACCGGATTTGACGTCGACAGCAAATTTTGGGAGTGGAGGTATAACCAAAATCTGAGTATGCAGTTTTATAGGTATGCGCGTCCTGATTTCATATCCGAAAGTCTGGCAGGTTTATTTTTCAGCCTTCTGTGGTTTTAGGGGGGTTAAAAAACGCGATTATCCCAATTAATCTGAGATAGATAAATACACTTCAATTGAAATTTTTAAAATTGAAAATGATGCTCTGTCATTTTTCCTAAGTCTGGAGATCTCAATCTTTACCATCCGATGAGTAGAACTCAAGATACGTATATGCTATTTAAGCGAACCATTTTTGGAGACATTTCTATTTTATTTTTTGTTTGTTTTTCTAATCTGAAAACTCTCCAAAAAAAAAACCTGATATGTGTGTCTCTTAAAGCTTATTTCTTGAGTTCTAATAACCAGATCTTCACGATTGAGGTCTTCAGACTTCAGAAAAATGACAGAACCTCAGTTTCAATATTAAAAACTTCAATTGAAGTGGATTTGTCTTTCGCAGATGACTTGGAAGTAAGTATCGCTTTTTCAACCCTCCAAAAACCACAGAAGGCTGAAAAATAAACCTGCCAGACATTCGAATTTGAAATCAGGACGCGTATACCTATAAAACTGTATACTCAGATTTTGGTTATACCTCCACTCCCAAAATTTGATGTCGGCTCCTAGACTAATAGTTACTATATTCTACTTTACATTATGTACCTACATAACTTTGAATTATAATAATTAAAGAAAAAGACTGACAAGTCTCAACACAAAGAGAGCTCGGATCATAATAAAGGAAAAAGGAGTTTTAAGAACAAAAACAAACAAGATATTGGGTTTTGACTTTAGGAGAATTGTTAGGAGATGCCGAGTTTATAGAGGTTAAAAAGAACTTAGCTATAGACTTTACAAACTCCTGATATAAAGAACACAGAATATTTGGGCTCAAACTAGTATTGGGAGATCTAATCAATTGAGTTTAAATAGGTTAATAAGTACAAAGTTAGGGTTTTTGCAGTTTTAGGAGTTTTAACATAGTTTTAAGAGTTGAAAAAGTTGTATAAGTAGGTGTTATAAATAAATTCCGGACACGTTTATAAAAATCAGGATCTACCAAGAGTTAATAGTTCCAATATTCTCAAAATAGATTATTAAGAAATTTCTTCGGAAGATTATGTTGTAAACTATAATTTTGGTGGGAAAAATGCCTCTCAAGACATATATTAATGAGATCTATAGCTAAATACACAGTAGATGTATGTACTTTTATCCATGTGTTTACTTCTACCCCCTATTTGCGGGAAAAAGAATAGGGGGTAAATAAAAACATGGAATAATTGTACTTAATTATAATTTTTTTAAAACAATTTAGGTAATTTATTTTTATTCAGTAAAATTCTTACCCATTTCCATTTAAATTTCTTAGGTTAAATAGTTACAAAATTAAAAAAAGCTTAAAGTCAGAATTTGATAAAATAAAAGAATTTGTTTACATTTTACAGTGACCCTACTTAAATAGACTCTCTTAAGTATATGTCGAGTACTAAATCCGGACATTAATTTCGACTCGGTAGTCCAAAGTTACCACTACATACTTCGAAAATTCTCAAGATTCCTTGATCGCAATTTACTCACGTTTTGTAGGTACATTATTACAAACTTTTAAAGTGTTCGTTACATTTAAACCAATATAATATAAATCTTGTTTCATACTATTTGTCAGATAATACATAATTATATGTGTGTAAAAGTATTTAACGCTCAAATATAAACCCTTATTTTTTTCCAAGGTATGGAATGGATCGTCAGGAGGCTGGCAAAGGGCTTTCAGGATGCAAACTTTTGTCAGTAACAATAAAACTACTTTCAGAACATTATCAGTTACTTTTGTTGCCAATTACTATGTTTATCGGTCTTGAAGAAGCATTTATTGCCGTTGATTTCAC
Source organism: Meliscaeva auricollis (assembly GCA_948107695.1). Lineage (NCBI taxonomy): Eukaryota > Metazoa > Arthropoda > Insecta > Diptera > Syrphidae > Meliscaeva > Meliscaeva auricollis. The sequence continues at coordinate 42,437,274 of OX403618.1, forward strand.
AGCAGTAAGTAATTAAGAATATAAACAAAAAAGTAAATGTCTAATCGTTTTGAATGTGATTATTTTAATACTGTTTTTAATCTCAGTCGTTTGTTGCCTGCGGTTGGGGAATATCTCGAATCGGTTTCGCAATGATTTGTTTTGGAATAGCAAATGCCATCGCAGCAGGAGTTGCTGGAGCCTTGGCCAAGTTGGTAGGACGGCTTCCAATTATGTTAACAGTATTTACAATCCATGTTTGTCTGTTGTTATGGATGCATCAATGGGTAGCTGTCGAAGGGGACTATGTCACTTATTGCGCAATGGCTGCTGTATGGGGCGTCTGTGATGGAATTTGGTTGGTGAATGTAAATGGTGAGTTAATCAGTTTTTTGCCAATCAAAGTATAAAATATGTTAAATAAAAAATGTGTTATTCAAAATTCTGTTTACACTTTTAGGTAGCCCGCAATAGTTCTAAGCAAAAGCTGTTCGATACATAATTTCAAAAGTTATAAAGCTATAAGACAAATAATGAGTTGCTTATGATTTCTCTTTTTATAAAACAAAAATCTTAATTGGGAGTTTTCGGGAGCTCTTTTTAGAGTTCTGGGTAACCCCTAAGAATTCTATGCAAAACTGTAAGAAACTCCCAAGCCCCCAAGGGTTCTATTCAAAACTGTAAGAAACTTTTTTTGTCCGACCTATATTTCAAAAGTTATGGCCTAAAAAAAGTCCCTTTTTTTATATTTCAAAAATTAAGCTTAGGTTAAAAAAGTTAGAGTAAAAAAGTTGTTTTAGCCAATAACTCTTGAAATATATATTGACAAAAAGGTTCTTACAGTTTTGAATTAAACTCTTGGAGTGCTAGAACTCCCAAACAAATAAGCTGATTTTTTTTTTATAAAAACAAAAATCATTTTGCTTAAAGTTTTTGAAACAGGTTTTGTTTAGAACTATTGGGGGCCTACCCAGGACTCTCAACAGAGCTCCCAAGAACTTCACAAAAAGTGCACTGCGATGCTGACTTCGTAAGTGACTTCGACAAGCGGAAGTCTGTGACGAGTTATGTTTATGTCCACAAGGTTGGAAACGGAGATGTATCCTGGTTGTCCAAGAAACAGTGGGGGGCATTTATACTTTTGCTGAGAATTAATTTAGATTATGTATATTGACTTCATTATTCGAAAGTGTATAAGTAGACGATCCTAAGGCCCATTTTACACGTAGCCGGCGAAAGGCTAAACGGGCCGGTTAGCCGGTTGCTGGCAATACATTTTTTCTTATGTGTAGTTGTTGATCAAATTTTGTATATGTTTATAGTTTTTTTTGATCTTTATATTTTGTATGCAAATTAAACAAATTCCATATTTTCTCCCTACGTTTCGTTGATATTTTTCAACATCTTCAGGGGTTACTTTTTATTGGATCTTAAACAACAATAATTAAAGTTTTGAACACATAAATCATTCTAGTATTTTTTAACTTACTTGTTTTTTTAATTTTTACTTTTTTTTCAATTTGTATTGGTTTTTACTATTTTTAATGTCACGTTACGTTATTGACTGAATTGATAAATAAATAAATAAATACATATGTGTATCTCTTATTTTCTCTCTTTTCTTTGTCTAGTATTCTTGTGTTTCCGAAGTCAGGTGTGTGTCCGGTGTCTACTATATGCTGCGCTAGAGCTGTTGATGTTTGCTCTAGTTTTTTTGTATTAAATTGTTCAAAAATCTATTTATTTATCTATATTTTTATTTATTTATCAATTTTAAATCAGTCAATAACGTAACGTGATATTAAAATAATAAAAACCAATACAAATTGAAAAAAATGTAAAATATGGCTTCGAGGTTTGGAAAAAGTTGAGATAACAATCAAACATGACATTACGATGATAGAGAATGAGAAAAAAGTGTGTCTGACAATTCTATCTATCTGTCTGTCTGTATGTATTAGAGACCACAGGCTAAACGGATGGGTCGATTTACTTCAAACTTAGTATGTGGTGTTTTTTGGAGGCTAACCCCCGACTTTTTTGATTTTTTTACCAAAAATAACGGTAGGTACCTGTCACATACCGGTTTCAGAAAAAATCATTTTTCTCAAAAATGGTTCCTACGATTTTGATTAAAAAAATCATGGTCATTTTTTTGGATGAGGCTATCTTTTAATGAAAACCATTTATTTTCAAAAACCGTTATTAACGGTACCTGCCATAGAACCGATTTTTTAATTCTGATTTTCTCCTTCATGTTCAACCATTTTTTTAATGAATGCTTTTAAGTTGTCGTAATAATATTTGACAAAAAAAAAATTGAAAATCCAATTTTATGCCTTTTTATTTTTTTTTCTAAGACTGCAAAAACAAATTTTTAATTAAAAAGGCTTAGCATAAATAGTAACTTTATCTATAAGAGCAAGTACGTGCGACCCAGTCGTGCATTTTATTTTTTAAGTTTTAATCCAGTGTTTATAAACTATTTTATACAATCAGACGAAAAACTGCCTATATGGTCTAGAAGTGTATGAAATACTGTTCAATAGCTTTCATACCGTTAAAAAGTTAATTGATATAGAATACTTTCCACGTTTGGCCTTGAATAACTTTTGACGAAGACAAGATATGTCTTTCGACTTTTCTGTGAGTACTTGTCCCAAAATAGAAAGAATTACTTATACAAATCTTCATTCGCAATTTGAGCGGTTTTTGCTATAATGCAGTAAGGTTTCCAAATACAAAATCATTAATATAGTTTAAAAAAACCTCCTCGCTCTTCAAGCAGGCGAGTATGGGTTCAATGCCTTTGTTTAGATAAACGCAATGGAGTCTAGTAGTCTTTTGCATGGTACCAAAGAAATTTTTAGAAATAAGAAATAGTAAAAAACACTTCTTAAATCCTTCTCGATGTCAGTACAATTTGTTTGCTAAGTCATAAGAGCAATAATTCATTCATAGTAGAAGGGTGATTTTCATTCCCTTACATAATCCTGGAGTTACTCGTAACTTATCAAGTTTGATGAGGTAACCCTGACTGAATTTTTTTATTTGAGTGTTAACAACCACGAATCAGGATGATATCGCACTGAACCTACATACTTCGCGAATTACCGAATTATCCCAACAATCGCATCGATATTAGTTTGCTTCATAGGCTGAATTTCGATTCCTGTAAGATCTTTATAGTTTTATGATCTATTAGTTTTGTTACTTACAATTTTGTACATCTTCAGTTCGAATTCGAAAATAAAGCTGCACATTCCTCAAGGGTTTGTAGGCCAATATGCAAACAACTTGAGAAAAATATGGAGAGACTTTCCTTGGCTTAAAATGTAGGAAATTTAATTTTCTCAAAGAGATATAGATCGTTACACGTTAATATATAATCAAAAATTAGTCTCTTAGGTCTGAAATTACTAAGAAAATCGTGTTTTTTAAAACATTTTATACTTCTTTTAACATTCATTGGCCAACATCACTAACGAATACCGGATTAAGCCTTACTAATTGATGAGTAGAGATAGTTAATAGAGATAGGAGCATTTTGTTTTTTGCAGGTATAATTTTTTTTGTTTAAAAGATACTCGAAAAAATTTAAGTAAGACCCCCCCCCCCCCCCTCCGAAACGAAATCCTGGCCACGGGCCTGACTCGTTCTTTTTTTGTACTACCATTTTCCTTTTTAATAATTTCTCACTTTCGTTTTTGTTACTAAACGTGTAAACGTGTTAAATTTACAAGCTCTGGACTTTTTTTTATTTCAGAGTTTCAATTTATCAGCCATACTTATTATTTACAAATTTTAAAACTAGTGTATTAAATACAATTAAAAGTAGCATAATTTTTCTCAATATGTAATATGGCTAAAGAACCTATTGTATATTTTTATTGTATTTTTTATTCTAGATATTCCAAGTCGTTTCAATTAATAATTTTTGAAATAATGAGGTGGCAAACGAAGTCTCAGTATTCTTATCAGCTTCGGATTGCAGAAGTAGGTGAGGTGAAAAAGTATTAAAGTGGTGCTGCAAAAATAAACTTTCGGCTTATAGTAAACAGTTTCCTCAAAGCTTCTTTTTTTCTGGGATTAGGTTCAAATATTTGAAATCTGCTACCATACTTATGCATTTAAGCTTTATACCACTTTAGCTTTATACCAATCTTTATTTGGACGATGGAATCGATAAGTGAGGTGGCGCACATATTAAAAGCTCAAAGCTATTTTTTCTCAACTATTTAGTTTCAAAGTTGATAACCAGTTTTACATTCGAGCTTTAAGCCCAGTACGCTGCTGGAGCGAAACGAAAAATACCATACGAAAATAGCAAAAACCAACAAATCTGGCTTTGCTTTTGTTCAGCAGTTCCTACGCAGTTTGACCAGCGAAATAAAATTGAATTGACATTTTTTTGGAGAACTCTCCACAAGAGCTCTTCATACCCGCATACCCGGTTACTACCCGGATACCTGCATTTACTGGTTTACCCGGGTACCATATTCTCGGAAACTCGCTTTGCTACGGGTACCCGTTCAAGATCTAGGTACGCGCAATATTCTCGTATATCGTTAAAAATGATATGCTAGAAAGAAGATCTAAGAACATATTCATTTTCCGTGGAGTCGCTTACGAGAAAATCAGAAAAAACGGCTCTATGGAAGAAACCGTTGTTAACCGATACAAAAAAAAATTTTTTTTTTTTGTTCTTGCACACCCTCTTGTAGAGCAGCCATGAGTTAGCCATTGTTAGATCTAAGTAATGATAAAACAGACGCATCTGCCAACGTTTGCTCCTTAGTCGTATTTTATAAGGTCAACAGCGCCCATATGTCGGCTGTACTCGCCTACAACATCAGGTCGCGCGATGTTGATATACCTGGAGTTCTTTTAATCGTATCTCTGGACTTCAGAAACGGGATTTTGACCAGTAAATGTGGAGGCCAATGTACTTTTTCATTCGAAAGCTTGCAGTCAGGTATTCTATTTCTTTGAATAGTACCTAGACCAAGAATACCTCCTTTCGCTAAATATTCCAGAAGAGGCAAGGAAGTGAAATAATTGAAAAGTAGATTCTATAGTTTTAGGGACGTGGAATCATACTTGACAATTTACAATGATGTTGGAAGATCCTTCAAGGTCTATATCTGCTGCTCTGACAACATTTTCTTCGCCAGTTTCAACCTCTGTCATGTAACCGAAACCAGAAACACCACTCAAAACGTATAGATTATAGCCCCACTTATGAAGTTTATTGGGGTTGTATCTTTTCAGCATATTCCGCGCTTTTGTAGAGCACATTTATTCGACTGCACAAAGCCATGGTTCTAAAGGAACTTTGGCATATGCTTCGTTCAAGGCCTCAACAACTGGACGAATTTCGAATATTCTAAGAGCGTTGGGATTGCTTCTGGGAAGAGATTGATGGATTTCAGTCTAGATACGCGAAAAGTGTTGTTGGGATCTTTTGGTACCAAATACAGGTATGTTTCCGTCGAAATTTTAATTATAAGTTCTGGTGGGAAAAGGTAAAGAAAGAACTGTATTGGAGTTTCCATATCCAAGATAATAAAACCCAATGAACAGTTGCCAGTAAATTCCAGCTGTTGTGCATCAGCTCTAGGTTCTTCTTTTTCCACAGTATTGTTTGCTTTTTAGGCTTTCTTCTTTTTGCGGGGGTCCTGACGGATCTTGAATGCCAGAACAAGAAGGTGTTGCGGATGTCATTACCCAAATTATCTAGTAATGTGTCCATATCAAGTTCGTCCTCAAAACACTCATCAAGAAATTCTCCAAAATTCGGGTCAAAATCAGGATCTACCAAACTATCGTCGTCAAAGTCTAGACCATCTTCACTTCCAGAATCATCATCATAGATTGCACAGGCATCGTTGTTATCGATTCGCAGTCCTTGAGCCATCCTCCTTAAATAGTATAATAACTTGTGTAAATATTCGCAGTGTTCATACAGCGTAATTACCATTTCTATATAATTTAGCTAACAAGACACAAACACTAAATACCAAAAAATACCAATATACCTAATAGAACGAAATGTAGACTACAGTCTAAAATGCGTGCAAAGGTAAAATATTTAATAGATGAAAAATTACGAATACTTAAACGGAATGTTGCCTGTAGTCTACTGTACGCTATAGAGGGTTAAAAAGGGCGACCTTGCCTGTTGTTGTACATACAATCTAAGCAAAATCGTTATAGCCGTTTTTGAGAAATTTAAGTTTTTCCATATAAGTTGAATAGTAGGTATCGTTAATTTTGGTCCTAAAAAAAATTTAAATTTCCCCTCTAGGAAATCATTTAAAAGTCATAACGTCCAAGTTTGAAAAAAATCGCTTCGATAATTTAGGCTGTAGCTCAAGATAGAAACATAGAGACAGGCTATCAGTCTAGACTAACCGACTTACGGACAGACATACAGAATTGTGAGAGACAATTTTTTCTCTTTCTCTATCATCGTAATGTCATGTGTGATTGTTATCTCGCCCTGTAGTACATACATCGGAAGTAAGAACTCTGTACACAATAATTGAGGAGTGACTTTCCAAAAGGGAATAAAAACACTTTTTGTCATTCCTCGAAAAACCAAAAAAAGCTAAATTGTACGTCTCCATTGGATTTCAGGGTTTCAACTGTTTGCCGAGTCCGATTATAAGGCTAGTTTTTTGTTTTAACCTTACCTAAACCCCACTTAATTTTGGCATTGTAGTATGGGGGACAAAACTGTTTAAAAAAAGTGAAAACTGATTTTATCCCCTTTTGAAAAGTCACTCCTCAATTGTGATCTTCCCCCAATTTTTCGGTTAGTATGACTGAACTAAAAACAAGTTTATAATCGTAACAGCGGCCTTCCCTTAAACTGAGATAGTTTATTTCTAAAAATAGCATTCCTTACCTAGAGTTTAAACAGGCGAGTAGAACTAGTAGGATTGTATCATTGTGTTAGTTTTTTGAATGTATGTATGTATAGCTAGTAACTCATTGCTTGTTTTATAAACTAGTATGATATTTTCTTTCAGTTTGAAAAACCTTATGATTGGTTTGCATAGATAACCTAGCAACCTAGCAAATTTAATTTTAAATCATTTTGACTTCAAATCAAGAATATTTCAAAAGATAAACAATCAAATGATTTATAAACAAAACATATTCAATGAGTGTAAGAAAGAAAACAATCGGAACTTCAAATTACTAGCAGAATAATTGGCAGCCAACTCGAAAGCAAAAAAAGAAACGAGTGATTAACAACCTACAAGAACCTCCGCTGCAAATTCTATTCATTTCATTCAATACTTTTAATAAAATAATATTTTTAACACGAACAAACTTTACTTATTTTGATTTTTTTTTCAGCTTTTACCGGTATTCTGTTCCCAGGAAAGGAAATTGCGGCATACAGCAATTTTCGGTTGTGGGAATCTACAGGTTCAGTTATAGGGTACATCATTAGTCCATTACTGTGCACATCAATGAAACTGAAATTACTCCTCCTGGTGATGATTGTTGGTCTCTTAGGGTGAATATATACCTATATTTTATATGTTTCTTTGTATGGCTAAAAAAATTTTTTTTTTATAATTGCAGATATGGTTCGATTGAGTATATGGAGAGACGAGAAAAAGGTTTAGTTGATAGACGAAATGTTGAACTAGTTGAACAAATAGAAGAACGAAAGAACGCAACTTACATGTAACTTGATAAATGAAAATAAATTAAGAATTAAGAACTTAAGGTGTTTAATGTTTTATACAAGCGCTGTTAAAAATACATATCAACGCTTCACTTTTGTGTATTTATTCTAAAAAGGAGTAGGTATAACTGCTTAAAAACGGCATTATCTCGAACGAAATACTACCCGAACGAAATACTCCAATCTTACAGAATTTGTTTTTCAAATGTTCAACTTCAAATAATAAAAACTAAAAATGCAGTATTGTTACATTCACTTATTACATAACATCCACCAAGTTTAATCGAAATCGTCAAAGCCGTTTTCGAGATAAATTCAATAACGCGAAACCGTTGTTTGAAAAATGGATTTCTTTCAATAAAAATTGACGAGTTGATGATATTTTAACATTTATTTTGAATAGGTTGAACATAAATTAATTTCCCTTCAAAATTAAAAATGATTGAAAGTCCAAAATTAAGTTTTTTGACTCAAACCTGGAACGACGATTGAAGCTATGTTCAAGGAATCATGCTCTCTTCAAGAAGCGCAATTAGGCTTTGCTTAAAAATAGTTTTACACTTCCTGGAAGTATTTTAAGCCACCTACAAAATGCATCGCCTCTTGAAGAACCAGAAACGAGTCGGGGTACCCCAAACACAAGCGTCAAAAAAGACGAAAAACAAGGAGTTGGGAATCTTTTAGCCTCTAATTCAACTGAAGAGCTGCGGTTCGCTGCGGAATTTTCCCAACGTTCTTCTGAAAAAAATTATAAAACAATTCTAAGAAGTAAACAATATGAAAAGTGGGCGTGGCAGTGGGTGGAGAAAGTAGACTCTATTTTGTGTTTTTGAACTCACTTAGAAAATCAAATTCCTTAAATGTTATTCAAATCTTGCAAGCCGGTTCAAGGATATAAGTAATATACAAAAGTGTGCGTGGCAGCGGGTAGAGAAGAAAGACATAATTTTGTATTTTTGAGCGCACCTAGATATTCAAATTCCTGAAATATGATTCAAATCGTGCAAGCTGTTTTAAAGATGTAAGTGATATACAAAAGTGGGCGCGGCAGGGGGTGTGAAAATTTCGTTAGGTTTTGTAAAATTTATTTTTTATTACATTTACAACAAATTTTTTTTACAAAGTAAACTTAGTTTTGGAAAATTGATTTTTGTCCACCATCTCCATACAATTGACGCATTGTGACGGCATGACGAAAACGACTTTTTTGAACTTCTCCATCATCGTAATGTTGGTTTTGATTAAACCTAAAAATTTTTTTTTGACACGAAACCAATACAATAAGTAAAAATTCAAATCATCGATAAGGAAGTGTTACTTCAAAAAGAGGGAGATAAGACAGTTTTTCTCTACTGTCTAATAAAATTTGTGTTTGATTGGGAAAAGTGGCTTACGAGTCAGGTTTTAAGTATGGAACCGTTTAATACGTAATCGAAATAACGCGAACGTATATGTAGATAGACGATTACTGTCTCTAATAATCTGTACAAAATGATGTATGTATATTAATTATAGAGAGCTGGGTCGAATCGTCATGTGTCCTTTACATGACTATTCGACCCAGCTCTCAATAATTAATATACATCATTCGTAATCGTGCTCTTGGTTTTAAAGAGGGGAGAAAAAGACAACACACAATTTATATGACAATATTTTTCATTTTATTGGCCTTTGTTTTAATTATTTTGTGTTTATATTTATATACTTACAAATACCTATGTTTAACACTATTTATGGTTATATTATTTTTGTTTTGTTCCTCGCAATATTTGAGTTTTTAAATTATAATTCATAAATTATTGTTATTTTACATCTTTTACATATAATATCTATGTAGGTATTAATCTATTCTTTTTCATTGTTACGAACATCAATTTTTAGATATATTTGAAAATGTTATTTTCGACATTCATTTTAAAGTTTTTTTGTATGTAAAAAAACTTTTATTACTTTCTAATGAATAGAGGCGGATTTTTGTCTTTATAATTCAATATGTTTGTTTAGTTCACAATTTCATTGCTTTTACTAATTTACTATATACACAGAGATATACACTAGGCATTTTCAAATTGTTTATCATTGTTTTTTTTTTTAGTGAATGTTTTTATAGAATGGCACGGGTCTCGAAATAATATTTTACAACAAAAGACGAACTATTTTAAGAGAAGTTCAACTTCGTCGTAATTATATACTTAACGCTAAATATTTATGACATTATCTTACCTTATATACAAGCTTTTGTTTTAATTTTTAATTCATTCAAAAAGCTATATTCAAATAATAAAAAAAAACGTAGGTACCTTAACAGAAAACTTAAGATAGGAATGCTAAAGACCACGTAAATTCGATCGTATACATAAATTTGCTTCTTTTCGGTAATTATCACAATTATTACACAAAGAAAAATTAACATAATAACTTAAAATATAAAAAATTGTAGCAATAAAATAATTTGCTTGAAACTTCCATTTATGCAACTTAATATTGTATTAATATCATTAATCTACAAAGTGCAGGTGGCCAATTTTGCTTGCACCATTTTAATTTAAAATTCACACCATTCCCTTAGACATCATTCGAACGGTATTTTTAAGAGCTTGTCGCTTATTACAAAACCATATTCGAATAACTTCACGCTCGTATCCTAGTTGATGAGCGAGGCCAGTGATTTCGGTTCCTGCAAAAAATATGAAATATATTAGCCCATGCATTAAAAAAAAATTAAAATTAATTGTGATAAAAAAAGTGAAACCATTATAGATCTTTTTTTAGAAAACTGTAAGATACATTAAAATATCATGTCATTATGATTTTGAATATTTAAACTTCAACACAATAAGCTGCGAAGTTTTTTTTTATTGGAATGGAATTGAGAAATAAGTACCTAATTTTTTTAGTGATTTTAGAAGTTTGATAGGACTTGAGCTGATCTTATGTCATACATAGAGACAAATATTTGTAGCATATAGCATATAGCAATAGCATCTAACCTTCCAATAGATTTTTGAGATTTTTCGAATTTATGTCAAAAATCTATTGTCGGCTGGATTCAAGTTGTCCTATTATCTGCAGTTCGATGTTGTTTATGTATTACGTGTTGGATGCTACTGCACTACGGATGGCTTTTCCAAAAAACCATCCGTTTTTCTTAAACTTATATCTTGATTTGGAATAAATTATTTTGTGTTTTTTTCCTGAAATGCATTTCGTTAATTAAAAACCTGGATATGATAAAAAACATACTCAAATATAAAATTCTTTTCTATTAAAAATCATAAAACCTGATTATATGTATAAATTTGTTTAAGAAAAAACTATGCTTTAGGTAGAAACCCAGGGTCAATAAAAGATGCAACTATTAGTTTGCCCGAATGAAAAGCACTTGACAATGGAATGCCCCAATAACATAGATCAGAAAAAACTGTAAACCTTTATTTTAAATTTGTTACTCGTTGAGAGTTTTTACAGTTCTATGAAAGATTTCAGTTTATTTAAAAAAATGGAAATTCGGTTATCGCTTGAGATTTATTTTTTTATTTTTAAAAATATCTTTCAATCATTGAGTATTATTCAAAAAAATAAAGGGAAAAGGTCAACCTATCACATTTTTTCTGGAAATTAATCAAAAATGGTTAATGCTAGAAAAAGGTCGAATATGTTAAGTGCCAAGCAATGTTATGCATTACAAAAAATCAGTTTGAAACAAAACTATGTCAAATGATCAAGAATAAGACCTAACACGAAATAGTAACCTAAGTTAAGGAATAACTTTTTTCGCATAGCTTTTTGAAATGTGCTTCTATTGTAGCACTTTGAAAAAGCTTTCGAATGACATTGTTATTGGTCGTGTAGACCAATTTGTCCCCTCATTCTATGCAAATGAGATTTTTTTCTATCAGCGATAGATCTCACTGTGACCGAAATATAAAGAATAAAAAATAAAGGTTCTTTAGAGCTTAACCAAAAAAACTTCTTTTCGGTGTTCAGTAACTTTTATTGAAAATGATAACTAACAAAAGTTATCAAAGAACCTTTCAAAAGGTTGAGATTTATTTCTGACCTCTGCCCAATATTCTAACGTTTAATTATCTTATTTTAGAATATTGGGAATAACTAAGAATTGAACATTTTTACGATAAAAATGCTTACCTGATGGATGTGTATTTCTTTCAAAATGCGCATTCAACAGTTCTAAAGCTTGTGGTGTAAATGAAGTCCTTCGTTTTCTTTTCTTAGACGGTTCTACTCCTATATAATCTGTTAAGTGGTTTTGACCAGTTTTGTATCGGTTCCAGTGACTGAAAGAGTGAAAATACATTAAGTAATAAGGACATTCAATAAAAAAAATTATCATATCCAACCTTTCCTCAGCTTCCTTCATCCATCGTTCTAGGACGGGCTTAATTTTTTGGGCACTCTTTGGAGTTATATCCAGTTTTTCAAACCTGCGAATTGCAAAAAATAAAACAATAATAACATATGTATATGTTTATTTCAATGAAAAGGAAAGAATAAAAAGAAAAACTTTAACACATACCTACATATATGTGCATTACTAGTGCCAGGACATTGTCATCAGTTATTTTACTATTATTTTCAATTATGTTTTTTAAGCAAATAATAAAAAAAAAGAAATTAAAAACTTTGGGAAGAGTTTAAAAAATTTACGAATGGCAATGCCCTGACCGGATTTTTTAAAAAATAAAACCAGCACACACACATACAATTTGATAAAGTAGTTGTTATCTTTATTTAAATAATATATTTCAAAAGATACTATTGCTCAAAAAAAAATTTGTTTCAATACCCAATTAAGTTAATTAAAGCAAAGACTCTTCTTGTAAATCGATCGATTGGTCATTCTATAAGTAAAGTATTTTTCCAATTATAATGTGGTTAGCGATCTTTTTTCTAAAGAATTGGACCACAAGCACTGCGATACGATAAATGCGATGTTAATGATGTGCAAAAAAAAATGTGAACTCATTTGGCTCCTTTAGTTACGTGCGAATGCACATTAAACAAATAAATATATTGAAACCTTATTTGCATATTTGTATGTATCTAAGAAATGGCTGGTCCCTAATGAGAAGAGTACAATGTCAGAGGTTTATTTTAAACTTAATTAGGGTGATTGTACAAATCCTTTTTTTTTCTTTAAGGTATTAACAAATATATTTCAAGCTTAATAAGAACAGAGTAAAAAAACACAAACAAAAGCAAATTAAGAAATAAAATTTTGTATTTAAACGTACATATTTTGTTGTTGAGATGATAACTGAGCAGCATACATCTGGGCGGCGAGGGCACTGTTGGTTTTGATTTGAAGAAGGTCCATATACACACATCCATGGTAGAGTTATATGTTTGAAATGAATTTGTTAACGATTTAGATTTAAATTTCATATATTCCGAAAAAGAAATAAACATAAAAATTTAAATTTTACTGAAAATGTAAAGCTTTTTTAATTTAATAATGTCCTGGCACTTAAATTTAGGAAATGTTTAGTTTTAAAATAAAATAAAAAAAAAAGTTTGCAGCTTAGTTCTTTTGTTTACATACTTGTTTCTCTATTACAATTCACGCTTTAAAATGTCGATGGCGGAGAGCAAAATTATTCTAAGTCCCTTCTGATTCTATGGTGTTTTCGCTTTCCGCCATCGTCGTCGGTGTCGGTGATAAAATATTACAAACTATTCTGTCTCCTGATTGAGTTTACTTAACATGAGGCATATGCTTCGAGTTTAAGTATATTATATTGCACTGAATACTTTTCCTTATATTTCATATTCTATGTAAATAGTTAAACGTTCATAAATTCTGTCTTTCTTTATAGGTATCTGTGTGTTATGTATGCCTATCTGTGTATACCTACTATATTTCTCTTAAAAATCTTCAAATTCAAGAGATTGGTTTCTAAGCAACTTTTTTTAAAGATTGCATAGTAGAAGATCTTCATTTGAATCCTCACTTATTTTATGTTTTATAAAATTTAATAAAATACGTTTTTTAACGAGTCTGCCAATTTTTAAAAGAAAAAACGGTTTGGCTGGAACACTTTCGACACCGAAGACGCTTTACGCCATCGAAACGAACAACTTCACTGGGGTTTCCTTCCCTTTGAAGAACATGTTGAACATTTGATACCGATCGCAACAAGGAATCTGCAACAAACGTTCGGAATTCTAGTTGTGATATCGGTCTCTACTTTCACATATTTTTTTGCCAATACAATGGATCTTCCATTCATTTACCAATGCAGCATCGAGTCAATTTGACAAAAGTGGGCACACGCTTGTAGCGTTATCAAACGAATCAACTCCACCTACAGGGATGTTGTACTCACAAAATGCATTTGGCATTGGAATGTTGATGTGTTTCCTCTTTTTTGATGAAACCATTTTGCATGTTTTGATTTATTGGTTCATCAAATGATTTGATTCAACACCTGTAATTTAATTTTTCTTGTTGAAAGCAAAATCCATGGAACCTCGTAATTTTCTTCTTCATTTTCTTCATTGACCGGCTAAGGTCAAATCTACTTTTTCAGTTTTATTTTCAAGAAAAAAATACCTGAGCCTGCAGTTAAGAGAGACGATACATCAGTTTCTGGGACGTACAAAAGTTGCTAGCTTGGTATATTGATTTTCAAAAGTAGTGCTACATGCATCTATGAATTGGTTTCTTTTTTCTAGGAATAAAAATATGCACTCGCGTTTTCATTCCTTAATACCGAAAAGTTCTCTTATGCTTATTAGACAAATTGAATGGGATATCAAATTAACCAAAAGCAGGAAGTACTAAATAATGAAGTCTAAGAATAAAGTCGCATAGCTGGCACTAGGCTTTCCAATGTAGAACCCTTGTATCCATTTTTATTTTCATCTCAAAATGAAAATAGGAATCTATTTGTTTGACGGAATGCAAACAAAGGTTATGTTTATTTTCAAAAATTGAAACATTTTAAACACAAACACATATTGTTCTTTGAAAGAATCGAAAACAAAACGCAACGAATAAGAAAATTATTTTTTTTATTCAAATGTTTCTGTTTCTGATTAAATAAGAAGAGTGCCTGCTTTATGTTTTTACTTACTCGGAATGAAGAAATTTTTTTAAAAATAGATGATAGCTTCATAAGTTTGATTTTGTATCTCAAAACCACCGTTATCAACTGACTTATTTTATCTATCAAAAATCGCTGAAAAATTTCAAAAACTTTTCTTTCTTAAATTACATTTTAAAAAATTCAATCGCTTATGATACAATCCTAGAAATTCAACTGAGTACCACCATCGAGCAATGGAAGGTCTTCTAATAACGATGACCGGAAATCGAAAAATTTTTCGTTCACCACTATTTGTTAGATATTATATAGATACAAATTTATAAGTTACGAACCGACTAGAATGAAATGATTGCACAGAAAGTCTTACAAATTTTAAAAACACAGCAGTGTAAGCTTATTCGTATGTATCACAGATTAGGTTATTTTTTTTTTTTGGAACAAAATATGAAATCTCGAGTAAATTGACAGGTTGTTTTAATTTTAGTGAAGCACTCAACTTACTAGCCTTTAAGAAAATTTACATAAGATTCCTTTTGAATTCAATAATTTATATGAACATTACCACATCTATCATACATTTGAATCCTGGGGAGGACAAAATCCTTCCATACTAGAAAATTGCAATTTATTCTGAAGAAATGATCGAAGATTAATTTTTTTTGTGATTTTCATGTTGAACCTGTTACTGTCCATGTTGAAACATTACTACAAATTGTGATTTTTTTCGCAAGGGAAGAAGTATACAAAATTAAATTATTCATGGGTCTTAGTAAGCAATTTTCCGTAGTGTCTTCAAGACATCGAAGCTTGTTCTCCACTACATTTACGCTTTTTCCAAAATTCTGAAAAGCAATTTTATATCCATCCATAATGTCTACGGAATTCAAAGCGCAGAGGCAGACAATGCATGGAATAAGTAAGATTATTATTCAATATTTATGTTAAGTAAATAAATAAATAAATGTTAGAAATGAAAAAAACCTAAAGGTATATATACCTACTATTAAATAATATATTCTGTAATTTACATAAAGCTTTCATTTGATTTGGAAAAAAAAAATGATTTTTATTAAAGTGAACCTTTCCTAAATTTAAACCGAACTTCAATTAAGAAAAATTAAAATATTTTGACCAAACATTTTTGTATGAAAAAAAAATCAATGTTTAAATAGAAACAAATTTTTCTTTTCTCTGGTTACACTCTACCTCACCTGCATATGGCACTTTGACTATACGCGGGACCTTCAGTCACCGATAGTGCCTGACCAACCTGTGTCTGTGTTAGACCCAATGACAACCTCCGCAGCTTAAATGCTTTGGCAAACTCCTTAATCTCATCCAAATCAATGCCATCTACAACATTGCTGGTCGCTTGATTGATGGTTTGTTCATCTGAAAGAATCACAGAAAAAAAAAATCATGATTAAAGTTTACTTATAGTTTCTAACAATAACAAGGCAACGCGAAATATCTAATTTGCAAAGGTGTACAACACCCACATCAAAAGCACCACTAATTACAAACAACTAATTACTAGCCGACCTTCATTATACTTTGTTTGTTGCAGCAGTTGGTGATATTATAGAACAGGTACATATTTAATGGATAAAAAATTAGTTTATCCTGCAGACTTGACGCGTATTTATTCACGGTAGCAGCAGCTTACAAACTTAATATAACTTCGCTAAGACAGACCCTTCCTTCATTGCTGGTGAAAACAACAGCAACACAACAAATAATTAGCTTAGTGCAGCGTAATTGATGGCATAATGCATATTTAATTGTATAATCGAATATCGGTTGTTAGCTGTTGTGTTGCGCCGTAATTAGTGCATGTCAAGCAGTTAAGAAGGCAAAGTCATCTGAATTTTATCGCTGTTAGTCGAATATACTTCTTGCAAATTTCCAAACACATAATATACATAACATGAGTATATAATGACGTAGACGATAACGTCATGTCGCGTCGGTCGCAACAAAACAACGATAGTACTATAACAAACAACTAACACTAAAACACAGCCAATCTATATAAGAGTTTCACAAGCATACACTGTAAAAAATAATGGGTTAATTTATTTCTAATTGTAAGAGCTATTTATGTATTTTGTTTAAGGAGCTGGTTATAGCGGTGAGGAAAACAAATCAGAAAAACTTTTGTAATGGATTTTATTTACATGTTGCTTTCACTCGTTTTAAAACACAAATACAACATAAATCGATGACAAATAACTCAAAGAATACTTTGTGAAAAAAAAGTTTTACAATTGAGTAGCTAGTTTTGGTAAAAAATGTATTTAATTTATTTTTCCTGACACGAACTTTTTTTCTTATCAGGAAAATAAATAAATACCTACCTACAGTCTTAACAAAAACTTATTGTCCGATAGTAAAATTTCTTATCACAAAATCTTCTTAGTCATTTGTCATCGTTTTATGTTTGTGTATTATTGTGTTTTTGTATTGATCGCTATAGCCGGCTCTAAGAAAAGATGTTAACCCCTATCGGGAATGAAATTTTCCAGGGAGTTTTTTTTTTTTTGAAAAAGGGCGCTAAATCGAAAAATTTCTGGGAAAATAACTCCCTTTTCACTTAACCAGGATTATTTTTCATACCAGTGCAACAAATAACAAGCAAAAACGGATCAAATTCCTGGAATATTTCGATTGGGAGCCTTCTTCCTAAGAAAAAATTCCCCGGGAAATTTCGTTCCCGATGGGATTGAATGTTTTATACTTTGAACAAAAAAAGAACAGTTTGAAAAAATATTTTTGATTTTTTTTTTAATATTATTTTTTGATTTTTTTTGAAAAAGTAAAAGATAAACAATAAATAACTGGACAGAAAATTAAAAACAATAATATTGCAAAGTAAAACAAATTTATGAACAAAATTAGTCAATTAAGAATTTGGTCAATACGGTGCCTTTTCTGATGGGGAATTCTTCCATGTGGCCTAAAATTTTATGGAGATTTTATTTGACTCAGATATACCTCTATATATTCTTTTACAGGTAGGTTAGGTATGTATATCTAAGGCTAAAAATCTAATGAGCCCTGTAAGACAATTAAAATTAATATCCGTATTTTTTTCATTATTAAAAACCGATTAGAAACGTGAAATATGTCCTTAAATGCATCCATGTTTTAAGTCAGAGAAGTTTTCAAAAAAAGTGTGTCCGTTTTCAACAATTTGTTTGTGGAATTTTAAAACTACTTAGGTACTAAACACCAATTTCTTTTTCTGCGATGAGACTTTCTCGTCGTTCTCGAGATATTTACTAAAAAGCGTATTTCGATATAGCGTCCACCTACAGTCCCGCCATTAATGTGGTACCCTCAGCGATAACAATTTGAGTGGGCCATTTAGCAAAAAATAAACCTCTGCCGACTGCTCTAGTGAGAAAAGTATAAAAAGAACAAAACACCAATCATAAACCTCGAACAAAAGTGGTTAAACACTAAACTATTTTCTGCCTGAAATAAATATAAATTTTGAGCAGTGTTTTGTGTATCTTATTTCAAAATTCATACATTATTAACCTGTTCCTCGAAGACACGCAAAAGATTTCTTTGTCAACACATTAATTTATCCCTTTACCACCGCCTTCCGGATCAGGTTAACTTTTAAAATAAGTTTAGATGGTGCCTTAGTGTCTCGTATGCCTTTGGTATGCTTTTAACTGTCATTTGGAGTCAGATTTCATTAAAATGTTTTACCTTTACTATTAAGATTTAGAAGGAGAGAGAGTATAAGTTCTGAAAGCCTAATACCGTGCTTCAATTTTCCGAGGCGTGTAGCTAATTACTATGAGCACGAAATTTGTTACGATACGGAAAAACTCCATAGATTTTGGGAAAGGATTTCAATGCTACTGAATATCTTTCCATGTGTAAAAACGAATGCAACTAGATAATTTATTTAGTTTTCTCACCTGTATGAGAATGATATGGAAAAAGTTTTAATGATCGCTTCAAAAGTTGATTAAAAAGAGAACCATGCATTTATTAAACTCTCCCCTTTTTGACTTCCGATAATATGTATGTAGAAGTAATCTGTTAATGAGTTAATGCACCTGTGAGTATGTATCTTTACAATGAAGCATTCTTTGTCAACCGCTTATGATTTGTGTATATGGGGGGTCCAGGGGAAAAACGGCACAAGTTCATTAAACTAAACTCATTCCGAGAAAAATGCATTTTAAAATTCTGTTTTCTATACAATTAAGTACATACTAAAGGCACATCTCATGTTTATTTTTAAAGAAAGAAGAATTAAATTGGTTTTCTAAAAGATAAGATGCCCTCAGATAGTACTCAATCGAGGGCCTCATCATTTGTTTAGTTTTTACATAAAGTGGACATCCCCCGTTTTTCCTCTGGACCCTTCATAAGTGTTTAAAAGTCATTTGCATGTGAGAGTACAATATCATTAATATCTATGTTTTATCTTTTTTACTTGCGATATAGTAGGATTCGTAAAAAAAATCGAACTCGAGATAAAAATCAAACATGCCATTACGATGATAGAGAATGCGAAAAAAGTGGGTCTCGCAATTGTGCCTGTCTGTCTGTCTGTTTATACCTCGAGCTACAGCCTGGGAAATAAATTGTGTTTTAGCACCAAAATTAACGGTACCTGTCATAACCATTAAGGAAAAGTTAAAAATTTAGATTAAAAATTTTGTGTCTCCTTTTGTTAGTATTGTCATACTTTTGGAATAAAATAAATGTTTGTAAAATTTCTCCTAACGGTAGGTACCTCACATAGAACCGTTTTTCTCATTTTTTACTTTCTGTTAAAAGACTTAACCAATTTTGATGAATTTTTTTTGTACGGAAGCTCTATAACATTTTTAAGATTATTTGATAGCAAAATTTTCAAAAACGTAATTTTGGGATTTTTAAAAAACTTTTCAAATATTTTTTTTGAAAAATCGATTTTCCGAAAATGGGTATGAATCTTTTTGAAATTTCGGTTTTAGATGTGCAATAATGTTTTCTTGAAAATGGCATACCAACTTTATTTTTGAACAAAGTTTGAGAATTTTTATACATACAAAATTAGTTTTTTTTTTAAATGGCTCTAACTATTTTCAATTTTGTTTTTCTCAAAATTTATATTTCTTAATCAAATTAAATGACATACTTTGTTTGGAGCTCAAAACAATTAAAAGTTGTTTGTGTCCATTTTAGTAATGAATTTAATTTTTAGCGCCCACAGCAACTTTGACCCTAAAAGCAAGTTCATGCGACCCAGTCGTGTGTTTTATTTTATAAACTTTGGATAGGGAAACATTCACCCCTATTATGGATATTGAAATGAAAACTAAAATATCATCATTTTCAACTTTCTCTGAGCTTTTTTTTAATTTAAATTTAACTATTTCACTATTTAAGGCAACCACATGACAAATTTTCTTGTCTTCAAGCGAATGCTTAAATTGATTCGAATAGAAGAGTCAATTATTGCATTGAGGACTAAATTTTTGAAATTTTTCAAAAATTTAAACCTCAATGCAAGGTCAACAAGACATTTTGATATTTTATTAAATTTCATGAAATTTACATAGTAGACACCTTAGTGCTTGTTTATTACGAATTAATAAATTAATAGATATTAAAAATTCAAAATGGCTGCCACAAAAGGGGGATCAAACAAAAAACTGAAAAGTGGGATCTGTGCTGGTTCCGTTGGTCTTTGAGAAAACATTATTCAGTTAAAAAATGTTTTAAATACCATTTTACATCTGACATATAAATTTTTTTTCATTTTTCTAGGAATGTTTTGCAAAACATGTTACTTTTAGTGTAAATCAGGGATATTTACCCTTTATTCATCTTTGATGACAAATATAATTAATTTCTGACTTGCAGTCTTAAAAGTCCCAAAACGATACGATTGTATCTGAGTCGATTTTTTTAATCGATATCTGGAAAAAATAAAGCTGAAACCGTAAGTAATGTGTTCCTGTTCATAACAAAACTTTCATATTTTGTACCAGAGCAAGGACTAAACGTTTTGTTTTAAATATAAATGAAGTATCCAAGTAGCATTTTCATACTTATAACACTCTTCAAGACTGTTATAAGTATGATTTTCAAGAGTGAAAAGTGTTTTTATAGTGTGTTCTAAGATTGCTATAAGGTTCTTTTAAGGGTTAAATATCCTATCTCCAGAGATGCAAAAAGCTCAAATTTCAGCTCAGTTCACAGCTCAGCTCAAATTTGAGCTAGCTCTTTTTTTGAGCTAGCTCAATGTGAGCTAGCTCATTTTTTGAGCTGAGCTGTTAGTTGAGCTGAGCTATTAGTTGAGCTGAGCTGTTAGTTGAGCTGAGCTGATTTGAGCTGAGCTGTAAATTGAGCTGAGCTATAAGTTGAGCTGAGCTGTTACTTGAGCTGAGCTGAGCTGAGCTAAGTTGATTGAGCTGTGATGTGCTGAGCTCATCTAAGCTGAGCTAAGTTAATTCAGTTCAGTTGCGCTGATTTCTTCTATGGTAAGAGTTGATTTAATTTTTTTTTTTAGTAAAACATTGCAAATTGAATAATCTGGTGTTGTCGTAACTTTACATTATGGATAGATCCTAAAATCATATTTCTGCTCTATGAATTGCATGTTTTTAGATTGAAGTTAAATACTTGTAATACTTGTAGGTATGGTAGATTTGTTAACTTTAGCGTAGCAAACATAATAAAAGATTATTTTTGATAGAGAATAAGTTGTTACAATCGGACAATTATAATTGGATATACGGGGTTAGTAGGTACTTGGCGTCAACTGGTGCCTGATATTTTACAAAATGCATTTATACAGTCATTCTGTTTTTCTAACAGGTTAAAATATACAAATTTACCAGAATCACCCATTGTAAAATTTTGGGTTTTCTTATTTCAATTACAACCCTTTCATTACCAATCAGTTACCTAAACTTGCATTAATGTATATCTCATTCGCCAAAAGGATATCGGAAAAACCACTGATGACCATTGATTGCAAATACTTCAAGAAAATCCCAACTACCTGACTTTTGAAATCGCAAGACCCATTCATATATACCATCGGTTTACTTTTATTGCCCTAATGTTCCCTTACTGATCGTAACCCAACATATTTTTATTATCCTCATATATTTGTTACATTATACAGTACAGTACTTCCCAGTACCTAAGAAGTTATTTAATAAAATCTGTTTTGCGGTAATTAATATTTATGGTGTTTCTTTAAAGATATATATTTCACTTGCCCTCTCTTCCGCCTCGAAGTTGAAACTTGCAAAAATAGTACAAATCGTAACTTAACTTACTATACCTACTTCCAAATCATTTTTCTTCAAAATTATATAATATTATATTATATCATTATTATATCTAATATATATTATATCAAAATTTAGTTTTAATGCGTTCAGTTTTACTTAGAATATTTCGGGTCGGTTCAGCTCGGTTTACTTCAGCTCTCCATCTCATCTCAAATCAGCTCACCCCAAATGACAGCTCAGCACAAATTACAGCTCAGCTCAAATCAACAGTTCAGCTCAAATCAACAGCTCAGCTCAAATCAACAGCTCAGTTCAAATGACAGCTCAGCAGCTCAAGTGACAGCTCAGCTCAAACGACAGCTCAGCTGAAATGGCAGCTCAGCTCACAGGCCAGTTCTGATTTGAGCTAGCTCACATTTGAGCTAGCTCATTAATTTGAGCTGGTTCATAACCTCCAATTTGAGCTAGCTCAACTTAATGAGCTAGCTCAAAAGTGAGCTAGTTCAAATAAGAGCTGAGCTGTGAGCTGAGCGCAGCTCACTTTTGAGCTATGTTACAACCCTGCCTATCTCCAAGAAGGTTTTACACTCTTGTTGCAAGATTCATATTCTCAAAGATCATAATGCGTCTTGTTTAAAGAATGTGTGGGGCGTGGCTAACAAATACATGTGATAAAAAGAGAAACGAGAGAGTTTATGTGTGAGAATACTACTAATAAAAAATGACAAAGAAATGTTTGTGTTTGTCAAGTAAAAACAAAATTATGAGTATTTTTCTTGTTGGCTCGTTTAATATAATATTAGTATTTTCATGACATGATTATTATTTGTTTACCACGTGTACTACTTAGATCTGAAGGAGGTTAATATTATATCTGCTATTATTTCGTTCTACCTCGACATGAAAGAAAGCGCTTTCAAAATAACGCATATTAAAATTATTTTGTTTCAAATTCTTTTTGAGAAAAGGGTTACCAGTTATGTACCTAATCTTCTTAAACTTATTTTTTTTTTTTTTCTAGAAAGCTTTTATTCCAAACTTGATTTGTTAGTGCATATACCTATCTATTAACAAGTATCAAATCAGAAATATTTGAATTCTCATGTTTTTTGTTTAATCAATTTAGAAATTTCATAAGTATTTCATATTTTTTCCTCTGGTAACCCGAAAAGGCAGAGCTGTTTTTTTCGAAAGCATGGCGTCCATTTTTTGTTTCTATACTATAATACCTGGGGTGTCATTAGTATTTTTCTTTTGGTAATAATATTGAACGTTTTACTTTATTTTTCTCGAAAATAAATCATAGCCTTGTTAATGATTCAATTTGAGGTAAAGTTTCCCAAGTAGTTTAAAAACCTACATACTGGCTGCGCTACTTCTTTGTCGCTGTGCTGCTCTTGCCAGAACGTTGATACAACAGCTTGAAAAGTCTTTCTATTTAGAAGAGAAGATATATCGATGAGCTCTCCGCACTGAAAATCTTTACACAATGAAATGGCTACTTTGGCTACTTTTCAAATGGCCTCTTTCATACCCATGGCATTTCGAGGCGAGCGAGTGTGAATGGAACGATGGCTTAAGTATATAGATCGGTTGGCGATAAGGGGCGTAGAAAGTTTCAGCACCGTAAGTAACCTTATATACATATTATATTAAGTTGCAATCCTTAAAATTTCAAGATCCACACTACTAACAGTTAGCGCTGGGCTGGGTGCGACATTTTGATACCCATCAATCAAAATGTCGGGAAATCGCTACTGGTTAGACACAATTTTACGCATAAAGCCATGTTGTGCGGACCAAATTGCGTTGTGCGGACCAAAAATACCGCTATATATCGATTTAAAAAAAAAACTTATTTTTCTCAAAAATGGCACCTACAATTTCGATTAAAAAATTTTCATTTTTTTCTAAAACTGCATATACAAAATTTAGCATATTTGGTAACTTTATCTATAAGAGCAAGTACGTGTGACCAATCAGCCGTGAATTTTATCTTTTTTTATCAAACCTGGGTATAGGGAAACATTCACCCCTAGGTGTTATGAATTTTGAAATGAAAAGTATTATCATTTTGGACTCTTTCTATTTCACTAATATGAGGTTAACACGTGAAAAAATGATATGAGAAAATAAAATTTAGGATACCTAAATGGTATCTCATTCGTGAGATACCGGCCGATATGTGTGAAAGAGTATGCGAAAATTGGACTCAGCGGATGGGCTACCTGAGACGCAGCCGCGATCAACATTTGCATGAAATTATCTTTAAACATTAAATTGCAAGGTTCAAACTATCGATTCAAATAAATATTTCATTCATTTTTTCGAATTTTTTGTGTTTTTTTTTTTTTTTTAAGTTCTAAACCTCTTAAAAAATCACCCTTTATATCAAAGGGAAAACATACATTGATGTAGAGAGTTTTGATGATAACATTTAAGTTGGAATATTTATATTTGAGAACAAAATAATGTTTACAATCATACTCCTGCAATTGACAATTGACATATCTTGCAGAAGGATGCAGTTTAAATTTTAATTTAAACATCGCCGTCAAAAGCATTTCAAACAGTAAACCTCTCCTGTACGAAGTCATATTATCAGTAGATCAACGTACAGGAAAGAAAATACTTTTGTGATCCAAATAAGGTAAACGTGATTGCTACAATGGTTAAACTTCGGAGCGAATTACTCAATTTTCACTTCATACTACTGGAATGTAGTTATGTTACTTTGCTGGAATTCATTTCGGCGGTAAATGACCAACTCTCAGGGAAGCTGGAAGAAGTATTCTTTGAAGTGATTATTAATTTTTAATATTCTGTAAATATAAATTTTTTTTTTTAAAACTATTTTTTATTACAATTTTATAGTTTTGTATTAAAATTGATATTTTCAATACGAAAAAGATTAGAATGTAATCCGGGGATTAAAATCTAAGACCAAGCCAGACGAAAACGATAGCAAAAACAATTTTAAAAAAATGTCTTATGTATGGTTTCAGGTACCCTTTACCTGATAAAATTTTAAGAACAAATGATCCAAATTTTGCACTACTTTGCTCTTATAGATAAGCCTTAGTTTGGAAAGTTCTGTCAAACAGGTACCTACTACCTAGGGGATATACCTTGACACCAAACTAGCTTTCAACCAACATATAAATAGTATAGAAAGTAAATATAGCTATTAAATTACTTAACCCCTTTATAAACCAAAGATCTACACTTACAACAGGAAGCCCTGCCTGCCACTCCAAGTGTCACAGAATAAATTATTAAAAATGATGCTCAATCTACCATTTCGTTACTCGACTAGTGATCTTCACCAAAAAACGAATGTGGAGTTGATTTCAGAACGAATACAAAAGCTCGAAGCAAACTTTGTTTACAGGTGTAATAATTCTGATAACCCTCTTGTTAATCAAATTAATGACTTTAATCTGTGATAAATATTTGTACAGTTTTTTTTTTCTCTTGTTTATCTGATTAATTCTTTATTTATTAATTTACTTTTTATATATTTATTTGTTTATTTTATTCATTTAATTATTTGTTTATTTATTTATTTATTTATATAGTATATAATCAATTACTTTTTTTTGGAATTAATATTGTTTGTTAAACATAGTTTAATTCAATTCTTGTCTTTTTTTTATTTTTTTTTACTATAACTACGAAATTGGAGTTCTTTTGTGCTTTTCCTTTAAGTAAATCGTTGACCAAACGTTTTGTAAAATGTGCAGTTACAACAACTCTTTGTACTAATTTTTTGCAAAATTAAAAATACTACTACTGCTACTAATTATAATTATGAATTAAAGTTATGATTTATAATTGATTTGAATTATAATTCAATAAAACAATTCCATAACTAGGGTTATGGAATATTCCTCACGCTTTATTTGACTCACCCTTAGGTTTTTCTATAAAACTGGCTTATTTTGAATTTTACTTTTCAATTTTACTTTTCAATTTTATTTCAAAGAGAGAGCAAAAGCAGGAATGTATAATAAATAGAAATGAAATTGTAAACATTTATATTTTTTCATATCCTAAAAATCATGAAATTTGAGTTATTGATACTACCAGAAAGTTTTTTTTCATAATCTTCAAACTGCATCAATTTCATGCCTGTTACTTCAAAATTTAACATAGGTACCTACTCATAAAACATTTTTTAAAACTGGTTCTTCTTTACAGCTTATATGGGAAAACAAATTTTTAAACTCATGTTCCTCAAAATGAACATTTTTCAGATATGACGATGTCGTTGTTGATACCTGCGCTCATTTTAACCTACAAAAGTTGTTGGCCCGATGTATATTAAGGCTTTATTCGAGGAAATGCAGCCGAATTGCGACGAATTAAGATGAAATGCATCGTATCCTGATATCCTCTGATCCAATAATAACAAGCTTAAGGCCACAGGCAAAAAAGAAAATTCTTCCAATGAGCACAGACGCAAAAAACCTCATTTTTTAATAGTTTAAATAGTAGAAATATTGTTTTTATATTATTTTTTAAGTATTTGTTTTTTTTTAATGTTTACAATATATATTTATACATTACTTATAATATTTATTTAAAATACAAAAAATTTAATTTACAAAAACAAAAAAAAATGCATTTCATTACTTTCGAATTTTTGAAAAATGTCAATAACTTTGTTAAAATTTATTTATTTTTTCCTAACCAAATTTGGACCACGTATGTATTAGCCGGATCTTAACATGGGTGCCCAATTTCATTGAAATCCGTTCACTAGTTCAGATTTTACAATATTTTTCTTAGTTTAGTGTACTACATTTTTTAAACAAATGTCAATAACTTTGTTAAAAAATATTATTTCTTAACCAAATTTAGACCACGTATGTATAAACCAAATTTTAACATAGGTGCCAAATTTCATTGAAATCCGTTCACTAGTTCAGATTTTACAGAATTTCTGCCACTCTCCCATACAAGTTGAACCACTGCCACAGTGGTTCTACTGTGGAACAAAGGCGGCCATAATTACTTACTTTTTGTACATGACACTCAAACCTTAATACTTGCCCCTTATAAAAAGAGCGTACTACGTCTTTAAAATCGTAGAAATTCAATCTTTTGCTGTACCGAAGGTTACAGACAATTTTGAGATATCAATACTTTTATTTACTTCAATTTATAAAATTTGAATAGAAATTCTAAAGGGTTTTCCAATAATAGGTGTTATTTTGAATAGCCCGCTATTTCGGTAGCTGTCACTTTTGAAGCTGTCATTTTTTGACATTTGACAAGTAGAAACTACGCTATTAATAAAAATGGAACGATACACGCTTCAACAACGCATTGAAATTATTAAAATTCACTATAAAAATGGTGAAAATTTGGCAGAGACGGTTCGTAAAACTAAAACATTTTTGGGTCGTCGTGAAGCACCTTGTCGGACCGCAATACAGAAATTGGTGGACAAATTCGAGCTGTTGGGACAAGTTAGTGATGTGAAGAATAAAACCCGTGCACGTCGCTCAAGAACAACTGAGAATATTGCTGTTGTAGCCCAAAGTGTTGAAGAAAACCCAGGTTTGTCCATTCCTCGTCGTTCTTTGGAATTAGGCATTCCACAAACGTCATTACACCGTATTTTGCATAAAGACTTGGGTCTTAAGGCTTATAAAGTTCAGTTAACACAAGAACTCAAGCCGGCTGATCATCAACAACGTCGTCTCTTTGCTGATTGGGTCCTTGAAATGCATGAAAATGAACCGGAATTTCATCGAAAAATCATCTTGACTGATGAGGCCCATTTCCACCTCGGAGGCTACGTCAACAAGCAAAACTGTCGCATCTGGGGCTCGGAAAACCCAAGAGTTATTGTTGAAAAGCCTCTCCATCCTCAACGCGTGACTGTTTGGTGCGGTTTATGGTCCCGCGGGGTCATTGGACCTTATTTTTTCGAAAATGAGGCTGGAGCAACAGTTACGGTCAATGGATTGCGCTATCGAGAGATGATTAATGATTTTTTGTGGCCTGATTTGGATGGTATTGATCTGGACAACGTTTACTTTCAACAAGACGGCGCTACGTGCCACACAAGCAATGAAACCATCGATCTTTTACGGGAAAAGTTTCCGGACCGTGTTATCTCTCGAAGAGGTGATCACAATTGGCCACCGAGATCTTGTGATTTAACACCTTGCGACTTCTTCCTTTGGGGCCACGTGAAAGATAAGGTCTACGCCAACAGCCCAGCGTCGATTCAAGACCTCAAAGATGAAATTCGTGAGGCTATCGAGGACATAGGGCA
Organism: Meliscaeva auricollis; assembly: GCA_948107695.1. NCBI lineage: Eukaryota > Metazoa > Arthropoda > Insecta > Diptera > Syrphidae > Meliscaeva > Meliscaeva auricollis. The sequence continues at coordinate 42,465,576 of OX403618.1, forward strand.
GCCACTTTGCGATTTGGTTATGGAAAATTTCATGAAAAGGATATGGTCCTGTAAGCGTGGTCTTGGCGGCCATTTTGATGTTATGTTCCATTATTAACGGCATACCTTCCTCTTTATAATGAAATAAACATCCGATCATTTATCTCCAAAAATGCCATTTTTCTTTGAATATCAAAATAACACCTCTTATTATCTAAGACCAAAATTTAAAAAAAAAATACAGTGACCCATTCTCGAAAAACTGATTTAAAAAAAAAAAACAAAAAATTGAAAGACTTTTTAAAAATCCAAAAATTATTTTTTTTTTTGAAAATTTTTATGATTGTTAAAAAGCTTTCGTATAAAAAAAATATCATAAAAATTGGTTCAGTCGTTTTAGAGGAAGTCAAAATTGATAAAAACGGTTCTATGGGAGGTACCGTTAGAAGAATTTTTAAAAAACATTTCTTTCATTTCAGAAGTATGACCGTACTATCAAAAGTATTTTAAAAAATTTTAATCAAAATAGCCGTTTTTGAAAAAAATTAACTTTTCCTTAATTGTTATATCGCAGGTACCGTTTGTTTTGGTCCTAAAAAAAAACCACCAAATTTGAAGAAAATCGCTTCAGCTGTTTAGGACAGACAGACAGAATTACGAGACTTACTTTTCGCATTCTCTATCATCGTAATTACATGTCTGATTGTTATCTAGAGTTCGATTTTTTTTACGAATCCTTACCTATATCGCAAGTAAAAATATAAAACACAAAAACAAAAATTAAGAAACTCTATGTTCTTATTAATTATTATTAACGAAGATACATAACATGTGAGTGTAACATATTAGGAAATTGACATCGATATTTATACAATTAGGTATAAAAATAATACTTCTGTCCGCGAATTTTATTCAAAGCTCTTGAAGATAAAGGGAGCAAAATAATTAATACTTACGTGGTGAGTCCACCAGCAAATCCGTGCCGGATCCATCGGTTCCATTCGGTGAGATTTGTTGCTGCTGTGGCATTCCCACTGACGACGATGATGAAGGACTCATTTTTAACGAATTCCCTCCAGGATGCAAATGGTGATGGTGACCTCCACTGCTACCAACATGCAAAGGATGGTGAGAGTTCGGTTGCTGCTGGTGATGTTGCGATTGAGACTGCGACGTCAACGACGACGACGACTGATGGTGCGGAGGCGATAGTGAAGACGATTGGGTTGTACTTGGACCATGGGATTTGGTTATCGTTAATTCGCCATTGGTTGATGTAAGTCTGGTAGTCGTCATGGATGCAGTGTATGAAATAAGAAAGAACAAAAACACATTCACGAAATAAGTATGACTAAATCGAAGGATTGAGTTTTCGATTTGTCGAAACAGACAGGCATAGCTCACCTATTGATGCTACTAAGTACACTGGACGCAGACGCTTGCTGCTGCTCTCGCTGCTGCTGTTCTCGTGACTGATGTTGAATATTAGATGGCGATGGAGTGGACATTGAAGTTAGATGTTGACTACCAGTAGGCGAGTGACTTCGAAACAACTGCGAGCTCAGTGGCGAGGACGAATAATGATTACTCGATGATGCACAGTTGTTGCCATTGCCACAGCTACTCAGAGCCATTAGAACAGGGGATACGGGTGATTTCTCAGTCTGTTGCTGATTACTCAGATTAATTCCTGACGGGCATTCGCGTTTAGGACTTTGTTTAAGTTGAAGAGGCATGCTTGCTTGGGAATTTCCTGCTGGTGGCTGTGGTGACATTGAAGGCGACCTTCGGCATGGCGAGGATGAACTGAAGTGGCGAAGTGGCGGCGATGGCGAATGGCGTGATTTGATGGTAGTGGCTTCTAACTTTGGCGAGAGGTGATGATTGTCAGTCGATTGAAGTTGTTGATGGTGATGGTGCAGATGTTGCAACGTGTGACCCGCACGATGGGCTTGTGATTGTTGATCACGCTGCTGTTCCTGTTTGATCTGTTGCATGTGAAAAGATTTGGCGGCTGCTGCAGCGGCTGCCGCCGCAGCTGCTTGTTGATGATGATGGTGAACGTCTGCTGCGGTCGCTAGATGGTTGGCAGCGGCTGCTGCAAACAGTTCTGGGTGAAGCGCAGCTAATAGTTGCTGTACTCCATTGGAGAAAAGATTTGGTTTTAGAAGACTTTGTGAGGGAGGAAGTGGGGGCATAGGTGTAGCAAACGTTCCACAGCCAAAGTTTTGTCCAAACTGTTCATTTGTATTAATTTGCTGACTCACAGGAATCGTAAGTATTGTTTGCACAGCAACTCCTAGAAAATAGAAATTATATTTATTTAGTTTTCAATATGTTATAAACGGTGGTGGTGTTGGAAAAGTTACCTTGCGCTGTAGGTATAAGCAATTGCGCCCCCTGGACACCTTGAACTAATTGTCCTGATGCCAAAATTAATTGTGGCATTTGTGCACTAGCGGCTGGTGGACTACAACCACCTGCAATTAAATTACTGGCCACAGATGAGGTCCCCACTCCTGCTATAGTTTCACCACCAGGCGGTGGTGATGTCCCTGTCCGTACGGATGTAGATATAGATAATGACGAAACTGGCAGCGATGATGATGACGACGATGTAGAAGTTGATCCAAGTGAACCATGGGGTTTATTAGTATTGATACTGTTAGTCGAGCCAGTTGATGATGATAAATTTGCTGCTTCTGCTGATGTGACTGCCGATGTTGTTGAGCCTATGCTCAAATTCAAAGGTGAATTTAAAGCTACTGCAGATGAGATACCGGCTAATCCCCGAAGGCTGGCAAGTGCCGCAGCAACCGGAGGAACGACAACCGGCGAATTCGATTGCTGGCGGTGGTGGTTGTGTTGCTGCTGTTGTTGTTGCTGTTGTTGTTGCTGTTGCTGTTGCTGTTGCTGCTGCTGCTGCTGCTGCTGCTGATGATGTTGATGTTGCAGGGTTGCAAAATTTTGTAACTTTTGCAAATTTATCATGTCTTGCACTGCATTGGTGAGAGAGATAAAAAAGAATGTTTAATTGAAACATATAAGACTCTTTCATTAATAGAGCTTCGCAATTTGTGTAAGGATGTATTCCTAGCATGGACAGGTGATTATTTTATAGGAAACTTATTTCGTTTACTAACAGATGTACATTGTTTTTCTGTAGAGAATCAGTATAGTTATATGTATATTATGTATCCCTGTCCATGTACTGAAATAAACCATTACTCTTATGCTATGGTTTAAAATATGCGGGGGGATAAATTGGACATCGATATGTACTCACTAGTTCCATTGAGATGTGCATGAGCTGCCGCAGCCGCCGCTGCTAACGCAGAGGCGTCTGTTTGGTCGTGCGATGGCGATAGACCTTCTATATTTCCAGTTGACGCAGTTGACATATTGTTTGTGAAGTTTTTATAAAAATCTATGTCTTTTAGTGAATGATTGGTGACGGGTGATGTTGTTTTCTGAATTGTCATTTCTTTGTTGTAATCCTAAAAAAAAAAAGAAGAAAAAGTTCTTTAAAAACAAAAACGAGATTGTTGACAGTAATCTGAACACTAAACTTTCATGTATCAAAACCAAAAATGCTATAAAATTACTTTCTCGTTCAGAAAACTATTTAAACACCGGTCAGATTATGTGGACTTATATAATTTATTTTGTTTTCTAGTTGATTAAATAATCAGTTATGGAAAAAAATAACTTTCAAAGACTGATAACACAGTCCTGCGATGGGTTTCCCCCTTAAAAACTAATTGGTAATTTGGATATTTAAGGTACTAAGCTGCGAGAAAAAATTATAAAACAATTCCATCATGTAAGTTTATTTCGTATGGAGAAGGTCATTTAAATAATTCATGAATTGTTATGTCACACTCAATAGCCGATCCAATGTCTCCCTATTGCCATTTTTTGACTGCGCATCTATTGTAGTTATGAAGCTGATAAATTTATCCTAATACAATCTATCCATATAATTAATTATTTAAGGATATTTTAAATGCTGATCAAAGAAAGTCATGCTCTATATAACCGCCTGAAACAGTTTTAATCATTTTTATTTAACGAGGTAACTATATATTTTCGGTGCAACATGTTTGATAAAAGCGTAGACCTCTTTAGAAATGTTAGGTATACTAATAAAATTTGGTATTAAGTTTCTTACTATTATCTATGCAAATTAGTATCAGAAAAAAAATAATTAAAATATTTTGGGTGAAAGAGTGTTTTTAAAGTGGCAAAGTGCCAAAAACCTATGTGAAAATAATTTTCCTAACGCCCGTATGATATTTCTTTTTATTTCTTATTTGCACCTAATACATCAGCATCGTGCGAAAAAGGACGTTTTTTTAATAGAAACAGATACAGCCTGCGTACTATCCAATATCAATAAATTGTCAATCAATGAAAAAAAAAAATAAAAAACAAAACAAACAAACAAATCCTAAAATGTCGAAATTGTAAAGTAAAGCGAAGAAAAGTTTAAATTTAATTCATTGGATTGGAAGAGTTTGTTATAAAAAAAAACAATTTTGTAGTCAAAACGACAAACGTCATGATCTGCCAGGTTTCAAACGAGCAATGTCAGAAAAATCAGAAAAATGGCTTAAAAAAATGATTTTCTTTTTCAAGTACATTTTTAGTACCTACTTATTTTTTTTAATTTATGGCTTTCTGTGCATATATTTTGCACACTCACTCTTTATTTTAATTTCCAACTCTAACATGCCTTTCTGCTCTGTTTCCTCTTTTTTACTTGCGATATATGTAGTAGCTATAGGATTCGTGCAAAAAAAGGAACTCGAGATAACAATCAGACATGACATTACGATGATAGAGAGAGCGAAAAAAGTGGGTCTCTGTCTGTCAGTCTGTCTGTATCTATCTGAAGCTAGAGCCTAAAGTACTTAAGCGATTATCTTCAAACTTGGTAGTTAAAGGTTTTTGGTGATTCCCTAGAGGGAAAATTGAATTTTTTTTTTAGGACCAAAATTAACGGTACCTGCCATACAACCAATTTGGAAAAAATTGATTTTCTCAAAAACGGCTCTAACGATTTCGATTAAAATTTTTATGTGTAATACAACAGGCAAGGTCGTACCTACATTTGAATATTTTTTCAACGGTTAAAAACTGTACCTCCCGTTTTTCTCTCTACTGATTTTCTCGTAAGCGACTCCACGGATCTCGATAATAATTTTTACACAAGAGGTTCTCAACAATTTTCAAGTTATTTCATATAAAAATTTTGAAAAAAATTTTTTTGGATTTTTAGAAACACTTTAAAATTTTTTTTTTCAAAAATCGGATTGTCGGACCCACTTTTTTCTCATTCTCTATCATCGAAATGTCATGTTTGATTGTTATCTCATAACTTTATATAAAGTACCTATATCGCAAGTAAAAAGGGTGCTATGGGAGAGAAGAGTTGGGGAGGGGTACCTATAAGCTGTTCATTGATTGAGCTGATAAATTTATCCTAATACAATCTATCCATATAATTAATTATTTAAGGATATTTTAAATGCTGATCAAAGAAAGTCATGCTCTATATAACCGCCTGAAACAGTTTTAATCATTTTTATTTAACGAGGTAACTATATATTTTCGGTGCAACATGTTTGATAAAAGCGTAGACCTCTTTAGAAATGTTAGGTATACTAATAAAATTTGGTATTAAGTTTCTTACTATTATCTATGCAAATTAGTATCAGAAAAAAAATAATTAAAATATTTTGGGTGAAAGAGTGTTTTTAAAGTGGCAAAGTGCCAAAAACCTATGTGAAAATAATTTTCCTAACGCCCGTATGATATTTCTTTTTATTTCTTATTTGCACCTAATACATCAGCATCGTGCGAAAAAGGACGTTTTTTTAATAGAAACAGATACAGCCTGCGTACTATCCAATATCAATAAATTGTCAATCAATGAAAAAAAAAAATAAAAAACAAAACAAACAAACAAATCCTAAAATGTCGAAATTGTAAAGTAAAGCGAAGAAAAGTTTAAATTTAATTCATTGGATTGGAAGAGTTTGTTATAAAAAAAAACAATTTTGTAGTCAAAACGACAAACGTCATGATCTGCCAGGTTTCAAACGAGCAATGTCAGAAAAATCAGAAAAATGGCTTAAAAAAATGATTTTCTTTTTCAAGTACATTTTTAGTACCTACTTATTTTTTTTAATTTATGGCTTTCTGTGCATATATTTTGCACACTCACTCTTTATTTTAATTTCCAACTCTAACATGCCTTTCTGCTCTGTTTCCTCTTTTTTACTTGCGATATATGTAGTAGCTATAGGATTCGTGCAAAAAAAGGAACTCGAGATAACAATCAGACATGACATTACGATGATAGAGAGAGCGAAAAAAGTGGGTCTCTGTCTGTCAGTCTGTCTGTATCTATCTGAAGCTAGAGCCTAAAGTACTTAAGCGATTATCTTCAAACTTGGTAGTTAAAGGTTTTTGGTGATTCCCTAGAGGGAAAATTGAATTTTTTTTTTAGGACCAAAATTAACGGTACCTGCCATACAACCAATTTGGAAAAAATTGATTTTCTCAAAAACGGCTCTAACGATTTCGATTAAAATTTTTATGTGTAATACAACAGGCAAGGTCGTACCTACATTTGAATATTTTTTCAACGGTTAAAAACTGTACCTCCCGTTTTTCTCTCTACTGATTTTCTCGTAAGCGACTCCACGGATCTCGATAATAATTTTTACACAAGAGGTTCTCAACAATTTTCAAGTTATTTCATATAAAAATTTTGAAAAAAATTTTTTTGGATTTTTAGAAACACTTTAAAATTTTTTTTTTCAAAAATCGGATTGTCGGACCCACTTTTTTCTCATTCTCTATCATCGAAATGTCATGTTTGATTGTTATCTCATAACTTTATATAAAGTACCTATATCGCAAGTAAAAAGGGTGCTATGGGAGAGAAGAGTTGGGGAGGGGTACCTATAAGCTGTTCATTTTTTTTATGTTTTACACCCTGTCGATTATTTTTGTGATGTCAAATCCTAATTTGACTGTACTAGGAGTTACAATCAAAATACGTCATTTGCTATCTTGCATTAAAAATAATTTTGAGAACAAAAATGCTTCAAACCCTCTTGTTTTTCATCATCATCATCGGTCCTGCCCTCTTTCAACAAGTGTCTCCACCTATCCCGGTCTCGAGCCGCCGCCATCCAGTTGCGCACCCCAATGCTTCGGGCGTCCTGGTCTACACCATCTCTCCAGCGCAAGCATGGTCTACCACGCTGCAGTCTACCATAGAATGTACCACAAAAGACTTTCCGAGCAGGTTCCTCTTCGCTCATACGAGCTAGGTGCCCTGCCCACCGGAGTCTACCGAGCTTAATTTTTGTCACTATGTCTGCTTCAAGGTAGATTGCGTACAACTCATGATTGTACCGTCTCCAGAATCGTCCTTCCTCACATATGGGGCCAACAATTCTCCGTAAAACTTTTCTCTCGAACGCGGCTAAGAGGTCACAGTGCCTTTTGCTTAGCACCCAAGTCTCGGATCCATACATGAGTACTGGCAGGACCATGGTCCTGTACAGCAGCAGTTTTGACGCCACCATGTACTTTGTTTTACATTCACTAATGTGCAGCCCCAGATTTTGTGCCGCCGGCTCGATCTGGATGAAGGAATCGTGTAAGCTGTACACGGTTCGGTTCTTCCGATGATGTCGATGTCGTCTGCGTAAGCTAGTATCTGGCTGGACCTGTTGACGATGGTCCCTCTTGTTGCCGTCCCAGAGTCACGGATTGCTTTCTCCAACGCCAGGTTGAAGAGGAGGCAGGTCAAACCATCCCCTTGTCGGAGTCCATTAAAGATGTTGATTGGTGTGGATAGCAATTCGGCTATTTTAACTTGGCTTGTTACTTTGGTCATGGTCAACCTACATAGTCGTGTCAATTTATTTGGGATGTCGAATTCTCTCATGGCTTTGTAAAGTTCTACCCTGGCTATCTAGGCGGCTTTAAAGTCTATAAACAGATGGTATGTTGGGATGTTAAATTCTAGACATTTTTCCATCGCCTGCCTAAGGGTAAAAATCTGATCAGTTGTTGATTTGCCTGGAATGAAACCACACTGATAGTGTCCGATGATGGTTTTAGCGTATGGGGTTATCCGTTCTTGTAGGATAGACATAGAGGAGAGTATCTTATAGGCGGTACTCAACAACGTGATACCTCCATAATTGCTGCACGTTGTGACATCTCCCTTCTTATGTATGGGGCATATGATACCTTTTCGGCAGTCTTCTGGCATTTCTTCATGCTGCCATACGTGCACTATGATATCATGAATTGCTTGACGTAAGGCTGGCCCGCCGTGGTGGAATAATTCGGCTGGTATGCCATCGGCTCCCGGGGCTTTGTTTTTCTTGAGCCGTCCTATAGCCCTCTCAACGTCTTCTATGCTTGGTGGCGGTAACATAGGGTGTTCGTTTTGAAGTAGTGGAGCCTCCACTTCTGCTGTGAGCTGACCATTTAGCAATTCATTAAAGTACACTTCCCATCGCTCCAGTATGCTTTGTGGATCGGTGATCAGATTTCCCTCTCCGTCCTTGCAGTATGTGCAGTGTAGTGTGTACTGCGTCATGTTTCGGACGGATTGGTAGAACTTCCACGCCTGGTGCGGACCTCGCTCTCGGCTGTTCTCTATTTCACAGATTAGGTTCTTCTCCCAGGCAAATTTTTTCTGTCTGTGAAGCCGTTTTTCTATTCTTCTGAGCTCTTTATATTCCTCTCCTCTTGTTCTTACAAACTATTTATTTGTTGTCTTCGGTCTCTTATCAACAACATTTTATTCAAACTTGTTAATTCTCAAGGCTTATATATCACTCCAGTTTATGGTTAAAAATTAAAGATTTAAATCTATTCAAATCCAAGACAAAAGAATCCAAATGCAATAAAAATTATTTGTTATTTCGATTTTAATTACATATTTTTTAATCAAATGCTTTTGCTGCTACGGATTTTCATTGAAGACCTTAATCTTTAAAAAACGACCAACAGAACTCAAGTTACAGGCTTATAATTGTTTCCATGTTTATATTTTCAAGTAAAGTCAATTTCTCCACTGAGGGTCGTCGGCCACTTTTTGCGAAAAAGTTCAAAAGTAAAAATTTGAAACTAATTTTTCTGACAGTTTAACTTTCGCAAAATTTCAAAAAATGAGTCAAAAACCTTAGATTTTGGATTCTCCAAAACAGTGATGTACTTTTTTCGCAAACAAATGGTCCTATAAAAAAAAAGATTTAACTGTTGCACTTTTGCAAAAAGTGGCCATTGTAGCTAAGCCTTAAATGAGTAAATTTTGTGTGATTTGTAATTTATGTGATTTGTAATTTAAGTTAATGGTGTTAAATTATTTAGCAAACTAGCCAACTGAGAGAAATTACCACTGTGGTCAAACATGGTACAGTTCGACCAAAAAATAATGTTTTAAGTGTTCTTTTTTGTATTCAAGTAGGGTTGACGTGTACTTTTTTCCGATTAATAGATTACACCCTATTTGATGTATATTGTATAGCCTTACACTCTGTTATAATTTGATAGATTTTTGTCCAAATGAAAATTATTTTAGTATATTGCTTTTTTTTTATTCGTTGTTTCAATATAAGTTTTTTAGACGGATAAAGTGATTAAGTTTTTTTTCATTAAAACTGGGTAGCCACGTTGCGTTAATGCTCCTATGGCAACCTTCCTGCTAAGCTATTTATGCTTGAGAATTCATATATATAAAAAATTAATATTTAAAAACGGCTCCAACGATTTTCAATTTTTTTTCTAAAAATTAATTTTTTTTAACAAAATCAAAATAAGTACTTAGTTTTGAGGTCAAAACAATTTAAGAAGTTGTTTAAGTCATTTTAGTAATATATTTTATGTTTATTTTTTTTAATTTCTTATAAAAGTATTTACTTTTCAAAACTTTATATACGAAGCTTTAGTATCCACAGCAACTTTGACAATAAGAACAAGGACGTGCGACCCATTCGTGCATTTTATTTCATTAAAACTGGGTTGCCGCGTTGCGTTAATGCTCCTGTTTTAAAAGTGGCAACCTTCCTACTATTCTACTGCTATTTGTGTGATCTTACGACGCGACGGTCTATTAAATGCCTAACTAAGTTCTAAGTTAAAATTATAAAATTTGTTTTTCAGTTATATTTAGTCCTATGTTTCGAGTGACTATGTAAAACATAAATAATACCGTTTGTATCACTACGTGTGCCTTGCAACGAGTGATTTTTTGATTATGTTTATTCTATTATTTTAAAACCAAGAAGAAAATAACTATTCTTCCTAGATTGGGACTTTTCAATTAAAATCAATGTTCATAATAATATTAATTATGTAGATATTGTATGTACATGTGTGTTTATATTTTTTCTTGACCACATTCAGTGATTCAAATTGGTTGCCTATTTAACGAACTTGCCATCATCAATAACAGATCCAATAAATAATAAACGAATCACGCACGTCGGTATGCATGTGTATAGGTATAAAAACATGTTCATATAATATGTATACCAACAGAGTATTTGTGAATATATTTTTGGAGTAAAGTGTATTTAATTGCACATACATATTTCCAACGTCATTCAACGAATTAAAACGGTTTTTTATTAAATTATCTTCTTTATTAATTGTGATGATGTGTGTTGTCAAATATTACATGAGGGCTGTTTGAAATCAACTGTAACTTTCCTCCTCTTTCCCATATAAGACTCAACGACAACAATACAAGTAGTGACGTGAACATTATTTAACAACAAAAAATTTACGTATTAGCGCAAAAGCAGGGAAGAATTTTGTTGAGAGTCATTTATGACATAGACAGAAAATAATACAAAAATGACAGCCGGAAGTTGTTCTGGCACTTGCTTCGCATCTGCAACATTGAAAGTGTGAAGAATGATGAAATGGTTGCGCTTGGCGCCGGCCGCCATCGCCACAGCGCTTATCATAATGAGTTTAAATGCGGTGTGGCAATACAATAACAAAAGCAACAGGAGGATTCTGATTTCAGACAGACTCAGGCGAGGATGGTTTACAAACCATAGGTAGGGTACACCAAATGTAAAGCGTACCTTAATCAGAGTAAACAGACAGACTGTGTGGAGTGAAAATAGTAAAAAGGAAAGTGATTAACTTTTAAATGATAAAAGTGCCTTTGCCGTCACTATAATTGGATGTTCTCATTATGTGTCGTTTAATTAAAATAATCTAATTATATTTTCAATTGGTATGAATGTGTGCATGATTTTCGTGTTTTTGTTGCTGTTTTAGTCACTACAAAAGTTGTAGGTATGTATGTACCTACTGTGTGTGATATATTTTGCCCAAAAGTTTGGAATAAGTGTGTGAAATCAAATTAAAATTGTCTAGGTTATGTATAATTATAATAAATGGGTGACAGTGGTGAAGTCGATGCAGTGCTTTGCTGCTTGGTTCTAATGGGAGCGTTCCGGAATATAGGTACCGTTTTGTAAGATCCCGTCTTCTAAAATACGTTTTTCTTAAATCCAACTTGTTTAAAATCCAGTTGCATAATAATCCCGTCAAATCCAACCAATTAACCTTTTTACACAAATCATGGTTATCAAGCTAAATTATAAAAGATGTTTTTAGGTATTTTGGTTAAAAATTAAAATTACTCCATAATAAAGTGCTAAGGTCTACAAATTTTTTTGTAGAGGTGTTAAAAGTTGCAACTGAATTCTAAATTGAACTACAAGCCGCAAGAATTACAACTGATTTCGAAAAGGCAAATTCGTTTCGAATGCGAAAGTGTTTTTTTCCGCTCCCCAGTTTCACATTCGAATAAGAAACTTGTTGCTTTAATTTAAAATATCATGCGATTTTTTTAAAAATAAACATGACTTATTTTTGATTGCAAAAGCAAAATCAAAAGAAGCGGGATCTTAAAAAAATTAAAAATTGTATTATTAAGATGGGATATAGTAATGCGGGATGTTGAACCCAATCCGGTTCTTATATGCCTACCAAGCTTCAACTGGGTACCTTTTGCGAAGTGATAATCATATACACTGGGTGTTTTTTTTTTGTCCAATTTGTTTAGTTTTTCTATTACTTTTGCTAAATTATATTCTTAAAAAATCTACGGACTTTAAAACAATAATTATATTTTAGATATCTTTTTATTTGATATAAAATGTAAAAAAACAAGTTTTTGACAAAACAAAATTGTTTTTTAAGAAGTTGGAACTCAGTACCTACATTCATAACTCAAAATGTTTTTTTTATTTTGTATCATAGTAACAATAGAACAATTTTTTGAAAAATTACATAAAACTTTATATTTGAATAAGCAACTTAAAAATTAAATGTATGAAATTTCCCAACAATGATTTTGAAAATATAATATCATATGTATGTCAAAGTGTTGGTTTAAATAATCTTAAATTTTATCGTTTCTGTGTTCTATATTTTTCTTGTTACTCGCTGTTTTTTAAATTAAAAAAAAACCTCATGTAAACTTTTAGAAATGCATGTGTTCTCCAACACTTAATAACACCGTTAGTAAAATTTTGAAAAAATAGGTAGTTTTTCAATTTAAAAATCTCTTATAACATAATTGTTGAAGTCTTTTTAAGAAATTGTCTTTCGAAAAAAACCTATGTAATTATTTAGAATTTTTCTTTCGAAAAAAAAATATTTGATTTCACAAAGGAAAATGGGTAAAAATGTTTGGGGGTTTCTTTTCTTTCGACGCAAAAGTAAAAAATACTCTATCCCTTTTTTAGTTTGTGTGGTTTGAATTTGGGCCAATTTTTCCAAGTCTTTATCTTTTGCCTGCTTTTTAACATTTCCAAACGAGATTTTTAAATTGTTGTATTTTTTTTTTAGCTCAGATATATCAAAAGTTTGTATCTTTTTTCACATGAGCTAGCTCAGAGCTTCATCGATTTGCTCAGAAAAAATGACCGAGCAAATCGAGCGAAATGCTGATCTTATTTTTTTTTCTGATCTGACAGGCGCAAAAAAAACATGAAATCAAAAATGAGTTTCTACAACAGTCGCTCGTCTATTTGTAAACAAAAAATTTATTATTTGTGAAAAAATAAAGTTGCTTAGTGCGAACAAATTACAAATTAATGCTGTGATATAAATCTGTTTAGAGCTCTGTTCTGATCGCTATGTCTCTCTCGCTCAGATCCTTGCCAAAAAAGAACACGCCAATATTAATCCTATTTATACAACGATGTTAACCACTGAGTAAAATTACAATTTGTGTAATTTTCCCACTTGGTTAACTGAAAATGAAAATTTGTATAGAATATGAATTAAACATATTGGATTAAATTCCCCAGAGAATTTGCTGCGTAAATCGATTGTCATTCTGACTTTTTTATTATAATCTAACATTTTAACATAAAATGTATGTATATTCTTCCTATATGAATAAGGGTTTTATGTATTTATGTTTTTGATAAAATAAAAGAGTAAGAATAAACAAAATACACATACTTCTGATTAAATTACCCAGAATTTACACAACGGTTTCGAGGGGCGTTCATGCAAACTTTTGTGTAAGGTTACGGATTTACACAAATGGAAAATTGACGCCGTTGAATGAATACCCTTATTATGTTGTAATTTATGATATAATTAAAATAACGATTGCAAAATTAAACCAGGATTCCGGAGATAATAGTAAAGAGAAATGAAAAATATACATATATGACATACAAGCTATGAAAACTTTGAGTCCTCATGTAAAAACCTCTCAGGATTAAGTAAATTGTCCATCTCGGTCATACCATCATTTCAATAATAAAAGATTTTTTTTCAATTTCGATAAAACCTGAATTTGTATTAGTGTTTTAAAATAAATTGCTGTATTTTACAATTGAATGTGCAATTTCAAAAAAGGCAACTGTCTGGAAATTGACAATGTTTAGGAATTGGAAAAAACCGAGTGTTTTCTAAATAACTGCTGAATGTTTAAACCAATTTGTTAAGTTATATTTTAGTCTCAATTAGTTAGTACCATAATTGTGCTTTAATTGAAGTGCAAATTTGTTAAACACAAAGTTGGAATTGAACTTTTCGAAATTGCATACCTATTCTATTATAAATGAGTAGGTGTTTATATTAAAGTTCGTTTTGATTTGTATTCGCTCAAGAGATGGATGAGAACCTCCAAATAAATAACACATTTAACTCGAAACAAACTCTTAGCAGTGCATGAAATATCTATACGAGAAAAGGTAGATACGCATAACGCACATTACAAAATAGCCCAAACATCTTCATAATTTCATTTTATCTGGTGTGCAGTTTGATTTCGAGACAACCCATTCTCAAGTAAAGCCTTATTTTCCTTTATAGCTGGTATGAATATGTTTTTGTTTTATTTTCCATCACACCGTTATCTCCACCCTCCATATTTCAAAGAGATGTACATTGAGGCAGGGAGAAAAACTTAAACGATGATCATTCAATTTGGCGTCTACATGTCCTGAATCCATCCCACATAGTGCCCTAACCACAAGCAGCGCGTACCGGATGCATGAGGGTTTTTATATAAGTAAAATCGGTCGTGGCATAGAGGCGAGTCGGTAGCAAAAAACATAAAATAAAAAAAAGGTGCCATAACATATGCATTCATCGATTTACATCCCATTGACATAATGAAGTTTCCAAATGAGTTCTATTGTTAACCAGTGGGGATGATGGTGTTGAAAGTCGACTTCGATTAAGAATTCGCAATGTGATGCATGCAGTTCGAGTATTTGGTGTTGTCCTTGGATTTGTTTTCTGTCAGTGATGAGGGCGATGAAAATATCTGTGGTAGATATGAGAAAAAAGTCCACAATGCACATCATCAACCCTCTGTTTTTGCCTTACAGTAGAAAGGAGTGCATATTATATATTTTCTTTTCAATATGTGGAAACTGGATCGTTTATGATTAAAAATTATGACTTTTTAGAGAGTTAATTTTTAATTAAAAACAGTGGTTGGCCCTGATATTTTATTTTCTTGGATTTCAGCACGTATTATTAAAATCTGCAATCGAAAGATCTCTATGGAATGTTATTATGCTTCGCCTGGTTTCTTAACATTTCCAGATGATTTTCGAAATAATATTTTACCGTCCTTACGAGGCCTTATGCCTATTAAGGGGATCACAACGGACTCATCAAGGTCTGAGGACCTAAGTAAAGTAAGTAATTAGCAAAAAATTCGTTTCTGTAGCTACAATAGTTTTTCAGTTATTTAAAATTCCCCTAAAATAAGATTAAAGTTAGCGGACAAAAGTACGAAAATTATTATTTGTATGATGCCCCAAATTGTAGCTTTTTAAATGCTTAAGTGTTTACCAAGGATTCAATTTTCAGTTTTAAGAGGGTGCCTACCTACTTCCGCTGAAGTCAATAGAGAAAGTTTAAAAACATTAGCTTTTTCAATTTTTTTTGCCAGTAATTGTAGCTTGCTCAAAAGTGTCCTTCCAAAATCTAAAAAAAAATGACAAATTCAAAAAACTTTGTAGAAATTTGAAGTCACCATGAACTAGATAAAAACGCGCAAACCCCGTTTTTGTAGCTTAAATAGTTCTTTTGTTATTCCAGATTCCGCTAAAAAAATAACGGTGAAAATGTTCGAAAACATTGAATTTTTAATTACGAATACGAATCAGAATTGTTCTAGCACATCAGGTTTTTGATATAATGCTCGTAAGAAAACAAAAAAAATATTCGCATGTTTCGAAGTAAGTTAATCTTTTTTAACTAAATTTGTTATAAAGGATTTTCCAATAAGAGGTGTTATTTTGAATAGCCGGCTATTTCGGTAGCTGTCACTTTTGAAGCTGTCATTTTTTGACATTTGACAAGTAGAAACTACGCTATTAATAAAAATGGAACGATACACGCTTCAACAACGCATTGAAATTATTAAAATTCACTATAAAAATGGTGAAAATTTGGCAGAGACGGTTCGTAAAACTAAAACATTTTTGGGTCGTCGTGAAGCACCTTGTCGGACCGCAATACAGAAATTGGTGGACAAATTCGAGCTGTTGGGACAAGTTAGTGATGTGAAGAATAAAACCCGTGCACGTCGCTCAAGAACAACTGAGAATATTGCTGTTGTAGCCCAAAGTGTTGAAGAAAACCCAGGTTTGTCCATTCCTCGTCGTTCTTTGGAATTAGGCATTCCACAAACGTCATTACACCGTATTTTGCATAAAGACTTGGGTCTTAAGGCTTATAAAGTTCAGTTAACACAAGTACTCAAGCCGGCTGATCATCAACAACGTCGTGTCTTTGCTGATTGGGTCCTTGAAATGCATCAGAATGAACCGGAATTTCATCGAAAAATCATCTTGACTGATGAGGCCCATTTCCACCTCGGAGGCTACGTCAACAAGCAAAACTGTCGCATCTGGGGCTCGGAAAGCCCAAGAGTTATTGTTGAAAAGCCTCTCCATCCGCAACGCGTAACTGTTTGGTGCGGTTTATGGTCCCGCGGGGTCATTGGACCTTACTTTTTCGAAAATGAGGCTGGAGCAACAGTTACGGTCAATGGATTGCGCCATCGAGAGATGATTAATGATTTTTTATGGCCTGAATTGGATGGTATTGATCTGGACAACGTTTACTTTCAACAAGACGGCGCTACGTGCCACACAAGCAATGAAACCATCGATCTTTTACGGGAAAAGTTTCCGGACCGTGTTATCTATCGAAGAGGTGATTTAACACCTTGCGACTTCTTCCACGTGAAAGATAAGGTCTACGCCAACAGCCCAGCGTCGATTCAAGACCTCAAAGATGAAATTCGTGAGGCTATCGAGGACATAGGGCAGCCACTTTGCGATTTGGTTATGGAAAATTTCATGAAAAGGATATGGTCATGTAAGCGTGGTCTTGGCGGCCATTTGGCTGATGTTGTGTTCCATTATTAACGGCATACCTTCCTCTTTATAATGAAATAAACATCCGATCATTTATCTCCAAAAATGCCATTTTTCTTTGAATATCAAAATAACACCTCTTATTGGAAAACCCTTTAGCTTTGTAAAGAGATATTTTTTTCTTTAAAACTCACTTTCTTTTTTCTTGTCCGAGATATTTCAAGTTAAAGTTGATAGGTTTGGCATATTAGATCATCATTAATAAACTGATCCAAAATCTTCTCATTTCTTTGTTAAACAAACAGAAGTACACTCTTCTAATGGCTTTTGATCGAATCCGAATTCAAATTTTTTTTTACAAGCTCCCGTTTTTGAGATATTTTATTTGTTTTGTATTTTTGTGAATTTCAAACTGGTATATCTCAAAATCCTGACATGATGGAATTTTTCCAATATCAGATTCAAATTCAGAATTCCAAAAACCATTCGAAAAGTATACTTCTGTTTCTGGGACAACAAAAATCTGAAGTTTTGACGGTTTTTTTAATTTTTCGATTTTGGAACTTAAAATTTACAATGCTTGATTTATTTTTGTAGTCTGAGAGTGGAGATAACGGTAACAGGGAGTCCGAGTCGAACCTTCGTGGCGAGCAGACCTGAATTAATTGTGACAAAACATATTTCCGTATTTGACTTTTACCTTGACGGCTTTTTGCCGCTCAATTAAATTTTCCTTGAGCCAATGAGACAGTAACTTTATAAAGTGAAAATTGGTGAAAATACAAATAATATTATTGCAGCATTAATGCTGGAATCAGAAAAAAGTGCAAATCAATCTAGTGCACGTGATTCCCTTGTCATTTCAATCAATGATAAAAATAATCTACCCATTATTAATTCACATTTAGTGAATGATAAGAGTGCAACAAGTAGTTCTCTCTTAAATCAGATTTCCGCGAAATCAAATGAACTAAAGAGAGCCGCAGAATATTCTCCGACTACATCTCCAAGCCAAGAGATTAATCCCTCGAAGTTCTTCGCACAAGAGGTAACAAAACCAAATCAAATAATGAATGTCGATGGTGATAACAGCGTCACCCCCACCTCTGAGTGAACAACTGTCATAACGAATTTAAAAAGAGCCGCCACCAGCTACCAGCCAAGGCACATGAGAAAACAAATAAATGTGTCATCTACGAGCAATTCAAATCTTTCAAACAACAAATTCTTTCCTCTTGCAAACATAGAGGCAATGCAAAAAAATACACAAATTGATCTTACTACAGCAAACAACAACAAACCAGATGAGCAGTCGCAGCCTAATCCTACTAACAATACTAATGTCAATTCTTTGCCTCTTAATGTAAACAAATTACCTTTTTGTCCACCAATATTTATTTTTGGTGCTAATTGCACACTTATAAGTGATTTAATAAAACTTGCAGCTACTGAATGTAAAGTTAAAGATCTTGAACATAAATTTGTCAATATGGGTTACCGTAAAACAAAGGTTTATGTTAGCCATGCTTCTGTACATAAGCTTATCATTGATCGTCTTCGCGATACGGGGATAGGGGACTTTTCATTTTCTCCAAAAGGCACAAAGAAAGTGTCAATCTTGTTGAAAGGTCTTGACGGGGACACCCCAATAGATAAGATAAAAAAAGAGCTTGAGAGTACGGTTCCTAATGTAAGAATAAGCAAAATTACTCCTTTTATTACATCTAGAACTAAGCAATTAGATCAAAAATTAAATATGTTGCTCGTGCAGTTAGAGGTAGGAGAGTCCATTAAGGATCTTACCTGTGTAAGATATTTACTTTACCAACGTGTAAACTGGGAAAAAAAGCATAACCGGGCAGTACTACGATGCTACCGATGTCAACGTTTTGGGCATTCTGGGGAGTGCTGCGCTTACGTCAGTCGTTGTGTTCTCTACGGGGAGAACCACGATTCCGTAGATTCTATAAATGCGTTTAAGAATCTGAAAGAAAAGAACGAAGCTGTTCCCACTCCGAAGTGTGTTAATTGTAACGAAAGTGGTCATGCAGCCAGTTATCAGGGTTGCCAAGCATATCTCAAGTACAAAGAAAAAAAAGACGCATATTCTCAAAAGACTAGGCAGGTTGTAAGTAATACTAGAGATGATTTTGTTGAAGAATCTATACGTAATTTCACAAAGCCCACTATTTCTTTTGCTGATAGAGCAAAAGACGCAATCGATGTAACAAGAAGTTACCCAGTTTCTAAGAACCGAAATCAATCTGAAAAAAATCCAGCTTCAACAACCGTTTCAAATGTTCAAAAAGGAGAACTGAATGATTTTCTAAACGAAGCTAAACAGTTGTTCAACATCTCGTTTACAGATCTTCTCATTAAAATTAGGCAATTTTGGCCTAAGTATAAATTGATCAAAACCCAGGAAGAAAAAATGTTTTCTTACCTTGAGTTCGTTGCTTCTATTGTGGTTTAATGATGACTATAACAAAACTTAAAATAATATCGATGAATTTAAACTCTATAATTTCACATGAAAGAAGACTTGCGCTTTTAAATATATTAAAAACTAAAAACCCTCAGATTTGTTTCCTTTCTGAAACTAGACTATCCGAAAGATATAAACCCTCATTCGAAGGTTTTAATATAATAAGAAACGATATTGGTAGGGGGACAGCAATCCTACTTGACGAAAAGTACAAGTTTAGCTCTGTTGATTTCCGAAGTAATATTTTATCTGTCTGTCTTGCGTCAATTTCCTTTATAAAACCCAATGGTTCCAATTTTCGCCTTTTGGTTGGTAGCATTTATATCCCATCAGACGCAGGGACTGCTCTGCTTAGAGAACTAGATGACCTTTACGCACTTACCAATAACTATGACGAACTATAATCGGAGGAGACTTTAACTCTCGTCACACCGCCTGGGGTGATAGTGTCCATAACAATAATGGAGTTAGGGTAAACAATTGGTTTAACAATGGTCCATATTTAAATCTCGATTTAATACCTTCGGATACACCGACTTTTCCAAGATCCGGATCTTATTTAGGCTTTTTCATAATTTCGTCAACCCTTAATCCTTCGCGTTCTGTAAATAATTCTTATGTGGCTTTAATTTGTAAAACGTTTGCAACCTTTTCTGATCATTTTGGAATTGCTTTTGAAGTAGTTCTGGACGACTTTTCTCCTATATTAATGCCTTTGCCCACATACAGAAGCTTTAAAAATACTAATTGGGATGCTTTCAGACTTAATCTCCATGTCTCATTATCGTCTCTAGTTTTACCAAATGATAAAAACATGTCTAACTTAGAAATTGATAGTCTTAAAGATGATTTAAATTCTACAATTGTTCCAAGCATAGAAAGCCATTCTAAAATACATAATTTGAATAATCACAAGTATAAGTGTATTTCAGATATAACAAAGAAACTGATTGAGTTACGAAAAATTTGGCTGAAACAACTTAAAAGACTATACCATCGGTACCTGAATAGAGTTAATCCTGTATATTTAGAGCTTAATTCAAAAATTCAGTGCATTAGTAAAATTATAAAAGTAAATGTTAATCTTGATCTTAACAATTGTTTTAGATCTAGACTAAAAAAATTAAACCTTCCCCTCAAGCTTTCAGGGAAATCGACAAAGTTACCGGCAGGAAATTCTTTGGTACAGCCATTTCCAAGGACATGCTTTTCCATAATGGGCAAGAGTTGACTGATATTCAGTCTAAATTAACTGCATTTAAGGTTCTTTACTCTTCAAGTTATCCTGATAGACAGCCGGATGACCGTATCTTTGATCATGAAGTCTTATTAACAGTTAATCTGTTCAAAGAGAATTGCTACTCTGAAACACTCATTACCTTTTCCTCGATAAACATTGCTAGTGATCCAGCAATATCACCGTTTACTTCACCCAATAGTGTAAATATTTACAGATCCTCGCTCAATAATAAAAAGTCTTCAGGTATAGATGAAATTTCTAATTTTATTTTAAAGAAATGCCCATATTCGTTGGATATAGTTTTATCATTGATATTTAATCAATGTATTAATAATGGTTACTTTCCTCAAATTTGGAAACAAGGTAAGATCTTGCCAATAGCCAAGAAAAAGGGTACACGAGAAGTTGATAACTTTCGACCTATTTCGCTTCTATCTAATATAGGCAAATTATTTGAGAGAGTATTAGCCACCCCTTTAAATATCTTCTGTGAAGATCTGGGTATCATTCCAGCCAACCAGTTTGGCTTCAAAAGAGGAAACTCTACTGAACATGCTTTACTATTATTTCAGGATAAGGTTATTCAAAATCTTAGAAATAAAACTTGTACTGTATGCTTAGATATTGACCTTGAAAAAGCGTTTGATTCGCTCTGGCATCAAGGTCTTATATTTAAACTTCTACAGCTGAACTTTCCGCTTTGGATTACCAAAATTATTTTTAGTTTCTTATCAAATAGAACAACATCAATCTTTATTAAATCTGAACACACAGATTTTTTCCCTGTGAATTCGGGTGTCCCTCAAGGATCGATACTGGGACCATTTTTATTCAATATTTATTTGCAAGACTTTCCTCTCTCAGACCCTTTTTCAGACGAACCTGGTTCACTACACTACGCCGATGACACCATCATTTTGGCAAGTGACGTTCAACCAATTTTAGCCCTTAACAAAATTAAGCGCAGACTTCCTCTAGTGGAAAATTATTTCAAAAAATGGAGATTGAAAATCAATACTAGTAAGTGTGGATTGACATGCTTTAGAAACGCCAGCGGAAAGGGACATTATCTTGCAGTTAAAGAGAGCAAATCTCTTAACCTACAGATAAATAACTTCCCGATTCCATTACGCTTGGAAACAAAGTATCTTGGAATACTATTCCAAAATAGATTTCTTTTCAATAAACATGCAAGAAATATACTTAAAAAGGCGAAAATGGTTACAGGGTCATTAAAATCGCTATTCAACTCAAAGTTCGTGTTAGGATCAACGAAAATTCTAATGTACAAAACCCTCATAAGACCAATTCTGACATATGGGTTTGGTACTTGGTTTTTGAGCGTAAATTATTGAGATTTTGCTGTGGTTTGTTTAGAAAACCAAATAAAAAATGGTTTTCAAATAAAACAATATATGATGCTACCCAGGTTACACCTTTAATGAGGTATCAAATAGATCTTCTTTTAAAAAAGATGGAACGAATAAGTTCCCATTCAAACCAACTAGTAAGATCCTTAATGGACTCTAATGCTAATGACAGCTTGGTTGACAATTATTATGTTTCACCGTTTAATATGCTTAATGAGGGGTCTGTCGCTCTTTTAAGACCCGATACAAATGGCAATTTTCAAGTCCCGTTTTATGAAAAAGCTTCTCCCTTAGACTATAGGGGATGACACTTTAGAAATATATGTAAACTTATTAATTTTTTTCAGTGGATGCTAACATAAACTTTTACTTATTGTTACGGTTTCCCTTTGTACAGTTAGCTATATTTTCATGTAAGGTGGATATCTTTAGTTTTAGTTATTGTTCGCCGGGAGCAAGCGACCAAAAATTTAAAATATTTATATAAGTTATGAATAACTATGAATTTTGATAATGTTTCCAATATTTTACTAATTATTTATATAGTCAGACATATCTTTAAGTCGACCAAAAAGAAAACTTAAATTTTGTAAATGAATTATACTGATTTTATTTGCCTCAATAAAGTTAACTTGAACTTGATAACGGTAACAGGATGTTTTTTTACACGGCGTTTTTACCTAGGCCATGAAATTCAACAAATTATATTTATTTTGATGTATCGCACATAACGGTACATTCTATAAAGGTTTCACAATCTTAAATTGAGTTTCATCAAAATATCTGCTTTGGTCGATGGAATTCGAATAGCTACCAGTGGTCAGTGGAAAACGGTACCGTAATCTCAAAAAAGGTTAGGCGTGATTCGCTTAAAAATAATTAAATCTTTTTGTTTACTGTCGGATTTTAATAATTGAGGTGTATAAACTAAGCTGAAATAGCAGGCTACAACATGGTGTTATTTTTTTATACAGTTACTTATAAAAATAAAGAGTAATAGGTGTCGAAGAGCAGAATCAATTTTTGTTTTCTTATTCTTTTTGCAAAATGTTATGAAATTTGTTTGAGCTTTTTTAAACAAAATACTACAATATTGTTGGTACAATTGTTCTGCCCATCAAGAACAGTTGTTTGAACATAATGTTAATGTATTTTTAATGATTTAAAAAAAGTTTAAGAAGAAGTTGGTTCCATTGCATATACAAATCTTTAACTTTATTTGTAGTTGCACGATTTTTATAATTGAGGTAGATTCTATTAGATAAAATGTTAGACTATAATTTTGACTAGACTATAAAATATTGGACAGTTATTTAGTAAAACATTGCCACAGAGAGCATCCATTGAAAATATGTATATTTTTAAGGAATGCATAATAATAAGAATAATATTTGAAATAATTTCCAAAAATTCACATTATGCTTCTTTGAAAAAAATATGCCTTTTAGAACTTTTGACTATATTTCTCAAATAATTTCATAATTCAAATAATTTCATAATTTTCATTTCAATTTTCACTGAGAGTCAAATATAAATAACATTTTGTTGTTTATGTGTTTTATCTACTTGGAGACAAACTAAGGAAATAAATCCCGTCAGAGAATAATTCTCTGCCGTCGAGTACGAAGGGGTTAAGTCAGAAATTTTCATTTCGCAGAATATGAAATTGAAGTTTGGGCAATGCTTCTTTTTTAAATCTAACCAGTTTTCTATAGGAAGGATGTGCTCTTAATCTATTTTTTTGATACCAATCGAAAGAGAAGAAAAAACTTATTCCTATCCAATCAGATCCTTAAAAATGTTATTTGGTGACTTAACCTATTGTACCTTGCCGCGGAGAATTTGCTACGGTAAACTCATCTAATTGAATGCTGGATCGAATGAACAAAATGTAAACATAGGTATGTACGTGAAGTGCACATAGCAAAAATTAGTTTTTAATAATTTTTGAGTATGTTGTACCAACGGGCTCGACCTAAATACAAAATATATTTGCAATTTGGGGTCAGGTTGAAGAGTTCTTGGACCTTAAAGATTGTGCTTTCAAAAAAAATCATTCACGCGTTTTCGAAAAATTGATTTTAAAAAAAAAATCTTAAAACTTTTTTTAAAAATCAAAAAAAAAAATTTTTCAAAATTTTTATATGAAATGATTTGAAAATTGTTGAGAACCTCTTGTGTAAAAATTGTCATCGAAATCCGTGGAGTCGCTTACCGTTTTTAACCGATGAAAAAATATTTTTTTTTATTTCAAAAGTACGAACTTGCTTGTTGTATTACACATAAAAATTTAAATCAAAATCGTTAGGGCTTTTTTTGAGCAAATGGCAGATACCGTTAATTTTGGTCCTAAAAAAAAAAATTTAATTTCCCCTATAGGGAATCGCCAAAAACCCTAACCAAGTTTGAAGATAATCGCTTAAGTAGGTACTTTAGGTTCTAGCTCAAGAGAGATACAGACAGACTGAAAGACTGACAGACAGACAGACAGACAGAATTGCGAGACCCACTTTTTTCGCTTTCTCTAATCATCGTTATGTCATGTCTGATTGTTATCTCGAGTTCGATTTTCTTTACGAATCCTAAACTTGCCCTATAGTACCTATATCGCAAGTAAAAAGTAGGTTCCTACTTAAAATCAAAGTAAAACGCTAAAAATTGGGCACGAAACACGGAAGTTTTAAAATCAAAAACGTTTCACTTTGAATACACAAAATTCGAAAAAAATATGGCATCCACCGGTATACAAACCAGCGTTGCTTGAATTACCGGTGGTCAACAGCCTAACCCATTGTGGTGCTATACTCTCTGTTGAAAATAACTTGTATTTGAACCGAGTTATACCTCAACATAAAAATAAACGTAACGAAACATGTTTGAGTCAAGTAGGTATGAGCTATCTACTTAGGAGATACACAGGTATCCATCAAGTTAAAAAAAAAAAAATCGATTTAAAAAGGTACCTATCTTTTATACACATATTTGACCAAATCCTTACATATCTAGCTAGGAAGGTTACTACTTATGCAATAACGCAATGCAACGCATTGCATAAAGTATATTTTTAGAATGGGTAAATTTACTTTAATGGTATCTTTTTCGCATCCCCCATCAAAAACAAACAGTCTTCTACACCTACCTACTTATACCTACACACTTTTTTTTCCTTTTCACTATTCATCGACCATCGTTAAATCGGCAATTCTTACTCATTATGCACACCATCACCTTTACGTACAACGAGGGCCGTACAGTAATGCCCTCCAGCTTTCATCCTCAAATATACATTACTCCATGAATGCCCATGAATCGACGAAAAAAACCTAGAAACGGTAGGAACATCATCATGAGCATCGAAATAATTACAAATAAAACAACTCGTGCTCTTTTGGCTCTGTAATAATTATTTACGCGACCCCGATTAAAAATGGGTAAAAAAGCTCTTGCAGCATTCCATTGAACAAAATGAGCATTTTCAACTTCCCCCCTTTAACAAACTAACAAAAAATTAAAGGGGTTAAGAAAAAACAGCCAAATACAGAACAGACCCCCTTGTTGCGAAATCATTGGAAGAAATAAAAATAAAATCAAGTACGGTGTGTCAATGTATGAGTGAATCGCGTTGTAGCGGTGTATGTTGTCCTTTTATTCATATTCTAGTTAAAAATTCTCAATCATATTTAATTGCTCATTTCTACATTTGGAATTCTTTTTTGATGTGTGGGTGTGGTTTTATATGCCGCAACCCTTCTGCAAAACATAACCAACAAAACACAACTCGCGGGGTTGCGCACATCATGCATTTATATGCAACCAAATGCACTCCCTTGGCTTTGGTCCTGGTAGTGCTGGCTATTTAAAAAATAAAACTGAAAAATAATTTAGAGAGTTTGTTAATATGAAGGTACAACATACCAATTTATCCCTTTTCGCGCGCGAATGTTTCCACACATGAAGGTACCATTCCCACCACCACCAAGAAGAGGGTACACAATTTTTTCGACCAGGACTGAACCAACAGTCGGTCTCAATTCAATCCAAACATTCATCCCCACAGGTACAGAGAGAAGGGATTGTCAAAATGCGATTTTTATTCAAAAACAAAAAATGAACAAAATAAGTAGTAGGTATCCCCACACGTAGACACATCCAATCGCCTTTCATCTGACAGCATGGGTCCTAAAAACAATCCGAAAAAAAAATCGTAGCTGGAAGAAGAAAACAAAGAATTGCCATCATATCCCCACAGCATCCCCAAATCAAAAGGAAAACAAAAAAATACAAAAAAAAAAAAATAACAGAAAATCAACTTCGTTTACACCCCTTTTTTTGCGATAAATGCATTCATCGATGTAGGTACGACTCTACACCGGAAGTTTACCTACAACTGCTTCACTTCTGCTGTTGCGAAAGATATCGTAAAAAGCCACCCCTCTTTTATAAAAAGGACCAAACAAAAATTTATAGTGAGACGAGGCAGAGAAGAGAGATGGGACATAAATACTCTCGCATGAATCTACACGATTAAAAAAAACTCCAACGTGAATCCAAAAAAAGGGAAAGTAAACTTGTGTCAGGGAGAAAAAAATGTTCGTATTTCTCTCCAGAAAAACTTGTTGTTTGGTTTTTATTCTTTTCTCAACGCATAGACACGCGCACCCCTAAAAATGTGAATGTGTTTACATTATTTGAAATCACATGTGCGATGAAGTTAACACCACTGCTAGGTAGATCTTATATCAGATAAGCAAAGATTTTTTTTAATAAACCGAGGAGTCGATCTAGAGGAATTGAGGGGTGGGTGGCTTTATGCCGCTAGCTTAAAAATAATATTTGTTTAAGTTCTTGGAATCTATTTAACCACAATTAATTTTAAATTATTGAGCGAAAGAAATTAGTGGTTACAATGCATAACTTATATTACAAAAATATTTATGTCAATGTTATGGAATTCGCAATATGTATTTCACAGTCGGGGAGTCACCTTGATTTCCAGGATTCCCATTCGCATTCGCTTTTAAGCAATCATAGAGCTTGCCGTGTGAACTATATTATCGGTACGAAGAACTATTTTATTATTTCCAAAGCCTGTGAGCTTCATAACAAAAAAATATGACTGAAGTGAGTCCGACTCCCGGCATAGTTCCAACAAATTCGTACGATTCGGTTTAAGGGGTGATCAGATTTAGTAAACTTATATAATATCACCTCCTCATTTCTTCTACTTTTGATTGAAAACTATTGTTTACATTTGAAGGGCTTATTAAAAAAAAAAAAAAAATATGTTAAGCCAAACTTTTTCAAAAACGTCTTTTTTTTTATATTAATCTATTGCTAAATACTTCGCATATATAAATTAGAATGGCTCTTAATTTTTACTTTATTTTTAATTTTAATGGTTTCTACCCCTAAATCATCTCCAAAAAGGCCTACAAAAAATTCCCTTATAATATTTTTGATCTACGATTAGATTTGTTATTTCTTATTATAATTTGTTACCACAATTCCTAATTTTTCGCTATACGTTTTGATCTCGAAATGCATTTTTAAAGTTTCATAAAAAACTACGTCGCTTCAAAATGATTGCATAATAAAAATATTGGTATCAAATTAAAGAGATAAGTTCTTTAAACCTTCTCAGAAAAGTGCTAATCAAATTCGACATGATAACTTCATTTGTTGGATAGTAATATTTTTGATGGAAGGGTGTTTGTTAAGGAAAAAAGAACTTTGTGCAGAAGTACCAAAATTAAAAAAAAAAAACACCAATTCACCCAAAATATTTCGCTGCAATCTTTTGGTTCTAGGATCTTATGACAAATGAAACGTTCATGTCGAAATTTATCGCTTTACCATTATTCGAAGGGAGGTTTTAGAAAAAAATTACCTGTTGCACTGAAAATAAATTTAAATTTTAAAAAGAGTATTCAATACGTATTGATTTCAATAACTTCACCGTACTAATAAGCTTTTTTGACAATAAAATCACATCTAGGAAACAATTAGCTTAATAGATTTAGTCAAACCTTTTTCAAGATGGTGATCAAATCCCAAATGGGATTCATTGGAACTTTTAAAATGTGAGTATGGGCATTGCTGACAAGCATAACCATCAATATAAATGATGTAAAAGATTTTGATGATGGATACCTTCATAATGTTGGAAACCTTTCGCTATTCGCAGGAGTGAGGGGCCCTAAAAGTGGTCGATTTTTAGGGCCCCCTTTACTCATCGAGTTTAAGGATGAAGTTGATATCAAATGAAATGAAATGCTTCCTCGCCAAAGCTTTGCAGGTTTTTAACACGGACTGCTTTAAGGTTGAAAGCGATGATCGCGAGTTATTTGTTAAAGTTATTTGTTTTGTTCGGTGAGTTTATATTTTTTTTTTTTAAACCAAGATAAAACTCTAAATATTCTAAAAACATGAAATTATTAGGAAATAGTTTGAAATATTCTGGTAAACGACGTAAAATATGTACAAATATCTTATAATTCTGACGATTTAGTACAAGAGTGGCTTAAGAATGATATTCGTGTCCAATAAACGGTTATAATATGTCTTCTTTTCTAACTCAGAGGTCTTCATGGTCAAAATTTGGCAGTTTTGTCACGCAGCCTTTTATAAGGTTATCCGGAACAAGGGGGGTGTTTCGCTAAGTTCCGGATAACTCGGGAAATAATGGAGCAAAAAATTAAAATTGCAGTAACTAATTAGCAACAAATTAACAACAAAATACCAACCACTTTTCAATCTGATAGAAGGGGGGTGTTTCGCTAAGTTCACAAGAAATTAGCGAATATTCCGGATAACTTGGGAAATAATGGAGCAACAAAATTAAAATTGCCGTAGCTAATTAGCAACAAACTAGCAACAAAATACCAACCACTTTTCAATCTGATAGAAGGGGGGTGTTTCGCTAAGTTCACACGAAATTAGCGTATATTCCGGATAACTTGGGAAATAATGGAGCAACAACATTAAAATTGCCGTAGCTAATTAGCAACAAATTAGCAACAAAATACCAACCATTTTTCTATCTGATACAAGGGGGATGTTTCGCTAAGTTCACACGAAATTAGCGAAAATTCTGGATAAGTCGGGAAATAATGGAGCAAAAAAATTTAAATTGCCGTAACTAATTACCAACAAATTAGCAACAAAATACCACCCACTTTTCAATCTGATACAGGGGGGGTGTTTCGCTAAGTTCACATGAACTTAGCGAAGCACTCCATAAAACGGTAAATACAAGAGCAACAAAATCAAAATTGCCGTAACTAATTAGCAACAAATTAGCAACAAAATAACAAACTAATTCCATTTTGATTTTGATTCCAGTTGTTTCGCTAAGTTCACACTCATGGACGAAGGCTGCCTGTACCTTTCAAATAAGTCCAAAATTATTAAAATCAGTTGCCGGTAAGTAAGTAAAGTGAGAGAAATAGAAATCGTGTTTACGTATAAATAATATAATGATGATTATTGTTTTTTTTAATTGTTTTTTTTTTTACATAATTTTTATTTTGAATGTAAAGGACAATACCTTTGAGTTGTGACGTTTACCGTATGAACTTTAAAAATATTGGTGCAAAACAAATTTTAATGGGTTGGTAGGTACCTACCTGAACATTTTTACATTCAGAATAGAACAATAAAATATAGGCGATTTGTAGCTTCTGTTTCAAAGACACAAACTCACCATTTTACTTGTTTTTTTTTTATAAATTATAGTTACTTTTAATTTAAAACAAATTTAAAATTCAATGTAATATACCTATAAAGGCTTATCGTACAATATACACATGAATTTAGGTAGAGACAAGTAGAAAAGAACGATGACCGAATATAAATCATTTATTATGCGCCTACAAGGTTGTGAAGTCAAAAAAAGTGATAGAAAAATAACAAGGAAGAACAAAAAAAAATAAGAATAATTTTGAACTCCGAACGGAAGTGCATATATGTATATTAAACTCCCCTTTTACAGATTGATGATGGGATACTAGAGAAAACCAGTTAGCTACTGGCCGAGCAGTCGCTTGAAAAACAATGATAATTCTCTCGATACCCACACACCCAAATATGAGGATCTACCTACCACCTACCTAGAAAAATAACTGAGTTGGAGAATTAACGAACGTGGACACAAATTCACAAAAAAAAAACACATAAAATCGACATAACAAAACGAACAGTAAAAATGGAACATAATTCAAGCAAACTCCAACGATTTCCAAATACTCAAACCATGTTCTATCAGTACTTTCTGCAAACGACTCTAGCGTGTGGGGGGGGCGCTACTCATGGAGGTCTAGGTAGTGGTGGTGTGAGAATGGATGCGGCCAATGGTCAAAAAAACTCTCGATATGCATGCACCCTTAGCCCATACCTCGGAAGCAATTGGCTTTCCTCCTCTTGATGGTGTTTGTATGTTGTGTTATAGCCTTCTGCCAATATTATCCTTTTTTTTTGCTTTTTTTCTCCAATACATAAATATACTTACCTATATATGTATGTACAGTACATATTATCGTGCAAAACAGGAGCTACAAATGTATACACAAAAAAGAAAGTAGAACAAAGTCTGCGACCAATCTACTATGGGAGTGTGTGGATGCAAAACAAAAAGTGATTTGGTTGCAGGGTGAGCGAGCAGGTGCAATCTCATGGTAGAAAAATTGCTACCGCTCGCTTACCTTAACAAAAAGGTAAAAAAAATTGTGAAAATGCAAAAGGAACTCATCAAGGGTTTAATTTGTAGTTTTTGGTCAATAAACATTTTATAAAAAGGCATTTTACTCGTCAAGAAGATAACTATACCTATACTTATTTTTTTTACTTGTTTTTTAGTACCTAAGGTCCAAAGTCAGTCAATGTCTGAATTATTATTATTAGAAATTCAACTTTGTTTTATAGTTCAGTTTCTATGCTCAAATGTTCCGTTCAGATTTTGTTTACCAGCTTTCGAAAATTGGTAACAATTTAAGCGTAGATTCATTCATAAAAAATATAACAATTTTAATGACTATGCAAGTTAAAATAACGATCAGTTGTCATAATTGAATTAAATAAAACTGTTATAGAAACAAAATCGCCTTTTAGGCCGGGGAAATCAGACAAAAAGGAGGCCTGACGCTGAGAAAATACTTTACAGCATTTTTACTGGGGGAAATTGTTGGGTGTAATGTTCTTAATCATAATCTCGAAAGTTCCAATGAATCCCATTTGGGGTTTGGCAACCATCTTGAAAAAAAACTGCATTAAAATTGCAGTTTTCGGTTGAACTATATCTACACTAAAGTAAAGCCACTCGGCTGGTAATATAAGCTTCTCAGGTTGAAATCTTCAAATCTCCCAGTTTTTTAGCTGTTTGATGGAAAACTTTTTTCTAACAATGATTTTCTTATGGAAAACCATTTTAAATCCTTTTTTTTTGTCTCTAATTTTTAAATTCTTCTAAATAGTAAAATCAAAGTAGTTTTTTTTTTTTATTTTAAGTTGTTTTTCTCTTGCTATATTCAACTGATTGTCCTTGGGAGATCATTTTAATACTAAAACAGGCATATTTATGAATCTATTAATCTCTATACCAATGCCAACCCGAGCACTGTTCATACCAACCAAAAAATTAAAGAGCCATCTCTGAGTAAAACGCATGATTCTGTATCGAAAAAATAAAAGTGCTGCCAAGTTTGCTGTCAGTGCAATACTTTTTGCAAGTGCTTTTATGGTAATTTTCCGTGTGATTTAGATCGAATTCTGCACATCGGCCATTCAAAACTAACAGAAAGGACAAATAAACGATTGCATTACCGTTTATCACATTAAAGAAAAAATATTTTTTCTTGAAACTGAATGAGTGTTGATAGCATATTCATAAAGTTATCGTTCTAGAAGTTTCATCAAGAACTAATGACTGCCAGTAAAGTTATTTAGATAGAAAGACTGTAACGGAGAAGACGCGTACTCCGGCTTCCCAGTTACCATGTTTCCACTCAATTACTAGACTAGTTTTTGATGAAACTTCTAGGGCGATAACTTCATGAAGTGCCCTCAACACCCAATAAGTTTCAAGAAAAAAACTTACTTCTTCAACACAGGTCAGTAAAATTTAATATTTTTTTTTTTGTTGCCCAAGCTTTGATTAACTTTTCTAATGGTTTTCGATGTGTTGAACTCGAATTCGAAGTTAATTATTTTCAAATTAGCTTTAGTTTTTTAAACTTCCCAGTACAAAATTAATAGAAAAGCTATTTTCATTATTTTTTAAGTGATGCTGAAAGGTGAGGTAATCTCATTCAGCAAAAATTGTAACGGATTATGAAAGAACTAAATTTCATCGGATATATTAAATTTAAATAATTCTTAAGCACATTTCCTATAAAAAACTAAAATTACTGTGTATGTCAAATGTAATAGCCACTATCTTAGGATTTTTTTGAAAGACTGCAGATTTTTGAAATATTACAAATCAAAACTTCAAACTTCTCCATTGAACAAAAAGATTTTTTACAAAAATCTGAATAAATTTCTTGTTCCATTGTTTAATTTGTACCCATAGCTCAACGAAAGAAACATACCTAAGGATTCTAGAGAGCCAACATATTGTTTGTAGTCACACCCTAATACATTATACATACGTATTTGTTAATGTAAAATGCATTAACAAAAGAACATTACACTCCATTTGAATGAAATCAATGCACAACAAAAGCTCTTGATCACGTGACCTAAAAAAAAAGTATCGCCAAAATAATAATTTTCCCTATATATGCAACACGGACCACCAACATTGTTGTACATAAATAAAAATTAAAAGAAAAGTAATATAATAGCTGTAGCTATGCGTATTATGTTAAAAAAAAATTGGTATGCATGCATATACCTACATACCTATAATATTTACAAGTCTTTCTGCACTCCCATGTTACTCGGTCTGTCAATGCTTTCGTAAGCTGTGTGCGCGACCATTGTTTCCCTTAATTAATGTTTAATCGGCGGGACTAGCGCAGGGATAAATTTATCTGTTTTGCCTATATACTTTACTGAAATCACCGAAAATACCTCTACCCGATTTTTTTGTAACCATATACCAGCAAGCAAATTCTTTTTGGACTGCAGAAAAAGAAATACAAATTTTGAAACAAAAAACTTTCTTCTCTTTTTTTTGGAAATGAAAAGTGCACCCCACGAACCCCCTGCCTCAAATTTTACCAGTCCGCCACCATTCAACATTGTTCAATCACCTAAATATATCTATGTAGGTGGACCATTTTTGTGTTTCTTTTCAATTTTTCTTTTTAGCGGTTGGCCAAAAAAAAAATGATTCCAGATCTCTATATGGGTAATGGGTACTAGCGAACAGCATCATCAAATATGAATCCTGTGCTAGCTTCGATGTTCCTGTTTTCGGCATGCACACAATGTGTCTCATATAACACGAATATTCATCAAAAAACAGCAACCCCCACTGAAAGCTTCCCCCCAACCACCCTCTTTCCGTGATTAAAACCAGTATACAAAAAAAAAAATAGTAAAAATAAAAACAAAACACCATCACTTCAAACATCGCGCGCATTTTCGAGCAAGCACATCTCTACATATATGTTCATATAGTATAATCACAATATTTCCATGGAGGACAATGGTCAATTGAAGAGTTAATGGCAATGGTAGGGTAGGAGTAGCAATGACAAGGGTGGCTAACGGAAAGAAAAAGGAACAAGAAGGTAAAATCACTACTCATCCCCCAAAATCCAGAATTCACCTCGCTTGAGAGGCCGTATGCAAAATTTATTGGTAGCTTATTTTTTTTTCTCTATTTTCGCGAGTCCGCACGACGACGTGTGCATTGTATTATTTTCTTTTTATTTGGATTTTAAATTTTGTTAGGGGTTGCTGCGAAAATTTGAGTTTCGGTAGTGATGACCGGGCTTTCGGATAGACATTACCCGCGATCACATATACATGCATATGTGTACATTTTCTTGGTTTTTTTTGGGGGGGTCTGAAGTTATTTTTTAATTTTTTTTAAGGGTTGGTAGATGCATACACTCTACTCCACATCTACCTTCTCATATTCATTGCCCCTTTCGACCCCCTGCATAAATATGAGGAAAGACGAACATTTGATGCATTACAACAATGCGATTATGGTGATGCAAAAGGTGGCCAGGGAGAAATGCTGACATTTATCCAAACGTTTTATATGTCGGCAATCGGATCCTTTTTCTTCTTTTTGTATTTTTTTTTATTTTAATGAGTGAATGAGTTGTCTGTTCAACATATCTACATGTGTGTTAGGCTAGGGAAGTATAATAAAGGTTGGAGTTAATGGAAACGAAAAACGTCAAATATAGGTAAAAACGAAGAGAGGGAGAAGTCATCTGCGATGTTGGTTATAATATCATTGTTTTGTTTCTTTTTAGTGTCTGTATAGCACAATAAAATTTTTAATTGTTATCGATTGGTGCTTTGTCAATGGATGGGAATGCCAATTCAAAAACCAAATTAAAAATAATTTGTTTGATGATGTTAAGGGATTAAATCGAAGCGCTAATAAGAAGGAAAAGTTTGAATTTGGTTGATATTCTGTGTCCGAAAAATATTTTTTTATAGTCACTATACGTGTACGAAACTAACTTCTGAAAGGATTGCTTGGTTAGGTGGGTAGGTTCCTTCGAGTATGTCCATTTGAAACGGGTGTGACTCCTTTGCCAAGTTGTTTTTTTTTTGATAATTATTACTGCCCCTTCTAATTCAATAATAAAGTATTTAAAATATTTATGACAAAGTATGGGTATATCTACTTACTACCCAGGGTTTAGACAGGCGAGTAGAACTAGCAGCGTTTGTTTGTGTTTGCGTATCCTTACAGAAAAAAGTCGACTAGCAGCGTTACTAACTAGCAAGCTGTTTTGCTTCCGAGTTGGATGCCAATTATTCTGCTAGTGATTTGAAGTTTTCGGTTGTTTTCTCTTTTACTAATTGAATATTTTTTGTTCAAAAATCATTTGATTGTTTTTCTTTTGAAATATTTTTGATTTGAAGTCAAAATGATTTCAAATTTAAACGTTACCAGGTAATCTATGCAAAAAAATTTTGAGAATTTTTAAATTTAAAGAAAATATCATACTAGTTGATAAAAAAGTCTAGTAATCTTGTCGTTTCGTAGGAAGGAGACCTTGTGTCAAATCAGGCAGTTGTGATTTTTTGCTCAGTTGTTTATGATGTTAAGCCGATGTTTAATACAGTAAATGGCATTTTTGCCTATAAAGGGCTAGTTTTTGACTATGAACTATGTTCTACGGCTTCCCCTTACCATTTCTGTAGATTCAATAGTTTGCAAGACACAGCTTTTCAAAATATAGCAATAAAAAATGTACAACAGAAAGAAGTAGAAATTAAAAGTATATTAAGAGAGTCTGAATAGTATGTTTGGGGGAGCATGCTGCCCCCCTACAACCCCCCTGCTTGGTGTCACTATAGGATTTGGGGTAGGTGCGAGGTTGGGTGTATGCATATTTTCTTTTGCATTTACAAAATCTTGATTTTAAGAAACTTTGATTCTTTTTATGCAAAAGAAACTTTGGATACACCCAACCTCGCACCTACCCTA
This sequence comes from Meliscaeva auricollis, assembly GCA_948107695.1. Classification (NCBI taxonomy): domain Eukaryota; kingdom Metazoa; phylum Arthropoda; class Insecta; order Diptera; family Syrphidae; genus Meliscaeva; species Meliscaeva auricollis. Next base: position 42,501,196 of record OX403618.1, read on the forward strand.
AATCATATAATGACCGCAAGCAGGGGGGTTGCATACATACCTCACTGTTTATACGCTCATAGGTGGAGCCCTGGACCTGCGGTCATATTGCAAGGCACTTGTAAAAACTGTTAATTGTATTATAGTTGTTAATATGAGGCCGAGTTTTTGAAAACAAAAAAAAATTGGCTTTATTTCCAAATTTAATTTGGCCTTATTTCGCTTTTGAAATGGAAATAAAGCCAATTTGGCCTTATTTCGATTTCAAAAGCGAAATAAGGCCAAATTTGAAATTTGGTCTTATTTCGTTAAGGCTTTATTTCACGTCACCGTAACTAGTTACATATAAATTCAAAAAACTAACACAATGATGCAAATCCTACTAGTTCCACTCGCCTGTCTAAGCTCCGAGTTATATTTTAATCTTATTAAACTTTCAAGGTTGAACCTTGTTTGCAAAAATACAAGAAGATACAACTAATCCAATCTTATCTACCTATATGGAATTTTGGAAACTATATGATTCTAAATTTGGGGTCCCATATAACTGAAAACAGCTTATTTCAACATAAACATAACCCAGAACATTCAACTCGGCTGGTAAGAAGCTTCTTAGTAGGGAAAAACTTCATGATTTTCGGGGAGGACAATGCAATCACCTAACCTTCATTTTGTGGAAAATGAATGTGAGCTTGAAGACCGGGAGAGTAGTACGCTGTCGCTCTCAAATTACTTACTTAATAAAACAAACAAGGGCAGAATGGGATCAAATTGGTGTCATTGATTGGCGCAAGGAATAATAGGTCAAGTGCCGTTATTACTAATAAAGAGTTCATACAAAAAAACATTCACATAATTTGCTAAAGGATACACAAAAAGTTTTTTCACGAGCTTCTTTTATTTTTTGTTGGCTTTCAAAATGTCCTTTGGATCAATTTTAATATTTATTAAACTTTAAAAGTAAAATTGAGTAAAAAATTACTCGATTTAAATGAATAAGATCAATTTCAAAAATTTATACAAAATTTCAAGCCATTACTTAATATAGCATAATTTTTGCCAAAGACCATACTATATTTTTTCGTTTGCATTTTTATTGCTCGCTACTGTAATATATAGGTATTGTATACCCATATACAAGCCAAATATGTTACAAGTTACAATTTTTATTTCACTATAGAGTTTTTCCCTCAGTGCAATGAATTTCAGAGTTTAGACTTATAAAACTCTAAATCTTTAATTATTTTTCGTTGATATTACCAGTTAGTCGAAGCTCTGCCAAATTAGTTTTAGTTTAAAATGTGTCAGAAATATAGCCGTTAATATTTTATCAAACATTTCGCGATACAATTTCGTTTCCGAATTCGTTAGACTTGTTCTTTATAGTTTTCTTCTTGAATTATCATAATTTCATTGAAAATATTTGACCTTTCAGCACAGTTTTGTATTTTTTTTTGCTTATAATCAAAATACAGTGATAGTAAAAATATCTTAGACACAAAACAAAGTTTTCGAAGAAAATCCAAAGTCCGATACCAATAAGGAAGATGTAGCAAAAAAGAGTATACCACCTCTAACCTGCCCTCAATGTCTAGATAAATTTTGCACTCCACAATACATATTACAAAGATATTTAGCACCAAGGCAGTTTGGGTTAGGCTTGGCATGGGGGCACAAAGTGGCAAACAACATAATTGTGAAAGAGTCCAGCGCTTGACTACCTACATACTAACATAAACTTATACCTACGAAAATACAATTTGCAATCACACCAATAGATATATTGGCCCTTCTTTCCCTTTATCCTTCGATTTACATACCCTCTCATACCCCATCGTACACAACTATCGGCCTCTCTTTCTCTCTTTGCTCCTTTAGTGTATGTCCTTAATCTTATACTCGTACCTTGTTATAATTGTATATATAGAAAGTTGTCAGTTTGTTGGTTCGGTTTTGGTAGGTCGTTGTTGGAGATGGCTGACGGTAGCTTGGTTGGATGCTCGGGTCGGTCGGTCCTAACGAGAAGGTCTTAGAGAATGGGAGGAAGAGCCACTGCCATGGGAAGGAAGGAATGTGGTGTGGGGGTTTTCTAGATACTACAGGCGACATATTCTGGAAAATTTTGAGTCCCCAATTAAGCTTCCAGTCTGCATTAATGAGAAATGCTAATCCATGTTTTGCCTGCTTTAATATGTCTTATGCTCATTGCTGTCCTGTATATCTGAGGCTCCAGCACCCAGCACACTCTTTCCTGTCCTCTAACACTTATACACATTGAAATACATGTACACACTGATAAAAGCTCGTTATATAGATATTGTTGAATTTTCTTCGAATAAATAAGTAAATGCGACTCCATGGTCATGCATGCATGCATGCTGCCTCAAACCGCTTTACTTTTGTCATAGGCGTCATACCTACACATAATGTATACATCTACATGTTCATTGTGCATGCACTTTCCTTCACACTCACACTAAGTCAAGCAGGCACAGTATTTCACTCTATATTGTTAAACTAAAATGGTAATTAGAAGAGATAGCGTGGGTGGAAGGAACAGGAGATGGAGTTCTGTTTTGCGAAGGATGGTTAGAAAAGCAGACAGAAAAGAACCAAGGCAAGGACAATTGCATTAGAAGGCTTCTCGCATAGCTCTTACCACCCACAGCTCTTACTACTGCCTGTCAGGACCTAATTATTTTTCCGAACAATTTTAATTTTCTGCATAATAACAAGGTGTGGAAGTTCTTTTCTTGCACATACCTACATTTGATGCATAATAATTATATTAAAGTAAGTTTCATCTCACCCATACTCTATAGCTACCATTGCACCTCCGAGCTTATTACACACATACAAACATATGTATGTAATTTTGAGGGAGAGACGACTGCGTGTGTACGTCACACATCACATCGTGTCCGAGAATAGAAAATTATAAGCTTTATAAAATAAATATGAAATGATAAACGCACGCAATATTTAAATATGCAGGAAGAAGGAGAAGCAGGGCGTAAAATGGGTGTATGGAAAACCATATACCCATTCGGAGTTGAACACAGAATGAAGTATATGAAGTAATAGGTCGATATGACCTACCGTATGCGCGGCATGATTGAAATTTCTTTATAAGATGGCAGGGCATTTTGCGTTGGTGAATACCGTGTATAGTTATATCGAAACACCTTTAGGGAATTCTCCAATAAAGCTCATGTGATTACAATTGGAAGATGGCAAAAGATATTGAAAGGTATTTAGAAATTATATCGTAATTAATTTAATTTTATTTATCGGCATGAATAACACGACAAGAAGAACACGACAAGAACCCATACCAAACTGAAGAGCAAAGCCTTGTCCTTCAGTTAGCATGTCTATCCGGTGTAACTTTGGACACACTTCGCTTCAGCTGCCTGAATCAGTTTTTAGTTTCCTGCAGGCTTAGAGTTGTGATAGTGGCATATGGAATGCAGGATTACGAGGACTTTTGATTCGAGACAATCTGCATATGATTATTATGATTCTGAGATGATTATTTAGCTAGAGGGAAGTATCACTGTTTTGTTTTTAAAGGTGTATGGAAGTTGCGATTCTATCCGAAGTTTCTTGCTCAACTGCACAGGCTCCGTTAGTACGCTGTAACCAACGTAGAAAATAAAAAATAAAACAAAATGGTGGAGACCTTGAATTTTCTTACCTGATATGTAAACAAACTGTGTAAATTGTGTAGTGTAAGATTTTTAAGTTTTTCTTTTTCTGCTCTTTTAAAAATAAAATACACCACTTTTTTGCACAAACTTGCTCTTGTAGTTCAAAGTAATAAATCCTAGCAAAACTAGGCATTGGAAAATTAAGTTTTTAGTATGTATATTATTTACATTTACATTTACATTTACATCAAATCAACTCCGAAGATAAATCTTACGGACTAGAAACACTACAGCACTGGTAACTAAGACCATTGGCTGATACAACACAAGACATTAATACAACATAGAAAGACAAATCAACAACAAAAAGAACACACGACAACAGCACGCAGTTGGTATTTGATGGTTCTCCATCTTTCTACCAACGGCGATCAATGATGCTTGATTTCGGTGATCGATTGGAAACCGATGATTTATCAGGTGTCAGGTATATTATTTATTATTGAAAAAAAAAAAAATTATTGACATTTTTTTGTTTAATTTTTTTTTTTTATTTTTTAATAAATACACAATAGTTTTGAAATCACAAGAAGAACCTGGTGACACGAATAAGGAGATAACTAAAAAATTATGGAAAATTGAAAAGCGTTTTCCGTTGTTTTCTTTATTCGATTTTTATGAGGATAACTAGAAATGTAATATTGTTACAATCACTCATTACATAACATACACCAAGTTTAATCGAAATCGTAAGAGTCGTTTTCGAAAAAATTTAATAACTCAAAATCGTTACATGGGAGGAATTCATTCTAATCGAGATATTCGAAAACAAAAAAAAAAACATCCTTGGAAGTAACAAAAAAGTAATAGTACCAAATTTTATGGAAATCCGTCAACCCGTTTAGGTTGTAGCACACAGAAACACAGGTACACAGTCACACAGACAAAAAGACACATATGTAGATACCTAGGCATACAGACTCACAGACCCACAGTACACAAACCGACGGATGACATGACGAAAACCACTTGTTTTGACTCGTAATGCTAGTTTTGATTAAAATCTCGATTTTTTTTTTTAAGTTATTGTGATGGTCATGTCGAGAAATTAATTGTTTTATTCGAACCAGCATAAAACCATACCTCATATGGCTACACTATATTAACAGCTTCATAAAAACTCACATCCCCTCTTACCCCCTTTTTAAATGCGGTTAAACAAAAAATCAATAAAAGGAATTTGGAGGAGTTTTGACCGGTCATAGATAGTGGCATTTTGCGTCAACACCAATCATAAAAATTCAGGAATTCCTTTTTTGACCACCGCGGCACTGAATTTTTACCAGTCCTGAACTACTTATCAGGTTTTAGTGGCTTTAACAGTCTGAGTCTTAGTAAAAACAAAAATAATAAACTACAATATCAAATCTTTTATAGCAACCTCTCTATAACATCTTATGTTGGTAACCCTTTTATAGAGGTATTAAAACTGCATTTTCATATTGATAGTTCTTTGAAAATGTCCACTTCTGATCAATCCTAAGCTGATTTTGCTCTTCTCTATGGTGTTTGCTTTACTTTCCTTCTAATTCTACCTACATTAAAGTAATATTTAACCTCCATAGCAACTCTTCGATTTTGATATTTCACAAAAGATGTAGAAGGTATAGATACAGTAGGTACTTGAAGAACGATACACCTAACATACAGACAGAATGTCTTCATGTGTTTGCACATCTTTTCCTGTCCACAAAATTTCTCGAATTTCTCCTATAAGGTGTAATGAGGCTTTCGGATAACCTATAAAATGTTCCTGCATAACTCCTTACCCGAACCTCGTATACTCACCCACTCAATCCTTCACCAACATCATTCCAAAATGCAACATTAATTTGTATATACGGTCCGATGTTGTTATACCCATCTGCCATGGTAAACGTTGCTTCCTCGAAGCCCTCCTGATTGCAACGGCTTCTTCCTTTCCTCCCATCCAACAGGGTTAGTCTCATTTTGGAAGTTTTAAGGCGGTTAGTTGGTTCTACAAACTGAACGAGATTTTCGAAATGAAGCATGGCTGTAGAACCCGGCTAGGGAGTGCGAGATCTGAGATGCAGGAAATTATCTGGACTGTGGATGTGGAGGCGATGAGAAGAATATACACCAACACATAAAGATAACTGTAAAGCTTTCCCTTGCCCCAAAAAACATTATTGTGTGTAGGTACCTACGACATTTTCGTTTCAATTCAGGTAGTGTGGTTGGGGAGGTTAAGGCGACGGTGGTACTAGTAAAACAAATGGTGATAGTGGTTTAATGTGGCATTGGAGGATGGTGGTCGGTCAGTTATAGAGAAGAGGTAGGTTACAGGAAGTTGCCTCCGAAAATTGCATCAAGCATTCACTTTTGTGCAAGAACGGATCTGTGCCAATATCTCTTTTGGATGTTTTCGGTGGTTGGGTTGAGATGAAGAGAGATTTAAGTGGAAGGGTTGTTCGAACAACTTCCTTGTGACTGTGAGTTGGTATGTATGTATATATCAGAGTGAGGCTGATATTGTAAGGATACTAGACTTTTGTATGTCTCGTTCAATGTTTGAGTGTTGTTATGCATAAATTAGAATTAATGCAGACGTCCGAATCGCAAAATTCAAGTAAATTAAATTGCATATTATGTCTGTTCCATTGTGTGGGACTCTTAAGGATACGGAAACTTGCATTCGCCTTTGCGTTTCCCTTCTTCCCATACCTACTCAATCCCACATTATTTCGTTGATGTTTTGAAATCCTCTCCGATTTCGGAGACCTTCTCTTGCTGTAATATGAGTGCGTTGGAGATTAAGGGGGTCCTGTGTCTGTGTTCTATGTGTTCATCTTTAGTATTTTTAGAAAGGGAATTTTGAGTGCAAGTGTGTGTCTTTGTATGTGGGAAATGCGTATTATTATGCGTGAGTAGATAAATGAACGTACATATATATGAAACTGGATATTTTATGAAGGCTTACCAAATAAATGTTCATTATTTTTCATCCTTGAATGGATGTAGGTACCTATGAGTATATTTTGAATAAATGATATCCTCGATGAAATGGACAGAGTCTTAAAAGTTTTAAAAGTAGAAATTCAATAAAATGAAAACCTAGATAAAGATGTGTATGTGCCCATGCTTTTAATAGTTGTGAAAAGAAAATTTTAATTATAAAAATGAGTGATAATAAATAATTTAATGAATAAAATGGACGACTGGATCTCACGTATTTGCTTTTATAGCTAAATTTGCACAGATTGTTGAATCTTTTGATTTAAAGTTTTGAAAATGGTAAATTTTTGATTATTATTTGGATTATTTTTTCCACCAAAGCATTATTTGACATTAAGTAGGTACCTTACGCAATTAAAATAATTTAAAACATAAAGGTAGTCTTTATTAAATAACAAAGAAAGTGCTTGATAACGTAAAATTAAAAAAAAATCAGTTTGATTTATTTTTTTCAAAATTTTATTTTCGAAAACGATTTATTTATTGATAATAAGATTAAAACATGGATTCTTCGCTTTAATTGATGCGATACATAGTTTTCTTTCTTATTTAGATTTGTGGGGTTAACACTAAAAGTTAAAAGGAAAAGTCGAAAGATAATGCCTCTCGCATTTCAAATATTACAAAAACCTTTTGTTTAAAACCGAACCATTGACTACTTAATTTCAAAGAGTAGCGCGACATCTGTTAGCTATAATAGATTATAAAATGAGTTATGTTACTGAGTTATATAATTACAACGGAAGTGGGAAATGGATTTTACATGAGCCCAGATAAATTTGGTATGGTATCTACATTGACAAACAATTGAAGTTCTAATTGGTTGGGATATTATTATATATCCTAACCTTTGCAAAATACAGCTGCAATTTATTTTTTAAGTTTACCATTCACTCGTATATTCACCCATTCTAAGGAGTAAAATAAGAGCTATCCACTAAACTAGAGGGCATTAACAAACACACCTGAGTAGTGAATTCCCGATCTAAGAAGCTAAAAATAATGGTAGATCTTATTACCTGTCCGAAAATACCAATTTTTTTCTGCTATCACTCATATCTACCTAAGAACTGCTGTGGGATCTCAGTATAGGTATAACGTTTTTAAGATTAGCCATGCCTAACCAGCATCGATTTAATACCTTACTAAGCTTGAGATACATGATTTTAGGATGTTTTTTTAATGCTGAATGTAATGAAACCAAAATCAAGACAATTCGAACATCCTGAAAAAAATTTTATTCGTTTGTTTGTACGAAGAAACACTTTGCTATCAAAAATAAAATGTGGTCATCGCCAGTCCTGCTGATGGTTTTTAAAGAAACTAATTTTATATTTGGTGTCTACAATTAACCCCTTTTTGAATCACATAAATCCCATTTTAATCGACTGTGGGGTTTTTCGGGCTTTCTCCTTTAATTAATTATTTTACATGTGCTCTTGGATTTTGTAATAAATGTTGCGAAATTTCTTTAGAGGAAAGGAGGAGTGAACGGTTTTTCTTCAAATTTGAAACGGATGATTTAAACGTGATTTCGTAAGATTGCTTTTTTGTTTTTGAATATTTCGCCTATAGAACGAATTCCTCCCATAAAATATCTATGAGTTACTAAATAGAAAAATAAAATATAAATTATGATATTATTTTTATTTTTAAGCGAATAGTGATTGAATTAATTTTAATTTAAAAGTTCAAGTGACCTCTGCTCCAGAATGCGCATTAGGGCTCGCATTAGATTTGGTCTCGATATTTTACGACTCTTATTAAAATCATAGGTTTTATTAAGTATATTATATTAATATTAAAATTCACCGTTGAATTTTATTTATACTTAGATTGATTGTAACCTACAAAAGTTGTTGGCCCAAAGATTGATTTTTCTGTTTGTATATAAGCTCCTTGTGCGATGTTCCTGAAACTTGGTGCCTCTATCTGCTGCATTACTATTAGCGAAATGCACATCATACTTCTATATCTATACTTTGTTCTTCCATATACATCCAATATCAATAGCTAAACATAAACACGTGTTTAGATAGACTCCCAGTAGAACTTTAAAGACGTTTCTAACTGTGTATTGAACGACAACCAAATAAAAATACGTCTTTTGTCTTTTACTAATTCCTGCTCTACTACTTAATCTTCAACATTCGCATTCAAATAGACAGCTGAAGAAATAATTTTTTTTTGTTTCTGAATATCTAATAAACCAAATGTGGTGTTTTTGAATTCGTTATTACAACTTTAATTTCAATAAGTACCTAATATGAGTTTCAGGGACGACGAAATTATCTACCACATAAGAATTTTTGACTATGTGGCATAGTCTCGAAGAATAAAAAATTTAGAAAAACGATCTACTCTTCCAAGGATTATGACGATACAAATTGTTTTCTTCTGGTGGTGATTAAGAAAAACACAAATAAATAACAACTACAGACACAGATGCATCAGACAACCGAAATTTGTTTACTCTTTGGCTACTGTCATAATGACAGCAAAAAAGTGACGTTTACTCTAAACACGGAGTTAAACACGCATTTTTCGTCTCTAGAATTTAATGTAGAGTGGCGTTTAGAGATAAGCTGATTATTTGACTGGTTATTTGTATTTTTTTTTTATTTAGAATTCACTTAAATTTTTAAGTCAGCTCTAAATTTGATTATTGGTAAGGCATAATATATGCAAACAAAACCAATTAGAAACACTACTAGTACACTTATGTATAATTTTTTTTTTTCAATTTCATTTCCACAAATTCATCCATTCTATTTGTTTTTGGAAAGACACGCTTAATGTTTTCCTCTCGTTGTCTCTCGACCTTATGAAATTGTTTTCCCTTGTAATCATTCGCATTTGGATTATTTTATTTACATATCCAGTGTGGTTTTCATACATATAGCACATTCTTAAATTAATTTAATTTATGCAAAATGTATCTGTATTCTTAATCTCTGTTTTACCTCCCGCGTGTAGGTACTCTCATCCTACAACACGAAAGAGAATCCTTTTCCAGCTTACCTTTAGCCATCGTATACTATGAAAAAGATAGCCCGAGACCGGATGGATGAATGATGATGATAAGGCTGATTCTGTGTTGGCAAGGCGATGGCAACGTCAAATGATGACTGTCTTCATGGTTGTCAATTCAAAATTTTGAATACAAAATTACGACAGCGAGATCCGTCAAAAAAGAGAGCTATACAGTCTGAATGTGAACGCGACCACTCAAGCTCATCTATTGAAGCCAAATAAGAAACCGATGCCCATCGAATTAACGTAAACATATATGCTAATGATATTCTCGTACGAGAATTATTATCCGGAGGAGAGGATCCGCCCGGCGTACCTCACTACCTCTACGACTCTACGTGTACTAAGAGAAGAGCTCATTCATATGTCTCTGGAATCCGAAGTGAATTTCAATAGATTTATTATTCGCTTAATGGATCGAAGTAGAAGTAGTTCATGAGAATGAGGACGCGAAGAACATGAAATCGGAGAGGGGTTTGTGCAAATTGAAAGGGTTTGACTTCAAATCGGCTGCGAATAAGGGTATGTTCATTAAAACAATGTGTTTTTTCAAAAGATCAGCATTTTGCATAGTTCCAGTATAAAGGAGGTACCTATAGGGGAATTAGACGTACAGTGGCACAGAGTAGCCCCTAAATTGGAAACAAATCTAAAAGTTATACTTTCCACCGTTATTTATTTTTGCATAGTTTTTTTGGATGTGTAAAATTATTTTTTATAAGCGAAAAGTTCAAGAAAGGAAATATTTTCAAAGAAGCATTTTGTGAAATTAATCGTAATAAACCAAACCCCTGTAATTTCGTTTATTTTTGAGTTCGGTCAATTTCAAATAGTTTTTGATACATTAATGTTTGATACTTCAAAATGACCTGATCAGCAGCGGTCTGTTATTATAGTAGTAGTATATTAAAATCAAAAAAAAAAAAAAATAAATTCAAAAATGTAAAAATTGCGGTACATAATGTAAAAATATCATTTTTTCCTTGTGGAGCCTAAATATAGGCAATTTAAGTAAAAATTGTATTTGATTCAATTTTTTTATTTTTACTGAGAGTTGTTTTACTAAAGTTAAAAGCTATTTAACTTACGTGAAAAGGATATTTTGATTTTTTAACAGATTTGTAAGGGATCGAATTTATATTATATTTAATATTATTTAATAATATTGCGAGGCTTGTGAGTGTTTTATTGAAACAAATTGTAAATTAAAATAAATGTAGGTGTAGTTTTATAAGAAAATTAAAGTTATTTAAGCAGACATAGTCGGATGTTAGGAATGGTACAATTGGTCAAAGGAGCATAAAAAGTGCACTTTGTTCGATTTTTTCTGTAATACAGGGTGATTGGCAGAAGGTGTAACAAAAAGATAGGGTAGGTTGTAGGTTGGACTTAGACAATCAAAAAATCGTATGGGAGGGGGGGTCCATTTTCCCCCGTTTAGGCGGGAGGGGCAATTTAAGAAAAAAATCACTTAAAACGGAAAAAATATTATTTAAAAATAACGGTTATACCTACAGAGTCGCGCTATAGCGTTTTGAAAATCCAAAAACCTATACATTAATTTAAATTTTGAAGTATGTTGTTCAAATGAATAGTTTTTGAAATATTAATTTTCAAAGTCAAAATTTTGAGAAAAAAACATAATTTTTATTATTTAAACCATTTTTTTTCAAAATTTTACGTTATTAAGTAGTATTTTTCTGGCTTATTTTCAATGCTTTTATTTATTTTTGATCAAACACAAAAAACCGAATGTCAAAATAACCTGTAGTTTTTGAGAAAATCAAAAATTACAGAAACTACTTTTTTCAATTTTTTTTTTCGTTATTGGATTCTTAAGTGAATTTACGAAATAAAGGATGAATTTTCTCTTTTCTTTTTTTATTGAGAACACCTGCAGAACTAAGGGTTATAATTAGCTTGTGATTGTTTTTTTAATCATGCAACACCACGCGCTACCTAGCCAGTGGAAGAAAAATGCAATTGCGAAATAAGAAAGCCTTAATCTTGAAATCAATCCAAATTGAAATACTTGCATATTCAGATAAAAAAAATGCAAATGAAGCATAGTAGCTATCCTCTTTGTGCTAAGGGAGGGATTTCGTCGGACCAATCCCAAAACTCTTTCCTCTGTGTGCACGTCTGAGGAAGATGCACTCTCTCGCCCTCGTTGCTAAAGTACTCCACGTTCTCGAAGACGTTGATGAATTCTTGAAAATATCGTATGGCTGGGATGCCTCCTATTGGGATACATTTCAGCGTAAAGTCTTTGCACTTCTCTACTTCGACCATGAGCCATACCGTAGCAGTAATGCATATCAGTTAATTCGACCCGAGAGTAATTTGACATCGTGATATGTTGACGACTTGACATTCAAATTAGAATTAATTTGTTCAACAAAACATTCTTGCATTTTATATGTCCTTAGGTTAGACATATTTTTATTTTAGTGTACAAAATTACGCGACGTTTTGTTCTTGAACTCAACAGGCAGACCTCGCTCGCCAAACCGACCCCACCGCAATAAAAACAAGTTGGCAGGTCAATGTCAATTCAATGCTCTCACGCAGGTTTTTTCATTGAAAAAAGGGTGAAATATGGTTAATCCACAAACCCCAACAAAGACTGATAGTAAAAAAATAGAAAGTTAATCCTTTCTTTCATAAATTAACCAAGAATTAAATAATGTAAAAACCCCACCGTAATAAAAACAAGTTGGCAGGTCAATTTCAACCCAATGCTCTCACGCAGGTGTTCTCAATGAAAAAATGTGTGAAATGTGGTTAATTGAGTACTTTGTCACTTTATTGTCTGTTTTGAAGACTAATAATAAAAAAATGAAAAAGATAAAGTTAATCCTTTCTTTCGTAAGTTCATCTAATTATCCAATAACGTAAAAACTAAAAGAAAAGGTTTTTCTCAGAAAAAAAGTAGTTTTGGTCATTTTTCGTTTTATCAAAAACTACAGGTTATTTTGTAATCCGGTTTTTTGTGTTTGATCAAAAATAAATAAGAGCATTGAAAATAAGCCAGAAAAATACTACTTAATAACGTAAAATTTTGAAAAAAATGGTTTAAATAAAAAAAATTATGTTTTTTTCTCAAAATTTTGACTTTGAAAATTAATATTTCAAAAACTATTCATTTGAACAACTTATTTTAAAATTTAAATTAATGTATAGGTTTTTAGCTTTTCAAAACGCTATAGCACGACTCTGTAGGTATAACCGTTATTTTTAAATAATATTTTTTCCGTTTTAAGTGATTTTTTTTTCTTAAATTGCCCCTCCCGCCTAAACGGGGGATAATGGACCCCCCCCCCCTCCCATACGATTTTTTGCTTGTCTAAGTCCAACCTACACACCCTATCTTTTTGTTACACCTTCTGCCAATCACCCTGTATATTATCTACAATTTTTGTTTTAAATTTAATCAAAAAACTGTATCGCATTGCTTAAGAGAACACTTACATCTTGAAATTAAGCTAAAAATTTATTCGAAATTATCCAATTTTTCATTAATTTTTGTAATTTTAACCATCCATTAAAAACTATTTCACCTTTCGACCTCTGTAGCAATGTTTAGTAAAATAAGTGCCCAATACCTTTATGCAGAATTATAGTCCAACATTTTATCCAATAGAATCTGTTCAATTTATTCTCCTGCAACTAAAGCGGATTTTAATATGCAATGAAATAAACTTTTTATGTGTTTTTTTATTTTTCTCTCTAAAATCTGTAAATATGCTTTTATATGTTTACTGCCTATCAAGAGCACTTGTACAAACAATATTGTAGTACATGGTTTTATGAAATTCAAACAAAAAGAATAAGAAAACAAAAATTGGTTTAGCTCTTCATCACCATTCACTCATTACTTTTATATGTAACTGTGTAAAAAAAATTGTCATGTTGTGGCCTGGTAAATTTGAAAACCTCAATTTTTAAAATCCAACAATAAACAAAAAAAAGCTACAAAATTTATAAAAGAACCATCTCGAATCCATTTGTGAGCCAACGGTACCTAACGTTCTCCACTGGTGTCAAGTTCCACGACCAAAGCAGACAATTTTGTTGAATTTGGTGAATTTAGATAAAACTCTTTTCAAGTTATGTGTGATACATGAAATTAAAGGCAATTTGATCGTGATGCTCAATAAAGTTGAATCATAGATTTATGAGGCTTTGGTAAATAGAAATTAAGCGCGGCGTAAAAAAAAAAACACTTTTTACCGTTATTTCGGCTCAGAGACTACAGAAAATTGAGAAAGTTTGTACAAAAATGTATTTACCAGATATCTAATGGCTGTGTAAATTTCAAGTTTAAAAAATGTAAAAATGAAATTTTTAAATCAATTAAACATAAACTTTAAAAAAACCATTATGGAGCATTTTGAATATAATCCGTACACATCCGCACATCTATCAATGTGCATAATTAGTTTTTCAATAAAACATCATTTTTACCCACACCAATATCATTTTCAAAAATCATTTCATAAAAAGATATTTGATTTTGGAAAATATTTCCTAAAAGTTGGTTTTTTAGAATTATTTTCTAAACCAGACCTCATCATCATTTCAACTTGTCTATTCAATAATTTTTTTTTCATAATTATAGCTCTTATACTTTTTGAGATGTACAAAAAGTTTTTTTTTTTTTCTTTTATCTTTTATATTATACCCTAACTTCCCAATGGAATTTAAAAAAATCGGAATCTAACATTATACCAACTATCTTTTGGTGTATTTAGATTTTGTCTATCACTTATAGTGTGGAAAATGAATCAGTCAGATTATCAATAACTATGGCCGACTGCAGAAATTTATTAAATTTATTGTGTTGCACACAAAATGCTAAATAAAAAAAAATAAACCCAGTATAATTATGTAAGTGTGTTTTTATTTTGTTTCCTACTTATAGTGCCTGTGTGAAATAAACAGTATAAATAGGTTGAAAAAGTGTATGCGTTATTACTGGTTATATATTTTTATAGATGCCGGTAAAGAAGTTAACTTCAGTAATAAAATGAATTCGTGCATTTCATTTTTCTTAATTCTTATGACGAATTACTTTTTATTTTTGTTATGTTTTGGTTTTGTTGTTTAATAAAATTAATTGTTATTTTTATAGATGCAAGGTTCTTATGTAGCTACATATATGTCTTTTTTTAAACTAATTCTCGATGCCTGAATAGATAAGCAATTCGAAAAGATGAACGGGACATGTTTTATATATGTTCATCTTTTCGAGATTCTACTGTATTTGGAAACCGGTTCAAACAGCACCGATTTGGATGATTTTGTTTTTTCAAATGATGGTATTCAAAAATACCTTAATGGATAATAAAAAATTGTTGCTTCTTGACACATTTTTTTTTTTTTTTTGTTTTAATTAAGATTAATATTTTTGTGAACAAACATGTAATATAGGCCTCTTCAAATTGCATTAGCTTCCAAATGATAAGTACTACGTAGTACACCCTGTATTTGCCATTTTCATATGAGCTTTGTTGCATGACATCATCTTTTCTGGTTTTTTTTCCATTAAAGTTGCCCCTCTGTTCTACCACGACTGCGGACAAGACGAGTGGAGATGTTTGGTTTCAATAACATTTTCAGTTATGAAATCCTGGATGAAGCCTCTTTTACTACGTTGTCTAAACTGATTTTTGATCACTGAAAATCAAATAAAACATACACATGCACGCACACATATCAAACATGATCAGCAATGCAAAGAAATATGCATAGGATGCATCCATCGCGGATAACGATATAGAAATGTAATTTAATCAATCTTCGGGATGAACTGAAAACAAAAAAAGTTGAAGTTGGTCTTAATATAATGATGTCGTATTATTTATGGAGAAGGGAATCATCGTCGTTGATGCGGAAAATTTGCATTTAGAGTCCAAGAGTTGCTGGTGGATATGCAATTTAACGAAACACTTACCTAAATCCATTCCTTTTGCATATAAGTATTGTAATGTTAATAAATTGTTTCGTTAGACAAAAGACAGGCATCATCAAGATGATAATAATATACGCATCAGGGAAATGCAAACTAAATGGCGAGGATTGAATTTTTACCGTCATTGAGTATATTCACTGCTTCGAACATAGTTTTGAAGGATGTCTCTAGAGATGTCACACATTCTTAGATAATAATTTACGATACCAATCTCTAATTTAAGAACTCGGATGATATTGATTATATGTACATGTAGATATTATGTTGATACTTTTATTTTTTTGTGGAACAAAGCTACTTATCTATTAGAATTGGATTTAACTTACGTAATGGGATAAATGATGGTATTTGATTAAATGAGAAATAATTTTGGGCTCAAATTTTTAAAATTTTGTTTTCTTTAACACGTAACTTAATAGTTGTAACTAAAATCTAGTCCTTCAAAGTAAAATTTCTTAAAAAAAACTGCAAAAACATCAAACATTTCGTGGTTTTTTGCATTTTTGACTATGTTGGTCTCGAATGTAGTTGGCAAACCTCAGATTCGGATTCAGCACCCCAAAAAACATAAAATATGAACAAATTCAAAACTACCCCCAAACTCTAATTCTAGGAACCTTTTTGATCACAAATTTACTGTATTATTACTTTAATCACAAATATTGTTTAGTAAAAAACCACCCACAGGCTCTCAAAAAACGAATTATAAAATTGTTTTCACTCGTTTTTATTTTATTATTCTCAATTAATTTTAAAGAAGTTTTTAGGCAATAGCTTGCATAAAAAAATAAAAACAGATACCAACAAACTAGGTAATTTGCATCTGCAGCAGCCCACTGAATCACATTACAATACACGAATTACCATCTTCAATTCGAAATTCTGTCCTTCAATTCTCTTAAGCAGCCTTATCCCCTTCCAACACACGATGTTTTCTTTGACCCTCGATGCATTTTTAATGAATTTCGTACTAAACGCTGATAAATGTAATTATGCGCATTTAGTTGAGGAAAAAAAGGATTGAATCTGTCTGTGTGCTAGAGACAAAAGTGGGGGATTCAAGAAAATAAACCAACAAAAAGTTATTTGAATAAAATAAAAAAAAAAATAAACAACAACATTTGTTTACAACTATAATCCCGCCTTCCGCGATCAAGCAACGAATTAATACGTCCTTTTCTCTAACCAACCACAAATCGATATCTTTCTTTTACTTTTGTTGGTGGTACCAGCAGCGCAGCTCCTGTATGTTAATGAATATTTTTGTTTTTTGTTACCTATACAAATAAAAAATGTAAATTTTGCTCAACTTGCTATCCTTGTGTAAACGCGTTCTTAGTAATATCTGGTGCAATTAATTGAAATATATTTCAGAAATATATTTTTAGACCATTGAAGTATGTATTTTTCTTTTCTTTAATAAGGGTTTGAGTTTACCTAGGCTAATTCACAACTGGAACAAATTTGTATAGCCGAGGGTGCGCGGAGTGGCGCGGCGTTGGGTGGACTGTTGCATCGTAGTCTCGGGGTAGGTATTCGTATTGTACCTATTTGTTTCTCTTCTTCTTCACGTATGAAAATATAGTAGTGTCTCGTTTGAAAAAAAAAAAAAAAAAAAAAACACTGGGTCGCACATACTTGCTCTTATGGCTGATGTTGCTGTAAATGTTAAAGCCCTTTGGGTATCGAATCGCATTAATTTTTCAGATGCCTTTAATGACAGCCATTTTCAACCACAACTATGGAGTCTTAGGTATATAATTTCTTATTTAAAAAATTTTCAAAATAGTTTTAAAAAAATAATTGGTATTTTCTATAACCACATTCAAAAACAAAATTTCGGAAAATTTATTTTTCAGTACCAAAAAAAAAAATATTCCAAAAACCATACCTGTATGTATTTAGTTAAGAGTGTCTGTATAAATAAATCGTTAGTCGTTTAGGAATAAAAACCCATGAATGATAAAAAAAAAATTGTTCTGGCAGGTAACGGATAGACGCTACGATACAGGTTTTCATAGAAAGATACACTTTTTCAACAATCACCCTTATTCCGTTAGGAGTTTGCTCAAAAACTCTAGAAGCCATAATTCGCGTCCAAGTTAAAATAAAACAGTACAGTTCTCTTCGTTCTGTATCTCTCTCTCCATAACAGCGAAGTCGTTTTCCGGAAACGTCAATTCTCGCTTCTAGAGCATGGCGTCTTAGCACAAACAACCGACTTCAAATTTAAGACTTTTAAGTTTCATTCGTTTAAGATGGCATTGTTGATTATCTACTCTTAAGACTATTGAGTGACTTGCGTTTACGCCGAATTTTTGTTTTATTTTTGCCATTTGAATCAGAAGAATTTGATTCACACCTAAAAACTTCTCGTCGTTCAGCTGCAATTGCACCGGTTTTCTTACCTCCCATCATGTTTTTATTTTTCGTACGAATCTTTATTTTTCAAGTAAGAATAAACTACATTAAAATTTCGGTCAATTTTATAAGCTATTGCAGGTCTGGTTAGGCCTTGGTATCTAAGAAAATCAATTTTAGCTTTTTCTACAGTATTAAGGCATGTAGATCTTCCCGTTTTTCTTTAAATTTTAAATCAAGAATTGAATTTCACTTAAAACACTAAAATTGTTGACTTAAACTGTACAGAACTTCAAAACACTCATAAACCACGAAGAAAATGGCGTTGTACCTCTTTTTTTTGTACCTAGTTGACTCAAATTCAATTCCTACTTTGCATATGAAAGACTTTGCAAATAGGCGAAAGAAAAATTCGCGGTTAGTTTTGATTCTTTTCGAATTCTTTTCTTAACATCTTAAGATAACAGTTATCATCAACAGATGGCACAAACACAATAACCATCAATGTTTCGAAAAAATAGACAAAGCATCTTCAAATTTGTTTGTGTGTATTCAGTTGACGAGGAGTGTATCTGTAAATAATGTATGTATATATATATATGCATACGTAAAGAATATATATATACATATATAGATATATATAGAAAAAATTTTTGTTCGAAGGTTGGCAGTTTCACGTGCAAAGGATGCGTTAGTTGATTTTTGTTTTCTAATAAAATATGTTTTGACTGGAAAAACATAAAATAACGAAAATTACTCTAAATTTGATTTATTCAAATTGCGAACACACCCCTTAGCTGGTTTTGTTTCAACATAAATTGCACCAAAAAACATCAACGTGGTACCAACATTCAAACAATGTATGTTCAAACGAGTAAATCGATTTTTATTGGCATTCGATTACTCTGCTTTTTACCAATCTACCAATAAAACAAAGCTAACAAAACATGAACACTTCTAAACACAGAGGGTCAGACTGACCAGATGAGATGTTCAAATTTAAAGGAAAATATTTGAATTCATGAATGTGAGTCATGATACAAGTCTAATTTCTTAATTTTAAAAACATACATGTATAAAAGAGCTATACAGAAAAACTATCAACTTTTTTGAAAAATAATGTGAAGGTATTTGAAGATTTACTCACCTCAAAATTATGCTTTACCTATATTATTTTTTCCAAAAAATAGGTTTAGTTTTCTGCAAAACTCTCTTATATATATCTTTTTTAACCGACTTCAAAAATGGAGGAGGTTATCAATTCGACTGTATTTTTTTTATGTTTGTTACCTCATTACTAATTTTACTGGGTGAAACCATTTTGGTGATTTTTTTTTTATTTGAAAGCACGGTGGTTCTTTTTTGAGTTCTGATATGGCATCAATTAGAAAATATGAAAAGTCTTAAATTTGAAGTCGGTTGCTTTTCTTTTGAAAGGTATTATTTTTCTGAAATAAAAATTAATCTGCGACCAGTAGCAATTGAGATAAATCGATTTGAAAAATATAAAGGTGGAAATAAGGGTGAAGTGCTGGGGATGGGATCTAGCAATTTTTTGTTTCTTTATGTCTTAGACTTTGAAGAACAATAATATGCCAATAAAACCATGTTAATATAACCCTGATGGTACCTACTAACTTAGTAAACTAAAAAAATAATTCCAATAACTTCCCTGGACACGTACAGTCTCCAAATATGCAGTTTAATGTTAATTGATCAATTAGTTTAGGCCTTAGGCCTTGGCACTCATACACAAAGACTGTCATCCCACAGAATGATAAACTGACCGAATTGTGGAATCTTTTTTCTCGTTATGTCTTCATTTTTTACTAATTCATAACTTGACATAACATATAGTACCTACCTAATGAATTTTTCTTCATCCAAATTGATGAATCCTTTGTGTCTAGAATCAACTATTTAGAGTCAAAACTGTTGCCTTTTACAGCTTAATTGCATTTATTATTGAATCCAGCTGTCAAAGGGACTATAAAAGAAACTATTACAGCCTGTTTCAAGACATATAAATTTCTAAATTAGGAACACCAACCTCTTGGATCATTATTCAAGCGAAGTCAACATTTTCAACGAGTATGTATAGGTACATATCACACAAATATACCTACTCGCGACAATGTCATCGAGAATATATTTAAGACATTGATGCAAGCTCAAATTCAGTACTGTTATATCTAAACAATATCATTTAGTTATGGGCATATTCAAGATGACAAAACTTTTGTCAAAATCTAGCCCTTTGTTTAGGATCCCATTTTTGAGAGTATAATGGTACATTACACATGAACTTTCAAGTGTATGAGTACACGCAGAAAAATCACTATAGAAATATATAAAAAGAAATTAAAACTAAAATTGTCTATAACTAGTGGAACAGAATACAAAACAACTGTAGGTAGCATAGAAAGAGCAACAGAATACGTGGGGGTCTGTGCAGTCAAACCAAAATATGTCGAAAAATTAAAAACCGTGCGAAAAGTAGGTATTTATTCTCGTTAAAATAATTTCAGTGCTTCTAATTTATTGTAGTAAAGAAATAAATATCACATCTCATTTGAATTTGTTGAAAACTACATGAGAAATGTCAGAAAGTATTATTATTATAAGGGCACTATATACGTTTCCATTCAAAGCGCTTCAAATATTAAGTTTTTCCAAAGGAGCCGGTCATAGCGATCAGGAAAACACACCAGGAAAAAATTTCGAAAGGATTTTCAAGTTGTTTTCTATCGTTTTTAAGCATAAATTCCACAGTAATCGATGACTATCAACTCAAAGAATTGTTGATGCAAAGATATTTCACAATTAAACAATTCATTTTGTTTATTTTCTGATGCAAATCCACCAGGAAAATCAACAAATAAATACCTTTTTAATTAAAAACTTCACAAAAACTTCTTTTTAGTAAACTCGCATCGATTAGTGTTATTCGAAATCTTTTCCTGATCGCTATAATCAAACCATAACCCATACTGAATCTTGTAAAACGGTTTAAATAATCCCAAACATAATAAATTCATAGATTGAACTGATTTAAATATCAAAGAAAGAAAATTAATGAAACTAACCTGGAAGAATATTTTTTAATGAAGCTAGATACCTCTAACACTTTTTAAAAGAAAATGTTTGATTCTAAATACGAGTTTGTAGATTGAGATCGGTACGGTATGAGAGATTGTAAATTGGAAGTGGAAAATAAAAGTTGTTGTTGGATTTGTGCTGATCATTAAAAAGTAAGTCTATAAAATTTAAATAACAAAAATTGAATTTTAGTTGTATTGAACCCAGCAGTTAAGAGAAGGTCTACACGTTTAAATTCAATAGACTTTACGTCGAAGATAGTTTTCTTAACTTTTAAGCCTGCAACTGAACAAAATATGATGTTTGTTTTTGTTACCTGTATTTCAAAGATTAGCTACATGATTTGAAGATAGGTAATCAGTTCACCAAATTTATTGGCTTTTAGTTAAGTGTGTTGCTGCAATACAGGTAATACTTACCAATTACCGAAATCAAGTTGATTTTTCTGCGTGTATTCTGTATACATACGGTAACACATTGTTTGGAAAACACACTCCCATTGCTTCAAGCACTCCAACCAAAGAACAAAAACTTACTCCGTTATTGAGGGATAAATTTCACTTTAAGGATAGCGAGAAAAAGAAACAGGGGGAGGTTTCTGTCTAACCTGCAAACTATAACCTGACTCGGAACAGATCTTCATATAAATAAAGTAAATTGGTATGGCTGCTAACCCGTTTTGCCTCAATCTCAAACTCCTGGTGTGCCTTTTGTGACATATTACTTTCACATAAAAGTACGCAAGGACACGATTGTCCTTGAAACCCATAACATTGTTCTATTCCCTGCTGCTTGAAATTTTAGGTCGGTTTAACTTCAGAAGAGCGTAGAAAATATGCATAGACATGGCAGCGAAATGATGGGCTCTTTCGTTGAAAAAAAAAACATTCACGTATACATTGATACTGTGATGATGCTTTCTCGATAATGCCCTTATGGAGTTCGTTCCCCATCCAAGTGGCTGGTTTGGGTTAGGTGTACCAAAACGTCAACTGTGACATCGGTTGCTAAGAATCAACAAAAAATAGAAGAAAAAAATAGTTTTTGCAAAAAGTAAAATCTAGAAGAGATGTGGTGCAGAAGTAGTATTATATAGAAGCAACGAAAAGCTTGGATGAATGGTGCTATAATAGTGAACGTCAAAGTTGAGAGCTCAACGGGAAACTATACTGGCAATAAAGGCAGAGGAGCATGAGCTTAGATGGCATGGTATAGACGACGAAGAATGTTCTGTTCGTGCAAGGGCTTAATTACCCAGTCTATTGATGTTTAGCATAACTTAACCTGCTTTAGTAATTAATTTACTATTGTTCGCTTAAATTAGTCTTCCTTAACATTGTGAAACTAGATTATCGTTATTGGTGTATATGATGATGGAAAGCTGGATGCATCCTAGATGTGCTATATGGAGAGATCCGTTCGATGATAATTAAATTATGGGGAATGTTAGATGTTGTTTTTTTATCTACTTTAATTATTGTCAACGAAACAAAGTCATCCTAAATGTGTGGGTTTTATGTTAAATTTATTATATACTCTGTCGTAAAAGGAGCATTTCTTAAATCAAAACCTGGACTTTTAAAACCGCATGGCTGGGGGGTATGTAAGATAGATATTGGAGCGTATATTCATAGCCGTTTTTAAACACTAGAGTTTATCTTGGACTGGGTTTGTCCTATGTTATTTGATTAGGATAAGCCCCAGTCATTCTTAGTAACGGCTCAGACAGCATCTATGAAAACGACCCGTTATGTTTTTGCTGAGGAAACAAAAAGATTTAATAAAAACTAAATTCTTTAATGGTTTTATAAAAAAAAAATCATTATTATTTATTACCTACGTAAATTACCTTGATAGATAAACATGTTTTTTTTCTATTTTAAATTAATCTAGGTCCCTACAACCAGATCTGACTTTGTTCGATTGGTGAATTCCATTACATGTTTATGAAATAATCAGCTCTTGAAACCTTGTTGTTTTTTTCCGACTTTATCAACAAAACAAGTTTCCAATTTTGAAAAATAGATGAATGCAATCAGTAGAGGTAGGTAGGTTTAAGTACATGTTCTAATATTCCTAAGACAAAACCAACCTTCACTTTCTCGTTCTCGTTTACACAACCCCTACAAGCCTTTCGGAATATCTAAAAAAAAATTATATTGAACTTTTCATTTTTATTTTGAGTTTGCAGAAACACGTTAATGATATTATGCTCGGTAAAATATCATTTTTAGATTATATTTTAGATAAATATACAGGTAAATTATTAATTGCTCCCTTTGGTATCGGAAAAGATTTACTACTTCCGTTATCCAAACTGAAAAGATATCTTTTCGCAGAGAATTTTTTTTATTTTCTTTTTGAGCGCTTTTTACAAACTATTTCAAGGTACACACAAGACACAACCAAGTAGCGCTCTACGCTTATTTAACTTACCATTTGATTAAGTCAATGAAATTATTCTATAATATTTAGTGCGTGCTAAAAGCATTTTTGAAGTTATACTTCTTTCCCGGCGATAATAAATAAAAATATATAACCAGTAATAAAACATAAATTTTTTCAGCCCGTTATTACTGTTTTTTTCACACAGACACTATAAGCAAGCAAAGAGTAAACACACTTACATTTTATACTGGGTTTGTTTTTTTTTATTTTTCATTTTGTGTGAAACACAATAAATATTTTTAAGCCAAAAAATTGCATATTAACATATTTTAGAGAGAAAAATTAAAAAAAAAACACATAAAAAGTTGATTTCATTGGATATTAAAATCTGTAACTTAAGTTTTAGTTGCAGAAGTTTAACAAATTGAACAGATTCTATTAGATAAAATGTTGGCCTATAATTCTGCATAAAAATATTGGCTTACTATTTTTATAAACAGTGCCACAGAGGTCGATAAGTGAAAATATGTTTTTAATGAATGCGTTAAAATTACAAAATTCAGTGAAAAATTTCATAATTTTGAATACAATTTTAGCTCAATTTCAAGGTGTGACTTTTCTCTTAAGCACTGCTATACAAAGTTTATTGATTAATTGATATATTACAGAAAAAAACATCGAGCAAAATGCACTTTTTATGCTCCTTTGACCAATTGTACCATTCATAATATCTTACTATGTCTGCTTCAATAATTTAAATTTTCTTATAAAATGTCAACTGTTATTTTGATATAAATACAATTTGTATCAATAAAATACTAACAAGATTCGCAATATCATGAAATAATATCAAAAATAGTATAAAATCAATTTCTCAAAAATCTGTTAAAAAATCAAAATATCCGTTTCAAGTAAACAAAATTGCTTTTAACTTTAGTAAAACTTAACCGATTTTTTAAGTTGAGGTATCAATAGAAAGATTCAAATCTCAGTAAAATCAAATACATTTTGTTGTGTAAATATATGTATGTCCACAAGGAAAAAATTATATTTTAACATTATTTACCGTAATTTTTACATTTTTTTGATTTATTTTGTTGATTTTAATATAATCTAATAACAGACCGCTGCTGATCAGGTCATTTTGAAGTATCAAATATTAAAGAATCAAGAACCATTCGAAAATGGCCGAACGCAAAAATAAACCAAATTAAAAGGGTTTGGTGAATTACATACATGTATGAAATATTTGAATTAATTTCACAAAAAAACACATTATGTTTCATTGAAAAAATTTACATTCTTGAACTTTTTGAAATTAATTACTTTTACACAACCAAAAAAAACTACACAAAATTATCATAGGAAGTATAACTTCTGACGCGCGTACATGATTACACACACCTTTTTTTTAGTTTTATAAAATACATATTTTATTGCATTCTCTATCATCGTAATGTCATGTCATTGTTATCTGGAGTTCGATTTTTTTACGAATCCTAAACTTGCCTATAAGTTACATTTATATGGATATTGTATATAGTACCTACCTATATCGCTATTAAAAATCATGAACATGATTGTATTTATGTCATTTTTTTTTTATTCAAAAACCGTTAATAGCGGTTTCTGCCATAGAACCATTTTTTTAAAGATCGGCTTTCTTCTAAATGACTCACTAGAATTCAACGATATTTTTAAAATGAAAGCATTTAAGTAGCCGTAATAAACTTTACTAAAAAGAATTTCTAAAATCGTGTTTTTGGATAATTTTATTTTTTTGAAGCAGCTTAATTTAACTTTTTTAAAAAGTCATTTGAAAATTGTATGCATAGGAAATTGTTAAAAAAAAATTACTATAAGTATGTATTAATTTTTAATTGCTATAGGGCAAGGAGGTACTGGTTTCGTGAACGCTTTTTCAGGAAATTTTTAAAATATTTTTTTAGTTTTTTTTCTGCACGGTTAAGAATTTTGGGGTAATTTTTATAATTTTTTGTGTTGCATATATGTATTTAGGTCCACACAAGAAATGTATTAAAATTTAATACACGAAAAATAATAAAATTTTTCAGTTAAGAATATTTTTAAATTGAATTGTATTACTTTTCAATAAAAGTTTTATTAAAATTTTTTTATAATATTATTTTTTTCTTTTCTCTCTTTATAATTTCATCATTTTTCTTAATTCATTAAAATGATGCACAAAGTAATATTATTAATTTTAATATTTTTTTCGCAAATTATGTGAAGTCAAATCTTATGGCTATTTAATTTTTTTCAGTAATTCATACAGACCGGGGAAATGATCAAAAAAGAGGTCTGACCCGGACAAAATACTTTACAGCATTTTTATTAGTGACAATTGTTGTGAGTAATTGCCTTAATCATATCCCAAAAGTCCCAACGAATCCCATTTGGGGTTTGGCCACCATCTTGAAAAAACTGCATCAGTAATGCAATTTTTAGCTAAGCTATGTATATCTATTAATCTGATTGTCCTTAGGAGATCATTTAAATGGCAAAACAAGCTTATTTTTATGTTGAAACCATTGAGATCAAAACCAACGCAGTACGACTACTCTAAGTGCTTATAATAATCCTTTTATTTTAAATTCCTATTTTCAGTGCAACAGCAGTAATTTTTCTGAAAACCCCCTTCGAATATAGCTACAGCGATACAATTTGACATGAACGTTTAATTTATCATGACAAACAAGAAACAAAAGAGTGCATCGAAATATTTTAGTTTAAAGGGTGTTTTTTTAAGGAAGAAACCACGTTGTACAACGAGTACCAAATCACCCTGTGAAATTAATGGTAGATTAAAAAAAAAACTAGTAAATATATTCAGATATTTCCGATTCTACATAAAAAGGACTATTTTATCCACTTAGAGTGGTCGTATTACCTTGGTTTTGATCTCTATCGGTTCAGCATTTAAACAAGCTTATTTTTACATTTGAATGATCACCCAAGGAGCACTATTTGAATATACAAAGCGAAACCCAAAATTGCAATGTTGATGCAGTTTTTTCAAGATGGTGGCCAAACCCCAAATGCGATGATTAAGGACATTACTCTTAACAATTTCCACCAATAAAAATGCTGAAAAGTATTTTGTCCGGGTCAAAACTTAAATACCCTGGTCTATACATATTACTTCGAGAAAAAGCGTCTTCCAATTAGTGCAAAATTAGATTATTTGTTTTTAAAATTTTATCTATTAAAGGGTTACCACATGCAAATTTTGTGGGAGGAAATGAAACAATTCCGTTTCAAATATGTTTTTTTTTTTTTTTTTTATTTTGAAAAGGAAATTTTGTATTTAGTTAAAGTATTATTATGCCGCTTGTTTCACAATGTCTTTCAAGTTGCTTAGATTCTTCAATACATTATCTTCAGTTAACGGCAATCCTGAAACTATACATATTTAAAAATGGCTTCTGTTATCGTCTACGTCTAACTTGCCCTTTTAATATATTTTGATTACAATTTAATTTCCTTCTATTAAAATGTAATATTGAAGTATTAAATTTTAATCCTTTGGATTTCATTTTAATCTTTTTCGTGTTAAAAATATCAATTTTATTACAAAACTATTAAAATGTTATACAAAATAGATTGAAAAAATTCAAATATTTACAGAATATTAAAAAGTAATATTCACTGTATACAAAGGCTGTATTAAAAAGTTATCCAATTTTTTTAACCGTGTGTGTTTATAATTACTGGCTCAACTGATTTCGTTCAAAACTTGTCACCAGTGTTTTTTTTTTTTTTGTATTTTAATTTTAAAAAAAAGGTTTGAAGAAAAAAAATAGTTCAACAAAAATTAATTTTCTTCGATATTATTTTTCAGTATACAAACATAAAATAATATTCCTACCAAAAACTGAATTTTTCGACGCTTAATAAATAAATATATTATTACTTTGCATTTTATTTTTAGAAGAAATCAAATTGCATGCTTCGTTTTGAGGTCAATTCTGTACAAGAAGCTAGTTTAGTCATTTGAAAATCGAAGTTTATGTATTTTTTTTATTTTGCACTTAAATTGTGCATTCACAAAAGACCTTTAGTTAAATAGAGTAAGCAAGTAATTTCTAAAAAAGTACTTCAGGAATAATTAAGTACACATTTTATGTGCCAAAGTAGTTAATTCCTCGTGTTTAACTTTTTTGAAAGTTATAAGTACAGTTATTTAGTACAAGAAATTAAAAACTTATAAGTTCCAATTAAAAATACTTGTGTAAGAATAATTTTAGTTAAAAAATAGCCTTAAAAATGTATCAAATCTAATTTGTTCGTTCATTCGCTCATTCGTTGGTCGCTATCATGTGAAAATAATAAAACAATAATTAAACGGTCGCTGCCATAAACCGGTCTTAGAAAAACTTAATTTTCTCAAAATGGCTCATATGATTTCTATAACAAAATGTGGTCATTTTGTTGACTTAGGTGTATACAATTTTTTTTTCGCAGCAATTAACATTTCAAAGATTTTTCAC
The DNA here is from genome assembly GCA_948107695.1 of Meliscaeva auricollis. Taxonomy (NCBI): domain Eukaryota; kingdom Metazoa; phylum Arthropoda; class Insecta; order Diptera; family Syrphidae; genus Meliscaeva; species Meliscaeva auricollis. The sequence goes on from OX403618.1 coordinate 42,529,227, forward strand.
ATGTAATCTTTCATTAAATTTGCCGTAATAAATTTTAGTAAGAAAATTTCGAAAATATTTTTTTTGAATTTTGAAAACTATGAAAATATTTCTTGCATATGAGTTTTTAGATGCGGAAAAATAATTACTTATAACAACAACAACTTAAAACTGCATTGATATTGATACCTAAAGAAAATAATTTTGTATTTTACGAAGGTTTTTCAAATAAATTTTACTAAAACTGCAATTATAAAACTGTAATTAAAAAGTTTTATAAATCTAAGCAACGTTAGCTATAAAAGGAAGTACGTGCCATCCAGTCGTGCATTTGTTTTTTTTTTTTTGCAAATATGCCTAACATGACATATATTTTGTAGATAGTACCTACCTATACTGCAACATTGCAAGTAATAAGGATTTAATTTAAAACTAAACTTAATTTCGTAAATGGCAACCCTGGACCCGTGATCAAATACGTACGGGGTGTGTACAGTACACTGTACAGCCAATTCATGCACTCAATAATATACATTAAACATAACGTGACATTTTGCGTGTTTGCCAATATAAACAAAACAAAAAGCAATACATATTCGTATTAAATACTGAAGTTTGCAAACAGTTAGTTCGTTATCTTGAGTTACGTCTGCTCGTAGTTTTTCTTTTGGGTTTTCTTGGTAAGAAGGTATATAACTATGCATCTATATAAGCAACAACCTATAGTATAAACTACATAAATTGCGATTTTGATTGTAGAACTAAATACTTAACACTTTGGCCATAGCAACATATAATTAAATGGCGACATCATGTGTGAATCGTTGTCGCAGCCAAAGTCGCTCTTGCAGCATCTTACGAGTATAAGAACCACGGCATGCAGTTAAAGCTACATATATTCACTTAAAATGAGAAGACAATCATTTTAGTTTATCTTGTGTTTGCCCGCACCGTGGTAAGCTGAAAAGCTGAAGTTGAAGCTGATGGTGGTGCTGTAGCTAAAACTGGATGATTGCGGTGTGGTAGGTAATCTTTATGGTCTCCTTCTTGGATATTGTCCTGCCTTGAGGCTCTCGAATCTCTGCGCGTTGATATCCCCCTAGCCCTAGTTGAAATCTTATTAAATTTACATATTAATCAAAGGATTTTAATTACCCTCTGGTATAAAGACACATAAACTCGTAGTATTATATAGGTTGATACTTTAGCATTATAATCAGGGTAACTTGTCTCTTTGCTCTGTACGTATCTACCTCTGGTTTTAGTAAATTGAGATTCGATAGACGGCACCGGCATATCCATCTTTCGGAATACCGAGTTAAAGTAGGTACGTAGTCAAAGCAGTATGGGACAACAGAATAGTGAGCTCCTTCGAAATTTAGCATTGGACGGCTGTCTGAAGTCTGATTTTAGAAGGGGAATGGAAGTGTGTGCAGTAATGAGAGTTGCAAACGATTTAAATGAGTTCGCTGTATCGCTACAGGGTGTTTAAATTCGTTATGTTGTCGCTTACGTCACAGTTGGCCTGCTGGTGTGTTACATATGTATGCGATAATAATAAAAGTGACAGCTAATTGCATTGATCCATGATGGCTGATGGAGTTTAAACATTTGATTATAAATTTTAATTGGTTGCGTTCATTCAAAGTTAGTTGCAAGTATTTTACGGACATACATATGTACATACCTGTACTACCTACTGCACTAGTTTTCTAAATACTAAAAGCTTAATCACTGTTTATATTTGGCTTCGACTTAAATCCTTATTTATTATAAATCCTTAAATTTTATATCACCTACATACCTATCTGTACGTGTGCTTGTAGAGTTCTTGAATTGAATACCTGTTGACAAATTAAATTAATACAAATAAATATACCATTGGCACTGAAAAGAAAAGATTCCCTGACATCATACGCATCAGCCATATAACGCATCACAATTGAACAGACTTATCTTTATCTATACGTGCTTTCTGAATAAAATCATAATAGTTTAAGCTGTGAATAATATGTATATTCCACCACTGAGATCTCATGGATATAGAAATCGGTTTACGCCTAGACTTGGTTGACTTACTGTAAACAAGATATTTATGTGAGGTCAACAAGTTTTTTGCTGCCCAAACTTTGATAAACGTTTCTAAGGGTTTTCGATGTGCTGAACTCTTATCCGGACCCGAGGAGTTTAAACATTTGAATTTTCAAATTGGCTCTAGTTCTTGAGATACAAAGTTACAAGAAAAGCGTTTTTCAATATTTTTGAAGCAATATTATAAGGCGAGGTAACCTATTACAGATGAATATGTTATGTTGTGTAATAAAGGTATACAGAAAAAATCACATAACTTTGAATTAATATTTATTCTTTTAATTGTTTAAATAAATAATATTTTTGTAATTCATTAAAAAGGTAGACATAAACATAAACTTAAACATAAACAATGTAAGAATAAAAACAAAATTTAAATAACAAGAAATTAAATAAGTTATTCAAAATGTAATTTAAAGAACAATATATTTATATGCAAAAAGTGACAAAAACTATACTTTCTTCAGGTAAAAGAGAGATATATTTATTGAAGGAGTCTTTTTCTTGATTTGAGATTAGCAAAATCATTAATCACAGCTTCAAAATCAATACCTTTGAGGATGTCGCTTTCGATTGACACCAGCGACAATCTTGTCAATCTTTCTTGAATCATTGTAGTTCTGAGTTCGGTTTTTATTATTTTTAACAAAGAGAAGGAACGTTCCAAACTGGAATTGGTCACCATCATACTTAAGAAAATTCTTAGTACAACATCAACATTTGGAAATTCATCTTCAATTTATTTTTTTTTTTCAAAATTATAAAGCTCTAGAATATTGGCATTTTTTTTTTCATTTTCGTGTAGACTAATTTTCAAGTACCTATTCTTATAAATTAAGGCAGTTCATCTCCGTTCACATTTTCAGTGTAAAATTTAGCAAAAGATTTTCAGTTTTCTTTTGAGTCTTGTAATTTCAGAGATTTTGGCCAATCTTCGTATACGAACCTAGTCGCTGTTTCAAATGATTGCTTAGAGTGTCAAAAATGGGAAGAAAGGTTTCAATTTTGAATCTTTCTTTCCCAGTCAGAATTACTGAGGGTCCAGAGCCGTCAAAAAAAGTCTGGCGTGAGCTCTACTCCTCGTTCTTTCAGAAAGGTCCTTATATTCTAAAGTCGGGTCTTTTTTTCTGGCTGATGAATCAAGTTATCAAAATTGTCCCTGAGCTATGTCATCGATTGCACTTAGCAAATTTATTGCAACATCCAGGGTAATATTTTGTTTTTGAAGTAATGTTGAGTTCTGTAAGTATGGTAAATTCAACCTTGGACATTCTTTTGTAAAGACAAAGTGCTTCCTCTTTGGCTTCTCGTGCCTGTGCTAAATCGTGTGCGATAGACATGATAGACATGTTATTAACAGCAGAGCATTGTTTGTAAGTGCTTCATATTTCTGTTTTAATTTTCGCAGGGGATTGTAATTTGCTAAACAAAGGTTGTTTTTCAGCAAAGAAAGTACGAATTGTGATCATTCTTTATGCATCTAAAGTTGTATGGAAATATTTTTTGTTACATTATATTATAGAGGTTAAGTGATGTTTCAGCAATTTGGGGGCCCCTGGTGATTGCGGGGCCCTGGGCCCGGGCCCAGTGAAGCCAGTGGTAAAGAGGGCTCTGACAGTACGTATTCCCTGGAGTAAGGTACCATTAGCAACATTTTTAAAAAGATTTCTTGCATTTCAGAAGTATAAGTCGACACAAATTCTGTTATCAAAATCGTAATAGTTATCAAAATCGTAATCCTTTACGGTTATATGACAGGTAAGTTTAGTTTTGGTCCAATGTAGCTAATTCATAGGTATTTTTTCTTTCCGTATAATTTTTTTTATACATCCTACCAATTTATCAGAACGCTTTTGCGTGTAGGTAATAGGTAGAATAAATATTTGATCAAAAACTCATTTTAGGAAAAAATTGATAAAAACAAAAATAAAAAATCAGTTTTTATAACGTTAACAGGGGTAACATAAAACTAACCCGAAGTTGTGACGTGAAATAAGGCATAACGAAATAAGACCAACTTTCAAATTTAGCCTTATTTCGCTTTTGAAATGGAAATAATAAATTTGGAAATAAAGCCAAATTAATTTTTTTTCAAAAACTCGGCCTCATATTAACAACAATACTACAATTAACAGTTTTTACAAATGCCTTGCCATATGGCCGCAGGTCCAGGGCCCCACCTTAACAGTGAGGTATGTTTGCAACCCCCCTGCTTGGGGTCATTAAAGGATTTGGTGTAGGTGCGAGGTTGGGTGCATGCAAAGTTTCTTTCGCATAAAAAGAATCAAAGTTTCTTAAAATCAATACCGCACAGTTTACACGCTCATGGGTGGGGGTCCTAGGCTAAAAAAAATGTAATGTATTTAAAAAAATTCACTATTATTCCCCACTTTAATTGTGAGTATTTTCTCACTCAAAAGTAATAGAATTTTTCTCTCACTCAGATTCCCGTGGAGTAATTTCCCTGCACCGGTCTTAACAATATAGCAAAAAATATAAACTTATGTCCCATGTTATTGAAAAAATATTATGGATTTATGTCCCAATATCTTTGAAGTACAAAATTTTCCAGATACTTTTGGCAGTCAAAAATTGAACCTTTTTAAAAAAATAAAAAACACGAAAACGAAATAAAGCCAAATTGGCCTTATTTCGTTTTCAAAACCGAAATAAAGCCAAATCGAAAATTTGGCCTTATTTTCATATTGAAAACGAAATAAAGCCAAATTTTTTTTTTGTTTGCAAGATATTTGAGACAAAATCCATCTTACAACTTCTTTTTTTTTAATTGCACCAATTAAATTACTGTTTATGAAATTTATTTTTAACGTTCTTTTTAGCATCTTATCAAGTTATGAGTTACAAAATAAAATTCAGCCGATGTTGATATCTGTGGCTATTTGCAAAACAGCTTAAATCCAGTTTTCTCGTTATGGGTAAATTATGTTTTAATGTTAAAACTTTTGCATAGAGGTTTTGAAAAAGAAATATGGTTTCATTCTATAAAATATTTAAAATATTTGTTCTTCTTCCTATTGGAATCAAGAAATTTCCTTACTTACTTACTTATGTTGTTATGAAATGTGTTGATTACAGCTAAACTAAATACATATAATGATTTGGAACAAGTTATGCAACCCATGGTAAGGTAGGTACACATTAAGGATTCATAATCTGCTAGAAAATTATTTTTGCAAAAAATGGACTTACGTTGTTCTGCCTATCTGCCACAGATTCGTTTTCAAGATAGTTTTATTCCGTGTTTTTGATTTTAATGCAAAGAGACATAAGAAAAAAACTCACATGAAAGCGCGCACACCTTTTTTAGTCACCAAAGTGTCACCAAAGTGTCATCATTATCCTTTTCATAACAATAGAAAAAAAGAAACAACAACCCTTAGGCGCGACACGCAAATAATAATTTATTATACATATTTATCTGCTATAAAAATGATATACCCATGCAATTGCATTGCAACTTAAAATATTATAAAGACAATACCTAACAATATTCTCTTCTATAGATAAAGTAATTTTCATAACATTATTATTACGTATTAGAAGCATGTTTATCAATTTAAATGTATATACGTATACTGTTAGGATATTCTATGCATTCAGAACATATACAACAACACACATTCAAAGGTTCACCATAAGTGCAGGTGTTAGTGGTTAAGTTATTAAGCAAAATATTGCAGCGCAAACATTTTTACTCAATCCTGATCAAACATTCTAGACAAAGTGGCACCCTGGATTTACATAGTACATGGTTTATTGGACAAATTTTAAGATGATTTCAATCTTCCTTACATTTCGTACCCACAAGCTGAAGATTGTTCTCATCATGATTCTGGTATTAGTAGTAAGGAAACGACTGAAAAGAAAACGTTACTTGCTTCCACCGAAATCGGATCAGTTATATTCAAAACCATATCAATCGACAGTTAATCTTATACCTAATCATACTTTCGAAGATGCAAATATGGAGGTACCTACGCTACGTCAGGCCCCAGGATTCTAGCTAAATATTTTGTAATACATAGATATGGTTAAACTCGATTATATTTTCTTAAGAGCTCATAGATTTTGTGCTGGACGCATTCCAATGAAGCGAAAAAAAATTCATAATGACGTTGTTACTTTTCCGGAGCATCTAAATTGGATACACAAGAAGATTGTACCATTGAAATTTAAATAAATTGCACGACTGCATCGCGCGTACTTGCTCTTATAGATAAAGTGAATATATATGCTAAGCCTATTTAATTAAAAATTTTTAAATAGAGAAAAATTAAAAAAAGCGTAAAACTCGATTTTCAAATGACTTAAACCGCTTCTTAAATGAATTAAACCTCAAAACAAAATATGCAATTTTATTTCTTCTATAATGCTACACGTTTAGAAAAAAAAATTGAAAATGGTTAAAGCCGTTTTTTAAAACAACTATTTTTTCTATACATATAAAATTTTGAGAGGACTTTTATAAAAAAAAACTGGTACGCCACTTGTATGATATTGGTTGGTTTTGAAAAAAATATTGAGTAGTTTTCGAAAAAATGATTTTTTTAAATCCCAAAAAAATAATTTTTGAAATTCTTTTTACTTAACATTATTACTGCAACTTAGAAGCTTTCATGTAAAAAAATGGCTGAGATTGATTGAGTCATGAAGGAAGAAATCAGAATTTAAAAAAAAACGGTTCTATGGCAGGTACCATTAATACCGGTTTAAAAAAAACAACAGTTTTCATTTAAAGATAGCCCTTATCCAAAAAAGTTTCCATGATTTTTTTAATCAAAATCGTAGGAACCATTTTTGAGAAAAATGAGTTTTTCTAAAACCGGTATATGACAAGTACGTTATTTTTGGTAAAAAAAAACAAAACACGTCTCCAAAAAAACGCCACATAACAAGTTGGAAGTAAATCGACCCATCCGTTTAGGATGCATACCTACAGACTGATACAGACCTACAGACAGGCAGATGGACAGACAGACAGAATTGTCGGACCCACTTTTTTCTCATATCAACGTAATGTCATGTTTGATTCTTATCCCAACTTACGAATGCATAACTTGAGAATATAGTATGTACCTATGTATATCGCAAGTTAAAAGGCGTAGTATACTATATATGCTTTATCTATAAGAGCAAGTACGTGCGATTCGGTCGTGCAATTTATTTAAACATGGTTTGAGAATTTTTATATATAATAATTAATTTTTTTTTAAAAACGGCTCTAACGATTTTTTCTATAAATTTGTCTTTTTTAATCGAATTAAATGGCATACTTAGTTGAGGGCTCAAAACAATTTAAAAAGTTGTTTATGTCATTCTACTAATGAATTTTATTTTTTATTTTTACATTTCTAATACATTTATTTATTTCTTACAACTTTATATATAAAGCTTTAACGTCCACAGCAACTTTGGCCCTAGGAGCACGTACGTGCGACCCAGTCGTGCATTTATTTTTTTTTATACGAATGCATTACTTTACTTGATATATAGTACCTAATGGCTAGTAAAAAGAAAACTCATTGGCCTTCTTAGGTGGTTCAATTAGCCATACAGTTTATTGAAAAAGTATGCACGTCGCACAATGGGGCAAAACTCAAAAAAGCTGGCATTTAATCAAATAATGAAGTTGAGCTTTGTCTTAAATGACCGATCTATTTCTGTTCGAAATATAATAGAGAATTAAAAATGAGAGAGAGATAATTAATTTCGACCACGTCGTATTCAGGAGATCGTCTCAAATGAAGAGAAAGTTCACGTTTATGTGTTTTTTTGGGTTTTTCTGAAAGCCTCAGTCGTTTAATTGTGTTCGCCGTAAAACGCCAATAAGATTATGTTATTTTTTCGAATGATATTAAAATGCTTCTCCCATAACCACCCATAGAACTTTATATCGGTCGTTTCGGCTCTAATTTATCGAGCTAATACAATCTGTGATTCCGACCACCTGCATGGTAAATTATATCATGTTGACATAGCTCTGAAAAAGAATGGATACAATGACCATCAGCGAGTTTGGAAACGAAAACAAAACCCGCGTCGTCCGGTAATTAAAATAAAATGAAACAAAATGTAATAAAATAAAACAAGCAAAAAAATAAAACAAAATAAATAAATGAATAAGCGATATGTCTGTCAGAATATTTTGCTTATTAACTATAATTCTCAAACCTGGTTTAACAAAAATTTTAGTACCTATGCCGTATTCAAGGAAATATAAATGGACATCTTTAAGCATAGTTTCAAAAACTATTCCGCTTTTGAAAAATTGACATTTCAAAAAAAAATTATACTTTTATAAAAAAATATAAAAACTATTAAAAGCTTTTTGCTTAAAACCTGCATATGTATATCGCAAATAAAAAATATAAAATACAAATCGGAACTGTTGCGAACAATACAATAAGGTAAAGATCATCAGAGATTTAAAATTTTAGAACAAATAGTTTAGGTCATATTAAAAATTGATTATTCAAAGATCAAAACAACCATAGAAACTTAAGAAACATAAGAAACTTAAATTGAAACGAGTGTCGCGTGTTAGAATTAAGTTAGGAAGTTAAAGACTTGAAAATTAGAAAATATTTTTTTTAAATTTATTTACTAGGAACATAAAAATTCCGATTTGTTTCCAATTAAGTACAACCACCCTAATCTGTATACTTGTAACAATTAATATTGTTCATATCAATCTTCACTAATTAAAAATATAATCTAATTCATTCGATAATAGATTTTGATACAGATTTATAAAAACTACATACCTAGACCATGATTTTTTTTTTCATTTCCATTAGACAATATTAGGTATATTATATAACATTGTAATTACCTATAGCGATTGAAGGCAAAATTAAAAGTAACAAACGATGCAAATAAAAGGATTGTGAACACCTACAAAGAAAATAAAAAATAATAGTGTGTAATTACTGTTACTTGGCAGGTGTTATGATACCCAAACTTTTTTGCTCCTCGGTTTTCGAACTGTTCCTTCATACCTACTTTACAATTTTTTTTTGTCAATAGGAAAATGTAGAATAAAAGTATAAATAGAATGTGTACTTAAAGCAACGGAAACATTCCAATTATAGACAGAAAAGAAGTATTTTAAAATTATTTGTTCACCGTCCTTTTTCATTTGCGGCAGAAGTTACTTTACATTCATGCCCTTAAGTACATTTGCCGTCGTCGTCTCTTTCATAAATAAATTTTGTTTTATTTCCGGTTCCTTATGTTTGCGCATACCTAGATATCTATATAATCATCTCTTATCGTTTCAGAAAAAGAAGTTTTTTTTAATTCCTTCCATTTCTGGAAATTAAGGACTTTGTATATAATCGTTAGCTTTAAGAAAAATATGAATATGTGAAGGTACCTACCCTGAGGTAGATATGATGCCAATCAATAGGAAGATACATTTATCTTGTCGAAGATATTTCGTGTTTCAACTGTTTTCTATTATTTGGAATCCAGCAAGGATCAATGGTCAGAAAAAAAAAAATCATAATTTTTTTTATTGATAACGACACACGCAGAATGTTACCCTCAATAGCATTTCCAAAGTCCCCCAAAATCCCCATTTTGGAGTTTTTTAAAACTTCATTTAAAGAGGGGGAGTACGGGGATGTGAAGGTTTATCCAGCTGAGGTATTCCTATGTAATTTGTAAATATAATCCAGCCATATGAGTATGAGTATGATTTGGGGGAGTTTTTATAGATGCAATTAAATCAATGTTAACTGTATATGGCTACTCCAAAAGAAATTATAATAATTTTTTGCAATGATAAGGACAATATTTTCGGTGTAACTAGTAAAATATCGTGAAATTATATAATTCGATAATATAATCAAGTACTTACTTATATAAAAGACCACATTGAAATCACGTTCGAATGGGTGTTTTTTCCCATTACACTGATCATATTCGTAGCTTACATCTCAAATTCGGAGCTAACATCTATATCTTGGGATATTACTTTTAGTTTTTTTTATGATAAAAGTTAACTGTTGTGCTGATGATACAAGACGCTAGTTAAAAGAGGGTCATAACATTCGTTAAAGTAGTCGGATTATCTTGATGTTTGTTTTCTTCTCCAGCCTGCATAATTGGCATTAAAAAATACTTGAAACTCGTGTGCAATATGTTTACTTTGGGTTGGGGTCAAAATTCTGCGGGGGTCAAAATTCTTTTGCCAAAATTTTGCTTTCAAAATTCTGCTTTTCATTATTCTGCTTTTCAAAATTCTGCTTTTCAAAAATTCTGCTTTTCAAAATTCTGTTTTACAAAATTCTGCAAATTATAATTTTTTTATAATTTGCAGAATTTTGTAAAATAGTCATCTCATTTATTTTAGGGAAATCTTTTTTGGTATAAGGTTGCTCTCTCGTCTTAAATAATTAATTAAATCTTAGTCTTATCCATATCGGCTATCTTAAGCGAATAGCAAAAAACATAGTTCCTTCTGGTATTATTTAGTTCCTTTTTGCTGTTAAAAAAAAATCTTTTTCTTGTATTTATATATGTTATTTGTTAAAATTAATGACTGAATGTCATATTTTTTTTTTTTTATTGTTAAAATTATTTTTGTTTACATTATTTCTAATTATGTTTCCAACAATATAATATTTTTAAATGTAAAAGATCTAGAATTAATATATTTGTACAATGCTTTTGTGTTATTATTTTTTTTTGTTATATATTTTCTTGTTATAAATACGTTTATAAAACTTGTTATACGTACATATGTATACGATAACTTTTGTTCACAAAGTAAGAAAAAACTTTTCGTTAATAAACATGTTACAAATAAAAACAGAATAAGCAGATTTTTTTCTTTAAATATCGAGAAGCAGAATTTTGAAGCCAGAATTTCGACCCGCTCCCGTTTACTTAACTACACGAATTTTTATTTTTATTTTATAAACCGTCCTTCCGGTTTAAAAACCGAGAATCCGAAAAGTGAATTTGTGTAATTTTTGAGATAATTTATATTATAGAATACCAAAACAGAGATTTTGAAACAAAAAAATTGTCCTACATAATTTTGTAATTTTATACCTACATACATATGTGAAAAACCAGTTATAATTTCAGTATGTGAAATAGGCCTTCTTTTGCTGTTTAATGTGTGCACACATATGTTGTTGAATCTCCTGAGAATGTCGCTTTACCTATGCACGTAAAATTCTTACCTTAGTACACCTGAGTAAAAAAGATTGTCATACATAAAGTGGGCTTAAGAACAAAAACACACTTCATTCCTCGCAGAACATTAACCTATCACACAAAATTAACCGGTACCGGTAAGCTTCATCACGAAACTACACATCACATATACATATGCAACCATATTATTAAATAGCAAAACTAAAAACGAAAAAAACAACTACAAATGTATAGCTCTTGTATATGAACCGTAAATTGAATCAATCAGAAGTCCAAGAGCTTGTATGATTCTACCCCTATTCTAATGTTTTGAAATACTTCTCAGCACTTTCTATACTCAAAAACGATCTAGCTATCATCTGTCCCTTCTCTGAATACGCACTAATCCCATCAACGCAACGTCAGTCTTATTCTTCGTGCGTCGGTCGGAGGGAGGGTGGTAAAGTTATAGTAATATTAGATGTGTCACACAAATGAAAATGACAATCTATAGGCGCATAAAATGTGGTCATGTCAGAGAGGACTATGCCTCGTATATAAAAAATATTATACTTATAACAACAATATTGAAAAGAGGAGCCCAAGTCTGTAGGCTACAGGATTGTGTGTGCTGTGGAACATGCCTCTGCGTTCAATAAGACGACCAAAAGCAAGACTACATCTATAGCTACCATCAACGACGGACGACCAAAGAGTTCGAACCGAGAACAACCAATATACCTACATACCTAAAACTCCTTTTATCTTGCATGTAGTATATATTCCAAAGAGGCTACACATAAATATATGCAAATGTATGTGCCAAAAATCCGATGGTCCTTCATTCCTAATTTAAATGCAAATGAGATTCATTTGACGACAACACCAGAACGCTAACTATCTCCCTTACTACCCCCTGTTTGTGTGAGAATACCCCTTTCCACCTTTCTACCTCATTTAAGTCCAATATTCTATCTCTGTGTTTTAAGGATTGCACTGCAAAGCACATATACACATACGTTTCTGACCAACACAAACATAAATCCGGAAACTCATAGCCTACTTCCATGACTTCTTCTTTGCGTGTCCAACTTGTCCCGTACCCAAACCTAAGTCTCTGTATACTAAACCCAGAGGGAGATGTGGGACTTTACAATTTGGGGTCTTTAGTTCGAGGAGGCTTTGTAGAAAGTGCAAGAATCTTGTCTGTCTCTACGTATAGTATAGAAGGGATGGTGTTTTCATCCCATCCCATTCCGTTCGATATCTAGAGATGATGGCTCCCGCACTCGAACCCTGACGCTCCTTCTATTTAACATACAAGTTAATTCAGTTTGCAGTTCTGTTTCTAGTAAATGCAGACAACCCTTATGTCGAATTGGCTTCCTCCTGCTCTTGAATTGAGGGTGGTGAATTAATTGCAAATCAGAGGGAGTTGAGGTCATCTCTCTGGAATGACGTGTACTCCCGTACATATTTCTATAAGGCTCTAACTGCCCAGTAGACTATGAAATGTGGAACCGAAACGGCCTTCATAATAACCCCTTCTCTATATGGCCCCCCAATCTATGCCTGTTAATAATTTCTCCTCAAAAACGTACCAAAGCTTCATTTTCGCACACCGAACTCAACCCACAGAACTAACCCAAACCTATAGACATTTCCAGACTTAAGAGAACAATTCGGAGTTTCGTATCGGCTGGAGCGTAGTGGTAGTGCGGAGAACAAGATAATGCTAAAGAGGTTGAGTTAGCAGTGTTCATACTGTTCCACCACTATAATTTGCTTGAAAATAGAAATAAGGACCAAGGACGAAGCAAAAGGGTTGCGGGTTGGAGTAAATAGGGGTTTGAATGGGAGGCACGGTATGAATTAGAGTCAGTAATTATTCATTAGGACGTTTCACGTAAGTATAATTTGATGGACATGGAAACCTTTTGCGGCCTCCAAGAAAATTGTGGGCATGACGTTGTTATGTAAAATTGTTATCAAGATAAAATTTTTGTTATATAGGCAAAGTTGTTTTTATTTAAAAAACAATCGAATAAAAATAGTAAAAAAAATTTCGGATTTCACTAAAATTAGGATAATATATAATAGTTTTTTTTTTATTTACTTTATTTTTAATTTCCGTGTTCTAATCCAATTTTTATGAAAAATTTTAAGAACCTAAGCATGTATCCGATGTCTAATTCAGAAAAATTATTAATATTAATTACGTCAAATAACATTTTCGCTAATCACTGTGGTTTAAAAGTTCTCGAATATTGAAAAAAAAAAAAATATAATCGCCATATTAATTGCTCTATAGGGCAAGTATTGATTTCGTTTCAAAAAAACCACAGCCTTAACGGATGGGTCGATTTACTTCAAACTTTGTATGTGGCGTTTTTTGGAGACTAGGTATTCCTAGACGTTTTTTGAATTATTTTTTGCACCAAAAATAAAGGTATCTTTTTAGAATAAATCATTTTTCTCAAAAAAAGTTCCTAAGATTTTGATTAAAAAAATGATGGTCATTTGGATAAGGTCTATCTTTAAATGAAAACCATTTTTTTCAAAAACCCGTATTAACTGTACCTGTCATAGAACCGTTTTTTTTTTTAATTCTGATTTTCTCCTTCATGTCGTAATAATGTTATGTAAAAAAATTTCGAATTTTTTTTTGAAAAATCGTCTTTTCGAAAACTAGTATTTTTTTCAAAATTTAGTTTTTAGTTGTTGATAAATAATATCTTAAAAATGGTGGTAAGCCATTTTTTTTTATAAAAGTCGATGCAAAATTTCATATGGATAAAATAGTTTATTTTTAAAACGGCTCTAACGATTTTCAATTTTTTTTTATCATTACAGAAAAAATCAAATTGCATACGTTTTGAGGTTAAATTCATTTAAGGAGCTGTTTTAGTCATTTAAAAATCGAATTTCATGATTTTTAATTTTTTTTTTTCTAAAACTGCATTAACAAATTTTTAATTAAAACGAACGGCATTAAAATTTTAAAAGGGTATCAAAATTAGTGATATAGCTGCGTTAATATTTATTTTAAACAAAATAATATACATTTTAAACATGCAAGATTGCATTTAAATTTAACTGCTTTTACATAATTATGATACCAAAACATGAAAAACTGATTTATGAAAACTTTTTTGGGGAATCATGACATAATACCGAATGAAAAAAATGTCGAATGTACAAAATCTCAAAACAGAACACATTTTTAATCTAGTATGAACAAATCTGGAATGCACAAATCTTGAATGAGCAAATGTATCGAAAGACTACTTCTAGAAACGAACCTAAAAAAAAAAAAAATTAATTCGAGAAATACTAATGAATTCGAGAAAAACTAAATAACAATAACTCAATTCAGAAACAAATAATGAATTAAATTATTTGATTTGCATCTTATAGAAATTAGTTTTCTCAGCTGGACTGTTTCTGTTTTGGAAGATTCCTACACGGTTAAAAATTTTTTGATATTTTTAATCCAAAGGATTAAAATGTAATCTAAAGATTTTTTTTTTTTTTTTTAACACTTCAGATTCTTTGTTGTGGTAAGCTTAGTTAGTGGTTAGTAAGCAAATGTATAACTAACACAGGCACTAGACAATTAAATAAATAATAAAATTAATACAAATATACAAATTAATGCAATATACATAATTAAACAATACATAATAAATAAAAACATTAAAAGATAATCACGAATGTGGAACCCTGGTTCGAAAAAATGACTTTAGTCCCACTTTGCTCATGTTAAAATCAAAAGATGAAGCATTTAAATTAAAAAGCCGGCACATGCGATTTAAAGGCTCGTGTATGCCATAGTTGGTTCGATGAAAATTAACGTGTAAGAGTTCTAACTTACGCAAGTGGATAGATCCTCCGCGGTAATTAATTCCAATACAAGCTAGTAAATCACATGCATCAATTAGCCCATTGAGAAGTTGATGAAGAAATAGTAAATCATTATTATTAATACGCCTTTGGTATAATGATTGAATCTGTAGAAGCTGAATCCGATGTTCATACGGTGGCAGGTTATATGGATCAGTCCAAGGGAGACCCTTTAGAGCGAAACGTATAAAGTTATGTTGCACAGATTCGATACGATTTTTATGAACGTCGTAAAAGGGAGTCCATACTTGTGAAGCATACTCAAGAAGCGGTCGCACGTAGCAGTTGTACAAGGACAGAGTAACATACGGATCGTTGAATTCCTTTGCCCAGCGTTTAATAAATCCGAGCATAGAGTTGGCTTTATTTACAGTGCAATTTATAATTTGGAGTTAAAATGGACACCCAAGTCCTTGAAACAAAGGACACGGCAAAGTTTATGTTTTGCGATTGAATAATCAACTTGTTTTTTTTTTTTAGAGAATGTTATAGTGTGACATTTGACGGGGTTTAGAGAAAGACCGTTTTTCTCACACCAAACACTAAAACTATCAGTATCAGTCTGTAAGAGAAGTTGGTCACGGTTAGATGATATAGTCTTAAAAATGTTCATGTAATCCGCAAATATTAGGATTTCACTTGAATGAATACATGAAATAACGTCGTTTATAGCAAGAATAAAAAAAAAAAAGGGGGAAGATGCCTTCCCTGCGGCACACTAGAGTGTGCAATGAATGGATCTGAAAGACAGTTTCTGAATCTTACCTGGTATGAACGATTTTTAAGATATGACTCAATCCATGCTATAAACAATGGAGGAAAACTAAAAGATTTTAATTTGAATAATTTTGTGGCTAAGTTGATCGAATGCTTTTGAGAAATCCGTGTAGATGCAATCAACATCTTTTTTATTTTCCAATGAATTTGAGCATTTGTGCGAGAAGGACAGAAGATTTGTAACCGTTAATCTTCTTTGCATAAACCCATGTTGTTGCGTACAAATCAAAATCTTTGTATGAAATTCTACACTGTCACACACTACTTGTTCAAACATTTTTGGAATGCAAGACAGTTTTGATATGGGCCTATAATTTTGAATGTCTGTCTTTTCGCCTATTTTTAAATTGGAGTAAGATATGCCCTCTTCCATAGATAAGAAAACTTCCCAGTTTTAATAGACAGCTCAAACAAAACCTGAAGGGGCTGCACTTATATATTTCTGCATTTTTTTAAGACTATTGGAGGAATTCCATCTGGACCTGAAGAATAATCATCGTTTAAAGAAGATAGAAGGTCTAAGACAATACTTTAAAATTTAATATTTTACTGTTACATTTTGATACAAGGAAATTAAATTTTAATCAAACTGTATTAAAAGAGAAAACAAGACGAAGACGATAACAGAAGCCATTTTTAAAAATGTCTTATTTATGATTTTTGGTACCCCTTACCTGATCAAACTTGAAGAACAACTGATCTAAATTTGCACTATTTTGAAGGCGCTTTGGGTTTTTCCGAAGTACAATGTATGAATTACTAATATAATTTAAATTGCCATAAGATTTGATTTCACATAATTTGCGAAAAAAATAATAAAGATAATAATATCACCATTTTAATATTAAAAAGTAATGCACGTTGTGCTTAATTTAAGGAATTAAGAGAGAAGATAGAATAATAAAGAGAGAAAAGGAAAGAATAATAATATAAAAAAAATCTTTTAATAAATTTTGTATTGAAAAGTAATACAATTGAATTATAAAATATCCTTCCAATATATTAAATTTTAATACATTTTGTAACTCAAAAATTTTAACATTTATCATGTATTGAATTTCAATACATTTCTGGTGTGGACCTTTATGAAACCCAAAAATTATTAAAAAGTAAAGTACCCCAAAACTTTTAAACGTGTATAGGTACTCTTCTTAAACTAAAGTGCGTAGTACCGAAAACCGTACAATTGATTTTCTTGTTACTTTGTGTTTTTTTATATTTAAAATTTGAAATATACATATATGTATGTACCTATAATGAGCTCCGAATAAATTTATGACATTTAGGAGAAACAAATTCTAAATTTATAAGGGAAGCACTTTACAATAATACAAACCGTAAAATCTACTAAAATCAAATTAAAAATGATAAAAAAATATGTATGTGCATACATAAAACTAAAATCCTTTTTTCGCAATCGAAAATAATGTATCGGACTGCAAATTGTGTGTGTAAAATGTATGGAGATTTCTATCTACAAATAATTTGGATAATCTTGTGCCGGCCTTACACGACACAATACATTCGGAATACTCAGTATTGTGCAATAATATTGACCATGTAATGGCTGTATTGCACAATATTATATATTGAGTGATACTAAAAAAGTGTCATATTTTCTGAATTTTTGCTCAATATTTTTCATTTCAGGCCGATACAGAATAAGCAATGAGACATCAAAATATTGCGCAGTAATATTGAGTCGTGTATAGACGACCCTTTTTCGCACAATATTTTTGTACTGCTCAATAATATTGTTTCGTGTAAGGCGGGCATTATATTTCGCCGGGCGTACTGCGTTTTGCTGAACGAAAATCAGAACGATTTTTTTTTCGTTTACGATTTCTTTGTGTGATTTTTGCATAGAATTTCTCGTATAGTAAGCGTATTGGGCTGCGAGGAAATTTATCGGGTATATCGTTCTTAGTGTTTTAATATTCTAATTTTATTTTAAAGCTTATGACTGCGTGCTAGAAAACACACCTTTTGTTATCGTCAACTGTGGTTAGTTACATTGATAGATCAAACAGTGACAGTAAACTTAAAAATTTTTTATGTGTTTTAAAAATTAAATTAGTTTAAAATTTTAATATCTATCTCATTTCTAGTATAAATGTCAGTATAATGTCAGTAACACCCTGTATAGCAAACTGTCTTGAAACACCTTTTTTCCCGGCTTTCTGAACCGATTTTTATGAATGATTATGAGTATATAAACATGTGCATCAGATGCAAGTGTATGTTTCTCGAACTACACAATATTATAACAAGAATTTTATGTACAAAATTTTTATAATTATGTTTTATGTACATATAAGGCTAAGCAAATATTCAGTTGGTTGAACTTTACTTTTGTGTAGGTATGTAGTAGTGATCAAAATTTCTAAATTCCATAAAACCATTTATCCCTTTATTGTGAAAGGTTGTATGTAATTAAAAATTATAATGAAGGGTACCTTTAGCGTTAACTTCTTACTTAACGGCAAGTTTCTAAGCACATCATCTTATAGCAATCTATCCTTCCAATCGATCCATATCTTACTGCCCATCACCCATCATTACGAAAACTTTAGCCACAACCGTCTAAGGCTAATTTTCTTAAATATAATTCCAGACTTAGCCAGAGTCAAACCATATATACTCATATACACAAATACTTAACTAAACTAACCCCATCCTATCAAAGTTCCTCTCCAACTCCAAGCCAAAAACCATCCGAATAGCTCATTTCAATGATATAATTTTCCAGAGCAACCGTTTGTAGATATCCTTGGTTGTGTGTATAGGTGTGTAGTGTTGGTGATTTTGTATAAACAGATCGGATGTTTGTATTTGTTGGCCTATAGCTTGGCCATATATCTTATGCATATTCCTACCTTCGTCGCATTTATAATTTATTACAGGAATCTCATTAAAGAAAAGCCACAATTTCAATCAAAACACCCACAACATCCTTCTGCAAAAATTCTTCAACCCCTGTCTTTTTGATTTGAGCCCCAAAACTTACCCTTTTCGTCGTATAGTTCCTTAAGTCCTCATCACATGGTCGTATAATTTAATTCCTAAAGGATATGCCATCACCAACCAACAACCCGCTTAACATTTCTGACAATTCAAGCCAAATGTTCGTTGCTTCGTTCGCTGTCTTAGTCTTGGTATAGTCGACTTTGTCGTATCCCGCTTCCAATTGCTTAACACTGCTCCTGCTGTTGTTAGTGTGTTGGTGTATTGAACATTTTATGTAAATGTTCTCTCTCCAAAAGCATTAATATCCTTTCTATCCACCAGGATGGTGTGTGTTCATGTTGCTGTTACTAGTTTCTGAATCTACTTTCTACTTACATTTCTGTTTCTGTGCTGACGAACTAGCCCCTATTAATGTGTACCTACTTTCTTGGTTGCAGTTCTGTTCGCCTACACTCACAAGGCCGCAGTTTGTTAACAAGTTCAAAGGCTCCATTACTTAAGGAAAATAACAAAGTCTTCACATGAGGTATCGAGTTCGTTAAATTTTTCTTATAAAAAGACCGTTTAATTCTTTCAGTCATGATAGTTGCTATATTATAACACGATTTGTGTGAATGACAGCAAAGAATTGTGATTCAAATGGTATTGTGTATGTTTATAAGAAAAATACACAATTTTTTGTGTGATACTTATTTTTTGTTTTGTGACATTTTTTTTAAGTGCTCGCACTTAGATTTAATTTTGATTTTTAACAAAAGTAACCCTATGGAACCCAACGTTTTTAAAACAGAGTCATGCTATTGATACCATAAATTTTGCTCAGATCAAATTTTTGATGTCGTTTTATGTAAGATAGCGTGACTGAAAGAGTTAATACCACCCTCTTAAATAATAAATTGAATTACGAACTATGTACCTATAGAATAATACATAATTTTGATATTTGACAAAGGTTAACTTGTTTCATTATTTGGTCAGCGAATTAAAAATTATGTATGCAATTAAAAGTAGAATGTACCTACGAAATGTAAACTACATAGTAGAAACATCTACAAATTTGAGTTTTTGTTTGCAAATAGATCACATACGGACCTGCATTCACAGTTACAATTACTAAAACTTATCTATACCTTCTATAGCCATGTCCAATGTGCAACTAACCACCACCCAAACACAATATCATCATCATCTATACTGTACATCATAGTTTCCTCAATAAAACACAAGAATGAGGATGATGTGTTGCTTTGCATGCATTAAAATGTCGGGTTGTCCTGCCGGATAAGACGAAGTCTTCCCTCATACTACCTCACATCATTTGACGATCTTGAAGAGTGAGAGAGAGGCCAACAGAAGCGGGTTCAACAAAATAAGGATTTGAATTTAACTTTCTTGGAACACTTAACTAAAATTAATTATAAAAGGCGAATAAGGTGTAGAGCCGTATACGACGCCTTTCAACCAACCCGCCCGACCAACCCGCCCGACCAACCTTCTGCCACCTTTCACGTACCCCACAACATCCGGTTGATGACGAGGACGGTGTCTGCAGGAGTCTAAACTTTAGGAGTGTATGTATTTATAGTATGGACCTGTGTGTGCTCTAATTATCCTTATGGTCGTTGATTTTACATTTTATTAGATGTAAAGAAGGACCGATAACATTAGCATGAGACTATAAGAAGGTGAAGATGGTGTGTGTACAAAGATGAATTAATAGGGAATAGGGGGTTGCTCAGGGGGTGACGACAGTGAGGATGTTTTTGAAGTATAGAAATAAGATTTCGAAAGTCGATCGTTTGTCAGTATTCTTGGGCTATATGTATTGTACCTATAAATGTTGTATAGGTTTTGGTCTTTCATGAGTTTCTTCATAAGTCCGAATGAAGCCACCCAAGATGTGTGGTTATATGGTATTCTATATGTGCTCGCGTGATGTGATGATGAATAGGATGGGAATTGTGTTTATGGAAATTGGGTAATTTTAATTGAAATTTAGCAAAGAAAGGTCGATACTTGATAGAAAGGTCGATACTTAATGAATTTTCAAAGTGAAGCAATGATACAGGTATGTTTGATGTAAAATAATTTACTTTTCAAGTTGATAAATATAAGAAAATATGCGATTAAATTCGAATATATTTTTGAATCAAATAAAAATTCAGATTATCTAACAAAGATAATCTTAAATAAATTAATGAATTAGACAAAATATAAGAAGATTAAGCTACATTAAACTTGCTTTTGCAATTTCTAAATATCTTTAACTACTACTTACTCCTAGAAAACACTTTACCTAGCTAGCCTTAGATTAATTTTATTCACGCCAAACTTAGATTTTTTCTTAAAAACTCAAACTTTAAAACTGAAACGCACAGGACATAATCCCATTTGTCACAAAACAAATTAAGACAAATAAAGAATCCTAATTCAATATAAGGAACAAAAAATCTGTTAAAGCGTAAAATATCCCAATATAAATGTTAACAAAAATTGAATCGCCGATAAAGAAGTATAAAAACTGAAAAACAATCACGCTTTACCATCGATTTTAACAAATAACAAAAGTTCAACTATACGAAATATGTATAATCTATCACAATGACGCTTTTTCTATGAGAGCGTCGAATACTAGCATACCTAAAACCTAAGAAAACGTAACAAAGCTGCCATCCTTAAAAAAAATGTCAGCTAGGCTGAACTTTTGCTCCCTTCATCTGACATATTCCTTGTCTGTTCGAAACAGGGATGGGATTTCAATTTTAATTATAGAATTTGGTTTGTTTATGCGTTAAAATAAGTTTGCCATGAAACACAACTAATTTGAAATGAGCTGTACAGCAAAAATTTATGGTACAGTTTAATAGAAAAATTGATTTTCTACAATAGCCGTGTATTATTTAAAACTCAGTGTTTCATTTTATTCGAAAAACAAAAACAAAAAAATGATGCGTAGTTTAATTTGTTTTTGTTTTGCGAATAAATCGAAATACTGAGTAGATACTCCGTGCTCAATAAAACACGGCTAATATTAGTTAAATGCATTTTTACTGTAACAAATCGTTAAGATGTATTGAATATTGATTTAATTTTTTTTGTAAAAATGTATTTTTTAAGATCAAAAGTTTAATCTAATATTGATTTAAATCGGTTGGAAGAAAGCTGAGCATTAGACAAAACAAAAAAAAAACACCATGAATTTCCAATACAAAATGTATGAAAAAAGTTCTATATATTGAAATAAAAAGCTAAAATTTAATTTAATGTCTAAAATAATATTCCGTCTGTTCAATCAGAATACAGAAAATTTGTGAAAAAAAAAACAGTCTAATACCTATACTATACTTTAGGCAATTAAGAGAATGCCTCAATTCGACGCACACATTTTACAAAAATAACAATGAAGAGAAGGGACTGCGAGAGTTCTTATCTTTAATTGAAATTAGTACCTATTAAATGCATTAATTACCTCGTTTCCTTCATCGAATGTGTCCTCTTCTACTGCCCCCTAATTATTAATGTACATTTATTATTCATTACTTACAAGAAATATAAACATTTATGCTTTAGATATACATACATATGTACACACGATTATTTTTAATAGAAGCACCTATTGTGTTATACATTATCATAGTTAAGTACATCAGAAGTTTATAATTTTAGATACATAATATTCACATGTTGACTTTTAAAATGCATTTTTTCAACATTGTTGCAATTTTTGCAACAATGTAGGTACTTTCATTGAGGGAGGTAAGATGATAAAACTATTCCAATCGTTGTTTAACTTTGCAGTAACTACTGAATAAACCAGAGTTCTCAGTCAGTAGAGTCGAGGCACGCGTGACTTGTAGCGACGACGTCGCGACGCGTCGGCCGTAACTTTGGTATTGTAATAAAACTGAATGCTGCTGCATGCTTTTCTTAATCATTTAATATTGCAAAGAAAAATGTTACTTAGCCATGATATTCCAAATTATGTATATCTTCATGCATAAAAGTATAAAATAAATAATGTAAAGAATTAAATTTGTATTTTTATGAAAATAAATTTTTATGTTCTCTTAATGGTAACAAAAAAATTTAATAAGATTATTTTTATATGAGATTGCAAATAGGTTTATAGATTTTATTTATTGTCAGTTAAAATTGATTTGTTCCTGTATATTTTTTTTATGTGATACTCATGATGATAGTAAAAATTCAATGCAAAATGAAATTAAATTGATTATAATATCCTTCAAACCTTGAAGATTCTTCAATACCAAGTGGTTCCTTAAAATACAATAATAATGTTCAGCGCTAACACTGAGGGAAAAAAGGCAACGTAAAACTTAATACGATCTAACTTAACTGTAAGTTGTATCAACATACATCAAAAATGTTTGATGTCAAGTTGAAACTTATTTGATTTAAATGTGCGATGACATTTCATATATGATCAACCTATTTTCAAATTGTGAAGCCGAAATTATTTTTTTCGCATTCAACGTGTTATCAACGGAGTAGGTTTTAAAGTGGAATAATTTATTATTGTCAAAAATATATTTTCAAAGGGAAATTCACCTCCTTTCAAAGGTTTGCAGCGTATATTCTAAAATTATTGCGAATTTTAAGGTTTAAGTTCCAAAATACACAAGTATTTTACTGCAAAAAGGTAGCATTATGGGTAAGGTATTGGATCTGGATGGAAAAAAAATTAAATGTACTGGATCGGTATCTCAAAGGACACAGGTTCGTATCCTGTGCAATGCACTTGTTTTTTTTTACTTTTACATTGAAGATAAACGACTTTTATTCAATTATGTTTTTTGGTTTTAAAATTTCTATCTTCGGATCATTGCGAAAAATAGTTAAATCAAAGTGGTTTTCTTTGATTTTACGTCGTTTTTTCTCTGGGTGTACCTAAATGAATTCAACATACACTGATTTCAATAGACTATAATTTGCCACTGAGGGAAAAAACGCCGTAGAATAAAAAAAATACTTTAAATAGCAAAACGTTAACAATTCGGGCCCAAACACGGACATTTTAAAATAAATACGTGTCTAATTTGAATACGAAAATCCGAACTAAAAACAAATCACGGCCACCACCAGTATACGAACCAGTGGTGCTTCAGTTATCAGTCGAAAGTCTTAACTATTTTGCTATAGGGTAGGGGTATGTATGCGACACAGGAGAATTGAGACATAAGCATTTTCCTGAACGTCGCGTCGTATCGTGTTTCTCTTTTCTGTTGATCACAAATTTTCTCTTAAATCTGTTTTCACCTATGAACGAAGCAAGTGTAGTGCGCAGTGGAGAGCAAAAAGGTTATTTGTGCATACATAAAAGTAAAATTTGTGGGTTAAGTTTGAGTGAACAAAAAATTAATGACTAAACTTATTGTACAAAAAGTGAATTAGACAGATATTAATTAATATTATAAAGTGAATTAATTCTAATTTTGCTTAGTCTGTTCCGTATTTTAAGTGAATGATGTTTATCTCTTTGAAGTACCCTACAGGATGATTGGGTTGCAGGACGAAGGGGACACTGTTTCATGCAATGCAGATTATAAATAATCCGCAAACATCAAGGCACGCCAGATATTTTCGTATGAGCAAGAGGTAGGTACATATAACGAAATCATTTGTGACCTGCTCAAAAATGCATTACGGCCGCAAAAAGGGCTCTGGCATTCAAATATAACAAGGCTTGCAAAATTTATGTATCAGAACGATTGAATTATTGCTATGCATATAACCACATAACTGTCTCATTTCTCCTGAATGCACGAAAAATGGGACAGAGTTTGGCGGTGCATAAAAAAAATTTTAACTTTTATTCTGGCATACATTTGGCCATTTCTGTGCATGCCACAATGTTATCTTACCTTAAGAAAACTGTTTTGTGCAGATATGATGTATAAGTTAGCCAGCGTTTGACATTTTTAATAAAAGTGTCCAAGTTATACCTACCTCAAAGTTAAAACATGTTTGAATTTACTTAGGGATCTTTATGTTGTTGGTTATATGGAAGGACCTTGTAAGATCAATACAATTGTTTACTTTCAGAAAAATCAAACCAATCTTTTGGTTTTTTTGTTCACAAAATAAAAAGAAAACCATCGATATCGAACAAAACCATCATAATCATTATTATTATTGTATTTTTACTTGACTAACTATTCGACAATATAAAGTTATAAAATGTGCCTTACACTTTTAAGATTCACGTGTCAACTACAATCGAATGTCCCTTTACCTATCCCTGTATTTTTTGCAATTTTTTTTTGTATACCACGAACTTTATCACAGTACCCCTTAAGACATCTTTTATGCATCTCATTAATTATAATAAGTGAAAAAAAAACACAAGAACGCCCACGCATGTGCAAAAGCAAAATAACTTTGCAAAGAGTGACTCTCATATTTTCTTACAAGAAACTCAATGGCAAGGCACAATTATTTACGATTGAATGTGAAAAAAAGATTTAAATAAAATTAATATTTTCACTTAATTGCTCGTATTTCAAGTGTGGGTAATTCCAATTCTCGGAGGCTAGAAAGACCCAATTTTGCTTAGAGCACTCAAATTCAGTGCCGGCTCAAGTTTAACAATTAGTATAGAAAAGAAGGCTCTGGTTGGCCTAAACCGTAAAAGCTATGTACCTACCAACCGTTATTATGGTTGAAAAAAAATTCGGACTTTAAAATATAGCTCTGATTATATATTTTTTTTTAAATGACATTGATAACCATTTTTCTTCATTTGTTGCTCTGGAATTTCGTTTTCTGTTTGCCAAATATTTTCAATTTACTTGCTTCAAAAAAATTACTCTTTTGCCTAATTTTCTCGTAAATGGCATTAAATAAATTTTTATCTTAAATTGGTTCGCAAAACTTTTGTTATCATTTAATTTCATAAAAAAGAACCGTTTACAGAGGTGGTTGCCAATAAACCAATCGCTAAACACGAGTTTAGATAAACACCACTTTAAGGTCTAATATGGTACTGGTATGTTCTATAGGTTAGGGCCGACTTAAATATTTAAAAAGTTAGAGTGCAGCAAATAAGTTATTTTGTGAACTCTGATGCCCTCTATCGTCTTAGGCGCCAACTACACTACAGAGAATCGGATATATGAAATGAAATGTCTGCAAATTTAAACTGAACGTTTTTTGCCTTCGTACTTTTTCTCTTGGACCAATATGCAGACATTTTTATTCTTCATTCCAATAACTTTCGAGTTTAAAATTAACCCAATATTAATATTCTCGACTCAAGAACGCGAAGGAGGAGGAATCTTTTTGGATTAAAAACAAACATTATTTTTTCATTGGTACTAGAAATCCAACGTTTGTTCGACCTCAAACAATCTAAAAAAGAAGAAGAATTTCTTTTTTTTTTTGTTTGCACAGAGAACTGTTTTTTAAATGTTTGTATGAATACATTTTTACTTCATTAAGAATTAAATGATGTATCAAAAAAATACTAAATACCACGTTTTTCTCAACACTTTTCTGTGGTGATGGCGATGCAAAGTTACAGAAATCCTTTCATGAGATAAAATGAGTTTTGTTTCAATTTCTATCGTTGCATGATAAATTTTATCTATTCGGTAATGAATTTATTAAATAATGTCTTGTTTTGTCCTTTTATTATTTTAGTTAGTTATAGGTATTATTATTTATATTAAAACTTAATATTTTTTTATTTATTTACTAAAAAACACATTTTTTACCTCGTAAAAATTCAAAGCGCCTTAAAAACAATGCAATTCAAATTATTCATTTCTCATTTTTTACTTGTTCTATAGGGCTAATATTTGGTTTAGTGTAAAAAAAAGGTTGAGGTTTTAATCAAAACCAACATTACTGTGACGGAGAAGTCCAAAAAAGTGGTTTTCGTCATGCCGTCCGTCGGTCTGTGTGTCTGTTCGTCTGTACGTCAATCTGTACAGAGAGCCACAGCCTACAAGGGTTCATGGATTTGCATGAAATTTGGTACAGATTACTTTTTTGTAATTTCCAAGGTTGTTTTTGTCTGTTTATGAATATCGCAATTAGAACGAATACCTCCCATATAACGGTTTCGAGTTATTGGATTTTTCTCGAAAACCGCTTTAACGATTTCGATTAAACTTGGTGTATGCTATGTTAAAGGTGATTGTAAAAATATTGCGTTTTTAGTTTTTCACAAGAAAAATCGAATAACGGAAATATGATGAAACGATTTTCAGGGAATTTATCATAATTTTTAGTTTAGCATGGACTTCCGATGACCAGTTCAGCTATGAGAACTCAATATTAGAAGAAACATTTATTTCCAGGTCCAAGCCCAACTTATTCACTTTCAATTCATAAAAAGGGTCAGATACATGTCCCTGCCTAATAGGAATTAACATAATTTTTCTTAACTTTAAACTACAAAAAATATCAAAATCTTATTTTATATTAGAAAACTCGAATTGAATGACCCTTTGTATACGCGTCAATAGTTAAAGTCCGCCCCTGAACATTGTTCGTAGCAACTCCGCTGGACGCACATGCACAAGGCACACAATGAATTCGCCTTCATCTTCAATGATTTAACTATAACCCGCTATAAGAAACTCGAAACCAATCCTCTAAACTCTAACGCATTAATTTGTAGTTTTTTTTCTTTTTTTCAAAACAATATTTTTTCTGTACCTACTTATCTGTATCCTTTTAGCTCATTTCAACCTCCTTTACCCTTCTCGGAATTTATACAACCGGTTGATTGTCACGTCGCATTTAGTAGTACAACCTTATGGTCTTGTTGCCGTTAATTTTATTTTATTCTTGTTTTTCTTTTTTTTTTTTTTGTTTTGGTTTTGGGGAGTGGTGGGTTTTGATGGCGCATAATTGCACGGTTTGAACGAAATGTAAAAATTATGAGGCGACTTTTGCACGTTGTGTGCATTTGTAGAGAATTATATTTTATTAAGCCTAGCAGGAGTTTAGAGTTGTTTTTTTTTTTTGTGGCGAATATCACCTTTTTATAATTAAGATTATGACCTCGATCACGAAATTATGTTTGCTATCGCTTAGTCACGAATAAGTATGTGTGCAGAGTGCAGTTTGTATGACGTCTTGAAATTTCTGTTTAATATCTCTCATGCGAAGGTTTTCTTTAACAAGCTGATGATGGTAGGTACATACATCATGTATACAAAATATGTACTCGAACTCGTATGAGTTTTCTAAGTCAAAAGTTTTAAATATCGGATATTAAACAAAAAAAAATTTTGAGTTCATTAACAGGGATCTCTAATTGTTAGGTCATAAGTAGGTACTTTTCGCTATTGCTTAATTTTTTTCTGTCGAAGTACTTGCGATTATAGTAATACTATAGTCCTGAAGGAGATTCGAATTTCTGTCTATAGAAAACCTACACTATTAGCCGAAGGAGCCACACAAATTTTAAACGGAGAAAACTGGAACCACCTGTACATTTGTGAAAACACAGCACTTAATTATCGACAACAAATAATAAACAAAGCTTTTTAGAAAATCTAAATAATTCTACTACAAGGTCCGTTCGATAACTTTTTGGGCTGAAATATGAAATCCATCAAAATATTTAGAGTGGGAATGATATTCTCTCAATTACAGTTGAAACTGCTCAAAAACTCGGGAACACGATGATCTCAAACATCGTACACTTTTTGTTTTATTTATAAAATAATTCACTTTTTGATTGTATTTTAATTTTTTGCTAATTAATTTAAAATTCCTGACATTCAAAAATATTTGCTTTTTTTTTTCATATCTAATTTGCTTTTTTTTTAGAAATTCTTCGGGCAGAAATTTTCAAAAGAGGGGAAATGATTTTCTCTCTCAGTACGCTCTCTCTTGACAGGTTTGACAGGACTTGGACTCAAAAATAGTAGAAATTCGTTATTTTGGCGAGTACCCAAACAGACCTT
The DNA here is from genome assembly GCA_948107695.1 of Meliscaeva auricollis. NCBI lineage: Eukaryota > Metazoa > Arthropoda > Insecta > Diptera > Syrphidae > Meliscaeva > Meliscaeva auricollis. Next base: position 42,558,053 of record OX403618.1, read on the forward strand.
CATATAATAGGTCCGTTTGGGAACTTTTTGGGCTAAAATATGAAATCCATGAAATTTTTTTGAGTGGGGATGAAATTCTCTCAAATAATCCCGAAACTGCTCAAAAACACGCGAACACGATCATTTAAAATATCTGCCAATTTTTGTTTTATTTATTAATTAATTCACTTTTTGATTGTATTTCAATTCTTTGTTAATTTATTTAAAATTCGCCCGACATTCAAAAATATTTTCATAATTTTTTATTGTTTTTTTTGCTGTATAAAATGATTTTGACAGAATTCATATTTAAGCCGCAAGAAATTCTTTGAGCAGACAGTACGCTCCAGTACGTGCCAGGTTTGACAGGACTTGGATTTAAAAATAGCAGAAATTCGTTGTTTTGGCGAGTACCCAAACAGACCTACAATGTGATTGATTAGTCAAAAACTGAGATCTTATCTTTTAAGTTTTATAAATAGAAAAAAACTCAAATTTTTCGGCTGACGGCAAAAGCCAATGCTCTATTGTGAAATCTGTAAAAATTTTGTAACCTAAAGAATTTATTAATAATATCAGACACTACTACTACTACTGTACCTACCTCATTTCAAAACGCCTCACAATCTATTTAAGTTTTTACACATTTTCTAGAACCAAAAGTTTTCTGTACCAAAAGTTTTAACAAAGACAAGTATACGTGCGATTTCTAGTCGTGCATTTGATTTAACTTGGTTCAAAAATGTGCGATTTAAGTTTGAATGTAAGTAAAGTAAAAATTGGACGATTTTTTTCGCAACATATATTAGACTATATAGAGTATGTAGGACTGTGCTAGAGGAACCAATAATAAAATAACACTAATTAAAGAGCTGAAGGTAGACATCTTAAACTTAGGTATATTGAATCATCTGGAAAAATTATTGAACCAGTTTCTCAAAATGAGTAGCTTTTTTGATGATAAAATTTTGAATTCAAAAATAAAACAAAAAGTATCCTAACATCGCTATATCAATATCACTTACCTCAGCTTTTAGATTGATAGAGTGATATTGTTGCTGCTGTTGTTGGCTTTGTTGTTGTTGTTGCTGGTGCAAGTTAGTTTGACTATTGTTGGCCTCTGGCGGTGACGTTGACAACGATGGAAACGGTGATGGTGATTTGTTAACCGTTACCCCAGTCACCGAGGATATAGCTGCAGTCGTTGCTGTTGTAGCCGCTGATGAAGATATTGACGAAGATGATGATGATGACGATGACGACGATGATGATGAAGAGGATATAGACGAAGATGTAGACGATGTAGATGAGGCAGATGATAGTTTCGGCACTGGACGTTTAGTGGCAGCAATTAAACTGACCGCTGCTGTAGTGGTTGCGGTGGGTGTTAATTGTGAGGGCGGAGATGAGGGTGTTGGAGTTGGCAAACGTAAAACTGGAGCTATTCCACCTCCGGTACTGATGCCGCCAAGTGGCGTTGTAGGTGCTGAGTCAAATTCACGTTTAATTCCACCTAACGATGCGGTAATTGTTGCTTCACAGGGTATAACAGTTCCTAACATAGTTGGAGTATCAGCTTTGCTTTGGTGACTACTGCTCTCTGTTTCTTCGACACCCTCCGCCATATTATTTTTGCATTTCGAACCGTCTGAAATTAAAATTTATTAATTTTTATGACATTTCGTCTGTAGTTTCAAATTTTCCAACGAACTTATTATTGTGTTCATATTTGTAAGGCAAAGTGAACAAAATTTGTTCTTATATAGACCAGAGCAATTTTTGGCTGGCACTTTAAGAAAGATCTTTACTGTCTATAATCAAATATCGAGTTCTTGAATACTGAAGCTGGGGCGTTTCTGATAGTTTAAAAGCCGACAGCAAATTTTGGGAGTGGAGATATAACCAAAATCTGAGTATGAAGTTTTATAGGTAGGTAATGCACGTCCTGATTTCAAATTCGAAAGTTTGGCAGGTTTATTTTTCAGTCTTCTGTGGTTTTCGGACGGTTGAAAAACGCGAAAAAAAACCTGCCAGACTTTCGAATTTAAAATCAGGACGCGTTTACCTATAAAACTGCATACTCAGATTTTGGTTATACCTCCACTCCCAAAATTAGCTGTCGGTTCTTGGTCTATGATGATTTGATTTGATGTGCGGTTTTTAGACACTCAAGATAATTAGAATAGCAAAAATCATAATCATATAGATATGAATATGGGGGTCCCAGACCTTCTGCATGGGCATTCTGCCTGCAAGAAAAAATCGAAAAATACAAAGCATCAACTTTCGATTTATTTGTGATAGCCAGATAATTCGTTTTTAAAATCATAGAGCGGTATCTTCTGATTGCGAAAACGTGGGTCTAAGACCTTTTACATAAGACCTTTAACATGGGGCATTCTGCATGCAATACGCATTCAAAATTCAAATTTGGAAATAATTCTAACAGCATAGATTGTTTATCAATGCCAATGCAACAATAGTCTACCTATCACTTAAAATTGTAACATAAAAGTTTTGAATACAAAAAGAACCGGCTTCAAAATTAAAAAAACCTAAAAAAAGGAAAACATTAATTTACTTATTACCAAATAATACTTATTTTATTTAAATTAATAACCAACTGTTTAATAATTATTTTTAAAATTTGAAGTCGTTGCCAAAAAAAAAGCAAAATTGATTTTAAACGTGGCACCGACTTCAAAATTGCAATATAATTAATTAATAGTTGGTTATTAATTTAATTAAAATAAGTATAAATTAGTAATAATTAAATTTATTTTTTCCTTTTTTTATGTTTGTTAAGATTTTGAAGTCGGTTCTTTTTTTATTAAAAACTTTTATTTTTCATATTTTTTGTACTTTAAATCAGCATCGTGTGGAAAAGACAGGATGTATTTTTTTATCAAAACAGATACAGTGTAACCTCAATAAAGAAAATAATATAAGTTAATCCCGATGATGGATGATTAATATCCAAATTTTCTTAATTAACACAAACAACATGGAGACAAAATCAGATATAAATAACCTCAATAATATCAATAAAAAAATAAAAAATCAAAACAAACAAACAAATTCTAAAATGACGAAATTTTGTTGGGAAGAAAAATTTAAATTAAAGTAATTGAAATGTTTAAAACGACAAATATGTATGGATAAGGTCCTTTTTTATAAAAGGGCAGTGTTCAAGATTGACCTTATTATTCATAATTTGAAAGTGTTTTAGATGCTTAAAAAGAATATTAGTTCTACTTGCTGCAAAAAGTGCTAAGATACTACATAACATGGAAGGTAGGAGAAAATGAGAAAATAATGTGTTAGTTGCACTATGACTCAATACTTTGGTCAGTCTGGACTAGTGCAATGATATACACTCCTAGCATACTAATAGTCCATCATCACGAAAACATTTACTTTTGTATTGGACTTGTGTCCCACCGAGTAGCTACATTCATCCACAATAATGAACTTATTTCCATAATTATGAAACATTGTGTAAGTCAGAAAAGCAGTTCGACGGCTGATTATCATAACAGTTTACTCGGAAAAGTGATCACTCACTTTTAAAATTTGTTGTATCATGCGTGTGCAAAACTGATTACTTCAAAGCATTAATGTTGTTATTTAATCTTAACAGAACATTCCTAAGTAAAACATTAGGTACATACATATGTATGTATTGTAAATATATAGCTAAAACAAAACCAGGACGCACATTAAGCGCCTGTTAGAAAATTTCGTTACAAAGTAATTATTGTTATATACGTAATGTACGTGTATGAGTGGAGAAAGTCTCTTAAACAACAGCAGTGCTTATTTTTCATCTATTCACATAATATCTTTTAAAGGCAGCCTGATCATTTGATAATTTATTCTGCATTGGCGATTAAATGTTAAAATTGCATATGTTATTCATACCAATTACCTCGAACCGTCTTCTTGGGTTCCCTCACCATTTTTGCCATTAATATTATTAATTAGCGTATCAGACATAATTACTATATGCATTATAAGTCCATAACAAATTGAAAATGTATCCGCCGGACAGGTTTGCAACTTTTGCAGCATTTTTAAAGAAACTATGCATCTCGAACCTTACCTACACTCCGTTTATACTGTGATCCAGCCAGCAACAATGTAGTTGAAGAACAAGTAGTATAACTCAAGCTATAAGGTCGATGCGCTTGTACAGTGACTCACATAATTGAAAAGTTTTTTTTTAATTACAACGAATATACCAGCTATTTTGCACAGATGAAAATGGAAAATAAGGGTGCTTTTTGGCAAAACTATCCGGAGTGCAGTAGCATCTAGTAAACAAATAAGCACAAACTGCCGATAGAAACAAATTTAAATAATTGAAATTTTTTGAATAATTTTTAAAAAAACTATTCATTATTATCAAAACACAACATTTGATTACATTTTATCTTAAAATTAATAAAATAAAAAAAAAAATTACCGACTGATTTTTTTAACGGTACCTACATATGTATAATTTCTTTACAAAATTAAGCATATAAATATTTATTAGTACCGCCCGACGTTACTTTATGTAACGAAATGCCAATTTCGTGAAATTAAGTCCATTTTGAAAGTTTCAGATTATCATCAATATTTTTATGAATCAATACTTTATGATGATAGAAACCTTCAAAGCTTGCTAAAAAGACTCAAAATTAATCGATAAATAAAAAAATCGGTTTTTGTTTTTGTTCTTAAGCTCATACAAAATATTTTTAAGCAGACTATTCAAGATTTTTGAAAAAAAAAATCATTCAAATCAGTCCATTACTTTTCGAGAAAATTGAGTTTCTTTTTTCGTCCATAGACACTTAATAAAACAGGTTAAAAAAATACATTTATTTGGTATGCTGAACTAGTAATTATTGGCAAAAATATGATTAACATTGGCAATCCCAAACTTTTCCGTCCCGTTGCAAGATTTTTTTTACAAAAAAGTGTAAAATATTGATTTTTAACCAAACTTTTGAGAATAAAGTATTGCAGTTTTTGAATACCTTCATTACCTGATTGGGAACATTAAAAATAAATGCAAATTTGTAGTACCTACTCCCCATGACATTTTTGGAGAGTTTTTGAATGAAAAATACAAGAAGGTTTTATTCCAAATGTCTGAATTTCAAACTTAACCTAAGTTTAGCTTATTCCCAACTTTTGGATTTTATAGATTCCAATTATCTTGATTCTAGCAAAAGTTATCGTGATAACAAGTTTCCAACGCCAACTAGGATGAAGGCGACGACAATGAAAAACGTGTTTTCTTTACGTTTCATGATGTTTCAAGAAGAAATAGACTTAAGGCTTGCCCAAGCCAAAGTTCGACAGTGCGACACGACAGTGCTGTACGACAACAGCAAAATTTATTTACACAGTGTCATATGAGAGTACCCACTTCAAATGCGAAAAAGCGCAAAGCGTGTTTCATATAAAAGTCGTTTATTATTTCTTTTTTCATTCTTTCTTAAATGGAACAAATTCACGTATTTTACAAAGCAAAATCTTATCCCGATTAAAAGTATATCTAGTGTATAACATATTTTACCTCGGAAAAATTCAAAGTGCCTTTAAGATATTGTAAATTATTTAATTTCAGTTTTTATGCAAAAAACGTTTATCAGGTACCTATATTTTGTTGAACTTCTCTTAACTCCATATCATATTTTTTTCAGGTTATAGTAACACGGAAAGTATTAATTTGGCGTTTCGTTCGTTTTTCTTTGTCTTGGCCCAAGAACTTATTCTTATGTGAACTTTTTTTATTCTTGGTAGTAATTGTAACTTCAAGAACGAGTCGTTGGATCAACTATTCCATTCTTGAAATGATTAATTGACAACAAAAATACTTGGGTTAACATTGATTTGTTCTTAAAAAATATTTACAATAATAAAATTGTGATAACAACAACTTATTGGAAATCTAACATTTTGGTTCTTGAAAAATCAAAAATAAGTTGTTCCTGCAAGGAACATAATCTTACAAGAACTGAAAATTCTCTTTTTTTCTGAGTGAAACAATTGACATACAACTAAGAATTAGCGATTTTCAGCGCACGGAATATGTTTTTAGTCATTTTTCTGTTTGTGTGCCATTGTCATTATCGTTGGCGTCGTTGTTGCCTTTATAAATTTATAAACACTATAACTTTTGAAGAAAAGTTTGGAAATAAAAATGCAATTCTTAATTTTTTCATATAAGATTAAATTAAAATAAAATTGAAACCAACTGTTCATAAAAAAAAAACTCGTTAATTATTGATCGTAGCTTTTAACAGGATAGGTATACTATTTGATTTCTTGATCTAAGTTCCTACCTATAAATCTCTTTATAAATTTCAAGAAAAAAAAAATAATTTTACACATTAATTTTAGATCTTGTATCAGAGTTGAATTTACTAACTGTATAAAATTAAAACAGATTTAAAAAGAAAGGGAAAAAGATAATAAGCTATGTATTATGCTAATTGTTACATTACTTAATGCGATTTATCTCTAATTATTATGGAAATTAATATAAAAGTAGGTATAAGTACACGGAATCTGATATAAAAATAAGCTATATAAGTAATTCTTTCACTAATTTATTTGTAAATTGTAAACTCAAAAAGCTTACTTATGTACATATGTTAATTAAAAATAAAAACCGTAAACAAGAATTAATAACAAAGTATTATTGATAGAAGGGTTTTTAAGGCTTTCAATTGAATTAAAAAAAAAAAAACTAACAAAATTATTATTTAGGTATGATAAGTAAAATATGACTCTTCTCTGTCTTAGTTTCAGGTAGCTTCTTCTTCCATCTGTTAGTTATACCGGGCAGAAAGGAAAGGGCACTTTAATTTTTTTTAAATCTAAACATTATTTTGTTGACAATCATCATCAATCAATAATATAGATAATATTGAAATTGGTAAGTTGCAATGGCATTTTAAATACGGTTAACCTAATTTGCAAAATTTTAATATTGACACAAAAATGAAGTTTCAAGTGTTTTCAAAATTTTCAATTTTAATACACATTGGAGAGTAAGTTTTATTGGACGCCAATCGACTGGCAACCTCAAGCGTCTTTTGAAGTTGATATGAGTATTTGTTTAAATGGAATGACTATGGACTACAGGGCATGTTTAGGTTTCGTAAAAAAATCAAACTTAAGATAACAATCAGATATGACATTATGATGATCTACATATCTGTCCTCAGTCTATCTGTTTGTATCTTTTTTAGCTACTATCTAAGCTATTAAAGCGATTTCGTTTTTTGAAATGTTTGTCTATCTTTAAAGGTAAATTATTTAGAGAAAAAGTTAAGTTACAAATAATTTTCTTTGATTTACGATGTTTATTTTCACTGGGTTAAAGCAAAGGTAACACAATACATTTAATTTAAAAAGTTAGAACCGTTTCTGGAAAAAAACTCAGATTTTCTTAATGGTTAAATCGATAAAACGAAAATTCAAATCCGTCTCTACGGAATAAGCTCAATTTTTTAACCATTAATTCGGTATAAGTTTAGACTCTAGTTCTAAGTACAGAGGTTTGAACTAAAAGATGAAAAAGCGCCCACACATAACTGCGGGACTTTATTTTTTCGCTATTTAAAATTTTTGTTTTTCACAATTTTTAAGATTTAGTGCAAAGTAATACTAAAACTTTATTTTTGGCAACTTCTAAATAGCTTTTAGTATTTAAAAAACTACAACTCACACTCTTAGGTCAAATGTTATATTTTATATGCAGGTAAGTAGGTATACCACTTACTTCAAAATAACTCACACTCTTCAACCCGCTCCACAGTATGTTGATCAACACGGTCGACAAACGTTTCAAACTTAGAAATTGACCAGTTAAACTATTCAACACTGTCTTTCCTAATGTGTCTGTATCATATCAAAGCCTACCTACACTTTAAATAATGTTCTGTGGATAAGTTAAACTATTTAGTTTATTGATTTCGAGCGCATGTTGAACGTGTTGATCAACTTAGTGTGAAATGGGTTTTAGGTCTAAATATTACGGACACATATAGCAAAAAATCATTAACAGCACCCTCATTCCACTATTCACCCAACAGTAATTTCGTTAATTATTGTTTATAGCACACAGAAATATTAAGAGAAAAAAAAAACAATTATAAGCAAGCCAAGAAACAGGAAACAACATACACATACCTATTTAGTTTAAAATGAAAAAAAAAAAATACGTACGTTGGAGTGACGCAACGATATGTGCAGTCAAACCAAATCTAAATCATACAACAGGAACAACCAGCACCAGCTAGACAACATACAACAGTCATCGTCCTGAAGGGGTTTCCTGCAATCCTTACTTGAGCCTTAGTATAGGCAGAAGAGAAACAAGGGCGAATGTCTATCGATTGGTTCTTTACCGTAGCTATCATCATCAAAATCGCCACCATACATCGTGTCGTAGGCCCGGCCGTAGTCTTCGTCAACATCGTCATTTGTGTCGTATTCGTATGCCAATGCGTCCTTATTACCCTTTCTTACGACCAAACATTATGAACGTTAATTTTGCATCCGCATTGGTATGTGTATGCTTTCACACCATTCCATTCGTCCTTTCATCCATGTGTGTGCAGCTTAAGTGCACAAAAATTATTTTTGGTGTTTGTGTGTATGACTTAGTGCAATTGACCATACACAAGAATATTAGGAGGGCCACATATTCTTCCCTTTAGTGTTTTTCTTATTTGAGTTCGTGTGGGTGTATAATTGAGGGTGGTGTAATAAAGTTCTCCCCTTTAACTCTCAAATGGGGAGAGCCAGAAGGCCCATAATTAATTTCACTCATTGCATGCAATAGCGTAGATACACCCAAACCCTCTGAAGTTTTCATTCATTTATTTGCTGCTTTAACAGTCGGGCATAACAACAAATAATGTTGGGAAAGGACTTAAACAACCGCCCTTCCTCCCACCTTATCAAATCCCCCGCAAAATACTCATCCCAAATTGGAAACACTAATGGAGTTCGAAGAAAGCTGAGAGAGCGCTTTTTCGACCCGATTAGAGAAAAATGAGCAAAGAAAATTTTCAAATTTGACCGAATGTTATGCATTTTGACTTCAATACTCGAAAGTGTATCAGTAGAGGAGCCTAAAACCACATTTTGTACAACAGCACCTAGAGTCATTTAGCCGCCATTTTGTTTTAATATAATTTTGATTTTTTCACGTAGCTTTTATTTTTGATATTAAAAAAAAATAAATAAAAAATAAAAAAAAAACGCCTATGAATACGCTCTATGAATTCTTAACAAAAAACATCTTAGCTTAATCCGTCTCCACAGAAGTTAAATCCAATCCAACTTCTTATTCGCTAGAGGTTTGTAAACATGATTGATTGTGTTTAGTCAAGAAAATTTAAATTTATAACTCCAAAAGTGCACTTTTGTGTAGAACGTCTCTGGCAACGGAACGAACAAAATTGGACTACCAATTACCAATATAATTCTAATTTTCGTGTGATTGTTAAAACTTTGTGTATGGTTAAGTGCTTCACAACCAAACATTTTTGTAACATTACACTTTTTTCGAAAACCAACAATGTCCATTCATTTTGGTTATTCACTCGTGCGCCGTTTAACCCAATTTCATTGAAAATTTGTCAACAAACATTTCTTATTATAATAGACTTTCCTGCATTTAAATTAAACAATAAAGAACTTCGTTCTAAAAATATATTTTTCTAGTTTTAATCTTTTTCCCAATTTTTTTCGAGTTTCATTGTCTAAATAACTTTAAACGGTTAATTAGCATACATTCTTTTTCAAAAACTTTTTTTTGCGGTATTTACCTGGACGAAAAATTTCTTAAAATTACACATTAAGTAAAAAAAGTTATGCTTCGTTGTTATACATCAGTCTTGAAAACTAATTATTTCCAACATCATTGAACTTTCAGGAAGCTTAAGGAGTGTTAGAATAGGGCTCTGTGAAGAAATTGGCTGTGCCTTTGGTTATTTCAAAAATAAATTTCAGGGGGGGGGATTAAAACTCATAATCCCCCCTCTAAATACGGCTATGCGGTTGAGTTATCATTACGGAAACCTGCTTGAAATTCATTGAGTACTTCATTTTTTTCAAGCCATCCATTGATACGGTTTAGTACCACACTTGTAAAATTTTGATAAAGAATATCCGAAAGATATAAACCGTGATATTTTACAACTTCATTTACATCATCTTTTTTTAAAAATAGGTAAATTAACCGAATAAGAAATAGAAGTAACTCATTTATTAAAATAAGAGGGACATTTTTATAAACTTCAAAGGATATTCCGTCAAAACCTAGAGCTTCGTTTTCTTTTGAATCGGCCAACGCAAAACATAAATCTGTCAATGATATATTTGTATCACGAGGTAGATAATATATTTTCAATGTTATAGTATGTATTTGTAATTCAAATTTTAAGTACTTGTATGTACAGGTACTAAAAAAAAAAAATACTTAAAATTGAAGAATTAAGTACTTACTATGTTACCACTTAATTTGTCACAAAAAACTCAAACCCAAAATTAAAATGAAATTTAGTTCTTTGGCATTACTTACCTATACCTAAGGTTGCGCCATATTCGATATCCAACAAAAATTAATTTGTTAAAGAATATTTAAAATTAAAAGAATGAGTCTTTTTAATGCATTTTAATTTACCCCCATGCAACCATTCATTCGTTTCTTTAATTGTATTTGTTTGCATCCTAATATAAAATTTCTATAAACTCATCACCTTTCAAGTATCTACCTATATTACAAGTCAAACTCAGCTAAATCAACGACAACAAGTCGACATTTATGTCAATGGTCTCATTTTTTTTTCTCATTTTTCTATCTATCATACCTCATGAATGGTAGAGACAGTAAACGTCGAGCGTCAAAGATCGCGCATCCATCAAAATTTTTAATTATTGATGTTTCCACGAAGCATTAAAATCTATTAAAAATGTTGTATAATAGGTATACTAAGCTTCCACTCAAAACCGATTTGTGTTTAATTTTATTTTTGAGCTCACAAAACAATGAGAAAACCCACTGTTTTCATCGCACTTAAACTTTAAGTAGCTAGTTTAATTTTTATTGTTCCTTGAAGATTGTCTAACTCAGAACAACGATCTTGATGTACGAGTACTGTAAATAACACTAACTTTCTGTTTTGTATGATACAAAATGCAACTTAATTTTTTTAAATAAAATTATATGTATGATCTTAAGGCTTTTAAAAATCCGTATACATTCCGTATACGAATTTAGTGTTATGCCATCTTAAACCTTTAGTGTAGCTATTTCAAAACTATGAAGTGACTTTTCAAAAGAGAATGTGTCATTTACCTATTAAAAAAAAAAAAAAAAAAAACTGATTCTATTCAGCTACAAGCTAGTATTGTGAAATAAAATAGAATTACATCAATAGAAAATTTGATTCAAATGTCAAATAATAAATTATTTTGAATAAAATTAAAATAGAAAAGTATGTAAAGCAACCGAAACTTCCAATACCGATAAAAGTTTTTTTTCTATCAGACTTTAGTTCTACTTTTAATAGACACTCGCTATAAGGTCCATTATTATTTTCGTAAGTTTTGCTACTGTTTTCACTTCCACAGGGTTGATTGTTTAACTTGAATAAGCTTAATTGTGCTTCATTGGAATGTGAATTTAAGTACATACATACATATGTACCTCCTGCGTACATATTTGCATAATAAATTCTTCTATATTCACAATAATTTGAAATATCGTTATAAAAAATAACAGAAATATGCCACATTTTGAAAATCACCGCGAAATTGTTCTAACGCCAAATGGCTGGTCATGGCTTATTAGCTTCCCATTGGAAGTTACTGCGATGAGTGCGATTTGTTAAGCTCGATGTGTTGACATATCTCCCTATTTTGAGGTCTCTAGAATCCAAATCCGTAATTTTTTTGAAAGGTTTGTGTGTGTGTTTCAAAATATAAACCCAAAAAACATGTTTTTCATGTGGGTCGCACCAAGCCTCTTTTTTTTGTACATATATTTATTCTATTTTCTTCTTATTGGCTCCTACAATAATTACCTTTTATTATAAAAAAAATCATAACTATTTTGGTGATCCCAGTATTACCTCAATTTCTATATTTTCAACCAAACAAAATATGGTAACTAACTACCTAGTATACTTTAGTAAGATTGTTAATAAAAGAAACAATCCTGATACAAATTCATACAATAGCGTCAAATCCTTTCACTTGCTAAGTCATCAATAAATCAATCAAGCTATGCAAAATACTTTGGCAGTAATCAACTTTCGGTAATTATTCTTGCTTTGCCTTCAATTAATCATTCAACTAAAAAATAAATAAAACTTTAACATTTTTAATTAGAGATACTTTTTGTACGAGCATCGCCCCCCTCCCTCAAATCTCTCTTCAATAATAATCTGCATGATTGCTCAGCTACTTTAATAAATCTATTAACGGTAAATTTTCTTTGAAACAACAACAACAAAAAGTGTATAAAGGTAATTTAACACTCTGTGTACCACATTCCTTAAATGGTAGTAAACAGCACCGGATTTTCGTTGTGCAGTAATGACCAACGTTTGTGCAACAAATTATCTTCAATAAGAAAATTGCCTGCAACATATAATACAAAAAATAAAATCATCAAAAAAAAATAAAAAATAATAAACAACAGCAAAATAATACTAATAAGCCAGTTTTCCTCGCTCTACGGGTAGAAGGTGAAGGAGTTTCATTAGTTTGAAAATCTGGTTTACACGAAGAGGCAAAGATTATGCTGTATGCTGCTGTGGTAATGCAATGAGTCATTTTTAACGAATAGTCGTTCATCGCCAGGAGTGTTTTTTTGCAAATTGTGGCGTACCACACAAACTTTCATCTAAAAAAATTGCGATTAATTCTTCTTTTTATTTAGTTTTAATCTAAGCATTTTTAATTTTATATAAAATAAAACAAATAATTATGTTAGAAATGTCAAAAATTCATGGTTTTGGATAAGTTATTAACGCTTTAACAAGAAAAGTGGAAAAATGTTTTATTAGGTTAGGCACCTAACCTACATATGTCAAAATTCTTTTTTTTTTATATTAATAAAATTGTTTGAGGTTATAATCAAAATCGTCGTTATTCAAGTTTTTAGAGAAAAATTAAAAACGCAGTTTTGTTGCAATTACTTAACACAATATATATACAACAAAATCGTTTGAGCCGTTTTTAAGAAGAATCGAATTACTTAACGTTATATGGGTGGTATTCTTTTTGAAGAGATATTAAAAAAAAAAAAAAAACTTTCGAAATTACGTACTTGCCAATACTTGCCCTATAGAGCAAGTAAAAATGTAATGGAAAGAATGTAAATGAAAAATTGTTGTTGATAGAATATTTATAAAATTTGGTAAACATCTTCCAAAGGCCAGTACAATACAAATAAATCGCTCTAGGTTACAAAACATTGGACATCACTGATTTGTTAGGATATTATGCCAGTAGTCGTAGTGTAAGACCAAGTTTAAGGCTTCTTACTTTAGTGGATCTAAAAGTTACTAGGCAATATTAAAAAGAATGTTTCTATAATTTAACCATAGCCAAACCTCTATGGGCTCAGCAAGTCTTAAAAAAAAAATACATCATGTTAACGCCAAAAGTTGAGGATTACCAAAACTTAGATTTAGTTCGCAGTTCAGCCATTTTGAATAAAATTCTTTACTTTTCATACAAAAACCTTAAAAAAACTTTTCACTCTTCACTTTTCATTTTTGTATGTCTACGTGAGAAGAGCATTTCTGAATATTCACCTAAAAATTTAAATTTTTAGGACTTGTGTTGTTCTTACACTTTACGATTCAATCAAGGTATTGTAATAATTCCTCGCTTTCGATCTGTTTTTTTTTTTTTAATCAAAATTCTTTTTTTGACTTGTCTCAATAAATAAAGTTTATATCGGGCCAACGCTCTAAAACTGTCAACCAATTTCAATAAAAAGCTCTACTCTGAGTTTAAATCAACAATCGATTGTCTTAATTAATATTTATGATTGCCTCACATTTAATGGGCTTCAATTTCTTGAAACCTCATTACGTTCACTTTAAGATCGTGTATGTTTAATTTAAACTCAACGTTATTAATATGATGGTAAATGAACAAAAACGACTTAGAATTTGGTCAACAAGTTCATAATAATTGCGTCATTAAAAGTAAAGCTAAGTGGCGTTGTGCGCAATATAGTAAATAACCTTACGTTTATGCGCACACAAGCATAGATAATATCTATTATAATGCATAATAGAATCATTCTGGAATCTGAAAGTAAGTAAAGATAGTTGTTTTTCTTCTCTTAAAGCATTGAATTTACCCTCCTCTTTGCTATGCATCAAATCAACATTAAATCATTACAAAGACAATAGACATTTACGTCAATTGTCAGCAACTGATATTAATTTAGCCCTGATTTCTCATTATTAATAATTAAACCTTATATATTTGTTAGTCCCTTTATCGTTTTAGTTTATATTATGCAATCTTTTGTCTTCATTGGTTGAGTTTTGAATCTTTTTTTCAAAGTTAAGTGTGACCATTTATTATGCTTGTAGTTTTTTACTTGCTCTACCTATTGGGCAACTATGGTTTCGAGTCAAAAAAAAAAACTTGAGGTTTTAATCAAATAAAGATGATGAAGAAGACTAAAAAAGTGTTTTTTGTCATGCCGTCCGTCGGCGTGCGTCGTCGGTCTGTGCGTCTGTGCGTCCGTCTATCGATCGGTACACATTTCCACTGCCCAAACGCGTGAATTGCTTCAAATTTGGTAGAGATGGTTTTCATGTAATTTCGAAAGTTATTATTTTTTTTTTTTAATATCTCTTCTAGGACGTTAAGTATTTAAGACTAAGGCAAGTTTTAGAAGTTTGAGGCTCAATTCAAAACATTTAAAAGACGTTGGTTTTTCATATAGGTACAACCCAAGCATTTTTTAGAAATGAAAAAAACACTTGACTGAGACTAATAAGGTAGTTTTTACCTTAAGACGTTTAGACAAAATCCAAAGTGCACACTGGCGTGATCCAAAGTCTACACTTTTTACGACTTGTGCTTGGATGAAGCACGAAAACGTATTAAGTTGCAAATGGTATGTAATTATAAGTGACAACCCTAGCCACAGCTATAGCAAGGCTTCTGTATGGTCATTTTTGAAAACTGTTCTTGAACAAGATAAACATTGATCACATTGTGGACGTGTTTTCAAGTGTAAGTATGTTCTGTACAATTTAATAGACGGTTAACGCATACATTTAGTAAGTATGCATTGCTCCAAAAGATAAGGAAGTTTTTATCACGTGGTCGTTTTTCCACACTGCTCATTGGAAAGGGGCAGTAGATGGCATAAGAGCGGTGGTAAAGAGTTTTTAGGTAGTTATAAAAGTTTGACTGTTGTCTTCAATTCTCCAATCGAATTATTCAAAGTGGATTCACCTTTCTGTCCAAACTAGAAATAAGTTTAAAAAAAAAAAACAGTCAATTACTCTGATGTTTAGTCATTTTCCACCAGACGTACAAAAATAGTTTCAAGAAATTTCACTAATTTCTTAAGTTTTATAGCTTTTGAATATTTAATTAAGACAATAGTACAAAAAATATGAACAAGAAATGTTGTAACTGTGTCACACCCATTACAAAGGAAATACCCTTTAGCAACTTATTTAATAGAAAAACATGAAAATGAAGATAATAAATTAAATTAATTAATGAATTATTTCAATAAGAGTTAAATAAAAAATTAATAAATGATCCAATATTTATTAAATATAGTGAAACTTTAATTTAATAAATTAAAAAAAAATCAAAATTTAGAATTTAAAAAAATTTAAAATTACTTTTCGTTTCTATTGACGTTTCATAAAAAAAAATTCTTATGTTTGCACACTGTTTGTTTCATTTTCAAATTTTAATGAGTTCGAAAATCAATGAAAAACAAAATCACTTTTTATATTGAATAGAAAAATTAGAAAAAGAGAAAAACTTCTTATACTTGTACGCTTTGCACAAAAGTTTGATCGGTGTTTAAAGTTGAAATGTTTTGCCGTAATTCCTGGTTGTTTGAAGCTTCGGGAGCTGTGGTCTGTGGCGTTCATTAGAATATCATCGAGTGTTGCTTGGTCCGACTATAAAATCCGCTAACGTAGACAAGAATAAACTGAGCGTTTAGAAAAATCTTAGAAAATATTAGTTTGCAGACAGTCGCATGTAACACTGAATTTACAATCTTAGATATACCTTGAAGGAGACAGATTCAGTCTTTTTGAAAAACGTTAAGAAAATAATGTAATTTTTCTTAGGAATTAGCATTTTCTTAAAGTTTTAAATGTAGCGAAATTGTTGTAGCGCTAATTGATGCACAAAGAGTTGTGCTTTCTTGTGTCATTAGATATATAGATTTTTTCCATTTATCGGTGTGTTATTTGTAATAAGTGTTAGATCCTACTCCGCTGTCGATTACTTTGCCAGAAAAACACTCGCATGTTGTCTAACCTGTCGACACAAAATATGTTCATTTATCGGATATCCGGTTCACAATGGACTAAATGTGGCTTTTCCGCCTCTGAAATAAATTGCAAGTTCATACAATTGTAAGATATAATTTTTTTTACACATAATAGTCTGGTCACACTTCCATAAATATTTATTTTAAGAAAATAGTAATAATTTGATTTTAAGGAGAAGATGCAGAGTGACTAGAAGGTAGCATGCAATCTGAGGTTTGGCACACTACATTTATTGTGGAACTGCTTAAAATACATTCAATGAGACAGATATTTGACCTAAAGAGTCAATGAGTTAGGTTGAGTTTTCAGACTTTTAGCGTAGATACATAACTTATCAAAAGATTGACGTAGATACATATATATTTACTGAAGCTAAGTGATGTGATATATATAATATGTAGATAATTTGAAAAGAGAACAACCATTTGAGTGATAGTGGAAAAAGAATGCTAAATGGCTCACAAAAACTGTTCCAATAAAATATAGAAACAAGATGGATTAGTATAGGTGTCTAAATATATTAAATTACTGATACAATCTTTGCAGCCATATAGAAATAAATCGGGCTTAATTCGTATCCGTTCAAAGACACATCCCTCCATCCTATTGGTAATACCATTGCACTATGCTTTTCCTATCACATCGATGAATGCATGTATCAAGACTGCTGCTGCCGCGCCGCCTCCGGCAAAACTTAATTCATTTATAGTGTTGTATCTAATTGCATTATTAATAATAATAGACTTTTATATTATACGTTTGTATTTGTATATGTATGTATGTGGCGGCTGTTGTCTGTGGCTCGCAAACTATATAACGTCTTGCAGCATATGGAGGATTAAATCCATTACACATATAGGGTAAATTCGGGTATTATGGCGCAGTGGGCATTATGGCGCACTTCAAAAATAACAGACTTGCAATACTTGTATAGAAATAAAAACAATGCAAAAAGCTCTGTCTTCGTCGATACCACTAGTTTTGAGAAGAAAAATAAAGTAAACAAAACAACATTACAGATTCTGGGTGCTACTATAATTCACTTTGTTTTCGAATTTGTGTATCTCGGTAAAAAAGCAAAAAATGTTGTCCGTAGTTAAGTTATTGAAGTTTGAAATTAGGTGCACCATAATGCCCCAACTTACCCTACATTATCTACAGGTAGGTAGGTATGTATAATATTTAGGTATATTTACATTCACAAATCTGTATCTGATTTATGCTACGATTTGTGCATTTTGTATGCGTGATTGAGGTTTGAAGACAATAAATAAGAGTGAATGAATCAACGAGGGCCAATATATCAACAGACTACAGAAGTTTGTACCTCATGTAAGCGCATGGAAATAACATTTATCTATGATAGAAATAATAAGTTTAATTGTTAATAAAGAAAAACATTTTTTGTCACATTTCTGTTTTTGGATATTGTTCTAGCAATCTGTTTCTTTTGATCTTTTAACCATTATATTACTTTTTCTTAATTACTTTCATTTATACGTTAATTTTCAATGTTCACCCCACAGATTAATTAATTTTATACAATGTGGCATTATTTCTAATTTTATTAAAATATAAATGCTACAAACTCCTATTTATTTTTATTTATAAACTATTTAAATTATAGGTAGTACAGTACAGTAACTATATACGTCAGACCTTGAGTCAAATCCGGTAGTTCTGACTTTTGTTAAGTTTGTATGATATTAATTTCAATTTTTCGACCTCGAACATTGGTAAAAATGTAAAAAAAAGAAAAACCAATTTTTTTGAGCATCTTTCGCTAGATGGCAGTTTTAGTTATGAAGAGATCGTTTTTATATTTATATATTATATATTATGCTATCGATAATAAACATTGTTATAAGGTTTACACCATACAAAATTTTCTTAAATTTGATCCTAATACCATTTCTGAAGCATCAACAATTTTCGAGGTACAGCTTTTCAAACATAGCAATAAAAAATGTATGACAGAAAGAAGTAGAAATTAAAAGTATTTTAAGAGATTCTGAATGTTTCCCATAACATTAATCAAACTATTAGAACGTGTTCATTAGGACAAAAATAGAAATAAATAAGGGGTGGGGTTTCTTTATCCCCTAGTTCACGCAGGACGTTAAAATAACTATTCAAAGAATGTCAGCTTATTAGACTTGACCATTCTTTATTCCGTAACACCTAGAAAAAATCCGTGAGCTTATCTAAACTAGTCAGAAACCTATTCTTGAAATTTATTTTAAAATAAAGTTATTTTAGCCAACATCAAAAAATATTAGTTTTTTTTCGGTTTAAACTATTATTAATCTTTTTGTTTTAAGTTTTTAATATTCCTATCAAAAAAAAAGTCTATTCATTTTTGAGAAAGCTGAGAAAATGAGAGGTTTAAACTATTATTAATCTTTTTGTTTTAAGTTTTTAATATTCCTATAAAAAAAAAAGTCTATTCATTTTTGAGAAAGCTGCGAAAATGAGATGCTTTCAACTTCAACAAATTGATTTTTGTTTTGTAAATATATGACATCCTTTTTACTTCAGGTAAAACTAAAATTGTATAATCCTTCAATCTGCCTTACTGAACAAAAAAAAAGCTCATATTTAAGCTATTTCTTGCGATAGAATGTTTATTAGTTTTTTTTAGAAAGGTCAGAAGTTAGCTAAATGGTGTTTCAATTCATTATGGTGTTATCCATTCCTTACCGGACGCAATAATATGATGAATTAAAACCATTAGATTCGTCTAATGGTCTGGTACCCGGCCGGATTTTGTATTTTATACTTAACTAGTAGCAAAGCAAATGCAAATGTTATTAAAATTTAAAAAAAGGTCTGTTTTGACCATTTTTTCGCAATTTGAAAAATCGCTTGGCAACCCTTCCGGATTGGAAGCCAAATCAACTATAAACTAAATTTCAGGCTATTCAAAGTGGATGTTGGCACTCCTATTGATAATTGTGGGGACAGTGAAGTTGTAAAATGTTTTCTTTTTCGTAAGATACCAGGTATCTTACGAAAAAGGTAGGACCTATAAATGTTAAAATATATTCCTCCAAATTCAGATCGTAAAAGCAACTTTCCGTAGAACACTAGAGGACTGATCCCAACAACTTTTTTACAAAGCTGTTCAGAGCCTATTGTTGATTATACTAAAAGAAAATTCGTGTAAATCAATATAATATAATATTAATAGGCCAGGGAAAGTAACTGTTGGAAAAATTCTATAAAATGAAAAATTTGCTCAAAATTCTGTTGATGTTATTTTTCTTTATTTGGTTAATGATTTTTGCTGTTATTATTTGTTAACTTAACTTATTTTGTTTTGTTATTGTATAATAAAAGTTCAAAATTGGAGCATTAACATATTTTGACAATTTTTATTCAATTTTAATAACGGGATTTTGACCTTTCCGGATTTTGGGGTTTCGGGATTCTGGGGCTTCGGCATTTCGGGATTATGGGTTTTCTGAATTTTGGATTCTGGATTTTCTGGATCTTGGGCTTTCTGAGTTTTGGATTTCGGGATTCTGTCCGTCTCCCAAATACTTACAACACCATCAATGTTCTGTCAAGTAAAATTGAAAAAACAAAAAAATTCTTTTGATTCTCATCAATGTGTCAATTTTACTTGTGGCCCCACAAACAATCAATTTTACTTGAATCGAGACTCGTTCAAGTAAAATTGGCAAGTAACATTGATAGTGTGTCACAGTTGTGACAGTTTTAAAGTGGCACGGTTGTGACATTTTCGTAATTCATTGCAAAACTCCCTGTTGAGTTACAGATTTTTCAGAAAGGTTTTAAGGTAATGTACGCAAAAACTACGAGAAAATGATTTGATGCACAAAATAAAATGTATAACCTATAAGTACCCAGTACCACTGCAGGATAGTGACTGATACAGTGTTACCACCATAAAGTTTTAAACCAAATTATTTCTTTTAAGACTCGAGGACAGAATTCAATTCAAAATTGCACGTTCAAAAACTGACTTAAAACTGCAGATGACCCCGGAATATCGTATAGTAGTGAAATGATATCGTTAATGCTTATAATAATTATTTTTCCTCTCCTATTTCTGTTTTTGATCGTTTTTCATCATTATTTTTGGGAAACACAGGGGTAGGACATGCATGCCACGGTTGTGACATTTGGGGTATATTAACAAGCCTGGAATGAAGACAAATCATTATTTTGTGGCAAAATCCATTTACTCTAATAGACAAAAGAATAAAATATAGATGAAATTCCCAGATGACACAAATAGCACAATTATCTGAGAAT
Source organism: Meliscaeva auricollis (assembly GCA_948107695.1). Classification (NCBI taxonomy): domain Eukaryota; kingdom Metazoa; phylum Arthropoda; class Insecta; order Diptera; family Syrphidae; genus Meliscaeva; species Meliscaeva auricollis. The sequence continues at coordinate 42,578,893 of OX403618.1, forward strand.
CACCCATGTCTATTTTGTCCTTCGAAGATCATTTAAATGCCAAAATAAGCTTATCTGTATGGTGGATCTGTTGATATCAAAACCAATGCAATAGGACCACGCTTTAGGTATTAAATTTAAAATTAAAAGTTCTTTTTATTTAAATTCCTAAATTTAGTGCAACAGAGTCAATTTTGCAGAAAACGAAAATCCCCTTCCGATAGTGGTACAGCGATAACATTTGACACGGATTTTTTATGTAAAATGAGAACGAAGAACAAAAAGAGTGTATCGAAATAGTTTGGTGTAAAGGGTGTTTTTTTAAGGGAGAAGGACCGTTGTGCAACGAGTACCAAAAGACCCTGTGATGGTAGATTTAAAACATTAGAACCAAGAATCAAAAAACAACAAATGCATTTCATTCTCTACATTCCATTTTTTCAGGTCCTAGCTATAACATGGGAAATTTCGGAAAATTGCCAATTGATGGTTTTGTTAAGTGTCAAATCGTGTCATTTTAACTTTATTTTGCAAAACGTTCTTTCTTTTTTAAACTAATGCCACATATCATAGATCATAATTCATAAGAAAAAAAAAACACAAAACATAAGTACAGCAACTACAGTGATGGAAGTGGAACTTTGACGAAACTAATTAAAGAAATTTGTCAGAGTTTTGAATAATTTGTATTGTCAAAACTATTTCAGGTGTGTTTCCTATTTAAATACACTCACAGGCACATCTAACCGCCCACCCAGTAGTTTAGTGATTTAGTTATTTATTACCCAGGCTTAAGAACAATCTCTGATTGGAAAAATTTCATAAAACGTCAAATTTTTGAGAGTTATGATAACCGTTGCTTATAAACAAAACAAATAGTGAGACTAAACATTAAATACAAAATGTTATCAATAATAAAACACAAATGCTAAGCATTAATTCTCAAATGTTATATTTTGTAAGTTCTGTGGTTCTATTTTGAACTCTTTATTTTAACTTTTTATATCTAACTTTTTTTTAAATTTTAAATCTTATTCACGGCCAAGTGGATTTAATTGTTTTTCGCACTTCATAAAAGCTGTTCGTTAGTTCTCTTAATTTTTTTTTAGACACAAGCAAATTTTTTTGAACTTCACTTTTTAATCTTCATTTCATAAAAAAAAACAAAGTAAACATAAGAGACAAAATACACACAAAAATAAGGATTAATATTTTATTTAAGTATTTAAATCATTTCTTCTTCAAAGTAATATTCAGCAAAGAATATGTAGAAGCTACTCTTGAGTATGCTTGTTTTTGTTGGTCGGTGTGTTGATAAATTGAATGACATGACAATCACGTCTTTTCGACCCACACAGCTATACGCGGCATCCATTCCAAGATTTTATAAACTGAAAATTCTCTTTCAAACGCAACGTTATTCAATATAGAAAAACGTAGTGCTACTCACACTAATCACACTCATTGGCTAAGGACTAAAAACAAAAAAAAAAGGATAAAAAACGAGACCTGGGAGTGAATTTATCCTGGCACGCTTATGGCTTTTGCCATCGTTCTCAGAATAGAGACGAAATATAGAGTGACTCTCTTTTTCAATCTGCTGCATGCCAACAGGTTGTTTACGTTTTGGAGGTGTAGAAGGTGGCATTCCATTTTTGCCTGGCTGCTCTGACGTTATTTTTCGCATAAGGATAATGTTAATGTTGGGTGTCTGAAGCTGTTGATCCTTTTTTTTTGTCTCAAAGTGTTAAAAGAAATAAATATAAAATAAACCTTCAGCTTTTAATTTTACGTTAGCGAGGAAGCAACACAAATAACGGCTGGTATGGGTAAGGTTTTATGTTATTTTAAGTTTGTTCCCTTTTAAAATAAAATATAAAAAAGAATTAAATCGGTTTATTGAAGAACGGTGCAAAAACAACATCTTGGTTTTTAATGTAAAGAAGAAAAAAAACAGTTTTACAGTAAAGTTATCATTTTTTTTAAATGCAATAACATTGGCCCTTGAGCATGAATGAACAATGCCCACAGCTTTTTAGTTAGAGGTATAAAGAATAGATGTGCCTTTAAAAATCGATATTAATTTGATCCTTATGTAAAAAGGAACTAAAGAACTATGAAAAGACCAACACTGCCTAAATGTCAATAGAGTAAAATAAAAAATAAAATGCACTGGATCGCATGAACTTGCTCATGTAGTTCAAGGCTATTAATTATTAATTAAATTGTAAATTTTAGCTTTTGGTTTTTTTGAAAAAAATTTTTTTCGATTAGGTCCATGAATTTTGAAATTTTTTTAATACAAAATTTTTTTGGTATCAACGATTTTTCAAAAAAAAATTCTGAAAATGAATCTTTATAGAAGAAGTAGGTATGAGAAGCACCTACTCCTTCTAGATGAGATATTCAAAAATAATAAAAAAAAACAACTTTTAAAATTACGTTAAAATGGATCTGCACCATATTTGAAGAAAATCCGTCCATGCATTCGGGCAGTGAAAATGTGTACATACGGACGCACAGACATACAGATGCACAGACGCACCTGTGCAAGCAAGCAAGTAAAAAGAGAACTGCCAAGTTTAATCAAAAAAACACTTGGGCAAATAAGAAAATCAAAGAGAAGTTGTTTTCAATGTTTTTTTTGTACTTATACATACATCAAACTGATGAAGAAGATCTTTCAATTAAAACTGAAAGAAAAAGATATAAGCGTTATAACGTTATATATTATATGTGATATATTATATATTAGGTGTGTCTTTTTGCACGCGGATATGCGCAAAATCATAATTTACATGTAAGCACAAAAACAACACGATAACCGCGATAAATATCCTCGCTTAAGAATAAAGCGGATATAAAATCAGTGCTACCCTACATCTTTTGAATTTGTTTCCGATGAATTCTTAATAAATGTCATAAATTCATTCAGAATTCATCAGTACTGAACTTTCAAAATATGACAGTCATATTTTGAAAGTTTGAAATGAAATAAAAAAATCAAAATGTCTAATCAGGATAAGTGGTAGGTTAAAAAATAATTAACATCAGAACCTTAAAAATTATAAAAAAAATTCTATTGATGTGTCGTTCATCACTAATTTTGAACATATGTATATGTTCACAAAATTACAGAACGATAACTTATTTGATTCATTTTATTCCTTAAGTGTTTTTACATATTATTATGGTAGAAGCTAAGTTGAATGAAATAAATCTAAATCTAAATCTAAATCATACTCCTAACTAATTTTTTTTATTTAGTAAAAGAAAGACTTGGTCCAAAGAGGAGACGCTAGGATTTCTTCATTGCTACAACGCTCGAAAGGACGAATTTCTGCATACCCGAAAAAAGAAGCATGCGTATGAAAACGTTGTGGAAGATATGGTTTCCCAGGGATTAACGTTAAATATTTTCTACATATATATAAGAGCTAATAAAGTTAATGATTTCAATAAAAAACGTAGTTCTATTACGAGTATAAAGAAAAACAATTATCTTTTCACGTTGTTAATCGCTTACAAGGCAGCCAAGGGCAATGCTAGAAAGATCAGTGCCAGTACATGCTTAGCTCCTTACATGGAACAAATGGAAGAGATTTACGGAGATAGAGCAATTATTTGTAATTCTAATACACGCCATATGGGAAGGACTCCCAAACTATTAAAAACAACCACACAACTTTAGATGAGAATAATTTTAATGAATCATCTTGTGATCAGATCATCTCAACAGATGATGAAGAGTCTCCAAGCCAGCCACTGGAACCGGAATCTACATCGAGCGTTGTTGCTGTAGCAACTACAAATGGCCGCAAAAGAAAAACACCACGAAATATTTTCATAGAAAGGCAACTCGATCTCAAAAGAGAAGATCTAGAAACCAACTCATGAGGGAAGTAAAGTAATTTCAGAACAAAAATTTCAGAGCAAAAGATCAAGATATTGAGAAACAAAAGTTGGAACTTATTCAAAAGCTAGTAGAAAAATAAAAAAAAATAAACATTAATTTCTTTTTAAAATAATTCTTGTGGCTTTTTATTTTCCAAATTTAAATTATATTGTGGTCTTGTAAGTACCTTAACAAAATTTGCCGTCGGTCTACTCCTATATCATCTTCATTTACTTCAACTAAATCTTCATGAAAATTTTCTTCTGGTTGTCCTAGTTCACTCTCAGAGAACAGATCATCCTTTATTATGCAAATGTTATGTGAAACACATGCATTTACAATAATATCTGTCACTTTTCTCAAATTGGATTGCTCGGTTAAGCAATCGCCGGAATCTGCATTTTAGTAACCCAAAAGAATTTTCAACAACCATTCTGGTCGCTGAGTGAATGTAGTTGAAGCTCCGTTGAATATCCGTAAGATTGCCATTGTCCTTAAATGGTGGCACTAACCACCTTGTCCACGGATAAGCGGAATCACCAATTATAAATGATCTATTGCGGAATAGATCAGAATAGTCAGTTTGGACCCTTGCATACAGATCAGATCTGCGGAGAACTCTGCTATCATGAAGTGAACCAGGTTCGCCACAGGATATATCAATGCATTTTTTCTGTGCATCCACGACAGCTTGGAGAACTAAACTATAACCCTGCTTGCGGTTATAGTAGCATTCCTTATTAATTGTTGGTGCTTTGATATTGATATGGCTACAATCTATAGCCCCAATAACTCCCGATATTCTTCTTTTCTCCTCGAACAATCTTTTTGACTCTGCAGCAGCTCCTTGTGGCCACTTTATATATTCGTGGCCAACAGAAATAAGCCAGGAAATAACCCGCTGAACAGCCATCCACGCTGTTGGTTTTGGTACACCAAATAAATTTCCCAGCTACCTGAAAGTTACAGTATTGCTAATGTACCAAATGTACATAAAAACTGTCTTCCTACAACCAATTCTTCCTCTTCGTCCGTGAGTAGAATCCGGCATAAAAGCGGACTGCGAAAACATTGCTGGTAAAAAGCTATATTTATATTTACATTTTGTAAAATTTTAAATGTTATATACTTATTATATGTTGCACAGTCGTCCTTTGTAGCCGCATATGAGATTTAAAGTCATCTAGACTATAAGAATCGACGGTCTCCATGAAGTTCAAGCAAGAAGCGTGCTGTTGTTGATACAATTTTAGACAATTTTTTTAGACAAAATTGTTTCGCTCATCAACCAATTTACCAACTAATTTACCGCTCAGAAAAACTGCATTTTTTTTTGTTGATCGCAGTTGTATATACACAGGCATCTATTAACATACCTGCGCTTTTTCCATTGCAAATTATCCTCGTCTTATTTTCTTTAATTTTATGACAGCTTAACTTCATCGAAATGGCTGCCAAATTAGTTAAGATTTTTTTTAAGTAACGTTGAGCGTTTTTTTGTGAAAACTTAATATAATCAAAAAAACAAACCTATTTTAAATTCTAATAATAATTTTTCACATTTCTAAAACCACGAAATAAAACTAGTTTTCGCTAAAACTTGTTTTATTGCTGAATCAATCAAAACTAGATCAAGACGAAAATCGGTATTATTCAAATTGAAACAAAGAACTTCTTTTAGTTTTAAATTAATTTCTAGATCTTTAAAATAAAACAAGTTTTATCGATTCCTCTCAAAATTTCCATCGAAAGATAAACTGCCAGATTCGGTGCAGATTTTTTAATTTTTTGACCAGTATGCCATTTACGAATAAATATTCGTGTGTTACGGATAAAAAAAATTATTTTATTGAAAATTAAACGTTTTAGTTTTCGTTAAAATTTGTTGACATTTGTTTTTTTTTTAATTTAATTTTTTTATTGTATGTGTGAAAATTGTGTTTTATGTGATTGGTGAAAGTACTTGTTGTTGTTGCGAGTGTGGTATTTCGCATATCTTTCCATGGTTTTCTACGCGATCCCCCTTTTCTCAATTTTTATCGCGGTAATCCACGTAATTTTGCATATTTGTTACTTTTCACGCTTTTTCATCGAATTTCCGCACTATTTTTCCCGCCGTACTGAGAGCTTTTTTCATGACTTTCAATGCTATTCTCCATTGTATTCCGCAATCTTTCACCAGTATTCCGAGCTTTTTTTCAAGGCATTCCGTAGGTATTCCACATTTTTTTGAGCGGTATTTCGCATACTTTTCCAAAACTTTTTACGCTTTTCTCCGCGACTTTCCGCGGTATTACACGCGTATTCCTTCTGTATTAAGTGCATTCCTTATACTCCACTACTTTCAGAAGTACGTATTACACAATGATAAACTAAAAATGTTTAATAACACAGAAAGAATAGTGGAATACCTCGGAGTATAACAATAAACTGTTATATTCCACGGTATTCTACCGTTCTTTCTGTTTTATTAACATTTATTTGTGCCGCAATTTCAACATACATATATCGTCAAGAATACAGAAATTTATTGAAAATGTGCATATAACTTCAAAGGAGCACCACCTATCGCACATTTTCTAACGCAGGGAACTACATCAATTTACATCAATTTCACCAATATATGATGGTATTGAATGAACATTGAATTTCATAGATAAATAATACGAAACAGCACCAAAAGTAATTTTGTCTTTCGTAAGCTAGATGTTTCTGTTTTATAAATTTCGAGTTTAATCCAAAAGTAGTTTTAAGATTTGTGGAAAATTTGAAATTTAAAACTAGTTTTGGCATAAAACTAGTTTTGAAATAAATCAATAATATGGCAGTAAATGATAAAATAAAATAGTATAGAAGCAAATAATCTACCAGATTTTGGTAAATTGAAGTCTTTCTCTAAGTGAAACAGAAAAACTGCTACCTCCAATTATAATCTCAGGATTGCCAATTTTTGAAGATCTTAAGCAAATGTTAGAGGAATGCTTGTAAATATCTATGCATGGTACAAAAAAGACAACTGGATAGTCACTGTCGTTGTCGAAGAAGCCGATAATTGATTGACAGATCTTTAATCTTTCAATAAAGAACTAAAAACACACAAAATGCAGTGGCACTCATACCAGAACAAAGCTACAAGACCGATAAACCGATAAAAGTAGTAGCTAGAGGCTAATACTTCCGCTTTAAGACAAATTGACGTATCACGTATTTTGGGATAAATGCGTTTTTATGTGTTTTGTTTTTTGTTGAAAGTTTTTCATATTTAAAAAAAAGTAATAATGTAAGCAATTTACTAGTTTTTAACCGACTTCAAAAAAGGAGGAGGTTTTTTTTTGGATGTTTGTTTCCTCAGAACTTTTGACTGGGTGGGACCGATTCTGATTCTTCTTCTTTGTATTTGAAAGCTGGTGGTGTCCGTTGGGTCTCATTTTAATTCGGTTCAGTGTTGATAACGGCATCCATGAGAAAATATTAAATGTCTTAAATTTGAAGTCAGTTGTTTTACTTTTTAAAGGTATCATTGAACTAAAAATAGTTATTTTTCTATAAAACACATGCACGCCCTTTGGATGTGACGTTATTTTTTTTCAAAAAGTGATGATAGGTACGTTTATTTATTTTTATAATAGCATGCTTCTTGTACACAGGTAACACTTCTTTTTGCTTACTAAAGAAAGGAGAGATTTCATTAAAATATAAACTTGTCCTCACTCAAAAATGCCAAAAAAGTAGTTTGTCAATTTGTCTTAACACGGCAGTTTATATTTCTATTGTCCTGCTGAAGAAAAAATAGTTAAAAAAAGCAGTCAGTCTTTTTAAAAATAAAACTAATAATAACGGCTATGGGGAGTCAACGAGAGAAGAGGCCATTAGGTACCTTAATTCATGCTAAATTTTGAAAGCAAACAAAGTCTTGAAAAAATGTATGGTAAAAGATTGATCTGTGATCATAGGCATAACATAGTATAAATTAAACCACTGCGCTGAGTATATCGCATATTGTCCATGTTTCGTAATGGTAACGTAACGTAACGTAAAGGTAAACGTTGCCAAGCAAAGAACATTAAAGCTGAAACACAATCACTCTTTAGGGAGACGCTTCGTTGCGTTACGTTGAGAAATCCTCAAAGCGCGCTTCTGTCAGAATGAAAAACAGCTGATTGAAATATTCTATCTGTTGTCAAAAAAAAACATTCAATAAATTTCAAAGAATTAAAAAGAGGAAAACAAAATATATAAATAAAATGGAAAATAGTATTGAAAAAGCGGAAAAAATTATTAAGCTGTGCCACTTATTTATTATAATTTGTTACCAATTATTATATTTTTCTTACCACATTTAAATTTTCCATTTTACAAATTAAAAAGCACCGATTACAAATTAAAACACAAATTAGAAACACAGAAACACAGAAACAGACTTTTTGAAAATTGAAATGAAATGAAATTATAAATGAGAAACGTCAGAAAGCGCGCAAAAGTTCAACCAAGTTGAACTTTTTTTTGACAGAGTGTGGCTTTATTACGTTTTCTTACGTTTCCTTACGTTTGTCAAAAAAAGCGTACGTAAGAAAAGCGTCATTGTGTGAGGTTACACAGATTTCCTATAGTTGAACTTTTCGCAGTTGTCAAAATCGACGGCAAAGCGTGATTGTGTTTCTGCTTTTACATTTATTTACATTTACATCAAATCTACTCCGAAGATAAATCTTACGGACTAGAAACACTGCAGCACTGGGTAACTAAGACCATAGGCTGATACAACACAAGACATTAATACAACAAAGAAAGACAAATCATAGGAAGAACAACAACAGAAAGAACACATGACAACAGCACGCAGTTGGTATTTGATGGTCCCCCATCTTTCTACCAACGGCGCTCAATGATGCTTGATTTCGGTGATCGATCGGGAACCGATTTTTTTTTTTTTTTATATAATTCATTTTTATTTTTCTTCAACTTATAACTATCTTAAAGCTAGACAAAAATTCATAAAAACTAGCCTACTTATCCATAACTTATATCTAACTTACTGGCCCCATACGAGCGCTCTAAATTAATTCATTATCTTAATACTAATGCCTTTCGGCCTTAAAACTATTTTTAATACTAATATTTCGTGGTTTTATTTTTTACCAAGAAATAAGGAAAAAAACTTGGAATCTGATCGGGAACCGATGCTTTATCAGAGACAAGGCCGTTGTCTGTTTCTGCTTTTAAATTCTCATACAGCATGAAAACCTGAAGCTTGATTTTATAAACACCGTTTCTAACACCGAAATCGGTGTGCACACCAGCCCATACACAGCACACATTTCAGTACACCAACACCGGTGTGTGCACAAGCACAAGTGTCGTGTGATAAATTTTATATTTAAATACATTCTAAAGCCTCAATGATCTTTAACTAAAATGAGAGCGATGAAGTTCAAGTTCATGATAATTCTTGACGTTACACTTGTTCTGTATGAAAAAAAAAATACTTTTGGGTTGACATTAAATTTTTTTTTAAACTTTCACACGTCTTCAAAAAACCTGAATAAACTACGAATCATTTGAAACGCCAGGAGAAAATGTTTTTTTTATCAGCATTTCTTTCCTATATTGAAGACGAATTTTCGACCTTTCTAGAGCAGTATAATCCTTTTTCCATACATTTCCTTGTATGATAAACAATATTTTGTTTTATTTTATAAGTTGTAAAGAGGAACTGTTATTGTAAAGGTAGATTATCCTACTTGCACACACAATTTACATTTTCTGACCTTAATTTTTTTTTATATTTTTTGCTTGTTTAACTTAAAAACAAGTGTGGCGCCTCTAGTAATATTGCGGTCTTTTGAATGCTAAGAATGCAAGAGTGAAGTTTACTTAGAAGAGAATGTTTCTGTTCTCGTGTTTACTCTTCAATAATAAAACGGAGAGTTTGAGTTTACACGACGACTACCAACGACACGGCTTCACTTAAAGTTTTTCGAGGGTTGCTTTTTTAGCTATCTATGAGATTTTGTATTTTTTTTTTTTCAAATTCACAAGCGATTTCACACTCTCACTTTGAAAAGTTTTCGGTTTAAAGTTTGTGTGTGTTGTGAGGAATTTTATTTTATGTTTTTGAAGTTCATTGAGCACTGGAGGGTCAATTATTCTCGTGGCTTAAACATTTAAAGAGACTGGAATTGTTTCTTTACCGATTGAAAGAAAATTGTGATAGGTTGGTAGAATGATGCTGTTTAATGGTTAGAGTGTAGGTAGGTAGTGTGGAAATCATTCATTGCCTATTTTAATCGATGAGTGTAAGAACGGTACAAGTCCAATTTCTTAATTTTAAAGACAAACAAATATAAAAGAGTTTTCTAGAAAAACTATCAACGTTTTTGAAAAATAATGTATGGGGCATTTTTGTAAATTAAACCCACCTCCAAATTATCCCAAACATTATTTTTCAAAAAAAAATTGTTAGTTTTTCTGTTAAATTCTCTTATACTTGTTTAGTAAAAAATATAAGTAGAATTGGGACTTGTACTGTTCTTACACTCACCGATTCAATTCCACATCCGCTTCTAGGAAAACTGATTAGGTACGTATTATTTTAAATGAATATTTTGAGACCACGGAAAACAAGGAATCTGGTTTTTGTAAACTCTTTAATAAAATCAATCCCAAAATACTAAGTATGAACTAAGAAGTGAAACGTGATGAAACATTTTTTTTTGTTTTATTGAACATAATATTTACAATTTGACTTAGAATGTGTTAGTGTTTTAAATGGAGATTATGGTTGGAAGCCTCTTATACTTTATGTCTCGCATGCAAGAAATTATCGCAACGATTATTTGAATTTGTTTTGCAGTGAACATACTTTTTTTTTTGTTTATTTTAGCCAAACTAAAAGTTTTCATCGAAAATAAATATCCAATGCAGTTCTTTTTTTTTGTTTTGTTAATTTACTTTAATAACTTATAGGGTTGTAACTCAATTTTTTCTGTTTGAGCTAACTAAAAGTCCGCTTCTTTAATATACTTAATTAAAAGCCATACTTCAATAAAAATTATTTTTGTTCTTTTTTGTTCTATTTTGGTTTTCTTTCAAACCCCATTATAATTTTTTTGTAATTACATATCTGTAAGAACAAGTGATAAAACTAATACAAATATAATTATTGTACATGTCAAAAAATCTTAATATTAAAAGTCTTTGCTTGCCGATGTGTGGACACCCGATGGTTTTGTAGTACGTGTTCTTGTGTTCAAAAATGGAATCACCACTTACAAGGCGGTTAACATTGGAGATATCCGCGGTCTGTCGTTGAAATCGCCATTAATTTAAGGTTGTGCAACAATTGTATTGGTTGAAGACTTTATTAACTATTTAGCCAACTAGCATCTTTAATCAAATTTCAAATGCTCGTTTGGAAACGTAGGTACAATGTAAACAAAATGTTTTTATGCTTTATAAGAACTTAGTTACTGTAAGTTTTTTCTTTCAAATTTTATTTTAATGCCTGAATTTCTATAGAAGTCATATTATTCAAACCTATAAATGGAGATTTAAAAAGCTCGGCCGATTCCGACCGATAATTCTGTGGTTGCCCTTCTTCTGAGCGTGCCGCACTAAGGAGATGTAGCCGGATACCGCTCACAGCTTATTCTCTAGTTGTTGCTGGAGACAAAAAGTAGTCCACCTTTGGCAGCTACTTGCTTTATTTTACGATCCACTTCATCTAAGTGTATCGTGGACAGAAGTGGATCTTTCTCCTGAGACCCGCTACCGTTCATTCGATAGTTTTTTGCTAGAGACAGGACCGCATACAACCGATACTTCAGTGGCTGATTGTTCTTCGGGATTTTTTTTTTTAACCCAAGTTTTATTTGCTTTCTTTGGGATCGACATAAGACCTACCTACCTTAGCCTAGATAAAAAAGCATCACAACATATTGTGAGGAAGATGGAAAGTTTAAACTGGTGTAGCACCATAAATATATATAATAGAACTTTATTAAATACAGGGATATTGGTATAAAGCCCCTTTAAATGGTTGCAAGCTTAAAACAACAGCGTAATGAATTGAGGTAAAATAAATTCGAAATGAAGCAACAATACCTTTCACAAAAAAATATTGAAAAAAAAATAACTCTTCATGAATGTATGCAGACTATACATACTTCAAGCACAAAGGGTGGAAAAATGATTTCCAAGAGATGTTTTAGGTAGCCTACTGCGTAAAAAGTACCCATATCCAAAAATCTTACGATGAAAACAACACAAGAGGACGGGCGCGGCGCGAAGGTATTTCCTTCATTGCTAAAACCAACTGTTGGAGCTTAGCTTTAAAGTACTATAGGAAAATATGAAGGATCGTGGTTCATAGCAAGAAGAATCAAGAGCAAAGAGTAGGAGTTTATAATAAGAAATTTTATATAAAAAGGGTCATTATTATAAGCAAGTACAAGTTTACGAATCTAACAAGGGTTGGAGCTTGTCGCCTTTTTTCCTATAGAAGTCGTGTGTTATGGTAGGTTAATTAAGTAGGTTGTCGGTTTCGTTGTATGAACTTGCAAAATGTGATTTTTCTTCACGTGGGGGGAAAGCATTTTGTCCTTTCATTGCACGAAGCTTCTATTCGGTGTGCAGCAAACGCGCCATAGAAGAAATTAAGTGGCGAGCCATGTGCAGAGTCTTGATAATTAACTGGGGTTAGTAAAATTTGTCTATTTTTTGTTTAATTTTACTCAAATACAATGAATATGGTAGTTAATGTGTCTTTTGGTGTCATAACATAATTGTTTTATGTTTAATTTCATATCATCAAAACAACTGTAATATCATTTGTAATAATAGTTGTGGCAGGTAAAAACAATAACAACGATATCGTCGATAAACTTTTTCGCTTATGACTAGAGCGGATATAAAAAATAGTGCTCCCCATATAAAGGGTTTTTCAAAAGAGCGCTACAAAAGTTTGGATATCGATTAAATTCTTTATTCCTGTGAAAGTACGTTCGATGCCATTATGTATGGAACTCGATTTCTTTTGCATGGCCACCACGAGCACGCTTGCAGAAGTCCAGACGCTGAACCCCAATTTTCCACGATTTTCAAGCATAAATCGGCCGATACTCCTGCAATTCCACGTTCGATATTCGTACGAAGTTCATCAACCGTCGCTGGCTTGTTGGCGTCAAATCGCACGACCGAGGCGGCCAAGCGACTGGACCATTTCGTGAGATAACACGTTCCCCAAACTTGGTTTTCATTGTCGTTTTTTTTATAATTTGTGTAACATTAACAATAAATTTATCATAAAGTAGGTTAGCCTTGTGGTAAGGTATCCGATGGATAATCTTGAAACTCCAGGTTCGATCCTCCAGCATGATCCAATTTTGTATTGTTTTAGCATTTCTATTTTATGTGATCGATTATTCTCTGTGTAGGTTACAATAAGTTTGGGAATCTTCTAATTAGAGTCCAGTCCATCTGATAAAACGTACTGCTCCAATTTTAATAATTTCATTCATAATTTTTTTCTTGATTGAAGTTAACTAATTTTTGATTTTTTAAGTGATAACCTTTTTCGATTAGTTATGATGTGGGTTTTTTCAACATTTTGTTTATCGCGTGTAAAAATACACACCTTCATATCCTAGGGGAAAGGTGTACACAGTGAGTCATTTTTTTAAGTGTTAAGGACAGTCCAAATTAACCACATAAAAATTAACATTAACGTTAAATAAGTATTTAATATGACATTATTAAGTAACTTCGATGCATATCTTAGAAAAAAAAGTAAAACAATAAAACTAAGAAAAATAAAAGACACAACAAAATCACACTGAGTTTATTCTAAATTCACAGATATGCTCCAGAGATATGTCTCACTGTTTGCTTTTTGAAAATATCTCACTGTTTTTTTTCATTCAAGATTGACAAAAAGTGATTCTAAGTTTTTTTTTGTTTTAGTATGAAAGAACACATTATGCAAATTTCAAAAACACTCCAAAATATAATTTGAACACTTTTTTCACCATGTTTATAAGCCCAGCGATGATTACCGATATTATGACCTGTGATATAACCAGATCTTTACTACCACCAACATCCACAACGCGGCCTTTATCGCAATCAAAGTTCACTACAGAGTCCTCGCAGAGAACCATTCATAAGATCACTACAACCCAAATTAATGGCAAGAAGACCACCAGAATAACTCTCAGGAGCCCTACTAGGATCGCCACCGGAATTTCCATCAAGATTGCCTGCAAAGTCGCCACCAAAACTATCATCAAGACCAATTCCACATTTACCACCAGCATCGCCAACATCATTAACTGTGGAACCGCCGGCAACATTTGGGATTATGGTAGTCATGTCCTTGTAATTGATAATGACAACCTGAACTTTTGCACCGTTCTGTCGAAATATTGCACTAATACGACTTGAGACCTTTAAAGACCCACTTCTGCCGGCTAAAGGATATGAGTAGTGTTTGGAGGAAATGCATATAAAATGATATTGTTGTAACTGTAAGAGTCTCTTATCTCAGGGACATGTGGAAAGCGTATGCTTCAACAAAACAAAGAATTGGAGTTTAACGTTATTCCTAGATATCCAAATATTCAGACCTTCCTTCATAAATTGAAGAAAATTTTTTTCACGCATCCATCCACTTTCGGCTTTGCCATAAAACCTTCGAAAAATGATTCAGTACAGTAAGATTCTCCTTCTCATTTGCTGTTTATATTTCGTACAAGTTTTGTATTCTTCTTAGAGCACTTTTTGGAGCTATGGTGAATGCCGAATTCTAGTGGAATCCTCAAGAATATCTTAAGAATTTTCCGGTGTAAAGTGTTTTATGAGCTCTTTAAACCACTTCCGAATTCAATTCTCCGTTATTTGAGCAAGTCTTTTGGAAACAGATTCAGGTTTAAATTGAGATAACGGACGTCCAATAAGTCCATAATACAATTTCTCAGGTCTGCTGTTATTAAAAGGAGTTTTTTGATCTTCATTTGTTTTAAAGAGATTTTTAGATGTTTGAGTTTTTTGAGTTTATTTTCCTCTACTGCAGAGAGCACAGAACATTGGCCCATTTTGCCAGGGTTATCTACGGCCCTTCCGCGAACTCAGTCCTGAAGAGTCGTCATTAGAATCCCAAACCTCCTTGCTCATAGGAAGATTATTCTCGCGGATTTCGAGCGGGACTTATTTTTTTTTTCTGTATATGTATAAGCACTTTGTGTTACCCTTACGTCCAGTGACAGTCCCAGACTTCTCATTTGATACACAGGTCACTTGAACAATACCTAATTTTAATACATAAGGCTGAAAAAGTAAGTGGGAACCTTTAAAAGCTAGTAGGTGGGTAGATAACATTAGTTTTAATCCTAAGATAAAACAAGGGACCGGAGTTAGTTAGTAACGTGTGTCCTTATTTAGCCACTAAGGATTCTAGTTGGGCAAAAGTTGAAACGGTGGCCGACTACTTCAAACGTTTTTTTTGTTGCTTCAAAATTACGAGATTAGGTTTATTTATCATTCTACACACTAAACTACAAAAAAAGAAATAAAACAAGTTTAAATCTGCGGCCGAGGTCGGCCTATTATAGGTAACACCATTTATTTTTCTGTCATATCTCCGGCCGGCCCCCTCACATCAATAAAATTAAAATGTAAGAGTTTCACACTTCTCTGAGATTTACGGTCCTCACAGAGCCTTCTGAACAAACCAACCACGAAAAATAATCTATTGAAAATTAATTTCAAAACGTCCTCCAGTTCTGAGGAAGGTGTTGATTTATGTTTAAAGTTTCAAGTCACTAATTCATCAAGAAGTAATGTAAAGATCTATTATAAAAATTCCTCAAAAAATACAAAATGTACAACATATTCTTCTCAACAAATAACATTTTCCAACTTTAGGCTCATATTGTAACATTCTTTGACGGAACACATTTTTATTTGGAATGCCCAATCAGATGAAATACCAGGAGAAAAAAAATTACTACATACTGACATTTTTCTTGTAAAATTTTTTGACACATCAAAAATTTTACTTCAGACTTTTTCTTTCAAAGCCATTTGTTATTAATTTTGTTTTACATTAAAATTGATGTTCACCGCCAAATCCGTCTTTAGTTTGTTTCTTGTTCCTTCTAATTGTTTTATTTGACACAACAAAAATGCCTTAGCCGAAAAAGTGCCTACTGCCTGGATCGGTATTCCAATAACATTCCGTTTACTCCAGTTGGGATAAACACTTGGTATAGAAAAAAGTATTCGTACAATTTTGTTTAACAGAACGTTAGATCAGGGGATATTCCTCTTAGTAAGTTAGCTTAGCTCCGCTAAACCAAAAATTTTAAGACGATTAAACTCATTTCATACCCAAACTGACCAAAAAAGATGAATTGCAGTAAATCAATAACCTATATCTATATACCAAAGCATTAAATAATATTTGCCTACCCAACACAAAATCCCCGTAAAAATTCGCGCTTCACGAATTCTTTATTAGCGTAAAAATTTGCGATACCAAACTACTTACAATCTATACAAAAATCTTTCACTGTATGTGTTACAAAGGCCTAGCTTTATAAGCGGAAAAGTTAGCGCAAATGCAAATGCGACAAAAATCAAGAAAATTGTTTTGTGTGCGTGATGTTTGCTATGCGTTCTCAAAACATGTGTTTCTAAAAAATTGTATGTGGTTCATATTTTGGTGGTACGGAATTAGGAAGGGGGTATTGGAAAGTCGCCTGTATTCTAAATATCGTATCGAACTGAATCTTTCTACACAGTATATGTAGTTCAGGTTACAGAACGATATTTTTACGGCGCGGGCCCAAGTAAATTGGGTGGATAAAAACACCCTAAATATTATAAGCCTCCTTCTAATTATCGTATCAAAATGAGACTGGAGGTGCGGGTTTTTATTGCGTTGATATATAATTCCAAAAATACTTGTCCTAGAGAAAAAAATATGGAGACAAAAGTTGTAGATAATACATTTTTCTTCAAACTTTTGTTAATATCATTTTTGTAAAAAGTTCAAAACGGCCGAGTTACATATTCACTAAGAACTTATTCTTCCTCAAATCCAAGATGGCGGCTGAAGCACAAGTTCAAATTTTCCGAAAAACGAAACTTAGGCTCCTCAGGGCCCTATCTAACGTTCTGTAAAAGAAAATTATAGGAATAATTTTTATTTCTTTTCAGGTTTATTTTTTGTAGATAGCACTTGAGCTACGTTACCACACCAACCGAACTGATTTTAGCAAGAAGTCGTTACTGGCCTTACTGCCTTAGTTATATAATTTTTTTAAGGAAAATAATCTTAAGATAATTGAAATTAAAATAAATAATTTGAAAGGTCGTTGGTTTTTTTCCAATAGGGTGTTTTTTGTACATTGACATAAACACAAACATTAGGTTTATCGTAGAAATAAAGACAAAATATCTTCCTAACGTTTACCAAGTAAGTAAATTTAATTTTGCTTCAATTAGATTTAATTATGTGTGCTCATTATTACCATCGAAAAAAGAAAACCTATATTAAAAGCCTCTACGTCTTTTAGTCCAAGAAAAAAGAAATTAATCTTTAATTAGTAATTAAGTTTTGGCACGAAGTGTGATCATATTAATTGGAGAAATTATCAACTGACAACTTTTGTCTCTGCAATACGTACACATATACATACATGCAATTGATTAAACAAAAGCACATGAATATAGTTAATGCCATCAGTGAAACAAATCTGCTTTTATCTGTTTATGTATGGGTAAAGAATTATATACAAGAGTAAAGGAAATATATAACAGAATTAATGAATCGAACATAGTCTCAAATGAGTATTATTATAAGTGTTAATATTATTATTAATGTTAATTGGAATACATCTTTCGTAATAAGTAATAGTTATTATGTGGAGATGGTATTGTTTTATTGTGTATGAGTATTTAGTAGGTACTAAGGACACAAGTTTAATTTATGAACATTTTGAAAATGGGAACTTGCTGGAAGCGTTTTATTTGTGCTTATGTATACCTGTACCTGGATCCTACAGTAAGAACATGTACATACAATTGACCAGATAATTTTGAGTGCAAAAAGAAGAAAATTACAGAATTACGGTACGAAAACTTGAGGAAGTGTACATGTTAGGTATGTAATGCCAATATACAAACTCTTTTAAATTCTTAGATTTATGAAACTCCAACATATCTTATCGTCATCATCATTATATCAATACGTAAACAGGAACTCTAATTCTCCTTTTTTAACTTACATCCCAGGCACCAATTCTTATAATTTTGGTTTTTCTTTGAAAGGTACAAGCAGCCTACGATCTACAATTCAATTTTATTTCATGATTCTGCAGTCAAATTTTGATCGCTCGTTGGCACTAGTGTGTTTAAAAACACAAAAACAGAAACATTTGAATTGATCAGAAACCACAAATAAAGGATAAGAAAGGATTTTCTACCATGCAGTGTATCGCAATCCCAAGTCTTTATTAGAAAAAGAATTATGAAAAACCTTTTCAACTTTCTAGAAGCCCATTTCATTTGACTTAAAGGTTGAGAAAGCGTTCATGATATCCTTATCCCAGACCGTACCGTCTTCTTTTTTTCTTTTGGTGTTATGTGATATAATATGAATGTTACGTTTAGCTGGTTCCCAACATAGAATATTATTTTATATTATATAAACGCATTGATATTCTATAATTTGGACAAAGTCTTTCCCTGCAAACTATGGAAAAATATACTAATTAGCTTACATTTGCTTAATAACAAAAATTGATTTTTCTTAATTTTACAAGATTACATATACGTATAAGTACATACATTTGTATGGAGTTAAAGTTAAAATGAATAAGGAACATAATCTCATGATAGGAGTATAAAGAACGACACAAGAAGCATATTTCATAATCGAACACCAGAAAACTCTACTACAAAACGTTAAAGCACAAACCATTTTATACGGGAAAGTTAATTATCCCTAGCTGCTCATTCTTAACATCTAAGCGTCAATTTTTTGTAAATTCGGTTCGTCTTTGGAACTCCTTACCACGTTTTATAAAAGAAAATCAAAACGCAACAAGCATAAAAAAGTATTAAAATCTCATTTTTCAGTACATTTTGGAACTCCTTACCACGTTTTATAAAAGAAAATCAAAACGCAACAAGCATAAAAAAGTATTAAAATCTCATTTTTCAGTACATTTGTAAAAGAAATTCTAATATATACATTAATAAATATTCGCTTTATATATTAATATATTAATTAATTAACTTTAATTTTGCTCAGTTTTGAAAAATTAGCTTAAGGCTATCTTATAAGATTTTATATCTTACAGTTGTTAAGCATTCACGAATTTAAAATAAAATAAAAAAATAAAAATAAAATAAGGAATAGTCCGATTGGGAGCCACAGGCGTGCGTTGAGCTAATGGGACTCCGGGCCAAAATTACATTTGGGGCCCCCTTTCATTTTAGTGTTGTTTTTTTTTTGTTTATATTATTTCCAGTTATTTTTCGTGGGCCCCAGAGTAGAAGGAGTCACAGAAAATTGCGTTACTGGCTATACTTATACATTATATTATAATAAATTCCTCTAAGTTTAGTATAATGTACATAACAACTTTGGGCGAAGAATTTGTAGAACATAAGAACTTTATATTCCACTCAAGCATTTGTATGTCAAATTTATGTTTAAAAGTAGTGAAAAAATAATTTCCTTTCCAAAGGATTTCAGTTTTTAAACACAATTTTTACTTGCGATATAGGTAATATCAAATACAAAAAAAGAAGTTGAGATAACAATCAAACATGACCTTACGATGATAGAGAATGAGAAAAAACTGGGTCCCACAGTTCTGTCAGTCTGTCTTTCTTTCCGTCTGTTTGTCTGTATTAAGGTATCAGAATCCAGATCCTAAACGGATGGGTCGATTAACTTCAAACTTGGTATGTGGCGTTTTTTGAAGACTATCCCCAGACGTTTTTTGAATTATTTTTTTTTACAAAAAATAACGGTACCTGTCATAAACCGGTTTTAGAAATCATGGTAATTTTTTTGGATAAGGTCTATCTTTAAATGAAAACCATTTTTTTTTTTTCAAAAACCGGTTTTAACGGTACCTGTCATAGAACCGTCTTTTTAAATTCTGATTTTCTCCTTCATGACTCAATCAATTTCAACAATTTTTTACATGAAAGCTTTTAATTTGCGTGATAATGTTTAGTAAAACAGTTTCTAATTTTGTTTCTTTTTTCGGGCTGTTGTGTGGTTGCAAACACAAAATTGTTAAGAATTTAAATTTTATATAGGTATAGGGTAATTTAAGAAAAAGTTGTTGATTTTATAAATTTTTTTTTTCAACGATTTTCAGAGATGTAATCGTTAGTAGTTCAAAACTAAACCCTAACCATATATTTTAAAACATATCAGGAAAGGAAGTTCTAGTAAGTAAGGGCAATCATTTTATTTTGTAACATAAGTATTCAAAAAAACTGCATGTCATTGCAAATTTTCTTGGAAACGTCCCCTCATAAATGTAGGGTAATGTGGCCGTTATTTAAAAAAAATAATAGAATTTGTATGCTCCCACAGATATTTATATGGTTGAAAATAAATAGAAAAAAATATTCTCCTAGAGTTTCATTTCATTTATGAATCCTTCATAGTCTTATACAAAATGTAAAAAAATATTATTTTTACCTAGCTGCAACTCAAAAACTATAACAAGTAATAAATTGTAAGAAAATACAATTGATAGCTTCATTAATATTAAGTTAACGAGCCAAATTTCATAATTTTTGAACAAAATTAAGTTTGGAATTAAAAACGAAACAATGTTTGGATAAAATGAAAAACTGCTGAAAAAATCGTTGTTTTCACTTAGCTATAACTCAAAAACTGTAAAAGCTAAAAAAATTTAAAAATTCCTAAAAATAGCTGTAAAGTTAAAGGTTAAAGTTTGCCAAGTTTCAAAATTTTAGAGCAAATAAAAAAGTATTGGGTATTTAATTTTCAGAAAAAAAAAATTCAAAAAAAAATTAAACAAAAATATTTGGTTTTGATATTTTTTTTTTCATAGTGAACTATTTAATGACTAACAAAAGTGTAGAATTACTTTGAACTACCAGCGCAGGTTCATACGATCCGTCGTGGATTTTATGTTCATTTCTTTTTTTCTATGACTCGTGATACCCAGAAACTCTTGTATTACCCCAAACTACTTTGGTACTCGTGTATTACCCGGGTAACCGGGTATCCCGGTATCATCAGCCCTAGTCTAAATAGACCTGAGTTGCAGAGGAAAACCAGAACAAATTCATGCAAGATTTTTTATTGCTGAATAGATTCCTTGCACGAAAGCCAAGTCTAATAAATGATACAAAGACATTTTTGAAAAGAATTGAATGGTCTATCAAAATAAGTTGGTTGCAATTTTTCACTTTTACAGAAATTCTAATCCAAAAACAGAAAAAACAAACAAATTTAAAAATGGAGGTTTATTTTTTTTCCTTTATAACTTGCAATTTGGTTAGTGACAAGGCACATCTAAAATTATGTAATAATAAAATAAAGTAGAGTATAATACTTTAATACTATCTATTTGTTTTTTTTTTTTTTTGTTAATATTACCTTATATTTGTTAATTTGCTCCATTTCCATAGGTGGCAGTTATAAATATAAAATGCATCAAAACTTTTTAGGATTTATACACGCTTTTTGAGTGGTTGCGAAAGCCACATTGTCATTTTTTAAATTTGGAGAAAAAAAAATTACTTGTTAAGAATTTCTTAAATTGGAAGAAGATCTTACAATGTTCTTAAGAGAAATCCAAATAGAGAAGAAATATAAAATGTAATACCATCAATTGTTGCAATGCAAGAATGCAGCATCTATAAAAACATATGAACATTGTCGCTTACAATTTTTTAAACATTTAACATAGAAAGGTAAACCGTTTCAGTTGTATGTCAAATACCTCCAACAGCTGATGCTGCAAAATTACATAGGATTCGAACCTTTTTGGAGAGAAAATATGATAAATCCCATTAAATGGGTTTGGAGGAAGAAAATGGATTGATGCATATTCCTTCAACTTTGCTTCCAGCTCCGCAAGATTTACTAAAGCAAGTGGTTTTGCCAAGGTAATTTCGGCTGCAGAAGTGGACATTATTCTATGGTTTTCAAAGTATGCGAAAGATGTAATTGTGAAGAAGAAAATCAAATAAAAAAAAAAATTAATTACATAATACAAAAACAAAAAATTATAATTATTAACTACACTTTTTCACATTCCTTTTTATAATTTATGAACTTACTCGTTTAGGTACACATTTATTTTGAAACTGATTTTTTTCAAACATCAAAGACATATCTTTGATCCAGTCATATTGTGTTTTTACTAGGAAAGTTTTGGGGTAGTTTTGAATTTGTTCACAACTTATGTTTTTTGGGTTGCCGAATCCGAATCAAATTTGCATACAAAATTCAATGTTTTTGCACATTTTAGAAAATTGTACACTGAAGGACTAGATTTTAGTTACAACTATGAACTTACATGTTTAAGAAAACAACATTGCCCAAAATTGTCTACATAGCCATAATAGCTTCCGAAATACGCCTCTTCAAATTTTATCAATTTTTTTTATTTATTTATTTATCTATCAAGTGCATTAACTTTCTTAGATTTAAAAGTAATAAAAATATAATAGGTATATATAATAATAATGAAATAAATAATAATTTAACTGAATTATACAAAAACTGATGAATAGAATTACAATTTGCTCAGAATCATATTTTTACAAAGATTTCTACTCATATTAAAATCGATTGCGTGCTCATATTTGTTGTAGTTTAAAGAAGCCATAGTTATTGGATCATTTAGACCGTAGTTAGTCCTATGTGAGGGAATATATAATATACTTAGTTCAATGCAATTTGATTTTTACTGAGAAGCATTTTTTCAGTTCTGAAATTTACTGAAAATGTTCAGAACAATGGCCTTACTGAATACCGATATCTTAGAAGCACCAGCAAATTTCTTCCATTATTGTATATATATTCTTCCATGTTTTTGCCCACCATCTTGAAAAAAAACACCGCTATATATTGAATTTTTTGCGGTTAAACTATATCTTGAGAAGTAATTGTCTTACAGATGTCAGTTGAGGGATAAACCATGTTGTTGAAAGCGCTGGATCTAATAAAGCTAATACCAAGAACAAACTACCTACCATAGTAAATTTATATTCTTTTTTCTATATAGTTTTTCATATTTGTAGAAAAGGTAAAATATCAGATGTCACAAATATTTTTGAGAATCTTTAAATTTTAACTTTCTATTAAAAATACAAAATTCATGTCATATTTCATAATTGCACTAGTATTTTTGAATTAGTTTCTGTAATATTTTACCTGTTGTACTGAAAATATTATAGTTTTATGCATAAAAAGGACTATAAATTAACTGCTAATAGCTAATTATCTCAATTTTTGTCTTTATTGTGATAAGCAGTTAAAAGTTAAAACATAATAATTTAACATAATCTTTTGGACAATAATTTACCAAGGTATAGCCGAATAAGGCGGTATATGCAATAAGCCGAATAAGGTATATGCAATAAGGCGGTTGTTTTTACAAGATGGTGGACCACATTTGAGAGATGTTTGTTGGTGCTTTTCAGATATCGGTAGAAAAAATGCTCCTGAGAGAAAAATTAAATTGAGAGACTCATAAATTTTGGCAAATTTTGTTTTCTTTAACTCTTATGTTCATAGTTAAAAACTGCAAAAATATTAACAATTTCGCGGTTATTTGCATTTAAGACCATGTTGCGTCTCGAAATTACCTCATATTCGGATTCAGCACCCCAAAACATAAAGTATGAACAAATTCAAAACTACCCTTAAACTTTTCTTCTAGGAACCTTATTGATCACAAATTTACTGCATTACTTATAGAAAGTAAGTAAGAAAACAATTTTAAACTGTAAAATGGTATGTATTCACTAGCGCACTTTTTCCCAAAGCTTAAATTAAAATTCATCAATTTTTAATTAATTTAAAAAAGTAGCTTTAGAGCAAAAAAGTAAGCGAAATAAAAAAAAAAATGATAGTGTTGGAGTGTCTAGGTATATTTCTGGCATTTTTTATTAAAAAAATAAATAAAAAATTAAAAAAATAAAGGTACCTACCGTACATACCGGGTTCAAAAGCCAAATTGCAAGTGATTGAGGAAAAATATTGAAAATCAATTTTGAAGAACTGTCAATATTAATAAAAAAAATACCAACCAATCTGGGTAGGAGATTTAATTGTATTCGAAAAGTGTCTACATACCATTTAAGGTTAAGGCTTTGTTTTCCAGATAATTCTTAATAACTGAAAAGCGACCAGTGTTACCATTTTCTCAAAAACGCAGTGGATTTAATAGCATTTTTTTTTGTTAAAGCATACCTGGTGGCAAGGATCATATTCCTTTTTCATTGATTCTATGGATTTACATTTTTTTAGTTTTTATTTTTAAATACAAAGAAGTTTAATACTTTTGGGTTAATAAGTTTGTTTTTATTAAGTAGGTTTTTTTTAATATAGGTATTTCGGCTAGAAATTTAGCAGACCTGTTTTTCAAGAATTTTTATGAACAATGGCGAGTTTCAAAAGGCTATCTTAGCGGTAGATTTTCAGTGCTGAGTTAACTCGTAGTAAATTCAGGGCGTGAAAACCATATGTGAAATTTTGTTTCCAAAAGGCGAAAACTAACAATTACGGTCAAAAAAACAGAATTCTTTCGAAAAACTTATTTATGCTGCAATTTAAAAGGAATTATAGATGAGAATAAGGTACATCAGGAAGGACCAACAGACCTCGTAGGAAAAAACATCCGGAGTTAACTCATCAAAATTGTTAACTAACTAATAAGTTAACTCGGGCTTAACTTTAATCTCGCACTCAAAAATTGAATCTCAGAAGACTAATAATTTGAAAAACAATGATTTTGGTATTCCTGGTTTTCAGCGAACTTAACTAATCACTTCCAGTTTCAGCTTCATTTTCGTATTTATAGGGTTCTTATGATCATAACACCTTCACGCTCAGCAAGTTAATGATTCGGTTCAAAAATATATTTATCTTAATATATGTCGGTTTGTTATTTAAATCTAAAGTAGGGCCAGGGATCTTCAGAAATCAATTAAGTTTACTATGAGATTTTGTATATTATAGGTATTTATAATCAATGCAATGGGTACACAATACAGTCCACACTATAAGTTAAAAAAAAAAAAAAAACAAGTTGTTCCTTAACATTAAAACTAACCGACCATATACATATTTTTTATTTTAAAGACACTTAAAATAAAGATCACTTTGAAGAATATACTAATTTTTTTTAACCAAAAAAACACTATATTTATCATTTAAAAATATATTATTTACCATATATTTTGCTATTTCACTTGCCAAAATATTTCTTTACTGAATATGAGTATGCAATTTGGAATTTGTAATTGGTTAGCACTTTTGTAATTTTTGTCAAAAATCGAATTTTCACTTATTGTTTTTAATAAACAATTTCTATTAATGTTAAGAACATCATACATATAACTTAATTTTACACATTACAAATCTATGTCAATACATCCACATATTGTATATTAATTATTAACTATATAATTATTAATTATTGACGATACATAATTAAAACCGCAATTAAACAACAAAACACCGACACCCCAACCGTTCTTTATGGCGAAGCCTCGTAAACTGACTGTCGGATGATGCCTAACGAACGTTAGACCCCACAGAAACAATAATAACTATTTGTGTGTATGCGACGCAGAAAGTGGTTCGGTCTCCGACGACTCAGTTTGTGCAGCAAGCAGCAAGCCGTAGCATAAGCGCACACAAAATTTAGAGCTCCAAGAATCCAGCAGAGATAGACCAGCAATTTGCAAAGAGAGAAATGATGTGCGGTGGGCCATTCCGAATCTACATTTGTATTGCACAGGCACACACATGGACATGACACCATCCCCTTAAGGGAGTGGAACAACGGCGAATTATTATACAGGTTTCATTCGGTAAAAAGGGTTTATTGATGATGGCTAAGCAAAGCATGTGCTCTGTGTTTTGTTTTGTTTTTACCCCCATACCAAGGCAAGTTCTTCAAAGAGAAATTGCGTACTTACTCTCATTATTAATCAATTTTTTTTTGTTCTCTTTGGATACCAAATTGGTTTATTGTTGGGGTGGGTTAGGTTTTTTTTTCAAAGCCTCTTTTGATTACCGGCTTTTTAATTGCAGTTATACCTCTCTTTGAGAATAGAGTGACAGGCGCTGCACACATGGTGAGCTGAAGGCAATAATAACATTCAATTGGAGAAACTTGGGTTCTTTTAATATAAAAGCCTGAGTCTGCATGTATCAAATTGAAAATTTATTGAAGTTTGTGTGTTGGCTCATTTGGTATGTCGGTATCGGTACATAAAAATTCAAGGAGAAACAAAATAAAACAAGAAATGCTTAAGAGTTTAAGAAACTGTACATTTTCTCTTTGAACTCCTTATTGTTTTCGAGCAGTTCTCTTTATGCTTTATTTATGTTTGGTTCAAAAGAATGACATTATTTAGTGTTGATCTAGTTTCTAGTTTATGATAAATAATAACAAATTAATTAATACATACCTACATTCAAACTCAATTTAAGATTGAAAATAGGCAGGTACTATGCTTAAACATGGTTCTTTTGATAAGTTTTTGGTTTAGGTTAATGCTTTGTCTATATGTATTTATACATATTTTTATTTCGATAAAGGTACGAGTATATACTATTTATAATGTGTATTTACACATACAAACATACATTCATTATATTAAAAATACATTTCTATCAACAAAATTGAGATAAAAATCAAACTTGAGATTACGATTATAGATAATGCTGAAAAAGTGGGTCTGAGAATTCTGTATCAGAAGTCAAAGCCTAAATGTTAGGTTCAATTTACTTCAAACTGTCTGGGGTCTCGAAAGACTATTCAGTGACGTTGCTGAAATTATGTTTTTTTTTACAAAATTAACGATATATGTATATACATATATTGATATTAGTAAAATAGATTTTTCTCAAAAACGGCTTCTACAATTTCGATATAAGAAATGATGTGCATTTTTTCGATTTCAAGATGTTTATTAAAATAGAAGCCATGAATACAATAAATTACACTATCCCAGACCTCTTCTCTCCTCGGATACCATGCGAGCTGGGGTCTATTTTTACCGAGGAGGTAGGAGAGGGTACAAAAGTAACAATTTGTATACCTATTTTGTGCTGTAACTTTAAAACCAAAATACCTACATAACCAAACAGAACAACGCGTATATTGATAAGTGGACATTTAGCTATCCTTAAATACTAATTTGCCTTTTGACTTTCTATGTTCTATGAAACCATGCTATGTAAAAGAGGTGAAAGTCGAATGTTACAATAGTCCTTTCCATTGTACCAATTGTAACACGATGAAAGGACGGTTGTAACACCATATAAATGTAATAGAGTAAACGATAAATACAGACTCAAAATTAAAAATTTCTTACGAGGTATTCCATTAGGTTAATGAACTCCGATTGCATCCATTTTGATTTATTAGCAGCTTCAATACTGACGATGGATCCTCCTTTTGTATTTCCGGATAAATGGCTCCGAATTGTTTTTTTTTTACGATTTTTGTAATGAAATTTCTTGGTTTATGCACAGAAGTTGTAAGACCCGTTTAATCGATGTTAAATATATCTGACTGAAATTCACTGATCTTACTGATGCAGTTTTCGTTACAAACGTCCACGTCCAGAAAATGTTACAAACGCCCACATCCCTTTTTTTATATAAAAGATTCGATTGAAAAAAAAACTATTGAGTCGATAATAGGAAGATTAAGTTCATTAAGTTCAGAACAAAATCAACTTTAGTAAGACCGCTACCACTTTATTAAAAAATAATTGTTTGACGTAAATAAATTGCAAAACTCGCCAAAAAAATTTAACTTTTTCATACAAATTTTACGTTTTAAGCTTTATGTTACACAATTCAGTACTTTGTCATTTAAATTTTTGTGGGTGCATTCACGACTAAATTTCAAAGAATTCTACATTTAAAAATGAACGCATACGTTCCCAGGTTTTTGTCAAAACTCAATGTTACAACCGTGCCACGTTACTTTCGTACCCACTCTCCCCTACAATGGCAAATTCGATCTAATCGAATCTGCACTTATATTTACCGTTTTTTTGAATTGGAAAAAGAAAACAAAAATTAAAAAAAAAATTGTATTTTGAAGATGTACGGCAGGTACGAATATCTCTAGAAGATACGAGTTAAGGATACTGCTTACTGTAATCGGTTACAAAATGTTAACACAAATTACAAATAAACAAGAAAAAAGGGCTCAGTGCGACCTTTACATAGTAGAAACTTCTATCTTACTCGTACATTGGTGCCCTTGGAAACTGCCCTTAGTAACTAGATATCATTAAACCTGTTTGTTGTTGAGCTATTTGAGTTTTGAACAATTTTTTTAAGTTTTATTTATATTTAAGCAAGACAGTCAGTTGGCTTTCATTGAAAGCGTTATGAGTCATAAGCTTCTGCATAATATTCCAAATCAGTATTTGTTATCAAAATACCTATCACAAAACACGATAGAAGAATTTGATTAGACTTTTTTTTGAAGTTTTTTCGTTGAAAAAAGACTATGAACGCTTTCAAAAACTACGCTTATAAAAAAACTACTAAACTACTCACGGCTCTTCTCTGTCAAAGAAAATTCACTTGGAACTGACTATTGATTTCGTATTTTTTTAGAAAATAGCCCCCGACACGACGTGAAATATGTAGACCCCCACTTCCGTACGGGTTTTTTCAGGTTGACACAATTTACACGCTATAGCCTTTTGTTATATCTTTTGCAAATGACCCTGTATGAAACAATGATGCATATTGATTGCAATATAAGAATTACATTGCAGAATATTAGTTATTTTAAAAATTTTAAAAGAGAAAAAAATCATAAAACAAAATTTTAAAAATCGGAGCTGTTGCTGGAAGAGTATTTTATTACTGGCAGTTTTAACTGTGAGTATTGCAAGATTTACAAACACCCACTTTAATTGAAACCAATTAATGAAGAGTTTCAACCTCTTTTTCTTCATCTCCCTCCTTATAATGTACAACAAAACGAGTATGGAGAAAAAACGAAAGTAACCGAATAAACAACAACAAACTTGTGTGGGCTAGTAAAAATGCTAGTCGGTTTAATATACGTTGATAAACAATGAAACTCGCTCTAGGTTTAGATTTATCATGTGGCAGCTTGGCGTTATGCGTAGTGCATGTCCTTTGTAATCGCCAGGTCTATGGTTCGAACCCAGTTCGGGCATCAG
This sequence comes from Meliscaeva auricollis, assembly GCA_948107695.1. NCBI lineage: Eukaryota > Metazoa > Arthropoda > Insecta > Diptera > Syrphidae > Meliscaeva > Meliscaeva auricollis. The sequence continues at coordinate 42,608,228 of OX403618.1, forward strand.
TTCTCCAAATAATTCGAACATACATCGACTTAGCACCACTAATAGAAGATATCTGATGATCGGTAGCTATAATTTCAGACTATGAAATTAGTGGTAACACACACAGGTTATTGTTGTTGTTCCAATCAAACCCTTAATGTTAAATGACGGAATAAGGCAGCATAACTGAGATTATTATAATGATTTGATTTAAGTATGCAATTAATTTTATAGGGAACACATTAAAGATTCATAATCTGTCAAATACTCATTTTTGCAAAAAGTGGTCTTACGTTATAAGAAGTATAGTTACCAATACATAACTTGACATTGTATAGTAAATAAATTTATAGATACCATTGATTGATTATTATTATAGAGGTAAATATAGTATCGCACTGCGACCTATAAGATCTATTGTGCCCACCATAGGTGAAAATATTATTTCGGACACAAAAACTTTGAAAAATAGTGGGTATACCTATATATACTAATTAAAAAATATCCTTTTGTTTTAAACATAGCAAAACTTTTAACTCAAATAACTTAAACATAATATTTTGCAAGAATCTAATATTTTACCCCATTTTGATCGAACTCACTAATTTAGGTCTGCCTGTCAGTCTTTCAAAAGTAAACTTTTGATGGTTATATTCAGTAAAAATGTTTTTTAACTTTCGAAGTTATTTTATGCATCCTTTTTCATCCGTATATCGTTTCGTTCGTTACTACTATCGAGATATTCTTCCTTCATCGGACAACACAGATAAAATGAACACATCCACTTTGGATTTTTGAGTAACAAAAACATATAAAGAAGAAGAAAGAGAGGCGGGGGTTGTCTTCTTTTCAAGAAAGTATAAGAAGATGAAGGAAACTTTTGCTGAACTTAATTAGTGTTCAATCAACAACAAGTATCCTATCACCATGGCTATATAAGAAAACAGGATACGGCAATGGCCAGGGTATTGGTATTGTGGTATTGGTCAAGAAATGCACATATGGCAATATCCTCTGAGGATGTTTAAGTTTTGCTTGCGAAGATTGTTTCTTTAAATTTGAGAAAATATTTTTGAAAATTATAATGAACTTCCAAGAAATCCTTGTAAATACATTACGGACAAGACAAGACTCTTGGTTTACAGTTCAAAAGCTATACTGTGTATATTGTTACACTTTGAAAAACATTCTTTAATATGATTTTCTATATCACATACATCTTACTTACATATTATATACATATTATGTACCTATATTCGATACACACATTATCTGAAGATTCATATTTTGAACTTGCCTACAACCTACAAGATGAAATGTCATACACTAATTAATAATACAAAAAAAAAAATTCAAACAAAATTTCGTTCGGCTTTATGTCGATACGTACCTACTCCTTTTTATATTATGGGTAGCGAGAATATTGGCGATTTTATTGGTGAGAGGGGGTAATTATCCAGTTTTGTCCATTTTCCCTCAGAAAGCTTAGATGTCACATTTTGTCTCTGCAGTCTTATGTATTTATTTTTTTTTTTTTTTTTTATAAAGAACTATTGTAGCTATACAAAAACGAAGTTTATGCTACATAAAAGCATTCAAATAGACGTCTATGTACCCAGCCCCGAAATTTCGCAAGATTAAAAAAAAATCTATAGTTTTGTACTAGTTTTTCACAGTTTTGTACAACCCAAACCGGATTTTGTATAAGCTTGGATTCTAAGCTAGAGCTTATTGAAAGTGCCGGGTCGGTTACATATGTCCCCAGCCCGGCATATCCTAAATCAACAAAAATTAAATGCAGATCTGATCCCCGAGTTTTGTACAGTTTTGTACTAGAAAAAAATTTTAACAAAGTTAATTGTTTTAACAATTAAAGCCAAACATGTCCCCAGCCCGGGCATCCAGCCAATATACATATATGGCAATATCAAAATATAGTTTTAACAATCAAACCCGAGTTTTGTACAAGCTTACATTTGAAGATACAGCTTAGACAAGATTTGGGATTTTGCCGGGCTTGGGACATAATATCCCCAGCCCAGCATATCCCAAATCAAAAAAATTGCAAATGCAGATCTGAAAAACGAGTTTTGTACAGTTTTGTACAACAAATTATCTAAATTTTGATTTTGTGAGCCTAATGGCTTAAACTGATGTGCAGCAAGTCTGCACGCATCTATGCATGCAGCGATGCACACGAACCACGTGTGCATAGTTTCAGATATTTATGATGCATAGTTATGTCAAATCAAAAATGACAGCTGTCAATTTTTCATTATTTTGTTGAAAAAAAAAATACAGCGGCGGCGCGGTGGAACTAAGTTTAATGTTTAATTAATATCTTAAAAGATGGATTTAGAAACCAACAAAGAACAAATATTAATGCTTCTTGCAGTGTTCGAAAAATACACCAAGTTACTGCAGTTTCATCTGGTTTCGCAAATAAAAACATCGAGGCCGTGGACCCGATTTATTTATAGTGAAAATGAAAGGGAGCTCACGGATTTTTCAACAAATTATTAATAGTGATAAAAAGTAAGGATCACGACGAGTTCCGCAAAGCAACGAGGATGGGAGTAAAGGAGTTCAGTTTGCTCATTACTTTTGCTATATCCAGCTAGCTTCGTCACAGAGAATCTGATTCATCAGGGAAGTTGTTCTGAAAAAAAAGAATCGAAGTCGGAGAGAAAAATATTTATTTTTTAATAGTTGTGCATAACTTACCGGGAAAGGAATTCTTCAAATTTTGTATCCCTTAAAAAGATATTCTTATAAGAAGAACTAGTTTTATCGTATAAGAATTTATTTTCTTTCACTAATTCGATCAATTTTTCTTCCATTTTCAAAACAAAACAATTTTTTTTTTTAAAGAATGACAGCTGCTTATGTCAATATGAGTAATGCCAAATATCTACCAATTATTTAAGGTTTTTTTCTTTTGTGTTTTGGGTGCAATGATGCTGCGCAGCAAATTTAGGAATAGAGATATCGTGCAGCGTTGGGCTGCATGCAGACTTAGAAAAAAATTGCTCCCATAAGAACCTGTGTAAATTAATTTCGCTGCATGAAAAAGGCTGCACATCTGTTTAGCCCATGTAATGTAATGAAAAATGTAATGTAAAAAAAACTCGCGTTTTTTCATATATTTTGCCTTTTTTGGAGTTGAGTTAACTTGCTTGCGAGCCTTTCCTTACCAATGCTATTGGATTTTAGTTCATGGTCTAGTATAGGAAACAAACTAAAAAACTTTCCATTCAACAATTCTTGTTTCTTGAGCAGAATCACTCTAAAAAAAAATAATTCAATGGGTGCATTAATTGTGTTAAATAATATTTATAATAACTAGGAGGGTTCTCAATTTCCCGACAAGTCACATTTCTTGTTAAACTATGGAGACCTAGTTAATTGATAAGATACATAGGTACTATTTCGATCACTTAGCTTTTCTGTATGAAGCTTTAACAGGGTGTACGTTGACGGTTTGAATGTGTCAAAAGTTCTGTTTCTCTTTATGTGACATTCAACGATTTTGTAGTATGTATATGTAGTATGTAGTATGTAGTTCTCCCCTTGTCGGCGGAAATGTACACATGGAACGATTTTTCTAAAACGATCTTCTCTTCTTCTTCTACTCGTTTTTAACTGTTATTCGTTACTAATCAATGCCTTTGCAGCAATTCATTGATTTAAGCAATTTTTATTTGATTTCTATTACAACGTTTACATGAAAAATTGAATGGTCGATTTGGATTTTGAAGACAGAAATAGCAAGATTCTACTCCATTGAGCGAGTGGAATCAAGTCCTTTTAAACTCATTTGCACTCGATCCAGGTTTCCAAAAGAGTTAAAATTTAATCAACAGCAGCGTTTTTTATCCTTATGCTCTAATCTGGATTAAATCATTAAAATAAACCGATGTGGATCAAAATGGTGACATTTTTGTATATCTATTGCTTTTCTAAAGTAGATCCTAGTGTTTGTTTATTTGGCAATAAGCTTGCATCTCTTAGGGAAGAGTGGATTAAAATGACCCCCTAAGGAAAAGGTCCTATATCTCGGTAAAAAACTACATTTTGCATAACAATGTTAATCAGTACAGTTTTTTGCTTTACAATTTTTAAAAATTCCAAAATATATTTAAAATTTTTAATTTTAAAAATCTCTTTAAATTCGACTGATCAAAATTGCCAGGTTAAAATACCATCTGGTCTGCTAAGTGTGGTTTTTGTCAGCCACCTGGTCAGCAAGTTTCCGAAGCCTGATGCACGAGTTCCTTTTTTTCATTTGCTTGTAAAGGTGGTCTTAAATCACCCCAGACCCTTCTGTAAGACATTTAAAATTTTATTATTATTGGTTAGGGTGGGTATATTAAACTCAAAATTTTTTAAAAGCTCTCTTTTCGCCCATTTCCATTTTGGGACGATATTGAGACTTTTTGAGTCCTCCCTTCAGGACTGTCTGTCGGTAAACTTTTTTTTTCCAATTACTTTCCTTTTAAAGAAACTAGAAATGCGGTAAGTATAAAATGGCTCACTATGCCATTTTACCCGAGTACCAAAGAGGCCAATTTGCTCGTTTAATTTTTTTTTTATTTAATTTTTAATACTGACAAAACTGAAATAGTTCTTGGACAACTAATTTCAGTAAATTAATAAGAAATACTTCATACATACATGCATTTACCTACTGCCTTTTAAGAAACTCATTTTTTTTGTAGTTTTTTGTCAATAAATTTTTCAAAAAAATATGTATTAGGTCTAGTTTTTGAGACAGGTAGAAAAATTTTGACCTGTCAAACTTTAAACAATACCTTGAAGTTGCTAACATTTCATATTATGTCGGTGACACCAAATAAACTTAAGATTTGTGCTCAGAGACCTTCTAATTCTGTTCGTTTCTACGATTTCTAGCCAGGGGCTATTTTACCTTGGTGGGCCATATAAGGCCACGTCCCCCTACTTATCTCCTTATCGGCCTTCAAAAGCCATCTGCGTTATTGGATCATTTAAATAGGTCCCGATAGAGAGCAGGATCACCTGTTAATTTTGTTTTACATAGTTATTTAAATGATCTAGATCCAAATATATATAAAATGGATCATAAAAAGCAGCTTTTTATTAAAAATAAAATGCACGACTGGATCGCACGTACTTGTCAAATCTGTTGTGGACGTTAAAGCTTCTTATATAAAGTTATTAAAAATAAATAATTTTATAAGAAATAAAAACAAATTAAATTCATTACTAAAATGACATAAACAAAGCCTTGTTTTGAGGTCTCAACTAAGTATGCCATTTGATTTGATTGAAAAAGATTAATTTTTAGAAAAAAAATTTGAAAATCGTTAGAGCCGTTTTAAAAAAAAATAATTTCCTAAATATAGAAATGCTCAAAGCTTGTTTAAAAATAAAGTTGGTATGCCATTTTTAAGACAACATTATTGCACATCTAAAACCAAAATTTCAAAAAAATACAGTGACACGTTTTCGAAAAATTGATTTTTCAAAAAAAACAATTTGAAAGATTTTTAAAAAATCCAAAAACTAGTTTTTAGAAATTTTTATGTCAAATAATTTTAAAATTGTTAATGAGTTTCCGTATACAAAAAAAAACTAAAATTGTTTCAGTCGTTTAATTTTAAGTGAATGTCAAAAATGAAGAAAACGGTTCTATGGGAGGTACCGTTAGTAGAATTTTTACAAACATTTCTTTCATTCCAAAAGTATGAACCGGCTAACAAAAGCAGACAAAAAAATTTTAATCAAAACTGTTAGAGCTGTTTTTGAAAAAAGTTAACTTTTCCTTAATTTTTATATGGTACCGTTAGTTTTAGTTCTAAAAAAATTGCAATTTCTCCCCCAGGGAATCACCAAAGATTCTTTAACCACCAAGTTTCAAGAAAATCGGTTGAGCGGTTTAGGCTGTAGCTTCAGGTATTCACAAACAGACAGACAGACACACGGACAGACAGAATTGTGAGACCCACTATTTTCACATTCTCTATCATCGTAATCACATGTCTGATTGTTATCTCGAGTTCGATTTTTGTTACTTGCACTATAGTACCTATGTATATCGCAAGTAAAAATTTAAAAAACAAATTAATGAGTTAAGTTAATACCCTTTACAAAGCTAAGAAACAAGAAAGCGAAGTGCAAACTATCAAATATAACCAACAAACAATCAGGTTTCAAACGATGTCAACAAGAGACATAGTGAACAAGAGAGATTTCGAATACCAATCGCTTCATTTATGTTGTAGTTATGTACAATGTGCATCTAAAAATAATCGTTTGTTCTGATTTATTGATGCTAATTGCTTTACTACAAATCTCGCCTGTGCATTCCACTATCATTTATCCTGCATTATAAACACATGCTCGTTTCATAAAGAACTTCGAAAAAAGCAAGGAAAAATTAAAAACGATAAAAAAGATGATAAATACATGAAAATACTTGATTATAACAAAATTATAATGGGCTACCTCATCAAGGTCTTCGGATTATTCTCTATTTCATTGGCAGCTCATGAGGCAACTCCAATTCAGACCAAGTCGGACCAGGAGAAGTATCTGCAGTTTCTTGGAGCTTAAACGGAGATCATGGTGTTCACGCCCACATGCAATTATAATGTGGAATTTCATATTAAATTTATTTCCCTTCGAAGAGATTGTAGCAGGGAAATGAGAACATTATTTATATGCACCAGCGAATTAGTATTTTTAATCGTATTTTTCTTTTGATTCCTCCTTTATTATTATGGTGTTGGTATGTTAGTATTCTGTTTGTATGTATTAATGTTTATGTTGAATAGATACATATAAAATGTATGTGGTGGATGTAGAATTAGCTTCAGTGGGCAATTATTTGCAAAAAAAAATCGAAACATCCTCCAGAAAAATATCAATAAATCAATAATTTGATTTATGATTTTAATTGATTTGGAGCAGCTGAAGTTTTAATGTTGTATTTAAAAGAATTTTGGGCTAATTAAATGGTTAAAACATGTATCTGACTAATTAGTAAGCATTTTTTACCCTGGTTTCTGTGCATATTCTGCAGGAAGTTTGCTATATCAATTCTAAAAAGATTGTTACCAAAAATAAAAAGCAAAAAGTAGGTTTTATATAGCTGGTACATCCATGGAACTTTATGTATTTCTTTATTCTTAAAATAAGGTGCACCACGCACGTACAAACATGACACTCTTGACTTTTGCCAAAAAAGTCTGAACTTAAGTTCAGTTCAGTTTGTCTATGAACGGAAAATAATTTGACATTTCAGTTGAAATATTTTAAAGCATCTACTTTTGTGCATTTACATTGTACTGTGTTTGAAACAGAACTTTTATTTTTCAAAGCTATACAAAATGAATCTATTGATTGTAAAAACGAAATTATTTATTAACATTTCCATTGAGTTTCACTTCAGTAGTTATTTTTGTTAAAAAATATGTGTTTACACTCATAAAAATTGTCACCACATGTCTTAATTTATACTTTGATTTTCAAATTTTACATATTTATTTTTCTTTGAACTTTTATTTTCGTCATATGTCTTGTTTATTTTGTTTGTCTATTTATGAACCTACACACACGGAGAATAAAAAACGAACTTTTGCAATAGAATATTCCCTTCTTGCTTATATAATTTTTAAATATGAATTACATTTTGTAAACTAAACCAAAACAATTTCAAACACATAATTAGTAAAAACACATCAAAGAAAACAAAGTTCAATTCGAACGTACAGCAGATTTGCTGCTTTCTTCACATACATACTCAACTGAATTTTCAGATGAGAAATTCCCATCTGAAAATCGTAACTAAATGTCAAACGTAACTGAAAGTCATCTAACTTTTTGTGACATTTGACCAATCAGAGCCTCTCAACTGAACTGAACTGAATGTTCTTTAACCCGGCCATTCTACCTACTTCGGATAAATAATTTAATAAGAAGATATAGTTTTTTTTGTATAACTGCAATATGAAATAAAAGTTGTAAAATGATTTTGTCCCAAATGTCTTGAGAACAAAAATCAATTTTTGTCACACATGTGTCAACAGCTTTGGGACTTTGGACCAGCTATAGAGGATGGCATTCTGCGTCGGTCCCAAACAAAAAATTCATAAATTAATTATTCTGGTCTATATTTTTATTCTATATAAAATCAAATACAGAATACAGAAGAGAACAAAAAACCACAAAAGTATGGTTTTGTCTCAAAAAAGAACTACGCTTTTTTATGTGGTTTAAACTTGAAAATTTTTAGAATTTTTGAAATTGATTTTATTTTCTTAAATTTTTTTTGAATTTTTATTCAAAAATTTTATAATATTAAAATTGTTCGAAAGATAAAATTGAAATGCCAAATACGTGAAAAAAATTATTTAATTTTTTTGAACAAAATATCGTGAATAAACATGTTAATTTTTTGTTGCAAAACCCTCGACCATAACGGCACTCTTCTATTAGTCTTTGTTGAATCAACCAAAGACATCAATAAGTTTTTGGTCCCATTCTGTCATTGTTTGTTCCATCATCTTATCTTATTTTAATACTTTAGCTTAGTAAATCCCGGTCTAAGAACTCACAATAATTTTTTTATGCAGTTCCATACAAATTAGTAGATTTTTTAACCACTCCTAATATCGAATTCTTCGTATTCTAAGATTATTTCTACCAGCCGGCCGCTTACTTGGCATAAAAAAAGAAAATTATTTTCGATCTTCATACACAAGATAAAAATACGTCCCGAATAGCCAAAACATTGAATTGTTCACGTAAAATCCTCTATAATACCATTATATGATATGAGGACTGAAAATTAAATTCGTAGGACACTATCTCACAAAACTTCGATACGAAGTTGTATTACCCTTATGGCGGGAGTAAAGGAAGAATTTTTTGGGTGTTGATGGGTTTATTCATAAATGCAGAAAATCTGCGCTCAAAGGAACAATCGCAGTTCTTTTTTCATCCACTTATACTTGCACTTACAATGTACAATAACTTAGAATGCGTCCATAACCGTCCAAGAAAACTTTTTTACTTGCTCTATAGGGCAAGTATTGGTTTCGTGTCAAAAAAAAAATTGAGGTTTTAATCAAAACCAACATTACGATGATGGAGAAGTCCGAAAAAGTGGTCATGCCGTTCGTCGGTCTGTGCGTCTGTGCGTCCATCTGTACACTTCTTGACTGCCCAAACGCGTGGACGGATTTTCTTCAAATTTGGTACAAATGATTTTAAAGTAATTTCGAAAGTTGTTTTTTTTTGTTTTTGAATATCTCGCCTAGAACTAATACGTCCCATATAACGGTTTTGAGATATTGGGTTTTTCTCGAAAATGGCGCTAAAGATTTTGTTAAAAATTTGTGTATGTATTATGTTGAGTGATTACAACAAAACTGCATTTTTAGTTTTTCTCAAGAAAACTCGAACATCGGAGAAACAGCGTTGCCGTTTTTTCATCTTGAACATCTCATAAGCGGTTAAAGCGATTTTAACTTAAACTTTTGCACAAATATTTCATTATAACCTTAAAAAATCTAATTAAGTTTAAAAAAAATATAAGTATTAATTAAAAACTAAAAAGTTAAAATTAGTTTTATTCTTTTTACACATATTCCACTTTTCTTGTAAAAATATATAACTCAAGCTAAACCCTATATTTTGTTAATTTCTAACTTAATAATTTATTTTTATAAACCTTATATAAGCGGTTTAAACGTCTATAGTAACTTTAACCCAAAGAGCAAGTACGTGCGATCCAGTCGTCCATTTTATTTCTACACCTGATGTAGGAGAAGGACTCAGCGGAGCCAGGGTCGATTCGAAGAAAGCACGAAAACTCGGGGTGAGAAAGTCTACTTAACACCAACAAATTTAGCTTGTTTTTATATATTCTTTTATTAAACTTTCTCTTAAAACTAACAACAGGTTATTTCATATAAATTATACAATACAATACAATTTCAAAACCTTCTCTACTATAACAATATATTTCATATAAATCTAGCTTGGAAATTATATTTCCCGACCGTCCGCTTAGGCTTCGGGCAAACTCCCCTAAATTGGAAATTATATTTCCGGTCCGCCCGAAAGGGAAAGTTCCATCCGTCCGCTTGGGGAAATAATATTTCTGGCAGTGCGTTCAAGCTGCAGGCAAACTACCTTATAATGGAGTTTATATTCCCACCGTCCGCTTACGCTTTAGGCAAATTTTACTTGCAATGGGGGGGGGGTAAATTTGAAAATGAATCGAACTAATATTCCCGTCCGTCGGCTTATTGCTTTGGGGTTTGGACAAGTTTGTATTAGTAAAGAGGGATAGAGGTGGAAGGAAAGATAGGGCCGAAGCCAAAAATTCTATTGAAACACTTCTCTGATAATAAAACGATTTTCAACAGGGACGCTCCAAAAATAGATCAACAGGGACAGCAAACGACGCCATATTTCTTGCCACTCTTTTGACATTTCTCTTTAGTAAGGTTTGCCATTTTATGATGGATAGATATACGAGCCAACAACGATCCGAAATTATTAAAATTTACTACCGAAATTCGGAGTCAGTGGCCTCAACGTTAAGAGCGCTACGTCCAATTTATGGTCGCCATAATCGTCCTAGCAGATCAACAACTGAACGTCTAGTGGATAAATTTGAATCCACAGGTACAGTACAAAATGATCCCGTGCCAGTGAGACAAAGAAGTGCCCGTAGTGTCGAGAATATTGCTGCCGCTGAGGCTTCAGTTGTAGAAAGCCCAAATGTGTCTCTCACACGTCGTTCTCAAGCATTGGGCATCTCTGTGACGTCGTTGTGGCGAATTTTGCGAAAAGGTCTTGGCCTACATCGCAACAAGATTAGATTGACGCAAGAACTGAAGCCGCTTCACCACCAGAAGCGTCGTATGTTCGTGAATTGGGCTGAGCAACAACTTGAAAATGATTCAGATTTTCATCGAAAAATCATCTTCAGCGTTGAGGCTCATTTCTGGCTGAATGGCTTCGACAATAAACAAAATATGCGGTATTGATCAGGCAGCAATCCACACGTACTCCATGAGTCATCATTGCATCCTGAAAAAAATACGGTTTGGTGTGATTTATGGGCCGGCGGCGTTATTGGGCCGTACTTCTTCCGTGATGATCAAGACGGGCACGTTGCTGTGAATGGGGATCGCTGCCGTTCAATGATAACCGAATATTTTTGGGGCCAATTGGATGATATGGACTTGGAGGACATGTGGTTCCAACAGGACGGTGCCACAAGCCAAACAGCGAATGTCACAATCAATTGGAAGCCATGTTTGGAGAACGTGTTATCTTACGAAATGGTCCAGTCGCCGCCTCGGTCGTGCGATTTGACGCCGTTAGACTATTTCCTGTGAGGCTACGACAAGTCTTTGGTCTATGCCAACAAGCCAGCGACGATTGATGAACTTCGTACGAATATCGAACCTGAAATTGCATCAGTATCCGGCGTTTTATGCTTGAAAACCGTCGAAAATTGGGTTCAGCGTCTGGACTTCTGCAAGCGTGCCCGTGGTGGCCATGCAAAAGAAAGCGAGTTCCATACATTCTTTACAGGAATAAAGAATTTCATTGATATCCAAAACCGTTTTTGTTTTATTTAAAAAAAAACTTTTGTAGCGCTCTTATTGAAAAACCCTTTATAATAAATACTCATAATACTTTCGGTATTAACTAAATGTGACTTATAAAACTAAATGTAAAAAGTACATATGATAACAGATACACCATTTGTTTATTGTGTTCTGTAGAGAAATAACACAATAATAAAAAGTTGCGTGGGATCCTCGAAGAAGGCAACGGTTGTTGACGCTTCTGCTGCTTCGGTGTGATTCTTTTGTTGCTCTTAGGCTGGTAGCGAACGCGTAGTAGTGGTCGGGTCGGTTAAATATGCTGGTGGCAATAATATTGTGTAACTTCGTTACAATTTTGTATTGTTATAAATCAATTTTGTAAATCTATTTTTGGACAAAAAAAAAAAAACAGACAGAAGGTATTCTGAGATCTCAGTTTGTTTACGAGCCGACTCGGATTTCGGACGTTAATGGTCAAGCGGAAAACATTCTAGACTTGTTTCTTACCTCTGACCAGCTGTAAAGAGGTGATCATTGTTAAAGAAGTAAGATTTCGATATTATAAATTCAACCCCACTGAAAAAAAATAGAAAAAGTTCAACGAGTTGGAAAGACCGGTGACGCTTATATCCGAAGAATCAATTTTTTGCATGACTAAAAAATGCATGAAAAAAAAAATGTTTTGTCATTTGTCACAAACATTCAGAATACCCACTCCATCCACTGTTAAACCGCTTGTCTTCAATATTAGCCCTCTGAAGAAGGCTCAGAAAGTTTGCTGCTAACTTTACGTTGCCAGAAAGTGTCATGGTTCCTCCCGAGCGCACATTCTTTCATGGGACGAATCTTCTTTCGTATTCGTGCTGTGGCATGAGTTCTGAAAGAACTTGGCATACACAAAGAACTTGCTCGTGGTTTCCATGTTTTGTCGTGTAATGGATTGCTAACGGGCAGCAATCGCTGTTGGCGAAAAATGTTGATATTCTCGTGTTAGTTTTCTTTTAAATGTACGCCATGTAGGGGAATGATCGAAGGCTAGCAATTCTCATTTCTGCAGACGTTGTTTTTTTGTTCTTTAACACACATACGTTATAACAAGCGTAACTAATTGCGCTCCTTTATGGCACATGTTTACGCTTTCAAGAATCAACACGTAATAAATGTTCGGAATAGGACATAACGCAAACGAACAAGTTCAGCGAGCAGCAGATTATCGTTAAGCGGCATATACGCACGTCAAAATCTCATCCAGCACGACTCTCTCGTGCTGGATGAGAGCAAAAATTTCAAAATTTTTGATTTTTCTTCAAACATGTACGCTGGTATTGGACATACATGTGTCATTTTTACACTCCCCCATGCCTGATGAGATTTTGACGTATGTATGCTACCTTTAAAGAGTTTTTTTTTTTTTTTTATTTATTTTATTTTTCAATAATTCCTTGTGTGTTTTTTTGACTTTTAATGTTTGCTTTTAGAATATTGAATATTGGACTGCTTAGTCTAAGTCTAGTGTCCCCGGTTAATTACCTTGACAATACATTACACTTTCTGTTATTTTGTTCATCGGACAGATTTTAGTTGCCTATAATATTCCTTCACACTTTATACATGCAAGCTCGCGGTTGCAATATTTTTGAATGTGACTACTTCAACGTTGGTAACGGAGGCTTGAAGGCCTTTTTGAACAGTAATGCCGGCATTACTCTACACAATGGCACAATATTTTCGGTTTGCGCAATATATTGAGTGATATTAAAAAAGTTTAATATTTTTTTCTAATTTTGCATACTCAATATTTATCGTTTCCACAACAAGGCAGACAAGATAAGGAAAGAGACATAGATATATTGCGCAGTAATATTGATATCGCACCATATTTTTTGACAATATTATTGCTCGAAAATATTGTGTCGTGTAAGATGGACATAAGGGTGGCCAGTCTTGCAACTTTTCTCACATACTAGTGTCACTGTGACAGATCTTTATTCTATTAAGGCTTTTATTTAAAAAAAAACTTCTAAACGCCTCAGCTACGGACTGCTTGGCATCTGATACATAGAATCACAACACCTTTCCAAAAATACCAATCATTTTATGCTATCACTCAAATCAAAAATCTGCTGTGGGCTCTTATATAAAGTTAAATTAGCTCTTTATAGGCTGCTAGAGCTAAATACGAACTAGAATTGTTACTTGGGAGGTGTACCAGCAAATGGATCAACGGATCACACATTAAACGATAGTTGGTTATTCAGTAGCCAAAACTTGGAAATGCAATTTTGCTCCGCAGAACATGAAATTTAAAAATCATAATAACCATTCCTGATGGTTTTACATTTTGAAGGATCTGAAAATTTCGATTCTCATTCCATTACTTTTGTGGTAAAATTAAAAAAAATATAATGCGTTTTTTTCTTATCACCACCACCTACTCGAATGTTTTATTTTTTTTTGGAAAATCGCATTGTGAAATGTCCCATTATAAATAAATTTCAAATCCCAAAACAAATTAACTCCAATATTTATAAATGAAAACCTGATATTAATGAAATCCAACATTAAATCCTAATACCAATAAATGAAAAGAATAAATCCCATTGTAAGTGGTAAAGAAAAAGAAAAATCTAACTTAAAAAAAAAAAACATTTATATATGTATACTTACCTATATGTCTACCTGAGGCCAGTCTACCTACATATAGGTAGGTAATAATTATTGTATTGCTCGTAATGTTTTTACTCACAGCGCCAATTTCCAAATAGAATAATACTGCTTCCGGCCGACACCCTCAACAAAAATTGAAGCATTGAGGTTGTCTACCGGTGGTGGTTCAAAAAAAGTTTAACTTAAAATTTCCATGTGTCATTAATAAAAAAAGAAAATAGAAAAAAAAAATAACCAACAAAATCAAACTGCCTGCCGCTTCCACGGCACCTACCTATACGCCCTCGTACAAAAGTAGAGTAGAAAAACCAAAGAACAAGAGAAAAAGAAACGACGACGTAGAATGTCCTCATTTTTTTTAGAGTCTACAGGATATACAGCTCATACCATTAAACCTCACCATCAAACATTAGTATACATATACAAAAATCGCGGGACATCTAGCGGGCGTCTGGTCATTTTGTCCTCACGCGTAGGCCGAGTATGCATCTCCACATGATGGAGGACGGCAACAGAAACAAACTCTAACAAAGCCTTCCGATAAAAATAAAGGGAGGAAAAAAACTAAGTACAATGTCATCTCTCTGCTCTCACCCGTAAGTTAAGTTATGTGAACAAGAGAGAGAAAGTTTTCATGTGTAGGTGCATTTCGTATAAATTGTATTCTCAAACCAACGACTGGTCCAAGTGTTCGAAAATATAAATCCAACTTGTGCCCATACTCTGCCATTTTCTACACATTCAACTTTAGCCTGGTATTTTTTTTTATTTGCTGGATAAACGTTTGTCTTTTTTTATTTTTCCGCAGTCGCGAATTGGTCCTTATTTGTACTAGTAGGAGGAGGTCATGATTTTGTGCAGGGGAGAAATGTCCTAGTTATCGGCCATGGGACGGATGACGTTCATGAGGAAACGGTAATGTTATTAAAATAAATATAAAGTCTACTTTAAGATATTTTGGGATAGGTACTATGTGTAAAAAGGAGTGTCAAATTAATAAAAAGGAGTGTCAGTCTTCTATAAAATAAACTTTTAGCTGGCACAAAAAGGGAAAGTGTACAAAGTCACTACTAAAAAAGTCATGACAAAACCTAATTATAAATTTACGGTAATACTTCACTTTTGGCCAAAATTGCAATGAATAGAATTTGCGATGCATACATGCATACTAATTGGCCACATAAATACCCCTAACTAACTATAATAAATTAAATAAGATAAGTTTTGTTGAAACAATGCAAAAAGTGACTTGGTTCGCTTTCATAATTTAGGATACATAATGGGAGAGATACCTGAAACTTTGAAAAAGATCTCGTGAAAGTCAGTTGGCAGATACCTCCAATAAGTTAACCAAAGGGAGAGTTCTCAGTAAAAGTAGATTAATCACCTTCTAAACAGAGCCATGATGTACAAAATCCAAGTTTCAACAACTTATTTCTGAAAGATTTCTTGTGAAAGTACAAGCAAAAGAGAATTTATATTTATTTCATAATCACAGTGAATTTGGGTAAATTAATTGCTACGATCGAGGGTATGAAACATAGCTGAGATCTTATATTTGTCAAAATGAAAATATCTCAAGAAATTATCAAACAATCACTATTTTCAAAAATATTATCTTCAAGTTCACTATGGCGTATACGTACATTTTTTAAAATTTAATTCCAGATAAAGCCTAATTTACAGTTCAGCGCAAAACAAAAAAAAAAAATAGATTTACAAAACTGTTTTGTGTCTTTTCTGTCCATCGTTTTTATTATATAAAAATGCAAACTTGTTGTTTTTTGCATGCAAAAATTTTGTTGCATGCAAAAAAACAAACAAAATTGCATTTATTGCCCCTGGCACCAATTGATATAGGAAAAAAAGGTAATATGTATATGTATTGGTTACGGTGATTTGATAATATGAACATCAAAATATGGTACAAAATTATGCCTAAAACAGACTAAAATTAGCTTTGAATTTTTGTTTTTTGTTTTTGCACGCTGAACTATAAACTAGCCTTAAAGAAAAACAAACGTATCCAACATCATATTCGAACCTTTTTTACAAATAACGCGTAGGAGTGAGTGCATATCATGCCGTCCGTCAGTTCGTCGTCGGTCTGTGCGTCTGTTCGTCTTTTCGTATATGCACCCATCTGTTAGAAATATTTGTTTAAATTTGATTGATTACCTACTTTGCTTAAAACTACTTATGACTTTGTAATCATATTTTTGTTTTTAATATCAAAAAGAAAATATCAAATATTTTAATTATATTGATCATTTTTAATAATATCTTTGTTCAATCAAGTTCTATATAATCAAGCTAAGTTTTATTTCTTAAACCTAAGGACTTCCAAATAGGTAAATAAGTATTTTAACAGGTTATGGGCCCAGTCTACTATTAATAGGTACAAGAAATCAAGATTTTGAAATATTATTCGCAAGAAAATATTTCCCTTGAAAAAGATTTTCACTAAGAATTGTTGGTGAAATGAAAAACTTCGTAGAAAAGGAAGTGCGGGCCATATACGCACTACTAAAACTTTTCGCGAAAGATGGATGGAGAACCTAATCGAATTAATAAGCTTCAAGGAGGTGAAGGCTGGGCATTCTGGAAGTTCCAGGTAAGGGTGCCTTTGAATGCAGCCAAAATATTCGATGTGGTGCCCGGGAAAATTGAGAGACCCGTTTTGTTTACACAAGGAACTGAGACCAGTGCACAGTCTCAAGCAAGCCACAAGACAGAACTTGAAGTTTGAAAGAAGTTGGACAGCAAGGTCAGAAAGTAGATAATTGCAACTACAGTTGGTCAGTCACATATTATGTATGGCGAACCAGTCAAAGAGATATGGGACAAGTTGCCTACGCTGTATGAACAGAAGTTTACAAGCCTGAACCTTTCGCAGCAACTATTCTACAGCCTAACTCTTGATTCATCGTCGAAAAAATGACTCAGCGACTAAAGGAAGCTGGGGAAGTGGTATCAGAATCAAGTATTATTACAAAAATCTTGATAATCCTTCCGGAATGCTACAATCATTTTTTTAGCACGTGGGAGCCAACCAAGAATCCAGGTTCCTTGTTCAGAAAAATGATGCAAGAGAGGAAGTAGGAGCTTTTTCGTCGAACTGAATATGAAGCTAATAATGACAAAAAGGTTTGATATAGATGTTTTTTGCTTAAGAACGTTTTATTTGTTCCAAGTCTTCGTTTGAATCTTTTTTCACATGGAACTGCAAGCGTAACGAAATCCCGCCAGACAGAATCCCGCGGAACGCGAATACAAGCGTTGTATGAAGAAAAAATTTCAAAATCACAGCAACGCATCTGGAATTGATGCGATGCTTTGAAATTTTTTTATTTCCGATTGTCTCCGACACAAAATTAGTGGTGAACAAATCTCTGCAAAAAAAAAATTATTGAAAAAATAACAACAGTCCAGATCCAGAGAGTCAAAATGGATGCTGGCCAAGGTAACGAAGCGTAAGTAAAATTTTGTATTTATTTGTTGTGCTGATATTTATGTATGTACATTTGCATGTTTTGTTTGTTCGTTGAAGAAAAAAAAAATTAAAGACGAACCAAATGCAGTACGACCGGCTGGTTGAATTGATGAATACAAAGCCAGACATCCCCAGGAACTGCACCAGCCGACCAAATGTTTTTTGGGATCTCGTCACAGAGGCCATAAACTCTCTTGGTCCACCATGTAGAGATACGCTAGGCTGGAAAAAAGTAAGTAATCCTTTGAAAATTGATCACACATATTTAGGCACTCATTTTTGTATTTCTTTTTCTAGATGTGGAGCGACTATAAAACATATGTATATCAAAAAAAAACTTGTGGCTAACACAAAAGAGGCCACCGCAACGGGCGGTGGCCCATTTAAGCAAAAAACTTTCACCGAACTGGAGGAAAGTGTAATTGAGCTCATCAATATGAGGTGCTCGGTGACGGGTGTAGGAGCAAAATCTTTTGGAGCTAAGGAAAATGCATGCGTTCCTGATCTCCAAGCCCAAATCATAACTCTAGAGCCCGAAAAAACCGCTTCATCAGAGAGACCAGGACGTCCAAGCTGCCTAGCTTTTGACATCTATCCAGCTGCTTAATAAGCAAATAAGATACCAGGAAATCACGGGTAAATCCATCAAAGATTTGTCAAACAGAATTAGACGGGTTAGTGAAAATTTAAGGGAAATAAAGAATATTGAAAAAAGAAGTTAAAGGAAACGGAACAACACAACGAGGGAATGGAAAAGGTGGCTAAAAGTAAGCTGGAACTCAGAGCCAAGATTTTGGAACTGGAGATAAAGCGGTGCAGTATAATGATGAAGGAATAGGAAACTAGAAATATGATGTGATTTCTAGGAAATGTGATCCTGGAAAATGTGATCCTACCTGCGTGTTGAATGTTTTGTTTTTTTTTTTGTATTTTTTAGTTGAGTTCCATTGTTTATAGCGTTTTAGTTTTTTTGTAGCCATTACTTATTGATATTTTTAAAAAGGGTTGTGAATTAAGTTTTGTTGCTACATATGTTTTTATTCGTTTTTTAACTGAGAATATAAATTAAATAAAAAGACAATTAAGAAAAATTCCTTAGTATTTCATTTCTTGCATCCACTGCACGGTTATGGTAATGAGATCTGGAAGTAAAACCGTCATCATCATTTTCTTCTTTGGTAATTTCATCAAAGTCATTGTCATCTTTGAAGAAAATGCAAATATTATGGAAAGCAGAGCATACATTTACAATTTGGGCCGCCTTTTGTGGAGTATAATGTAGTTTCCGGGCTAATAACAGGCAGCGGAATCTATTCTTAAGCAAACCAATGGTTCTTTCAACCACATTTCGGGCATTGCAGTGTGATTTATTATAACTGTTTTGATGGCTACCTGCAATTGGTGTTCTAAAGGGTGTCATTTACCATGGTTCTAACGGGTATCCAGCATCTCCTAAAAAAAAAGAAGCAAACAAATATTTATATTTTCTTAAATAAGTACCTACCTAAGATGTACTCATCTCTGATACCGTTTTGGTAGCGTCGTTCGAAATAACATCGTTGAGAACTGATACTCAATATATGGGAATCACGATTTGCTCCTTGGTAATTGGAATTGACGGCTCTAATCGACATTTTATAATCGCAAATCTGTGTTAAAAAAATGTATGAATACCAGAATTAATTTGCTTTACTACTCCACTTATTTTACAATTAAAACGTTTAGAGAATAATATCCTTTTCTGTTTTCACATGTGTTCCATCGACGCAAATTACGACCTCAGGAAACCCTGTTTTAGAAAAAACTTGCATCTTGGATTCTTCAATGTGTTCAGTTGACATATCTAATGAAACCCATTTGGGACACAAAATTTCCTCAATAATATTTAAAACTTCTTTAAGGACAATCGAAAACGTTGACTATGTCAATGGTGAATCATAATCTTTGCCTACGCCATGCTGATAGCTTCCTTCACCAAAAAATCTTAAACAAGCTGCTAATTTTTGTGTAGAGGTCGAGGCATCTGATCGGGAAGAAGGTTGCATCTTGGCTTGAATTTCGTTTAAAACGTATTGGAATGGAACTCAGACGGAAATTTTTTTTTAAAGCTGTGAAGAAAAGTATGGGAAAGTATATTTTAAAATGTTGAATCTATGTCATTGGGCTTACGCTGCATCTGACAGTTGAAAAATATTGGATGTATTTCTTAAAGATCTTCTTTTTTCTTTACTTAAAGCTCTTTCCTCATATCTTTCGGCTTCCAAAAATAGTGCTACGCTATCCATGTTTCTTTCTTTCACTGAAAATATTTATTTAATTTATTTGACAAAAATGTTTGATGTCAAAAACATGCAATGGTACGCCTCTATGTTTCTGTTCCTATTCGGATACCATGAACAAAATAAACCTTCCGATCGGAACTTATCTCCAATCGGAGACTTCTCCGAACGGATACGATGATAGGGCTGATTATCTCTTAAACTGTCCATTTTATAGCTATAATATGTTCCCCAAATATGTTGCAGATATAAGTGACCCTTTTTATTTTAACCAACCACTTATGTATGTTAAGTTTTGTATACTATTTTTGGAAGTTAAGACACAAACTGCTTCATGAGAAATAAATTTATAATATAAAAAGTTTTTTTGTGATTTTTCGGAAAAAAAAAATAAATTTCATTTCGACAGACCCAAATATTATTTATAAAGCAATAATTTAAGACCTTATACTTGAACATCTATGGAAAAAATTGTGAGTTATTAACATTTCAATGGTACAATCTTGAATTCTTCTTGTGCTTTTTTAGTTGATAGAAATTCTTGTTTAGGTATTTGAATATTCTTGTTTATTTTTGAATTTATAAGTAAGAACCATTAGAGTAGAAATACTTAATAATATAACTCCACAGGTGGAGGGCCCTCCGCCGATAAGTATACTTGAGACAAATCGCGCGATTTGTCAACTATTCTATTATTAGCTAGGCAATGAAAGGATTGCTTTGAAAATCGTCAGGGAATTGCAGAATAGTTGTAAAAATCACTCGAATTTGGTCAACTATTCTGTTATTAGCTAGGCAATGTGAGGCTTGTTTATAAAATCATCAGCGAATAACAGAATAGTTGCAAGAAAATTGCAACTATTTTTTATTTGCTGATGATTTTCAAAACAAGTCTCACATTGCAAAGAAAACGCCATAGCGTTACAGAATCCGTGAGTGATTAATAAAAGTAAACATGCAAATTTACTGTTAAAAGCACCCGATACACGAATATAATCATAAATCAACGATTTCATTTCTATTAGCCAAGAAAACACCATAGCGTTACAGAATCCGTGAGTGAATAATAACACCAATAACACGAATATAATCATAAATTAACACTAACCTATTTTCTAAAGAAGAATACGCAACAGTGTTACAGAGACGGCGAGTCAATGTCCCTTAATTATTATTATTGTATAAATTCAAGTCAAATCTCTTTAAAAACAAAATAAATTTCTAAGAAGAACAGAAGATTAAAAAAGGCCAATCTCATTCGACGAAATCTTAATCGAAACTAAGGAAAATTCAAAAATTTCAAAAGTTTATGTATTTTAATTGAACGACGAATTCTGTTCATACAGAAAAAAAAATTTAATATCGACTTCGACTGATCGGCGGGATTTCGTTATACGGGATTTTGTTCGGCGGGCAAACGTAACCAACCCAACTGCAAGAGGTCAACGTTAAAATCGGATAAGAGTTCAAGTCAATTTTAGATATTTGCACCCCACCTCTTACAATTTTTGATCCAAGTAACACGTTTTACTAGTTTGATACATGCTATGGGAAACATTCAGAATCTCTTAATATACTTTTATTTCTTTCTACTTCCTTATGTTATACATTTCATTCTATATTTCGAAAAGCTGTACCTTAAAATTTGCTGGCCCTAAAGAAATAATATTTAGTTCAAATCAAAGAAAATTTTAAGAGGGTGAAACCTTAGGACATAGTTTATAGTCAAAAACTAGGCCTTCATTGCTAAAACTGCCAATTACTAAAAAAAGTCTCCTTTCTACGAAACAATAAAAATAGGGGACTATTACTGTATTGTCCAAAGTTTTTAGAACACACTGTATATTAAACTTTTTGGTTATTTTTCTCTATCAAATGGTTAAATTAAAGAAAAATAGAATAAGCAGAATTTTTTCAACCAACTTGGTGTGCCTAACTGGAGGCGGCTAGCTAAGGACAGAGCTGGCAGGAGAGGCATGTTGGTTGATGCCGAAATCCATCCTGGATTCTAAGTAAGTAAGAATTTTGGAAACAAAATTTTGAATTTTGTCAATCAATTTTGTCAAAATTAACATTTTTAAACTAGAATTTTGTCCTGAGGGTCACTTCCCGATTTTTCAAGCTTCGAAGCCTTTAAAGAATACCATTTCAGTTTTTTTCATTGTTCAGTAAGTGTGTGTATGTAAGAAATACTTAATAATACATTCTTTGGCGTCATTTTTGACTTATCAATTATGTTTTGCTTATTGAAAATATATTTTAACATAACAGGTGAATTTAATGAAGAAAATCTATATCAGCGCAAAAAGTGCGTTAAAACATTCAGAACAAAAAAGAACCGGAAAGTCCATTTTCTTTGTTTTATTAATTTAACGTTGGCAATCAAAATTGAGCATTCAAATTTGAAAATTATTTTTTTAAATGATTTTTCATTCCAATTAATATCAATTAGCAACTTTTTTCGATTTTCTATCATATATTTTTCTTTATTTTAAATAAAAATCTTTTAACAAAAACTTTCTGGTACAAAAGTGAGAGATTGTACACAGTTTGGGGCAAAAAAATATAAATTTCTTTCGTCGGTCTGAAGAAGAAGGTAAATACGTTTATAAAGAAATCATGAAATATCTGAAAACATGTACATACATACATATACATACATGTAGGTAGGTATATAGTTTTTGTATGAATAAATTTTTATCCGGGTTTGGAATGAACAAAAAAGAATAACAATAAAAATATTTAAAAGGGAGTGTTCAAGTGATGGAAACTATCGAATAATTTGAACTGCAGAAATTTTAAACTAAATGATTTGAACTATTTAGGGAATTTATTAATTCAAACTTAAATTGGTGGTACAGTGTTGAAGCTAAGCTTGAATGTTTCCATCAAAAAATATACGATTATAAGGAGGTTTTTGAGTGCGTGTAAGAACTTTGGGGCAACCACTGAAACATTCTTAAGTTAAATGCAACTATTGTAAAATTCGGGAATAAAGCTCCTTTAAGCCTTATTTAAAATTTAAAAAAATCAATATTTTTTATGCTGTGTCCGTTTCGACGGATTTAGTGAAACTTTGAAGCTGCATGCGTGTAATTTGTTTGTAATTGCAAAGGTTTTTTTTTTGTATTTGAATATCTCGTTTAGTTTAGATTATATTATGTTTATTTATTCTGAATTTTGATACAGTACCTACTTGATACATTCTAATCATCTAGCAATGTACTGCTCCTATACCCCTACAGGTAAAGTTGGTTAAGATATATAAAAGCATTTGTGTGTTAATTTTTTTTTCTATTTTACATTATTCTTAATAAAACATTTTGGCTCTCAAACAAAATTGAATATTTAATCAGTTGCATTCATCTATCACATCGCAACATTTTATCGTCGATTGCCGAATAAGGACACACACTCACTCACCAACCCAAAAAAAAAAGAAAAGAAAGAAAGACCACCATCATCGTGCCCATTGTTGCAACATGCAACCTCGACCGACATAAATCAGCAAATATACTTAAGAGAACAGAAAATAAAATCTACAACAGCAGCAGAACATTTATCTAGTATCTAACAGATATAGTTCACCGGCTGACTAATTACCGCCTCGCACTTTCCATAAAGCATCAATTGGCACTCAAGTGTGTGCCAAGGTGGTCACCACCTATCACATCAACTCTCCTCTACAGTTCGAACCCTCAGGTTTCGAATTCAGTAACTTCCTATCCGAAACGCGAATGCAAAACTGCAAAGGAACCTTTCCTCTTCTCGAAGGCAGAACAAATTTTCGTTTCCAAGTATGTAGTTGCATATTTGGTGTGACCATTTAAGTGAAATTTTGTTCAAGTCTTCATTAGCGTCGCATGAATTTTTTTTTTCACAAACTGATTTAAAATTATTTAAAAAGAAAAACCGCTGTAAAGTGTTTTTTACAAAAATTTAAATACTAAAACAAATTGATACTTAAGTGGCACAGCGGTAACTCTTCTACTACTTAATAATTATGCCTACGAAGTTTAAGGTTAGGGGAATTGGATGGTCGAAACACCTTAAAGTAGTTTTAGCCTAATTGTAACTATCTTATCGAACTGAGGCTTTGTACATAAACGTGTTCCGGTCACTGCCGTCTTCGCAGCAACACTTTAACTCCTCCTAGAGAACAGGGCTGTTGCTGCCCTGTGTATTGACTCCACCTTCATCTATTCCAGTTCGCGGCATTGTACCTTAGCTGTGCCCACGTGTGAAAGTTAATTGACTTGAGTTTCATCAAAGACAGTTGCCCTCCATGTTGTACTTGGTCTATCAACTCTTCTTACACCCTGGGGAACACAATATTTTGACGAAGCGGGCCCAAAGGAGGGGAATTGGGTGGTCAAAACACTTTAAATATCTTTATTGAAGCCTACCTCAATTTTGGCGCTTGCTACAAAATCACCCTTATTCCACAATGCGTTTTTGCTAAAACGCTATGCTCTAGAAGCGACAATTGACGTTTCTGGGAAACGACTTCTCTGTTATGGAGAGAGAGATACAAACTATTTCAAGGTAAACACGGCGAAGAAAAAGAAACAGTAGTCATTTACCCACTAGACTTTTAAGTTTTGGGGGTCGCTGAATCCGAATTTCAACTTTGCTCTTTCCTACGGATATGGCTTCGCAACGAAAATCACTAAAAACCGCAAAAATTTCGACTTTTTCAGTTTTTTGCCAAAGTCATAAAATTAGTGACTTTTTCAAAAAAAAAACCTCGGAGAAAAAAATAAAAACTATAAAATGTCCTTTAAAAAATTATATCGTTTGTATTTTTTCATTAAAGGGTTTGGTCGCAAGAGCGCGCTGAAAAAAGGCAAAAATTACTTAATATGTGAAAAAAGCCAGTTTTCTTGTTAGATCTTGGTCTTAAATCAAAAACTATTTTTTTAATTTAAAAAAAAAAAAAAATTATTAAAAAAAAGAACATTAAATTCACTATTTTGGCCAAACCGTTTAGTCAATCCAGCACGTTGTAATTGTGTATCAAGATACCTACGCAAAACCGTAAATATAATTAAAAACAAAAATTCATTAGGCAATGAAAAAAGCTTATATTTTCACTACTTACTATTTTCTCCACAGCCAGTCCATATTCAAATTAATATCACCCCGTAATACGCTGCATCCAAACTGAGATGCAGACGTCCTATTTTCAATGTTACTAACAAGTTTTGTGGGACAGAGTATAATGCCTAAAGTGAAAGATCAAGTTACAAACATGAAAACGCGATTTTTGTGAACTTTTCTGCGTTTATCATCTACACATATGAAATGTGAAAAACTCCGAGCCTATAAATTTCCCCATATTAATAATCGACCAACTACGGCCGGTTAGCACTTATCCATCGCTTAATTTTTGAGAAAGGTTTTCCACGGAATACGTTTCATATCCACGTATTATAAGTTGCGGATAAATGTTACTTTTTTATTTATATGAGGGATAAATTCCATATTAAAAAAAAAAATAGGGAGAAGCTTTGGAAAAGGAAAATAAATTTTTTTTTTATTTTTTAGAATTCAAGGATCAATGAAATGCAATAAAAAATCTTTTAATAATTTTAACCCTCGAATTTTTATATAATTTGGTTAGTTAGAACGTGTTCTGCTTAAATATTTCGTTTACCTAAATTTCCGTGTGTGTTCCAATTTATACAAAATCAACCAACACTGATTTTTCAGTATCACTATCCAATAAAAATTGTGCTATACATATATAAGTGTTGGCCTTCCGTTATGAACTTTTAATTCAGCTTACTTTAATTTTGAGAGCGTTTTGCAACCATGAAGTATCCGTACTTTTTGAAGGTATCAGTTTTAGTCAGTAGCTGGGTTGGGTACCCTAGCCCCAAAAACAAAATCCCCAAAACTAAATCCCCAGCACAAAATCCCCAAAACGAAATTCCCAAACACAAAATCTCCAAAAACAAAATCCTCAAAAAAGACCCCCAAAATCCAAAACCATAAGCACAGATTCACCATATTTGAGTATATCTAAGAAATTATGCCTGGCGGTAGACATAAATTTTTATAGATATACTCGAAATATGGTGAATCTGTGCTTAAGGATTCCGGTTTTGAGAATAATTAGGGATAGAATTTCAGTTTTCTTTTCTTTTTAAGCATATTTTTAAGCTATAAAATCCCTATTTCTTTTGTCAAACTAGTAAGAATAACGGTGCATGCATAAGCATAACTATTTCCATCTGTGTCATCAAGCTATAAAATCCCTATTTCTTTTGTCAAACTAGTAAGAATAACGGTGCATGCATAAGCATAACTATTTCCATCTGTGTCATCAACAAGATAAGTTTTTGCATCTTACCTTGACAAGCAGTTAAAGTTGTTAAATAAGAACTTGTAACGCTTGCAAGCAAAAGTAGTTTCAGCATTTGACTTAAAAAACTATTAAACTTTGTATTAATGAAAAAGCGAAAAAGCACTAAGCGATACATATAGGTACATTGAAAACTATTGTCGTGGGGATTTTGTTCTGGAGATTTTTTGTTTAGATTTTAAAAATGTGGGGATTTTGTGTTTGGGGATTTTGAACTTGGGTATTATGTCGGTATCCCCAGTAGCTATGTCTTATGAAAATTGCGGTATTTGCGATCAAGTTTTGGCAGATGGAAGTCCGAATGCAGTGGTGAAAAATAAAGGTTTGAATTCATTCAATAAAGCCAGTAAGAGGAGGAAGGATGGTAAGATACATTAATTCAACAAAATAATTTCAATAAAAGTGCATGAAAGATGTAGAAAGTAGTATGTGAGAGAAACATGCATTGTTGCAGCTAGAAAAAGTGCTGAGGAGAATATTAGTAGTCAGGGTCAGGAACTTCGATCGAACAAATCCATATTCTCTTTTCAAAAGTCATGCTTTTTGTATGGTGTTGAAATACCTACCAACTATAAAGCCAAACAAATAAACAGACTCCAGGAGCACGTGACCTTGTCTTTATAGTGAAAAATTCCAATGTGAGGGTGAATGTTTTAAGACTGGCCACAAAACGTAATGATGCATATTGTAAAGGTTTTCTACACCGTTTGCTACTATTTCCAGGCTTGATAGCCGCTAATCGACGTTATCACTCGTCTTGTATGAAAAATCTACACATTCGTGTAGCAGATAACTGCCAAAGATAATGTAGATTGGCAATTACCTTGATAATAGTGATGAAGATTACCAATTTACCTCAGAAGACATTTTGAAAGAGGTATACAATATTGAATTCGATACATTCTTTCAAGCATTAAGATATTTATCTTTTGGTACTATTTCGTGTTTCGCTTTCAGTAGTAGTAAAATGTGATTTTATTTTACAGATAAATTGTGCATTTTTTTTTATAATTTCACAAATATAGCATTGGCTTCTGCCGTCAGCCAGAAAAAAGAGTATGATCTTAACAAGTACAATATAAATAAAATTGTTAACATTTTCAAGTTGTTTTAAATTTATTGAAATTATATTGAAGAAATAATAATACTCAGCAAATATTTTTCAAAACTAATAAGGAGTTGTTTTGAAAGGTTGCTTCAATTGCGTAAATTCAGAAGTAACTCTCCTCTCGTTTTAAAGATAGTAGAGATTGTCTCTAAGGTGTAGCGATCCTCAAAATAATTGTTGGCGTGAAGGTTGTGCAGCCAAACCTTGTACATAATTTGCGTTTTGCTCCGTTTCGCCATCTCAGTGAACTTAGAAAAGCTTTCTTGTGCAATCCTTGCAAACAGTTCATCGAAGCTACATTTCCAAGTCTCGGTCTCAGTTTCTACCAGTTGAATATTGTGTGACTGCTCTAGGAGCAACCACTCAATGAAAAGCTGTGATTTTCGGTTAAGTAGATGCCGTGCAATAACTGTAGGTAGACGATGACTTGGTAGCCCCATTACTTTCAAAATATAGTTTAAATGCATTTTGAGTGAAAAATGTACAGCGGTGAAAGTCCAGTCTCCAGATGTAGCATGTAGTTAGGGGTGTTTTCCAGAAGCCAAAATATTTTTTTAATGAAGTACCTCAAAAGCTTTTCTACTTCGTCGTATTGAAGGAATCCCCACACCTGGGCAGCATAGCACATTATCGATCTCATCACCGCTCCAAAGAGCTTATATTTGGCACTCGGGGCTACATATTTTTTACTGAGGACTCCCTTCCAATTGCAGTTGATGGCTTTTTTCGACTCCGTTAGTTTTGCCCTGAGGTGTTGTTTGAACGACAGCTGTGGCGTTATGGTAATTCCGAGATATTTATACTCCTTTACCACATCCAGGTTCACATTTTCCCATGTCCACTTTTCAGTTCTTGCGAATCTGCCTGTTCCATTTCTGAATATCATGATTTTCGATTTATTTGTATTTACCGTTAGGCTCCAGAGGCAACAATATTCTTGAACTTTATTTATCATTATCTGTATCATTTCCGGAGTTTCAGAGAAGATGACGATATCGTCAGCGTACATCAATGCTTTAATGTCGACACCCGCGAAATTTATTCCGCCTGGCAAAACTGATGTCAGATCATCTAGGAAGATGGAAAATAGAAGCCTTGTTTAACGCCAATTTACGGCACAGTACTCACCTGGAGGTTTGTTGGCGTTGCATCGGTGTATTACATCCAAGACTTCTTGTACGGCGAATGCATGGTCAAGACTTCCCAATGTGGGGAAGTGTAAAGCATCAACTGGTTGGCGTTTGTCGGTTTACTCAATAAGTTTTCAAAATGCTCAGCTAAGATTTTTATATCAATTTTTATATTTTGAGTGGAGGGTATACCATTCAGGGAGCGAGCTATTTTCCAAAACGAGCGGCTGTCATTTACTTTCGATAATTTGCGCATTAACTCAAGAGAGTATTTGCTTTTTTTGTCCTTGCAAATGATTTTGAAAGCTTTATTAGCCTCTTGGTACATAGTTTTAGCAAGGCTAGAGTTTGTTGCTCTTATCAGCTTTAAATATCCAAAAGATTTTTTCCTTGCAGCTTCACATTCGTTGTCAAACCATGGTTCTTTCCATTTCTGATTTTGATTGATTGATATACACGAGACCAAAATGTCTGTGTTACGGATTGATTTAATCTCATTGTTAGAAACAGAGTCCACCAAACTGTCTAGTCTGTTTTTGTATGGATCCGAATGGGCATTTTTCCACTTAAGTTTTGGCAGAAATTTTATGTTTCCGTTATTACTGGATGATTCTTCTGTACACCACATACAATTAACGAGGAGCGGTAAGTGCTCTGAATACACCAGGTTCTCAACTTTTAAATCTTTAACGACCTCTAGCCATTTTCCCCGTACGAGGCAATAATCTATTAGGGAACAAGCCGTTCCTCTTATAAATGTGTAATGTCTATCCGGATCACTTCTTGTTCACCCATTCAACAAAGTAAGTCCAATCGTCTCACACATCTCATCATCATTCTGTGAATCTTCTTCCGTTGGCATCAAGTCTCGTATTGCTCTTGTGATGCTAACCTTGTCGGGGACGAAGTCTGACTCTAGTTGCATCAGCTGTGAGTTTCCTACCCTAGCATTGCAGTCCCCAATAACCATAATGTTTTCTTGTTGAAACTCCAGTAGAAAGTTCTGCAAGCCAGCGAAATCCTCCAACCATCTATTACAATTTATATAAACTGGGACTATATATAATGTTTCCCTTTCATATTTAAGAATATTAACCTGAATCTTCAATTGCTAAGCGTAGAGGATTGCAACTGTCCATCTCCATTTTTATTAATGTACATATCATAAAATATACTACATTGTGTACCTACACAAATATTTTTGACCTTTTAAGTATCTCATAAGTATCTTATTATAGTAGTATTATTATAGTACCTATTATTTGATAAAATACCCAAAAATATGTTGGACAAAAGATTGATATTTATAACTTATAATTAATAAGTAATATGTATAACATTGATGTACCTAACATTGATGTACCTAACCAAAAAAAATATATTTTTAAAATAGAATTGTACTCTACGATCTCTAGACATTCAATCTCAATGCGCTTTAGTATCTTAAACGGTTCGGCCAAAATAAACAATTTAGCTAATAAATTTGAAATGAATTTAATGTTCATTCTTTAATATTTATTTTTTTCTTTATTAGAAACATAGTCTCAGTCAAGAGTCAAGATCTAACAAGAAAACTAGATTTTCCATAATGTAGGTAATTTTTACGTTTTTTCGCCGAGTTCTTGTGGCCAAACCGGTCAAAAAATTATATCATTTGTATTTTTATATACAAATGATATAATTTTTTAATAGGACATTTTATGGTCTTTATTTTATTGGAAAAAAGTCACTACTTTTATTTTTGAGGTTTTTGGTAATTTTCGTTGTGAAGCCATATCCGTAGGATAAACATAAAAGTCAAGTGAGAAAATGACTACTGTATTTTTTTCCTGAAACAGCATCTTTAAGATACGATTTTTTTGGATTAACAACCAAACAGCGCTTTTCGCTTTTTTATCCAACCATTTGATATAAGTGAATTAAATTATTTGTTTAATTTTTAGTGCGTGATAAAAGTGTATTTTTAGTTTTTTAAACTACACATTTTATTTCAGTTGATTTATAAAGAGATATATTTAATACAGGCCTTCATTTTTCACATTGTTTCGAAGCATAAAACTTATATAATAATGTTTTATATATTGGCTAGACTAGTATGCACAATCTGGCAGTAAAAGAAGTATGGTCTGGTCATATTACTTGTACGCTAGCTTAGAGAGCAAGTCTAGCAACGTTGGTAGGTATTGGTATGTACCTCTTAGCTATTCGTTCATCAACCTAGGGCACTAGATGACTATACGACAACGAAAGATACAAACAACGAGATGGTGGTGGCCGTTCGGTTTATCGGTAAAATTGGACCACTGCTTCAACGAATACCAAGTACGAATATGTTGTTGTTTGATACAGAAGTAGAAGTAAAGGTAGTTTAGTCACAAGTCAGTCGTAGGCGATGTTGTTACTCTGTCTGGGGGCAATTAAAATCCATCCTGAGCCCTTCGTCATCGTCTTGCGGAAGATGAAGGAAATCTAGTGCAACTCCTGTATACTTTGCCTACAATATTCTATGATTACGACGATGAACTTGAATTATGCATGCACACTGAAATGCACTAATTCACATTTGATGTTCGAGCAAACCGAATGGTCAATGGGGTTATCCTTCCTATACTCCTTGGAAGAATGCATATCTTTGTTGTTTGTTTTATTTTTGCTATTCATTCTTCCTCATACTCGTTCATTAATGTGTATAAGACAATAGAGAGCAGTATGGAATATAATAAATACATAAAAGTGTGGGACAATGAAAAGCTGTATGGGAAATGTAAAAAAGGTAAGCTATTAACATTGCAATTTGTCTTAAATTATAATTGCTTTTAATAATAATAATAAAATTTTTGTTAAAAGCTACATAAAAACTTTGAAAAATTATACTTTCTTTAATATTTTTTTGTTGAATAAATATTTTCGAGTCGAGTGCACTTAAAAATTTTTTATATTAACTTCTTTTTGTAAAAGCATAAGACCCGGACAATTTTTTTTATTTCACATACTTTGTATTCATCAAATTTCAGGTGTTGGAAATTTCAATTGAATGCAGCTTTCGCGTCGTGTTAGATATTGTCGATGGTTTTTGTCATGCCGGTCTCTGCGGCTGTACGTCTATACGTCTGCGCTTCTGTGGGTCTGTTCTTTGCGTTCATCTGTACACATTTTACTGCCCAAACGTGTAAACGAATTGTCTTAAATTTTTTTAGAGATGATTTTTATGTTATTTCGAAACTTTGTTTCTTTTTTGTTTTTAAATATCTCATCTAGAACGAGTACCTCCCATACAACATTTTTGACTTATTCGAGTTTTCTCGAAAACGGATCTAACGATTTTGATTAAACTTTGTGGCATGATTTTTCTATAACAATACATTTAAAGAATTTTTTTTTGAAAAATCTATCGAGCCGTTTTATTTAAATATTTTTTTATTAAAAAATTTTCAAACGATTAAAAAAAATTGGTATGACATTTATTAGGTATTATTTATCAACATCTAAAACCTAAATTTTGAAAAATATTCACTGACCCAATATCGAAAAAAATATTTTTTTTCAAAAAAAAAAAAGTGTTCCCGTTTAAGAATAAATATTTATTTTTGCTTATTTGTGTATTGTATATCTCTACCTACCAAACGCTAAAATTTTCAAACTAAGTAAATACACATAACAGCTTTGAACTACATTAACAAGTTCCTTCGATCCAGTCGTGCATTTTATTTTCTTCGGATTTAATCATGCAAGTGCTTCCGCTAAGTGTTTTTGTGCCAGTTTTGGACTGCGAAATCAATATTTGGTTACACGTATTTTGGAAAAATTCCATAATAAATTTTGTTACCAAATATGTGATTTTCAGGTCCAAATCGGGCCCAGAAATTAAGTGGTCTCTTATTGGTTGAAAATTTCCGAGACATTCATTACATATCATTATATATTTGGTACAGTTTTTTTTGGAAATGCAAAATTATTTAAGAAACGTAATCAAAAATTCTAGAAGGGAATTTTTGTCAAAGAATCATAATGTGCATTTTTGTGAAATCAATTAATCAATATTATCAAATAAATTCAATTTTATCGACCAAATCCCTGTAATTTAGCTAAATTTTGCATAGCAAAAATTCTGTATAGCAAAATTCTATTCGGTCAAAATACTGTATACATCAAAATTCTGTAAAAATGCTGTAAAGAAATATCGTTTTGATAATGTAAAAAAGGGCCGCGCACTTTTTTACATTATCAAAACGATATGTTTTTACAGCATTTTTACAGAACATTGAAATACAGATTTATTTATTTGAGGTTTTATTATGACTTCCTAAAAGATCAACTTAATTAAGTTTCTAATGTTCACATAGGTGCCTTATTAGGAGCTACGGGAAAAGGAGAGAGAAAACAAAACTCTACACTTATTTAATTCTTTTTCGTTCACTTCATTCTCGCTCTTAAGCTATTTATTGAGTTCTCTAGTCTTTTTTGGTAAATTTAAATTGTTTTAAATGTATTATAGTAATTTTTTGTTAACTCTTTCTTACTTTGTACAAATTATAAAAGCTTAAAAAGTGAACTTTATGTTAAAAATCCCAAATAGAAAGAGTTAAGAACGGGGAACACATTCAAAAAAAGAAAAAAATTATTTATAAAAACAAAAAAATTGCACGGGTTGCTAAAACACAATCTGAATTGAACCAGTTTGCATACCTAAAACGAATTGCAAAAAAAAATTATATTGATTTTGACATTTTTGTAAAATGTATTTTGTATATTTATGTAGGTACAAGAAAAGTTAGATTTTTTTCTCCTAGAATTAATTTTTTTTTTTTTTACTTAAATAGTTATATCTGTATAAAATTACATATTCATTGTCAATAAAAACAACACAATTATATTCAAAACTAGTATTATCTATTTTTTATCAAAAGAAATTTCTTGAAAAATACTGTATACCCAGTATTTTGCCGTACAGAATTTTACAAAACAAAATTTTGCAGTATTTTGTTCATGCATTTTTTTGACATACAGAATTTTGTATTTACAGTATAATGACATACAGAATTATGGTCTTACAGTATTTTGACCAAACAAAATTTTATCATACAGAATTTTGAAAAGCAGTATTTTGACCCGCTCCCATTTTATTCATATAAACTGTCCAATATTTGTTAATAGATTAGATTAGATTTTGATTAGATTAAGTTGATTTTATTAAATCATAAGTTTTCAAAAAAATTAACAAAAACATTTGGACTTGGCTTTTGCCGTCTGCCAGATTGACAATAAAAAAAAAATGAATTGAACTAATAAAAATTAAAAAAGTATTTAGTTAAAAGTTTCAGAATATTCCAGTTATAATTCTTTGCCTTTAGGCAAGAGCGATTTCGGAAAATAAAAACAGTTTCTTCATATCGACTTGGTTCAACACATTAAAACAATCTTCATCCGTTAGAAACCTTTTCCCAAACACATGCAATCTTGTTCCCTGTAGTATAGTTCATTTTCCAATAAAGTGCATGCCATCTTCTCGTTCTTTCAAATTACACAATTCGCAAAGGCATGGTAAATGCTCTCTGTGCCGCACATAATTTAGGCTCAAAAGTTCTCCTCTCACCCTTATCATTATGGATATTTCCTGTACGCGCTTGGGTAACAGAAATGACCCGCCTTTCAAAAAGAATTTTTTTTACCGTTATCTCCGGTAAAATTTTTCTAATTTTGTACAAAAATGTACAATGGCTGTGTTAATTTGAAATTCCAAAATCAAAAAAATAAAAAAGTTAAAAATAAAAAACCGTTTCAAACGCTCAAAAAACTTAGACCGAAAAATCTCCTTTCTACGAGTTACGTCATTCAAAAAAAAAAATTGTAAATCTAGTTTCTTCACACTTGCGTTAAAAATAATTAAATCTAAAGGTGGTTTTGACAAAATATTTTCCCGTTATTCCCCGATTTTTAAAATTTAAAAAAAACACTCAAGTAAACTTTTAAAAAGGAAGTTTTTTTTTTAAATCTACTTAACTCACAATAACATCTTATTCAAAGGTCTAAAAAAACATTTGATTTTAGAAAAGAAATCATATGTATCTCAAAAACCTGATTTTTTTAAATTTCATGGTTAGTCAAAAAAGTCATCATTTCGATTAATATATCTACCAAAATTAATTTCATAAATCTAGCCCTCATTCTTTTCGGGATGTACAAATCTTTTTTTCACTATTCCCCCATTTACCCTAATGGGTAATCGGAATCTTACATTACTCCACGTTTGGTTTATTTAGTTTTTCTATCACTTATAGCGTAGAAAATGAATCAGTCAGATTTATCAATAACAATGGCTCACTTCTGTAATTTAATAAATTAATTGTGCGTGCAAAATAAAAAAAAAAACAACTAAGCATAGCATAAAATGTAAGTGTGTTGTTACTGTTTACCATATTATAGTATCTGTAATAATGGGCTGAAAAAGACTACTGTTATTACTGGTTGAATGTAATGAAACGCATGTAATGAAGATATGCAAATTAAATTACAGAATAATATAGGGTGATGAAGCAAAAAAAATAAAAATACAAATTTTAAACCAAATTTAAAAACAAAATTTAAAAACAAAAATTTATTTAATATTTTCTAAGCTTCTGTTGATATAAAGATACCTAAATGTATCTTTAAAAATTTTAATATTTATATTTTATTAATGCAGTTAAAACTTAGGTAACTAGTACTCTAAGAAAAGAAACCGTTTTCATTATGGCTGCACCAAAACAAATATAGGCTAATTACATTTTTAGGTTAATTTTACTAGGAAAACTTAGATTATTAACTCATTTATAAAAAAAAACCTTTGATTTACGAGATCAGTGTTTTTTCTTAATATTTTAAATAAAATCCTTATCTACCAATTTTTGTTTAGCTCTTTATTTTTTCTTACAATCACCAATTAAGTAAAAAATATCAAAAAAGTCCGTGTGGCTCCACGAAGTTAAAGTTTTGTTGACCAGTGTTATTATTTAATTTTAGCTGAACACAAAAAAGTTAGTGACAATAAGTCATATTTATAGACTCTGTGGTGTCTTAAACATTTCTAAGAGAGACTGGGGTTTATCCTATTCAAATAACATGGGTTGAACCCCAGTCTAAGATAAACTAGAGTTGAAAAACGACTATATATGCCTTCCTATTCCTAGTAGCGATGAATTACCCTTTCTTCTCCTTATTTTCCGATAGAATTAAAAAGACCTTATCAAACGTATTTGAATAAAATATCCCTTGGATTTTGTTCTCATAGTTTTTAGACTTCAAAAACTAACTAATGCAAGTAAAATAACAAACCAATTTTCCATTCTTAGAAAAATAAATACCTTTTTTTTCTGGCAATTTCTAATGGAATCATTGATTTATTTAACATTTGAAATAGGTATACAATCAAAATTGAAAACTTGCTCTCAATTTCTAGATGGCAGTCACAAGAAGTGTTAAACCATAAACTGGATATCGATCTTAAAAGTCATTCATAATAATTTCGCTCGTTAAATTGTACCTATACATGTCTACATAATCTGACCGACACACAAACTGATGTTTATAATTGACCAGAAACGTACACGTACAAAAGTTAAGACCAACTTAAAATAAAGACTTGCTCGTACGATCTACATACCTCTTAGATTTATACTTGCGCAGGCTTAACGATATTATATCCATGTAGATGTACTATGCATGTACACATTATATACCAGTTTACTTTTGCACTCGCAAATAACAATTAATATTATTATGCTCTTTGTAGTCTTCAATCTATGGACGATCGAAGCACAGTGGTGAACATTGTTTGGGAAAGTGGAAAAAAATCCCCAAAATAACTGAAATACCGAACGGTGTGGAAAAATTTGGCACAAAGCACAAAAGCCTTTTGAAAAAAAAAAATCCAATAATTTTATGATATCACTTAAGCCCAAAATATGCTGCGGGTTTTTATCTAATCACAAATATAGGTATCATGAAGTAAAACGTCGCAAACCTAGTTTGATTTTATTTTTGCAGTATGCCAGATGCAACAAATTTTAACAAACAATAAAAGGGAACGCTAAGAATAACGAGAACCACAAATTATTTTAAAAGTGTAGCGAATAAGGATTTCAGAAAAAATAATTTTTTGAACTTCTTCTCGAGAAGCCTTTTCTATTTATTTATATAGTAACTCATACATGGAGTGTTCATTGTTCATGGTCTTAGCCCAAGAGTTCCTTATTCGGAACCTTTATAAATGCAACTTGAATCGGTCACTTATCTCTGCGGCAACACGCCAACTCCAGTTACATAACCATCAACCATTCTGTGTTTAAACAAATTTAAATAAATTTTATTAAAACAATATTTGTTTTTTCAATAATGAATATTATGAAATTAGTTCTGACAAATGCAGGCCTACATACGTAAATTCATTTATTAAAAAAATTGGCGCTTAACATTGTATTCCAAAACAAATTTGTGAAACATGCATAAGTGCAAAAAGTATAATTTCGTTTTTTTTTAAAGTTATTTAGACTATGCCATTCCTTATTAAGGTCCCACTATACGTGACGCGAGGTAAAAAATAAGGTATGCAGAGAGTTGAATTTAATTTTGTTGGAGATACTCTTTTGCTTGATACAACTCCTAGTCCTGTAATGAACTGGAGTGACGCAGAACACGAATGTTTTCGGTTGAACAAGGCGCATATTTGAATGGGAGTTCATTAGATATATTTTGAAGACTCAAGCTTATTGAAATTGGTGAACTACTTTTGAATATATGTACATATGTACTTATGCTCTCAAGCTAGATTTGTCCAAATTGAGGTCGAGTGAGAATGGAAATGAATTCCAAATGGTTTATGAATTGAATAATTAGCAAAAAAACAAACGTATCTAGTATCTACGGTACATTTAAGAGCATGTGTAATGTGTATGTATATTCTTATGCACCCAGGCCTAGAGTCTGAAAAACTGGGCCGATTGAAATCAAACTTCGTACTAAGTAGTACCTAGTTCTTAGGGATACTTTACAAGTATTGTTGTTAACAACGACGGTAGCTCTAGTATAATGTCACGAATACCATCATTTTGTCGGGGGGGGGGGTTCTAAATTTTCTTAAACAAATTAAAAAGAACTTAAAATAAAAAATTTAAAAAATTAAGATCTGTTATTATACTTCTCTTTAAAGACTTAAAAAAAAATAATATGGGATTGACTTAACGTTTACTTCAAATGTTTCTTTGGATAATTCTCAAATTCGGTTTGTTTTTGAGTTACAAACGAAAATGTTTTAAAAATGACCAATGTGACCATTCTCTAAGCAATGTGAGTTTAGTTATGTAAATCTTTTTTCCGCAAAAACAAATTCAACCATAAAAACTCGTAAACGCAATTGTATCTTCGTTCCCCTCATATTTCCGTATTTTCAACAGCCTAAACGGAGTAATCTTCTACAATATCAGCGAGAAATAGTTCTTAGCTTGTAAAACGTACTTTTCATCATTTCGAATTTTTTTTTTATTAATTTCATATAAAATCTAAACGAAAAATATATATTTCTTACTTCTTATTTTTATTTAAAAATAATTAAAATTAATATACAAAAATATGAATTACATTGATAATCCCAACTTTTCCGTATCGTTCGTTGTAGGAATTTTTTTTTCTTCAAAAAAGTGTAAAATATTGATTTTAACCAAATGTTTTAGGAATTAATAATTCCGGCGAAGTATTTCCGGTTTATTTTGAAAATCAGAACCATTTTTCATTAGAACGTTAAAAAAAATGCAAGTTTGTGGTACTCCCCATACAAAAGTGACATTTTTGGAAGATTTTTGTATGAAAAGTACAAGTTTAATTCAAAATGGCTGAACTACACATAAGTTTAGCTAATCCTCAATTTTTGGCGTTTACAGATTCCAATTGTTTTGATTCTAACAAAACACACACACATATAAAAATGTCTCGAAAACTTTTTTTTCCTTAAGTTTCATTATATTTCAACGGTACAACGATTGGCATAATTCTGAAAAAAATGTATGCCAATCGTTGTACCTACTTTAACACTACGTGTACGGGAAAGTAATAAAATAGTCGCTACGATTATTAGAAGTAGGCTTAAAGTCCCTTTCACATGAAAGAACAAATGAGATTTGGCACATTTCTAAAATCATTTCTCAACTAAAATTATACTAAATTGTAAAAAAACTGAATAAGATTAAAGTTAAGACACTAAAACTTTCATTTTATTTCCTAACGTAAGAAATATTTGGAAATACAAATTGGTCGTTACGAATAAAATCTACGACCAGATTGTTATATCAATTATTTCTTATTGTAACAATTAAAATAAAAATTTAAATGTCTTAAAGTTAATCTAAGTTAGTTTCTTACCATTTAGCATAATTGTTTTGTCATTTGAACTACACATACGTACGAGTTTTCACTTTGATACGAACATTTTTAGTAGTCTAAGATTGTTTTGGGGTGTTTCGACTCTACAAAATACAAAAACTACATATACATATGTACCTACAAGGTTTCACTTCGATACAATAATTGTAAGTAGGCTAAGTGTTTCGATCCCTCAGTGGATAAAAAATACGATAAATGTAAGTTGGCTGAAATCGATTTGGGGTGTTTCGACAATTTTGGAGGGTTTTTGTATTAAAAGAAGAAGGTTTTGTTCCAAATGGCTGAATTTCGAACTAAACCTAATTCTAGCTAATCCTCTGCTATACGCGCTTACAGATTCCAATTATCTTGATTCTAACGTAAGTTATCATGTTTACAAAATTCCAACGCCAAGGACACCTCGAAAACGTGTTTTCTATTCGTTTGTGATGAAATGACTAATTCTGAAAAAAAGTAAAATATAGAAAAATCACGGGCTCACAAAATAATTACTAAATTAAGTCGAATTAAATTTTGAGTAATGTTGGACGTAAGGCTTATTTTATTGAAAAGAAGAAGAGCCTTATAATTTATTTTTTCTATAAGAAAAATTCCCACAAAAATTTAATGAAAACTTTTTTTGAATTTTTTTTTCACTTTTTTTGTAAATAAATCAAATGACCAAAAGCTCACATTTTCAAGCTAATTTAATATATAATCTTCAAAAATTCGTTAGACTTTTATTTGGTTTTTAAAAATAATAAATTTGTTTTATTATAAGTGTTGCCGCTGTTTTGAATATTTTTTTATGTTAAATAATTTTGAATTTCTTTTTAAAAAAGTTTCCCTCTGTAATGGGAGGTAGACTTCCTACTTCTGTACGAAAGAAGAGGGGAGGTAGACTCCCTACTTCTGTACGAAGAAAGAAGGGAAATATTCAACTCTTCTACGAAACTGCGTTATCAGTTTTTACAGAAGAAGTAATCATATCCGTGACATTATACTGCAGCTACCGTCGTTTTTGGTTCTAAAAGAAAAATTTTAATAACACTTGTAAGGCATACCCAAAAAAAAACTTCGTACGATTTTTTTATAAAAATAAAGCCAGACAAACAAGATGAACGGACCTACCGTTAATAGCTTTTTTTTTTTCATTGTAATGTCATATCTGATCAAAATCTTAACGATTAATTTCAATTTTGGAAACTTGCCATATAGTACCGATTTAGTAGTTTAGTGCGGTTTCTGGAAATATACCGCAGTTCTATCCAACCCTTCCCCAGCTGTGTAGATTCCCTTCGACTGTTCTACGCCATGTGCTTCTCAGCCAACCTGAACTACCTTCCTGTGCCGCCGGGCCTGACAAAGTTTGGGACCCTTTCAAAAAATATTGTATCTATTTTTTTTCTAAAATACTTCCATACTGGAAGGTCGCAGTTATTTGAACCAGGGTGCAAGGTTGTGATATACTAGTGGCATTCACTTGCAAAAAAAGAGAGATCGTAAAAGATTAACTTATGTAAGTCAATTATCTATTTCTGGGCTTTGCACTTAGGAAAGATTATGAAAATCATGGAATGGTGTAATTATTTTTTTTTTGTTAGTAAATAGTTTAGGTACAATGCTTATATTTTTTATAACATGTGCAAGTTCGAAATATTAAATGAACACTTTGAAAAAGAAACTATTAAAGTCCTTAAAAAACCATTAAGCAAATAAAATATAAACTGCAATTAATAAATTAATTTGTTTTTTTTTTTAACGTAGAGTATTGGTTTCGCTAAAACGTCTTGGGAGTCCCCCTTAGCCAAATGGCCCTGGCTAGGCCCCTTATGCTCCTATGGGTAAAATGGGACTGGAAGTACACTTGGGCAAGAAAATCTATAAGATGTTTCGTAGACATCATCTTTTTCACGAACAATAGCAGCTTACTTGTGACAGTAGTTTAGATTTTCCACGTGCTGCAGCCAAGCAGAAGCACGGATTCAACATTGGATCGGAATAGTCTTAGCTTGGTCTTTAAGCTTATAGATTATTTCTCCATATTTTGATGAGTTACTTCCGAGGCTAATAATTTTTGTTTTTGCCCCTCGATTTCTGCTTCTCCTTCTACCCTTGTTGTAATTTATTGGAGATCCATGACCCTATGCGAGAGTAATAAAATAAACTGTGTTAATATGGCATTATTTAAACTATTCTCTTAAATACTCTGTACGAATAAAATTAAAAATAAAATATTTAAAAATTGTTAGGAGAACATATATAAATAATCGTGTGAAAAAATCTAATTCCCTACAAAACGTCAAGAAAGTAAAAAAAAGTTTTCGAGTTATACCTGAACTATTAAAAAATGACCAGTGTGACCATTCATTTATTTTTTTGAATTAAATTAAATTTATCTTATTGTAGGTTGAAGTTTGCTCTAAACTGACTACATCACAGAATCTGAAGTGTAGGGACTTTGATTCCAAATCAACCATTATTTCCTTAAGTTTTCTAGAGGAATTTGCGCTCGCAAAATGTTTACAAAGACATTCAAATTGCTCTTCTGAAAGAAGATCGTAGCTACATCTATGACCAACAATGATACCTTTACTCTCTAAACTTAATAATGTGGTTAGCGAATAGGCTTTATTTTCATTCGTTTAAAATGTATTTCAAGTGATAACGGTTCCATCGTTTTTCATCCGGCTGGTATACATAATATACATATGTACATATAACCGCCTATTGTTTTAAACACGTGTGTATGTGCCCTAAGTCCTTCGTATTATATTTCACTTTGTAATTAATTATTATTTTAATTAGCCAGATTCACGCATGCGAAACTCGCATTACCATCAATTATTACACACACATGCCAACACATACGTACTCCAACAGTTCAGTATTGCTGTCAATTTATACTTTTGATGTTCACAAATACACGCGAAGTCATACCCCATGAAACTAAGTAGATAAAGTAAAGGAAGAAAATTCGTCCTGCCTCAGGCCAATTCAACGTTGGTAATTTCTGTTGGCCATACGACTCAACATTCAGGATAAGACATTTTGAATAGCAATTATAGCCCGGACCGGTGTGCGGGATAGACAACACACGCCAATGCATTTGTGAGGTTGTTTTTTTCGCATTTTTCGATCCCAACATAGTTAATGCGCTATAGAAAGCCAAAAGCAACTCTTGCCAAGGTAGTAGGCAATAACTCGGAAATGAAAAATTTCTCCAAGAGGTGAATAATTAGCGAACAAAATAAATTGAGTTCATATGGTCGTCCACTTGACCACTTCCTACATTACATTGTGTGTGTTATATGTATTTACATGGTTAGAATATTTGTATGTGAGTATGCATACCTA
The DNA here is from genome assembly GCA_948107695.1 of Meliscaeva auricollis. Classification (NCBI taxonomy): domain Eukaryota; kingdom Metazoa; phylum Arthropoda; class Insecta; order Diptera; family Syrphidae; genus Meliscaeva; species Meliscaeva auricollis. Next base: position 42,650,609 of record OX403618.1, read on the forward strand.
CCACTATCAACTGATCATTGCGGTTGATTTGCAATATCGCATTAATTCAAGTTTTAAACTGCCTTTCTTCGAAGATTCAATACGAACAGTAGGTGCTGCAATAAATTTAATTTAATTTATCTAAAACTTTAGTACGGAATGTTATTATACATTAAACCTTATTTAGAGTAAGTGCGGCAAATGTGGCCTACGTTTGTAATATGGCCTCCTGCTGTATTTCCAAACCAAAACTCACAGCGTAATAAAAAAATTCCATTGCGAATACATATGTTAAAACCAGATAAGCCTCAGCCTTTCGTGGTGAGTGTGACCCTACGGGTGTGCAAGATACACGCGATATTAGGTTTTCTTTGCTTTCATTGTAATTTTTTGATAAGTTTTCAAATGTTTTTAAATTAATTTTTTTTTTTATTATCCGCAATTTTTTCAGAACTGAAATATTGAGTTTTTATCTCAATAGCAAATGACACCAAATTTAAATTATCTTTTGATAGCTGATTCAGTTGTAAAGTCTTTTAATTATTGTAAACAATTAAATTAGCTATACAGATATTAGAAAGCATGTAAAAGCGCTAAAAAGGCGGGAATAAGCTTAAAATACAGCGGAAAAGCAAATAAAGTCGAAGTCAAAAGCCTGAAAAGTCGCAGCAAAATATGTGAAATACCACAAACAACCGCAGCAAAAACTCTGGAATACTGCGCTGTTACCAAACCATCTGTGACCATTTCTATTTGTAGGTCACGAATTAAATCGTAAGTCCCTATTTCTTATATTCCATGGTGCAATTACTATTCCACAAATTACTTTGCTTTGGAATTTTTGGATGGTTTCGGTATTTGTTTTCTTTGTCCTATAATTGGATTCCATTAATCCATACAGGCATTAGTACCTACTCGTTTATAAAGCATTATTTTGTTTCGGATAGATAAATTCGAATTTTTACCGATTAGCTAGTACCTACATTTTTCTATATTTCAAGTTTAGCTCTTCTCTTTTCTTTTTGATGTGCTTTTTCCATTTTAGCTGTGCATCCTTAAGCCGTATTGGTGTAAGGTACAGCTTGATTGTTAATAAATATTGGAACATTGATTAACTTTTTATTTGTAAATTTTATATGTGAAGATTTTGTTTGATTGAGTCTTATATCCCATTTTTTGGTCCAATCTTTTACTGTGTCAACTGCATTTTATCATTTTTCTGCTGCCTTGACTACGCATTTGCCGGGAACCAAAATTGCAGTACCATCTGCAAACGTAGCTATAATGGCGTTATTTTCTACTGGAATATGCCTTGTAGGTATATAGCAAATAAAGAGTAGGTCCTAGGACACTTCCTCGTGGAAGTTCTAAATATTCTTGACCGTACTCTAAAGAGCCGGTCTCAGATATACGATTTTTGTATTTCATAGTTCTGCCTGCCTCTAGACCCTCATGCAATACCTTATCAAATGCTTAAGCAACATCTAAGAATATAGCCGAACATATTTGTTTCTCTTCTGGCGATTTTTAAATAACATTCGTTGTTCTATGAACTTGGTATACAATGGAGTTTGTATTTCTTAATATAAACTAATGATTTAACTTTGCTTAATCTTTTCTGTAGCAATTTTTTCAAAAACTTTTGCCACCTACTCAAATATCTGATTTTCTGAGCAGCTACTCCATTTGGTGTGAAAACAATTCTTGATCACATACATTTTCATGAGTACCTACCTACTCACTTTTTTGGGCCAAGTACCTACTCTGAGCGCGTACTCCGTTTTATTCATATTATCACCCAATAACCTCAGCAATTTTTCAATGATGTGGGAAATATTGGATTTTTAGGCATGCATTTATTATGTATTGGAGTTTTATGAAGTCCTTTAATGGCATTTCTTTCATTACCTGAGCAGTTATAAGATCGTACCCAGGTGATTTTTTGTTCAATAGTTGATGACAATTGGTATTTAACTGTAAGCTGTTATTTTGATTGAAATAATCTATTTATTTAGAATACAAAACTATTGTCCTTGAGTAAAAAATAGCCAAATTAAAAATTAGAAGATAAGTATTATGAAGAATAAAAATGGCTAGAAAAGTAAATAAAATGCACATGCAAAACTCGGTACACGAACTTGGTCTTGAAGGTCAAAGTAATTATATTTAGTTATTGTTTTTATTGTTTTTTTTTTTTTTTTTGAAATAATAAGTACACAATGAAATTTGAAATCATAAGAAAAACATGTTGCCAAGTTTTGAAAGAAATCGGTTGAGCAAGTAAGGTTATTTAAGGAAATAACTACAAACATTTCGCAACATGTTCATGTTTTTTTTTTTTTTTTTTTGAAGAAAAACTACTAAAATGCAGTATTTTTACAATCTCTCATAACATAACGTATACCAAATTATCGAAATTATTAAAGCCGTTTTCGAGAAAAATCCAATAATTCAAAATCGTTACAGGGAAGGTATTTGTTCTAATCGATATATACAAAAAAAAACTTTGAAAATTACAAATATGGTTACATAAACCAAATTTGAAGCAAAACCGTCAAACCGTTTAGGCTGTGTCGCTGTGTTCAGATGGACGCACAGGCGAATAGACGAACGGCATGACGAAAACCACTTTTTTTTAACTACTCCATCGCGTAATAAAAACTATTACCAACACAAATTTTTTTTTACCCGAAACCAATACTTGCCCCATAGGTTAAAAAACATAAAATTCATTACTAAAATAACTTAGGTAAACTTCTTTTCAAAACTTATAATTTAATTTTTTTTAGAAAGAAAAAAATTTGTAAACGTTATAGCTGTTTTTAAAATAAATAAGAACCTCGACGAAACCCGTTAACTCGCTTACGAGAAACTGAGGAAAAAGAAAAACCGTTCTTATTATTGTTATTATTGTACTATTTGTACTAGAATGTCAGCTTATTAGACTTTACCATTCTTTATTCCTTCAATTTCATTGAAAACCCGTTCTATTGGAGGTACATACCGTTGCTAACCGATACATATATATTTTTTTAATTTAATGTTAGCTTTAGCTTTTTAATTTTAGCTTTAATCAAAATCGTTAGAGCCTTTTTTGAGAAAATTTAGTTCTCCTATATTGGTTGTATGGCAGGTACCGTTAATTTTGGTCCTAAAATAAAATTTAATTTTACCTCTAGGGAATCACCTCAAACTCATAAATACAAAGTTTGAAGGAAATCGCTTCGGTTGTTTAGGTTGTAGATCAGACAGACTGACAGGCTGACAGATTAACAGTAACAGCCTAATAGACTGACCGACAGAATTACGAGACCCACTTTTCGTTCGCTATCTCTATCATCGTAAACGTGAAGTCATTTCTGATTGTTATCTCGAGTTCGATTTTCTTTAGAACTCGCAAGTAAAAATGAACAAAAACTTCGCATCAAATCTAATTAAAGTTCTTTTCTTGACCAACACACTATGGCCCACCTTCACAGAGGCTAAAAAGTTATATTGTTGTTGCTGGCATTCGTATATTAAAAATGAAATGAATGGTAATGATAATTACTAATGACCCCCATACGGCGGTAAGGCTTATATTCTCACCGCTCCGATTTCTCGTCCTCCGTTTCTTCTCTTTATAATTTGTCCAAGAATTAATAATTCTCTTGCGATCATTTAACGTGACTGCAGCAACACCACCGACCGCCCGCCCCACAACCCTTTCAGTTCCTCTCTATAAGTCTTCTTTATTCCTCGCTCTTCGGCAGTGTTCCATTGCGATGTCGTTTGGGGCTCATTAATATAAATCGTGATTATGAGCAAGTCGTGCCTTGGGCCTTTTCTATGCGGATGGACTGGACATTTACTTGAATACAAGTATAGAGTAATAGAGAATGCATAGTGTACAACAGTTTTGTTTTGGTTTTAATAATAACTGCTGGACGTGTGTTATGTTTTCATATATGTTGAAGTTGAAGCAGTGTTCCATGTTCCATCGTACTGTGCGTCGTCGGCGTCGTCGTCGTTTGTTGGCTGTATCTCTGGGGTGCTCTATTTGGCTATTATACTTTTATGCAATTGCATGTGAATCAGTTAGTGTTAGATGAACGCTTCGAGGGAAGCATTTTTAGGAGTGCGTTTTGTAGGTGATTGGGTGGTTTAACAGATCTTGCACATTAGCTTAAATAGAAATGCTTGTTTATTTAATGGCACCAGACCCCAATATTTCTTTGTGTTCTTTTTGAATACATTTTATTTGGTATTAATCTTATAAATGTATTAATCTTAATAGACGATTAAGTTATCTAAATACGTTAGTTAAGGCTATAATGAATTTATTTTTAACTTTGTCAGATTGGTTTTATATCATACTTTTTTTGTTATAAAGGCTTAACGACAATGGAAACTTTTTGCAAAACTACAAAACTCACATTTTTCAAATATATGCATTTTTTTCAAAAATCAAATTTTTATTATATTATGATTAGCAGCGTCCACACTATTCCGATGACCGATCAACAGCATCGATTAACAAGGTCGGCAAACACGCTAAACAATTTCCATCGTCCACATTGCCTCGGCTGATGTGGAAAGCAATAAGAGATCGAAAACAAAAATGATGCTTGGTCGTTTGCCACATACAGTCCCCTGTGCACTGAACCAAAATGATAAATGATATTTCTTCATATTTTTAATACAAAAAAAAAAAAATCATTAAAAACGGTCAAACATCGTTCTATGAATTTGTTCATACGCTTATGAAATTATGAAATGTTCTTAAAATGTATGACTCCTGCATTAAATCAATGAACGGCAGTCATTGCATACTTCTTGTTATAATTCACAGAAAATATGAACTTTTTCATTCGATGTAGGTAAGTATCACATTGGCCTTTGTTTTAATGGTTTTATTCATATTTTTAGAAACTTTAACATTAATTCTATTAATAGTTTCCTGTTTTAAATGAAACAAGTCATTAGTTTTATGTAACTTTTCTTATGTTTGTAGACTTTTTTTGTTTTTCAACGATTATTTTTCCCAATTTCCCAAAAGGGTCATTAAAAAATATTTTCCATTCGTGCAAATTTCCACCTCAATTAAAAAATATTTTCAATAAAATCATACATCAGAGAACTTAAATGAAAGAAAAGAAATTGTTAAATTCATTTTTGAAATAATAATATAATAATAGAAGTCCTATAGAAATAAAATTACTCTTACCCACATAATCTTTTCAGAAAATGTGTCTTTATTTATGTTATATTTCAGCACAAACTAAACGTAAACTACAAATTTATAGAAAAAATCAAAAATACAACACACAAAACCGCGCGATGAAAGGCGCACCAATAACAATGCAAACCACTCGTTGGCGGCGAAGAAAGCAACTATAACGAAAAAAGCACGTTGTTGGTTTATGTATTTATATTAAGATTTTTTTAAGTTTTAATATTCCAAAACGTAAAGAGTCAAAGAAAATATAATTTGAGTTTGATGTATATTCAATACGCAAATATAAAACAAAAACAAAACCCGAATTACTTTGCTTTATTTTTGCGAGTTTTACAGTGCAATAAATGAGGTTTCAAACATTGAATGAATAGTTTCATATATTCAATAAATAGTTTCCTACATTCAATGAAAACTTTTATACATCAAATGAATAGTTTCATACTTTCAAGGAATAGTTTCATAAAATGTCACTTCCTCATTTTTATGAATGTGGTTTCATAAAAGTAATAACGGGTCAAAGTTTACCTACTTCTCCTCTCGTGGGAGTGGAAAGATGTTTTTTTTTTTTGAAAATGTTCTTTTATCAGTGATTCTTTTGGAAATATCTACAAAGAATAATAATGTAGTATATACTTAATCTTAATTATCTGTAAAATGAGTCCTCTAACGTCATATCTATTACCATCGTCAAATAGTGGGACCTTATCCATTATCCATTTAATTATCTACAAATCTTTCCTTGGTAGGTACCAATATATTTTGCAAACGAATTATCCCCTTTTTCAAAATGGCAGCTCTTCCAGTCTTCCCAGCCCCCCACAGACCCAACAAATTGGATTAAAATACGAAAAGAGAACACATTCCAAAAAGAGAAATTTGTTCATCGAAAAACGAAATTTTATGACGATTTCTTTACTAGTTTAACTCCGTTATAATTATTTCATACACATACTCGTTTTAGCAATTATTCAGAATTATCACTAAAATTAAGACAAATACTGCCCTATTAAGCCTGTTCAAGTTTTAAGAGAAAATTTCAAGATTCCTGAAAATCTCTTTTAAATATTTTTTTGTTTTGTTATTATTATTAAAGGGCACTGGGCAAAGCCAGGCCAAAACTAAATTACTTTAACAAAATACACCACCTCCTTTCATACAAGAGAGTATAAGACAAGAGACAACAACTGTTAGTCCATGCACTCATTCCTATCCTACGAATAGTAGAATTCAACTCATTTGAATTATTTTGTACAATAGCGATAGCGTCTAAAGGGATGCGTGTTTGCAATATGAACGTGGGTCGAAGTACTCCATCTGTTGTAATATTCCGATGTGCCTTTGTATTGGTGTTTTTAATACGGAATATGCAATTTAATTTGCAATTCGGACGTCTGTATTAACTCTAATTTGCATAACATTGAAACAACTCACCCTTAAGGCTTCCTGTATAGTAACCCTTTTGCACACATTGGAAAGAAAAGCATTTTTAGTGCAATTTCCACACCCTGGCTCAGTGACCAGTCCTTGAGCCTTTAGGGGTAAGGAGAAGGAGTTCTACCTGCCTTTTACTAACTTTGCATCGTCTTACAGATAATTCACTATCGAACTGTTTGCCAAGCGACTAACATTGCTGGAGGAAAGGGGTGGAAACACTTGTATATGTACGCATCTCTTCATCTGGTTTCCAAACAGCATTTCCCAAAAATATATAAAATAGGTAGGTATATTTGTTTGGTATGAGAAGAAAGACTACTTGATGGGTGAGTGGATGAAGACCATACTACGACTTTTAATCATGGGCTGCAAGCACCACCATACCAGTCGGATAAAATGATTTTTGGCATTCTGGGGTTGGAAAATCACAAAATACTGCAAGAACAAGGGGTAGATATCATCGTCATCGCCATCGTCGTCATCGTTTCACCAAAAATATTTGGGACAGAAACTGCATGAAATTATGTAAAATGAGGCCTACACGACGATGGAAAATGAAGCCTCTTAGGATATAGGTACATAGGTACGCACTAGGAGTATTGTGTTGAGGGCATAGATATTTAAGAGACTTAAAGATTTGCAACTGCAACAATTCAACTTTTGGAGTTTCATATTAATACTCACCCCTTTATGAAGGCTGAAGACTCCTTGGAACAATACAGAAAGTAGTGTTGTATGCTGAAATCGTTTGTACGTGTTTTAGTGATTCAACCACATGGACCAAAAGTTCATGTAGGCATAATGGGAACTATATGAGATAATATGAGATACTGTTTTGGTAAGACTTGGAGGGATGTACTCCATAATGCCCTCTTGCAAGTATAGGGTTCAATTTAGTTAGTTCGGTGTACATACTCCTATAAAAATGAGATAGGTGTACACATTTATGTAGGTATGTGCACTTATTGCACATACCTACTACCTTCATACAAAAAGAAAGATACCTAAAGAATACTGCAAGTGAGCTTGATGATGTGACTTTCTTTAGATATCGAAATATTCATGGACTGCATGATAAATTGCCGAAAGCATTAAAACCTAAGCATAAACTACATATATGTAGGTACATACCTTACCCATACATAGGTAGCTATGAACATCGTGCAATCATGACTCTGGTCTTTGCAAGTGCAAAAATTTAATTTTATTAATTATAAGTAGGTAGGCATGTCGAAGCCAAAGAAAGATGGATAGTTATTTCCAATAATGTCTAAACCAAAAATACTCTACAATTGTGTGTTTGCAGTCATTGCAGCAATGCCTTCAAATATTTTGAGCTTTTTTTAAAAATATTTCAACAATTCTTCGTTATTGTTCGCTGTTCTTAAAAAAAATAATGACAAAAAATGTTGGACAGATTTTCTCACAAACATACAATAACTAGTTAGTCATTTAAAAATCAAAAAGGAAGGTATTTAAAACTTAACTTACACTAAACCAAAGAGGTACATGATATAAAAAAAAATTTATTAAATACGGTCCAAGAATCGAGTTCGTTAAAAGAAAGAACAGCAAACTTACGTTTTATGAATTTGTTCATACTCTTATGAAGGTATTGTTACGAATGTAGGAGCAAACACACCCAGGCGAAAAGACACAGGTAGGTCTTTGGTTATGATTAATAACTAAGGCTCTAAACGCTTTCATCCGAACGTCAAACTTTCGAACTTCGAACGGAACGAAATCTGTCTATATCTGTCTCTATCTGTCTGTGTGTATTCGTCTCTTTTACTTAACGAAACTGGAGATCTCTGGATCCTTCGAGAAGAAATGAGAGGAGTATTAATACGAGGTCGGAGAAGGAGATCGAGACAGTTTAATTTTGACAGTGATAAAGATAAGTGATTGTAAAAGTTAAATTTGGAAGTGTTAATACTTGTAAATTGAAAAGAGTAATAATGAAACAGTTTGTAATAGATAAAAGTGTTTGTTAATTTGCAAGTAAATAAAAGTGTATAGTAAAAAGTGAAAATAAGTTTTATTTAGAACCCAGAAAACATTACATTGGTGTCAGAAGTGTAATAAGACTTATTTAATCTGTGACTACAGATGAAATTGTGAAAAAAAAGGGTAAGTGTTGTGTTGTGTTATAATTAATTGAAAAATGGGTAAGAGCTTAAATGATTTGTGTTGAGCTTAAGGCGGAGTTCAAGAAGCAATATCTTCCTACTGCTGGATCTAAAAATGAACTCATTATTCGTCTCCAAAAGCATCTAGAGCAGCACAACGAGAACCTGGACACATTCCAATTTGAAATCGAGATGGCGGAAGAGCAAGTAAGTACCGGTGTAGATTTGTCTAATATTATGGCTCTCCTTCTCGTCCAAAGAGAAGAACAGAAGAAAGAACAAAAGAATGTTCTCGAACGACGAGAAGCACAACAAAGTGAGCAAAAGAAGATACTGGAAGAACAACGAACCGAGCAAAAGCAACTTTTAGAAGAACAGAAGAACATTCTAGAAGGAAAACTCGTTGACTTTGACAAAAAGTTCATTGCTCTTGACGAACGTGTCGAAGGTTTTGAAAAACAATTTTCAAAGATGGAGACCGTTCAAGTTCAGTTCGAGGACAAAATTGAAAATAGTGCAAAAGAGTTAGACAAGGTTCGGAAAATTAAGGTTCGAGAAAGTTCTGATGAATTTTCAAAGAAAAGGGAAATGCATCCAAAAACCTCACATGCAAGAAGTCTTCCGAGTTCAACTTAATACTCGTGTGCAGAAAAGAGGAGAAACTTTGCAGCAACTCCAAGCAGACATCGAACGGGTCGCTCATCTGGCATATCCAACTGCAGGAGAGGAAATAATCAATCAGTTCGCAACTGAAGCATTCGTTCGTGCTGTATCGGACGTCAACCTCCAGAGATCAATCCGAATGGCTGGAAAACAAACGCGTCCAGAAGCATTAGCGTTCGCTTTGACAATGGAAGCAGCAGAACAAGCTTCTCAAGGAGTTCATCAGGTAAGAAAGGTTGAAGTTGAAGAATGCTCGTGCCAGAGAGTTGTTATCCGAAGAAACCAGCGAGACGGACCTATACGATGCTGGAACTGCAACAAGACCAGACATCTTCAGCGTCAGTGTAGATTACCCCCAAGAAGATCTGCATGTCAGCATTGTGGAAGCAGGAAGGCTTCCTCAGAACAGAGTAATCATAACAGCATTGTTACTTCTCAACCTGTTTCCCAGCCGGTTTCTGGTATCGATGGCCCCAGAACCACCATCCAGGTCTCCCAAACCAAACGAGACAACAAAAGCTTGACAGTGGAGACATTAATAAACGGCAACAGCCTCCATTGTGCGTAGAGACTTGGTGAAAATGACATGGCTACACAACACCAATAGCTACTGTCTTGTCTTAGGACTGCAACTGGAGAAGCAGCAAGGGTGGAGAAGTCCGTCTGAAGATCCGATTGGCAGAACTGGAGTTTTCACATCTATTTCTGTTAGCAGATATATGTGACGAGTGCATCGTTGGAATCGACTTCATGAAATTCCATGGTGTGATACTGGATTTCGGTAACCAAGTTCTGAAATATCGAAATGTGGAGATTCCAATGGTTTATGGCAATGAAAATGCATCCGCTGTCAGGACTGTCATCAAAGAAGACTTGACCTTGCCTCCTTCTTCAGAGGTATTCATTTGGACAAAATTAAAGGGCGACGTTGGAAGCCATCGATACCTCTTGGTGGAACCAGAATCTGAACATATTAAGATGTCTTCCCAAAACATCATCGTTGAGAAGGCACTTGTGGCAACAGATAACAACATGGTCCCTATACGAATTCTTAACATCAAACCGTACGAAATGAAGCTGAAGAAGGGGGAAATTGTCGGGCAATGCGAATCTGTGTCAGCAATAACGAAAATCACTGATGCTAGCTCACAGAAAGAGGTTAAGTCTCAGAAACAGATCCCCGTAAGGGCCAATATTAAGATGTGTTCTGAACGGATGAAAACCTGGTATAACGCACAAGCAACATCGTCTGGATTTCATGAAGGAGATCTTGTGTGGCTCTTTAAACCTCATCATAAAAGGGGACTATCACCGAGACTGCAACAAAACTGGGAAGGCCCTTACACCGTGGTAAAAAGAATCAATGATGTGGTATACCGAATCCAGAGGGGAGTCCGAGGGAAACTAAAGGTGGTTCACAGTGACCGTTTACATCGCTATAAAGGTGAAAGAAGTGATGAAATTGCTTGGGACGATCAATCTTAAGAAGGGGCAATGTTATGAATATAGGAGCGAACACACCCAGGCGAAAAGACACATGTAGGTCTTTGTTTATGATTAATAACTAAAGCTCTGAACGCTTTCATCCGAACGTCAAACTTTCGAACTTCGAACGGAACGAAATGGAACGGAACGAAATCTGTCTATATCTGTCTCTATCTGTCTGTGTGTATCTGTCTCTTTTACTTAACGAAACTGGAGATCTCTGGATCCTTCGAGAAGAAATGAGAGGAGTATAAATAAGAGGTCGGAGAAGGAGATCGAGACAGTTTAATTTTGACAGTGATAAAGATAAGTGATTGTGAAAGTGTAATTTGGAAGTGTTAATTCTTGTAAATTGTAAAGAGTAATAGTGAAACAGTTTGTAATAGATAAAAGTGTTTGTTAATTTGCAAGTAAATAAAAGTGTATAGTAAAAAGTGAACATAAGTTTTATTTAGAACCCAGAAAACATTACAGTATTAAAGCTTCTGCATTAAATCAATGAACGGCCGTCATTGAAACTTTCCTGAATTTCATGTAGGTGTTTTTTGAAATGTGAACTACAAGTTTATAAAAAAAAAAAACAAAAATATAATAAATTAAATCACGCGATTTAAGGCGAACGAAGAACGTAACAATAATTGAAAACAAGCCCTAAGATGGTTGTAGGATTTTATTCTACGTTACCCAGAAAGAAGTTTTTATTCTTTTATTCGCATTCGTTCATCCTGTTACAGAGAAATAAGTCGCGTTTCATATTTGTGCACAAATAGTTTAATTTTGAGTGATAATAATTTTTTTTTAAATTGATGATGAGCTTGTATTCACACTAGAAAATGCTAGTTCGAGCATTTTAAATACCATTCCTGATGAAAAGTGTTGCGCCATTTTTAGCGGGTAAGTTTTATTTTATTTGTACCTAACAAGCATTTACCTAAAAAATTAATGTTTTGAAAGGCCGTGGATTGACAAAAAGGAGTTTACTGCGCCTTATCAAAAATATTCCCTGACTGCGAACTAGGTCTTCAATTGGAGTTTGAAGAGGAATTGGAGAATTGGAAACAAAAAGAAGTAAGTAGAATCCTATTTTGTCGATGTATGTAGGTACCTACCAACTTAGAAAGTCAAATAATTTTTATATTTAGTTTACACAATGTAGCACGGTCACCAGTGAAATGAGCACCTCAAATTGGATTGATGGCTTGTCAAATGATTTAAGTACAACTCCAAGGAGCTCTAGTGGATCTTATTCCTCCTCGAATTTAGTCGTATGTATGTAGAAATAAGTAATTTTACAAGTCCACCTATCCATCTTAACATATTAAATAAATACATTTATAGTTTATGATGAAAAGAATTAAATAAAATGAATTTGAAAAGTATTTTACGTATTTTAATTTTTAAAATTGGAACACCCTGTAGATTCCACTACAAAAAGTGGTTGGTATATTGGTTTTTATTTCTGTAAATAAAAATGTAGATTTTACAACATTAAGACATTTTTGAGCGCAGAGTGTTGTGAAAATTACAGCAAAAAACTGTAGTTTTTGCAAATGAATTTGTATATTTTACATGTTTTGCTGTTTCTTCAACAATGAATGCTGTTCTTTTTCAATTGTTTCTAGTTGTAAAACCTACAAATGAATTTGTAATTTTCACAAATTATTTTTAAATTCTACTACCAGGGCATAGTATAATTTAAAGCAGTGGTTGTCGTGTAATTTGTGACAATGAATGCAGTAGAATTAACAGCGGTTTTCAACGTTTTTACAACAAATTTTTTTGGGTGCTGTTATACATTTTTTTGATATATTTTGAAAAGCTGTATCTTGCAAACTGTTGAATCTACAAAAAAATATATCACTCTCAAATTGAAGAAAATTTTGTAAGAATAAAACCGTCGAAAATAGTTTATAGTCAAAAATTAGCCTTTCATAGCTAAAAATGCCATTTACTGAAAAAAGTGCTAAAAAATAGCAGTTATTTGCATTTTGACCAATGTTGCGTTCGGCGCTCCAGGTCGAAAAATTGGACTTTACTTTGAGCTCTGAAACTTCGAGAAATCGTGACCAGTCCGAGATTGCAGTACTTACGCCAAAGCTTATTCCTTTTATTTCTGAGAGATTTTAAATCATTACTGTAGGTACAAAGGAGGACTAGAGGTTATGTTTTTTTGAGGTGCAATTGGGACTGATTGACTAAGACAGCTAAACATAATAGAATAGAAATGGAACAGAGCAGATGATGATGTCGCAACTTTCTGTGACACTGCTAAAATCGACGGCAGATAGCATATTATTAATTATTAAGTTTAGGAAAATTTGCCTTTCGAAATTAAAAGCCATTGAATTCTCCGAAGACCGACACTACTTACTCGTTTTGACCAAGTCAAAGAGAAGTTATTGTCATTTTTATGCAATGATGAATATACTTTCAGTGCAACGAGTAAAATATAACCGTTAACCTTTTTTAAATAATGGTACATTAATAAAGTTTGGCAGAAAACTCAATTGTCACACATTTTATTTACATAATTGTGAAATTGAGGAATGTAGATAAAGGAAGTACCTACATACTTACAAGTTAAAATCCGTCAATTTGACGTTCAAATAAAATGTCTTTGGCAATTACCGAAATTATATAATATATTTCAGGTGTAGAATCAACAGAATTGAAATTTTTCGCTAATAAAAGCTTAGTTTCGTAATATAGAGACATGGACATGGATAAGGCCAAAACCGATAGAGCTCATTGAATATACCAATATATCTCTAGTAAACTCAGTAATGTTCCAATGAAAACATTGCGTCTTGTCACTGGTAGGTACAAATTATGCCTTTAAATTATTCTCAACAAGCCCCTTTAAAAATTTAATAGGCTTTTAAATCTTAAAATGACGTTTGTACCATACAAAATACGTCATTTAACAATTTAAAAGGCCTTTAAGTGTTCGTGAAATCGGCCATTAGAGAAAGATTAGACATTTAGCACTGTATCGGAAGATATTCAATTCATCAGCCCAAAATGCTGTGCAAATTTATAAACTGGAACCACCTCTACAATTATTATGTTTATAAAACAAGTACTTGAGTTTCGAAAACAGAATGTGATTAGTAAAAATTTAAGACCCCTTCTTAAGTATTTAGTAAATACTCTCTTCTTTTAAAAAACGCCAAAATCCAATGGGCTATTGTCAAACTGGTAAAAGAACTTAAAACAGAATAATAACTTCAAATAAGTTCAGGTGTATGTGCAAGGTGTGCTGAATCTGCCCACCTTCTAGTTACAGTAATTTCAAATTACCACCAAGGACATTCCAATAAGGTAATTACTAATTTCATTGCCTCATTAAAATAAACCATTTACCTATTACTCCCAATGATATTGCCTCAGTAAGCTAGCCTCTCAGCTACGGGCATGAAGAAGCAGCTCCAGCCAATTGAAAATTATAAAATGCAAACAAAATGAACTAAAAAAATGCTAAAGTATTAATACCCTGCTTGGTCTGGGTGGCGTAATTGCGGACGAAGACTACACAACATTACCGATCCCAGGAGCAGTTGTAGACCAACCGAAAGAATACCACAAAGCACCGAAAACCTTAGTGCTGATATAAGCCGAATGTTTTTTTAGCTCTTTAAAAAATTAAAACAGGGAAAAGGAACTAAGAAAGGGTTAGCTTTCACACTCTCACTTTAATCGGGTGATACAATTTATCGGTGGTTTACCCTTCTAGCTGAGATGACTACGGGCTACAATGAGAAGAGGTAGTGAGTTTTTTTTTGTTAGAAGAGCTAAAGAGAATTGTACGTGCCTGCCTAGACGTTAGAACTTTACTGCTCAGGTAATGAAAAATATTGGTTGGTCTCGCCATTTAGCAAATATCATGCCAAATTCTCATATGTCGGTCAAAGCAAAGTCAATTTTTTACGCGAATCTAAGAAACGAAGAATATAAACTACCCTCATAAGGTATATTTCGAGCAGTTTTTTTTTTGTTTTCTTAACTCAACAATGAATTCGTATTGTATATCTACATACGAAGGCTAGACTGAAAGGGTAAATCAAACAAATTGTCCGACATACTACCGACATACTACCTACACCTACATGCACTACAAACCATTGAAAAGCCATTTTACAGGACAAGTATTGGTTCCGCGAAAAATGTAGATGTCAGATTTTCTCGAATACAGTTCGTAGCCTAATTCTTGTAGTAGTTAAAAAAAAAAACTGCATGTAAGAGCTTACCAGCCGCATCACACAGACTAATTACGCATTGTAAAATCAAAATGGAAAACTGTTGTTATTTTTTTAATATTGAAAAATTAATTTTATTCATTAGGCATGCTTTGAAATGAGGAGCATAGATTTACTGTATAAGCGTTCGACATGCAACATGTAATTTCAAATTCAGGCCGTTTTTTTTCAAAAGGCGAAAACTTGTAATCTAGTCGATTCAACGAATGAAAAAAATTGCTTCCACCTCAAAATAAATCAAACAGTTTTGAAACTTGGCACACTTATTAAGGGATACCTGGTTACAAAAAACAGTCCCCAAGAATCCGACGTGAGCTCTAGCGGCAACCATGTGTTTTTGTTTCGGTTTTTCACTTTATCTCGGAAACGGCTTTTCGTATCAAAAAAGTTTGTTCTACAAAATGAAGCCTTAATAAATTTTATAAAAAAAGCTCATACACATTTTTTCGTACCTGCAACTACTTACAAAATAGCGGCAGTGAAGAAAAACATGTGGCCGATATGAAGCGGTTCTATCCTGATCTTTACTTTTGGAACTAACGAAGAGTCTGGTTCTCCAGGATGGGAGTTGTGCTTCGGGGTAACTTCCCTACCACGGAAATAAAACTTGTTCCAAAAAAAAAACAAGCCTCTAAAACGAATGATCTCAATTTTGACGCACCCAATCAAGGACAACGAATTTCAGATATGTATGGGAATTTACAATCTTATGCAGACCACGTGCTGTCGAACAATTAGTGGAGAACCTGGATAACCTAAGGACTGACGTAACAGCTATCCAGGGGCTACGGAGAATAAAATCTTGGGGACTTTTTTTTGTAACATCACCAGATATCCCTTAATAAGTGTGCCTAGTTTCAAAACTGTTGGATTTATTTTGAAGTAAAAACCTTTATTGACTGCATTAATCATGGTCACGAAAATTGGTTTATCTTGAAACAGTTACTTACATGACATATCAATTATTACAAATTAATCAACAAAAACTCAATACTGCTGAAGTAAACATTATTTATTGACCTTACAATAAAAAGTGAAAAATCAATTAGGCCACTATGGCTCTCAAGGCCTGGATTAAAGTAACTGTAAATTAAATTATTCCCTGAAGATAAAAATGACTTGTCTGAAAACGGAAAAAATATAATTGTTTTTTAATTTTTGCTTTTTTTACAAATAGGTATTCTAAATTTTTATTTGTCATAATCATATTGAAATAAAAGTTTTGTTAATAATAAAAAGAAAAATGTTTCTATGAATATATTTTAAATAAGTATTTCAAATCGAGTTATATTTATATTTCCTGAATTCAGGGAATGAACTGATAACACAACGAAAACTTAAACAATTATTTTCTATTGCACGCTTTCGACCACTCAAACCTCGATTCCTGACCATGGTGAGTATTTTACTTAATACTAACGCCCTCAGGCCTTGATGAGCCCTTTGTGATCCCCATAAGAGGCATAGGGCCTCCAATACTACTACGCATCGTGTACGGTTTCTGGAAATATAACGTAGTTCTCTCCAACTCTTCCCCAGCTGTGCAGATTCACTTTCGACTGTCCTGCGCCATGTGCTTCTCGGCCGACCCGACCCTCTACCTGCCTGTGTGAGTGGGTTCCATTGCATCGCTTGGCCAGCAATGCAATCTTTGCCTTTTCGAAGCGTATGACCAATCCACTACCACTTACGTCTGCGAATAGTACTGTCAATGGATTCTTGACCCGTTCTTCTATACGGTTGGGCCAAAAAATCCGTAAGATGTTTCGTAGACACCCAGGCACGTAGCCAGGTGGGGGCTTGAGGGGCTGCTACCAGCTCGTTTTCTGTTAAATTATGGATAAATTGTATGAAAACAACAAAATTATCGATTAATTGTATGAACATAAAAACACAAAGATGGCATTTGGTGTAGAAAAAAAAATAAGTTGTTTATTTTTCTTAACTCTTACAAATTATTTCATTTAAATTTTAAAGTGTGTGCATTTAATTCTCTGAAATTTCTTTACAAATATGTTATTAAATTTATTAAAACACAAAATACAAACAATTCAACAATTGGTATATTGGAAACATTTTTTTTATTTTTGTTATGTCATTTCATTCGCAATGCTGCCAAGTGTTTTCGTTAGGCCCCGAGGCGTTTTTTTCGTCCAACTAGAAACATCATCTGCTTACCTCAGTTGTTCCTCAGTTTCATTTTTGAAGGGCCAACAGTTTCCAAGATACAGCATTTCAATATTTAGCGATAAGAAAAATGTATATAACAGCAAGTAGTAGAAATTAAAATTAAATTAAGAAATTTAGAATGTTTCCCATAAGATGAATCGAACTAGTAGAACGTGTTATTGTGAAAAAAAGAATAAGACTGTCATAAACATTCAGGCAGGGGGAGAATAAAAAAAAATGATTTCACACAAAAAATAACAATTCAAAGACACGGTAACACATAGAAAAGTATACTATAGATTACACTGGTCTGCAACAAAAATTGCCTTCAAATCAAAGTATACTTTTCTAAAGGATTTTGTACCGCTGAACACGAATCTGAAAATTATATGAAGATGTTAAAAACTCGTTTTTTTGTACATTTAACGTCGAATTATTTTGCTGGCAAATACTTTATTACAAAACTATTAATAGAATGGGAATGAAATCATCTAAAAATTCACGTTCTGTACAAAGATATTACAAATTGAAGTTAAGGATTTGTCCAAAATACTCTCTGTAGTCCAATTCAAGTGTTTCTAGATGTGGAAAGTTCTGAAGTAATACTTTTTAATACTTTATGTTTTTTGGGATGTTGAGTATGAATCTGAAGTTACCCAACAAAATTTATCACGGAAAACATGAGAAATCATTGAAAAACTTACAAACAAATATTTTTTTTATTGTTTTTGGTGCATAGTCCAAAATATATACATTTTGCGCTAAAACCGTTAATGTGGAACAAGTAAAGACAAAATTACCAAATTTATGTCTTCGCCAATTTTTTGTATGATTTCTGGATTCCTCAAAAAAAATGTTGACAAACCCATAAAAATCAGTCCTCTTGAAAAGCACAAAATATCCTTTTTTATTGGGTTTTCTCTGATTACTGCCTTCTTTACACCATAATTAACTTGGCCAGTATCAAGAGTTTAGAAATAGGATGCAGTGCACATCCTAAAAACTACAGAATTTTTAGACTTATGGTGATTTTTTTTTACATTACAGTTTAAAATGTGACTATAAATTGAAGAATCAAAAATTAAAATCAATCAAAAATAAATTTACGACATTTTTTAGGAAACCAGATTTAGATTCAGAAAATTCCAATCTTACATAATTTTAAAAAAATTATTTGTACAAAATTATATATATGTATATCGTTTCACGAATACATTTCCTGGCTCAATATGTAAAAAATTTGTGTCATACTGCCAATTTCTTGACAAAGTTCTAGCTCTAGCTTTTAAAACTCTGTTTAAGAAAAATTAAAACTCATATTGTTTCATTTTAATTTTTTTTTCTTAAGAAAAACTGAGAGCTAAAAATAATAGTTTTAAACTGATTTTAGAAGTTTGTCAAGAAATTGGCAGTTTAACATTCTTTTTTTAAAACTAGGGTTGAAAAAATCGTTTTTCTTTTACTTTTTATGGATTTCTGAAAATGCCGCGTTTAAAACTTAAAAACGGTCAAAAAGGTTTCATTTGACTAGAATTTTGCATGGTCTTCTTCTATAGAATCGATAAGGGGTATAAACATTAATTTTTCCAGGTATGGTTTTGTATTTTTTGTTAAATGAATTACTCGAAAAAATTTGAAAAAAAGCTCCCTCCCCCCCCCCCCCTTCCCGAAATGAAATCCTGGCTACGGGCCTGTAGACACCTATTCACGAACGATTGCAGCTTACTTGCGACAGTTGTTAATATTTTCCAAGTGCTGCACCCATACAGAAGCACGGATTTAACATTGGAGCGGAACAGTCTCAGCTTGGTCTTTAAGCTTATAGTGTTGTTTCTCCATATTTTGGACAGCATTCCAAAAGCAGCCTTTGCCTTTTTGATACGGCTGTCGACATCATGTTCGGTTCCGCCTTTGGTAGAGACAAAACTCCCAAGATATTGAAAGTCTTCTACTTTCTCTACCGGTTGTCCAGAAATATTGACTTGAACGGATGAGTTACTACCGAGAGTGATCATTTTTGTTTTTTCAGTGTTAATTTTCAGCCCCACGATTTCTGCTTCTCCATCCACCCTTGTTGTCATTTGATGGAGATCCATGATCCTATGAGATAGTAAGCATTCGTCCGCGTAGTCCAGATGTTTTAGTTGGGATGTCAGACTCTATTGAATTCCACCATTTCTGTTTAACAGGGCTGCACGCAGCACATCACTTATCACTAACAGGGAAAAGTACTGGCGACAGTATGCAACCCTGTCTGACTCCACATTGGACTTCGAATTCATCCGACAACCTTCCTCTATGTAAAACGTGACATTTGCATCCATCGAAGGTTGCTTTAATAATAGCGATTAGCTTATCTGGAATAACAATATACATAGGTAGAGTGTCCCATAAATGAAGAAAACAACTAAGTCGCGATTCGGCACTATATCCTGGTTGAGCCCCCAAATTTAGGAATCAAATGGAAAAGCTCATTTAGTATTTAAGTTTAAAGTTTAATTTAATATAATAAAGTAATAATTTTAAGTAATGAAAAGTACCGTGATAACTGATGATAAGATGTTTGGAGTTTATATAAAATTTAAAAAAAAATATGATCCGAAGGTAGTGGTGGAATGATCGTCGGTCGGTTGTTCCAGTTAAAAAGATCGACTCAATATGTGAAAAGTAGTAATAAGTACATACATACATAAGGATCAAACGATCCTTAAGACTGATTTTTAGCCCAAAAATGTTTGATGCGTTTGAGTGGCTTGGAGTTTTTATAACATAAAAATAATCACAATATAAAAAGATAGTGGTGCAATGATAGTCAACTATGAAATTTTCAACAAAGCCAACACTGAGTATGTGTAAATAGGTACTTTTGAGTACGAAAACTTAAGGATAACTGATTTGAATTCACGCATTCTTGTAGTCTACGAGTAGCTTGAAGTGTATACTATAAAAAAGCAGTCACAAACTTTGTATATAGTGTTAAAATTATCGTCATTTAGACTTAAATTTGATATGTGAGAGCCTCATATTCGATGTGCGCCCCCAAACTTTAAAGCTCCAGCTGATGATGATTCCACCACTACAAATTCGATGCCCTCTCACGGCCACACCCAGCACTACTCGAGCAGCTGACATGCAGATCCTTAAATGACTCCTGGAGAACTATCATTTGCATCACAAATGAATCGTCACGAATTGATTTAGTGAAAATTAACGCTGCCTCCCGGGCTATTTCTTTAGTGGGTATATAGAGATGAGAACTTGGATGAAAATGTAATAAAAAATGTTAGCAGGTATCCGCACATTGCCAGCCTTGGCGTCGCAAGAAATTTTTGCTAAGAAATTTTATTCCGCAACAAATGCTTCAAGAGTAAGTACATGGGACCCATTCAGTATTTGTTTTGTTTTTTTTTGTCATATCGATTTTACCTTATATGGTGTATACCTACCATCATATATTTTTTTATCTGATAGATGCCACATAGAGAATGTAGGTACATCGTTCATTCATTGACTAAAAATTTTCATTCATGATATCAAATCTTAAAAAGCGCAGAGATAGGGATAAAAAAACTTAGAAAGACAAAGAACAGAGGTTAACAACCAGATGGTGCTATAATACTGAAGGAATTCTATCTCAAAGAGAAAAACAGGATATGGGTGAATGCAATTTGTTCTTGTTCGTGGGGGTTGATGTGAAAAAATTGAAGACATTTACAAAAATCCTCTTTTTCATTGGGAACGCTTAGTATTAAGGACTTAATTTGCAGTCATCTGCATAACATGAAATAAAATTTTATCAAAGGAACTAGTCAGCTCTAGATAATATCTTATAGATTCCAAGCTAGAGCTTATCATAAGTACTGGGCTGCTATAATTTTCTACAGTTTTATACAACCAAAGCCGAGTTTCTTACAAGTTTACGCTCTAATAAATAGCTATACACACACACAAGGTTTACGACTTTGCCCAGGCACAATAAGCTCTAGCTTGGAATCTAACCTTTTACTAAACCCGGCTTTAGTTGTACAAAACTATGGAAGTTTTTTTTTAAATTTAACGAAATACTGGGGTTTTAGATGTTCGTAGTCTCGGTAGGGTAAATTGTTGTGAATTTTTAAATACATAAAAGTTACACATACAAACAAAAAATGTAAAAAATCTATAACTTGAGATATGACCGTTTAAAAGTGAAACAATGACTGAATAGATGTTGGAGAAACAGTTCTCCAAAAATTAGTTTGAACTTTATTTAAAATTAATTGCATTTTGTTGCAAAGAATGTACAAAATAATTTTTCATGTGTCTACCAAACTTTATATCTTAGCTTTGTTTTTGGCGAAGTGATTTAAAAAAAATTGCACACATTTTCGGAATCAAGCAATCTTATAATTCAAATAAAAAACAATGTATTTTGTTTAAATCACACAGTAAAAAAAACAAAGTTTAAATCTTAAATTTGGTAAATACGTTTCAAATAATTTTAAGTTTTCTTTCCAACAACATAAAATTTATTTACAAAAAATGGTAGTCTGACTTTTTGGTGAATTAATTCTCAAACATCTATTTTGAAGTTTTTGACTATAAAGAGTTGTGGAATTCTCACATTTTTTATTTGTACGAGAGTTTCGATTTCAATTTTCACAAAAAAAAAAAAAAAGAACTTTAAATCGGGGCAACCCTATGCCTTGACAGGGTATTGCTAGGCAACTCATGTGCACACTGTTTCTCTAGACACTAACTTAACTACTATACGAAAATATAGGTATCCAACTGGTATACCGATGAGGGTAGGTCGTACTATGGGGGTCGTATTCAAATTTAAAAAAAATCTTCTCTCTCTCATATAACAGACCCCACATATCCTCCAGGTCATTTCTATAAGGAATGAAATTTAATTGCATGACTTGTACAACTCAGGTTTCCAAGCTCCTATATTACTTCTGTGTAGATCTAATCATCAGCTACAATATATCTTCCACTGTGCAAACTATGAAATTTCTTTTTTATTACTAGCATATACTTACCTTTTTGGTAGTCTTCTGTTGTCCAGGCGTTTTATGGCATAGTCAACCTGCATTTTTAAAGTTGATAATACACTCAGTCACGAAAGTTAGTATACACTAGACTTATTAACACACAAGATTATGGTGTGTATTTGCTTTTTTGATATATTGAAATTGGGAGAACTTATTCATTCAAATGTTGAATTTTGTTTTTATAAAAGAGGCATGACCTTTTGGAGTTTCTTTTCATCATAATCTTTATTACTATTGGGCCCAATGTATACTAACTTCTGTGACTGAGTGTATGTACAAAGGAGACTACCCAGCTTCATGATAAAGAATATGATTCGGTGTTTAAACTGGAAAATTGTTTTTAAAAAGTATCGTCTTCAAATTGTGTATGCCCCGCATTTTGTGCACCATAACACATCAGGCTTTACCTGTTACCTCAAAATCTCGATATTTAGCTGCTGAATCCATCTTTACGACATTAAAATTTGCTAGGTCAAGGTTGCATTTATGGCATTGTTTTGATTTGATTTGATTTTTTGATCCTGCAAGTTTTCCTTTCTATTGGCTTTTAAAATTAAGATACCGTGTAATGAGAACACTTAAGTAATTGCACCTTTCTCTGTTCCTACTCATTTACTATACCTCTACTTAATGGCTATCAAACTTTCATTTCTTATTTCTACAGTTTATACCGCCTGCACTGCGAAAGATCATGATTTTTATTTGTCGAGGTTTACTTTCTTTTATGCTGACGTGTCGCAATATTCAGACAGTCTGTTTATCATAAGCTGAAGACCGTTCGGTGTTTCGGACAGTGTAACTGCAACAATATAATCAGCAAATATTAAATGGCTTATCACAAGTGTCTCCGACAGCTCTACTCCTCTGATCCAAATCCTTAATAGGACAAAGAAAAGTGGACTTCAATTGCATCCTTGCCTAAGGCCTATTTCAACCTCGAATTCTTCCGATATTTCGACTCCGTTTACTATAGCTGACTTTTAAGGGGTTTTCGATTTTTTTTTTTAAATTTAAGCACATTCCATTATTGTACAACTTCATCCTAAGAGCACTTCGGTCAATTTTATCGAAATTTGCTTTAAAATCAATGTAGAATGCACGCAGTAAAATACTGTATGGGTTGTGGGGTTAAGAAAATAGTTTTTTATGCAAATTTCTCTTACACGAGGCTGTATACAAGAAATCTAGCTTTCAGGTTCAATAAACTTAAATTTTTAATTTGAAATGTCTTAAGGTTTAAGGTGACAGATCAAATAAACCACCAAAATTGCTTCCAAGATTATTTTATCAAATTATTCTACTACTATGCATCTTCTTCTAACATTTCACTGGTGTTTTATGGACCCAACTTTATTTAATATTTTAACCAAACATACTTTAGAGAAAGAATATTGTATTCACAATACCTTTGAAAAATAATAATAACTAGTATTATGCATACACTTTCGGGAGCTGATGTTTAATGTCCTTACCAATATTTGAAGCACATTATGAAAAAAAAACAAAAAACATTAAATTCATCATTCAATTTGGTCAATCAACCGATTTCTGAAGTATAATATTTTATGTTCCAGCTATACCTTTCTTACTTAATGTGCCTTAGTGAATAAAAAGTGGATGATCGTTTAACATTTGTGAATGAATATCAGGGTATTTAACACAAACAATGGCATTTAACTCGATTAATTATTATTATTGGAAATATTTTAAGGGCGAGTCAGACGTTCAAGAGCTCACTCTTGACAATGGCGTAATACATAGTATTTTTATTCACTCTCACGTCTACGAACTCCTTTTACTCTGCCTCATAGCATTGAAGATAGGAATCGAAAACCCATTTGAATGGGTCAGTATAATAATGTGGCGTCCGAACAAAAGAATAATGAGGCAACGTTTATTAATTTGAAATGCGTGTCGGAAAACAATTAAAGTTCCCGCAAGTTGTTCGATTAGTAAGCCAATGAGGTGGTTAACGCATTGAATAAGAACTAAGGTAGGAATATTCTTGCATAATACGTCCTTTTTCTGTAACTCTGCATGCAGTATTAACTTCAATTGTTTATGGAAGTTCTTATTTTTCATTTGCAGGGATGAAAATTGTGCATTATATTATGTAGATATAGGGATAATTTTTTGCATATAATTATAGATATGTATGTGTTGATCCATAGAACACCATTTTATTCACTTAAAATATCAAATGATGACAAAGTTGCTTGTCAACTGATATAATTTTATTTAGAAACATTAATTAAAAAAAAAAAAAAAATGAAAATCCTTAGTGGTTTCGAAAAAAAAAATTAATATAATATTCGTAGAAGCTCAAACCATTTATAAAAAAAAGTCGATATGCCATTTTCAAGTAAATATTAATGAATACATAAAACCAAAATTTGTAAAAAATGGATTTTTCAAAAAAAAAAAAAAAAATTTAAGTTTTTAAAAATCCAAAAACATGTTTTATTGTTAAATCTTTCGTTTTAAAAATCAGTTATGAAATTTAAGAGAAAAACAAAAATGAAAAAACCGTTCTATAAAATAGAAACTGTATAATTACATTTAATATTATACAACTATTTCTTTCCTTTCATAAGTACGACAAAATTAAATACAATTTATTTTAACATTTAAAATGATTACTTTAAAACCATTAGTTCAACATTATATAGTTTAACCTATAATTGCAATATTAATGTAGTTTTTTTTTTAATATAACAGATAACAGCATCGCTTAGTAATTTTTCGTCAAACAATTTCCAGTTTCCATAAATAAAGATGCTCTACAGTATTTTGTCCGGTGCAGGCCTTTTTTAACCGACTTCAAAAAAAGAGGAGGGTATCCATTCGATTGTGCCTTTCTTTTTTTGCTTGCGATATAGGTACTATAAGGCAAGTTAAGGATTCGTAAAAAAAAATCGAACTCGAGATAACAATCAGACATGTCATTACGATGATAGAGAATGCGAAAAAGTGTGTCTCGCAATTCTTTCTTTTCTCACTGAACCGATTTTCTTCAAAATTGGTGGTTAAGGATCTTTAGTGATTCCCTAGAGGGAAAGTTGAAATTTTTTTTTAGGACCAAAACTAACGGTACCTGCCATATAACCATTAAGGAAAAGTTAAATTTTTTTAAAAACGGTTCTAACGATTTTGATAAATTTTTTTGTGTCTGCCTTAGTTAGTAAAGTCATACGTTTGCAATAAATGTAATGTTTTTAAAAATTCTAATAATGGTACCTGACATAGAACGTTTTTTTTTATATTTTACTTTCACATAAACGACTAAACCAATTTTGATGATTTTTTTATACGGAAGCTTCTTAATAGTTAAAAAATTATTTGATATAAAAATTTTCAAAAAAATAATTTTTGGATTTTTAAAAAATCTTTCAAAATCCTTTTTTGAAAAATCAATTTTTCGAAAACGGGTCACTATATTTTTTTGAAATTTGAATTCCAATTTTATTTTTAAACAAGCTGTGCCAGTTTTTATATATAAAAAATTAAGGTTTTTGAAAACGGCTCTAACGATTTTCAAAATTTTTTTTCTAAAAATTAATCTTTTTCAATCAAATCAAATGGAATACTTAGTTGAAACCTCAAAACAATTTAAGACTTTGTTTATGTCATTTTAGTAATGAATTTAATTTATTTTTATTTCTTATAAAATTATTTATTTTTAAAATCTTTATATAAGAAGCTTTAACGTCCACAGCAACCTTAACCTCAAGAGCAAGTACGTGCGACCCAGTCATGCATTTTATTTTACTCTGTTTATGTGTGTTAGCTCAGAACTTTTGACTGGGTGGATCGATTTTGATGATTTATATTTGAAAGCTGGTGGTCTCCATTGGGTCCCATTCAAATTTAGTTTATTTCTGACATTAGAAAATATCAAAAGACTTAAATTTAAATCCGGTGGTATTTCTTATGAAAGGTATAATTTAGCAACCAAATGCTGTGAAAGTAAAAGGTATTAACTTGTGACTATTTTTGAGGGATTTTTCAGCAGTAAAGTAATTATTTGATAAATCTACCTACAAAGTATATAATATTAAATTTAATAAAGAAAACTTTTTGAACAAAAATGGATAGAAATATTTAGTTATACCGGTGGATTAAGCGAATCTAGACCAGCGTATACCATTCCAAATAGGAAGAGAAAAATAGGAATTCCGAACAGCGAGATCGAATTAACACCGAGGGAAAGGGTAACAGCGGACAGTGTTATCACCCTACAAACTTTAGGGAGGCTGTAGAGGGGGAGGGATTACCTAGTACATATGTATCTATATTCAAATCGTGTTGCATTGGTTGAACTTTTGAGGAGGAAGGAAATACCCCGAACAATTCGACCTGACCTTAACTGATCAATGTCTTGACATTTTTGTCATTGACAGGACTGAAACCTGTGTTGATCATTATCGCGTGGCAACCACTGAGAAGGTTTTCAACACGATACGATTTTTCAACAACATATTAACCCTTTTAACACAATTTTCAAAATTATGTTAAGCATAAACTTCAAAAATGGCCACTAAACGAAAAATAACTAACAAATATTAGGAGTGGTAACGTATTTTTTTGAGTGAGAATAAGTACCTACAACGAGTTAAAAGACAGTTATTTAAACTACACTTTTAAGATTCGATCCATATTACTACCTTACCTATACATACTTATAATGTACGGAAAGGTTGAGTCATAATAAATGCCACCCCAATTAACGCCCTATACACATACAGGGGAATATGAAACATGCCTTTACTTAATATACAGGATGTCCCGTAAAGGATGGTCCAAACTGAATATGGTGATAGCAGGCCAACTTATTTATCTTATTTAACTTATTTATCCCGAATCAAAACGGTTTTCGAGCAACGGCTGTTTTATTGAAATTTGCCCGAACCCCTACTTTGGACACTGTTTTGCTCAGTCCGTCCAGAATTGATTTTTAGTTTTACACTAAATCATTAACCAGTAATGAGATTTTTGTTTCTGCATTCAAATAATTATCGTATCAATCAATAATAATTATTACTTTAATAAAATTGCTTTGCCCTTGGAATTTCCAAAAAAGTATAAATCTTACCAATGCGACCTCTAAATCAAAAGATTTAGAGGTGGCATTGTTAAGATTTTTACATTTTTGGAAGGTCCAAGAGCAAGGCAATTTTATAAAAGTAGGAATTAGAATTGAGTAATACGTTTTGTTTTCAGGACGCTCTTTTAAAGATTGTAGTAAATAAACAATTTTGATCAAACTATGACTTTATCTAGTAATTTTTTAAAAATGGTGTTTGGACCATTCTTTACGGGACACCCTGTATATTTGTTTCTATTATATTGAATATCTTGAGAAACAAATGTGTTTGTAATCATCATAATCTATTTCTATGTAACGTTTTCCTACTGTTTATAAAAACGCACTTTGTTGATATACAAACACTAAATGCGGCAATTGATACGTAAGTACACAAGAATCAACAATATTCCAGCTCACGATTGGTGTCTCCTTAATTATGTATGTTAAATAATTATAAACTATAGCGTTGCTATTTATTGACTGTTTCCCTTAGCTATAGTTTCGTGACTAAACAGTTTTATAGATTGGTAATTAGAATAATTTGTAATAAGTTAATGAATTTTGTGTTTTATTATTAGTTTTAATGCTTGGTAATGTGTTGCACGAATTCTGTTTTAATCAATAAAATAGCGTTTCTAAAATAAATATTAAATAATACTTACTGTATCTACGGTATTTAGATACAAATAGTATTAACTCCTAAGAGTGTGTTTTAATAGGTCGCTTGACTATTCCGAAAACGTTGACATTATTTATAAATCGAAAGTTTTCTTTTGATACCTATTTTGTATTGTTATTAGGATTTCACGTCCGTTTTAAGTTAGTGCGCATTAATGGAATTGCTTGAAAAGCACTATTTTTTTAATGGGGGATGATACGACAAGCGGCATCACATCACTACGGTGTTGGCCCTATGGCGTGAGGAAGGTGGATAAATAAAGGTGGAGAATTAGGTGCAATAGCCTTCCTGAATCATCTTTAATTCAAAACTATTTGAAGGATATTTCTTATGCCATTATTCATCGAGAGCTCATTAAGGGATCTTAAGTTTGCTGGCTCCTTTCGACTGAGGGCTCCACTGTGAATATTTTTTATGAGGCTCATAAGTTATTATTGCTCGATGAATACTCGCCTAGGTGCCTTTGTTAACTGTAGGGACGTATAGGAGCAAGAGTAGGTACTCATGTGTCATAATATTTTTTC
Organism: Meliscaeva auricollis; assembly: GCA_948107695.1. Taxonomy (NCBI): domain Eukaryota; kingdom Metazoa; phylum Arthropoda; class Insecta; order Diptera; family Syrphidae; genus Meliscaeva; species Meliscaeva auricollis. The sequence goes on from OX403618.1 coordinate 42,679,267, forward strand.
TAAGTTGAGCTGGGCAACGAAAGATAATGCCTACTCGGCATTGTAAAAATAAAAAATTACCGCGGGGTAGGTACTGGGAACGGGACGGGACTGGGACGGAAGTAGTTCACACTGCTCAGTGCAGTGAGGATGGCCCTATTGTAGCTTCGCGGGGGCTGTGGTTATTATCCAAGCGGATAGCTATTGGATAGTAGTATAGACTGTTTTTGGAAACATTAGTCTTGAAATAAATACTTATGCGAACTACTTTAAAATCCTGAATTTTCGAAATTTGTGAATGTTTTAATTTTCAGAATTCATAAATGATTTGACAACACAACTACACAAAAAATACCCAAAAGTCATTTGTGTACCTCATCAGACGTTTTGTGTATAAACACAAATTTGATTTGTGAATTCTGTACAAAAATGATACATTAATCAATAATAGCTCTCATTTACCAAAATAAACAAAATTGTACACAAAAATTAAGATACAAGTCGTCTGATACTAGCTTAGTTATAGTTACTAGTGGTAACAATCAAACATGACAATACGATGATTCTCTCTGTCTGTCGTTTCCGTATTTCAAGCTACAGCCTAAACCACTGAAGCGTTGTTGTTAAACCACAGAAACGATTTTCTTTAAAAAAAAATTGTGTGTAGGTACACGGTTAAAAAAATTGGCTTGCTTTTGTTTAATACATTGTATTACATCCGTATGCAATACAGTGAATATTACTTTTTAATATTCTGTAAATATTAGAATTTTTTTTAAACTATATTGTATTACATTCTAATACATAGTTTTGTAATAAAATTGATATTTTCAATACGAAAAAGGTTAGAATCCAAGGGATTAATATTTAATACTTTCATATTACATTTTAGTGCAAGGAAATGAAATTTTAATCAAACTGTATTAAAGGAGCAAGCCAGGCGTAGACGATAACAGAAGCCATTTTTAAATATGAATAAAATTTCTTCTGTATGTGTTCAGGGTTGTGGTAACCCTTTGCCTGATAAAGTTTTAAAAACAAATAATCTAAATTTGTACCATTTTGAAAACGCATTTAGAAGTACATTGTACTGATAAAAAATAAATTGCTATAAGATTTGACTTCACATAATTTGCGAAAAAAATACTGATAAAATTTTAATTGCTATAAGATTTGACTTCACATAATTTGCGAAAAATTAATTAAGATAATAATATCACCATTTTAATATAACAAAATAATGCACGTTGGGCTTTATTTTAAAGAATTTAAAGAGAAGATAGAATAATAAGAGATATTATACAAATCTTTGAATAAAACTTGTATTGAAAACTAATACAATTGAATTATAAAATATTCTTCCATATATTAAATTTTAATATATTTTGTTTTACCTAACTAAAAAATGTTAATATTTGTTGTATATTAAATTTTAAAAAATTCCTGGTGTAGACCTATATGCAAACCAAAAAATATTAAAATATAGGTACCCTAAATTTTTCATCGGTTAATAACGGTATCTCCCATAGAACCGTTTTTCTCTGTTCTGAATTTCTCCTTAGCGAATTTTTGATGAAGATTTTTACATAAAAGGTTTTAGCGATTTTTATAACATACGTATATTATCTCATATTAACATATTAAAATTTTCAAAATCAATTATTTTTCCATTTTTAAGAAAGTTGATTTTTTTCAAAATTAATTTTAGATTTAGATGTGCGTTAATGTTTTCTTAAAACATCCAGTTTTCTTTTTAACAAGAATTGAACATTTTAAAATGCTTTAACGATTTCAAACTTTAACAATTAATCTTTCTTAAAGGAATAAAACAGCATACCTATTTCGCTTATGGCTCAAAACTATTTAAGAAGTTTTGAAGTCATTTTAGTTACGAATTTTATGTTTTCTTTAACTCCCGCAGTAAATTTGACCTTGAGAGCAAGTAAGTGAAACCCAGTTGGGGAATCTATTTTTCTCTTTTTTTAATTTGCAAAAATGGAAATTATCAAAATGATAAATCCTTATGTATCATATCCTCGCCCGCGCCATTCACCACCACCGACCTCAGTTTGTAATTTTTTGTGTTTAAAGATATTTCTGTTTGAATAATAAATAGTAATTCAAAATAAACATGGAGTTGATACAAAATTCTTGTTCTTTAAAACGTCTTACGATCGATTTAAACATTTTTAAGTCTAAGATCGACAACTAAACTCCAAACAAACAAAAACTGTCAAGAAATGTGATTGGCAACAATTAATAATACTATCAGTTGTTAGGAAATTGTAACCAGAGTATATCTGTTTAGGAGGAGGGACACTCTAAAAATGAATAGAAAAAAAGCGCATTAGTAAAAGAAAGATAGTTTCGAAACGCTTTTAAAAACTTAGTATACAGAAATATCATGCTGCGGCAGTTAGGAAAGTGTCCCTACTCTTTCTTAGATATACTCTTATTGTTACATATACAAAAATATTTAATTAAATTTTATTTTTAAATGACCCCTCATTGCATCAAAAAATAGAGGAATGCCTTTCGAAATTGAAAAAAAAAAAAATCTGCACTGAAAAATGGTGTGGGTGAAAATGTTTTCATAATAGCCTGACAGGCTATTTCTTGCGCAACAGGTAACCGATTGATAATATTAGAAACTTTTGGCTCTTAAACTATAACCGTTGGTGAAGAATAGTCGGTCGGGCACAGGGAAGAATAAGTGCTACAAATACAGTTGGTATTGTTAAAATATATTGCAAGTTTAATCGAAATCGTTAGAGCCATTTTAGAGAAAACTGCAATAACTCAAAACCATTATAACATGCGGGAAGTGTTACTCCTGAACACGATATAAAAAAAAAAACAATTTGTCATACTATTTAGGCTGTGGCTCTGTGTAGATTAGGCACCTACACGGTTAAAAAATTTTTTTAAATATTTAGATTTGACTTCACATAATTTGAGAAAAAAATAATTGAGATAATAATATCACCATTTTAATATTACACAATAATGTACGGAGTGGTTCATTTTAAGGAATTTAGAGAGAAGATAGAATAGTAAAGAGAGTAAAGATAAGAATAATAATAATAGTACAAATCTTTTAACAAAACTTGTATTAAGAAGTAATACAATTGAATTATAAAATATTCTTCCATATATTAAATTTTAATATATTTTGTATTAACTGAAATTTTTTAATATTTGTCGTGTATTAGGTTAGGTTAGGTTAAAGTGGCTGTCATTAAAGCTATCTGACACACTTAGACCAATAGAGGTCCATTGTGATACCACGAACTATAGTGAACAAAAAAGTTCCCTAATAGTTAAAACCATTTAGAGCTTCTAATGAAGCGAGTGAGACTACTAATGTCTGTGTTTGAGAGATCGCTAGGTTCATTATAGAAGTAGCCTCCTAAATAAAGTTTGCGTCTATAGGAGAGAGCAGGGCATGTACAGAGAAGATGTGAAATTGTTTCTTCCTCTTCTTCGTCTAAACAGCTCCTGCAGAAATCGAGTCGTGTATAAAATTTGAATAAATTTCTGGTGTGGACCTATATGCAACTCAAAAAATACCTATCTCAAAATTTTTAACTGTGTACCTACTAATGCGGACGCACAGACTGACTAAACGGTATGGCGGAAATCACTTTTTTGAACTTCTAATTCATCGTTATGTTGGATTCGATTAAAACCTTGGTTTTATTTTGATACGAAACCAAGTCTGCTCTATAAAGCAAGTTTTAATTGCATGATAGCAACTGCTGCCATCTTATATATACAAACAGAAATATAAATTATCTGAACCGATTTCCGTAGAGTTATGATTGACAGTTTCGAAATTTAAATTTAAAATCTAGAACTAATTTAAACGACCTTGGTCCAAGCAACAACGCTTTATTTTCAACCTTAGTGTAAAAATGTTAAATATATAAAAAATCTGACTGTGGTCCAAAACTAAAAACACAATGAGGATCTGTTTTCATGTCTAAAGGCAGACAAGCTTCATCCTTACTAGTTCAACCTCTTTCGTTCGTCCGAAGGAATCTCTCATGGTAGCACCCAAGTGCAAGAGTAATTAAAATCCCTTGATTAATATGTAAATTTAATGAGATTACGAATTCAGCGAATAAGATTAGGATGCCTCTTCCCCCTTCCTCCGCGCTGGGCATGCTTTCGAATGCAAAGAAGAATAAAACACTCTCAAGCACATGCGAGATACAATAGCACAAAAAAAAAAAGAAAATAAATGTACCTCTACGTTGCTTGTACTTGCTCTATCTCTAATGGATGGTAGCTGTTTTAAATTGACATTTCTTTTTATCACAAAAATTAATACGAAACAATATGAAATTGAATTACAAATACTGCCGGTTCCAGACATTAGTCAAAAAGTGCAAAAAACTAGTTCCTGATAACAGAGGTAGGTGTGTACCTACCTTTAACCAAAATAAATATTTGTGAGAAAATCAATTAATATAGTCTTAATACAAATATATTTGGGTCTCAGATGATTAAAATGTCACCACACCCAACCAGATACATCAGAACTCAAATAGTGAAAAAAAATAGTTTTTGATACCAGAAATCAAAAAAATCAAAAATATAAAATGCACGACTTGGACCCAAGGTCAAAGTTGCTGTGGATGCTAAAGTATCTTATATAAAGTTTTTGAAAATAAAGGAATCTTAAAAATAAAATCAATTTCATTATTAAAATGACTTAAACAACTTCTTAAATTGTTTCAAACTTTAAACTAAGTTTCCCATTTGTTTTTATCGTTAGAGTCGTTTTAAAAAAATTAATTAATTTTATATATATTAAAGTTATAAAACCATGCTTATAAAAAAGTTAGGATGAAATATTCAATGACAAAAAAATCATTTATCCGTTTTGAAAAATCGGTTCATAAAAGAAAAAAAAAATTAAACATTTTTTAAAAACAAAAAAATAATTTCGAAAGTTAATAAATATAATAAAATTAATATATATAATAATTTGAAAATCTCTATTAACCTCTGGTGTGAAAATTTATATTGAAATCTGTCGCTTACGACAAAATTGGAAAAATGAGTCTATGGGGAAGTACCTACCGTTATTAACCGATGCAAAAATATTTATTTTTACTTCAAAAGTACGACCTTAATGGTTGTAGTACACACAAACATTTTAATCGAAATCGCTCAAGTCATTTTTGAAAAAAATAAGTTTTTCCATTTTCGTCATATGGCCATATTTTTCCTCTGGAAACCCACTCAAAACCCTTTACTACCAAGTTTGAGAAAATCGCTTCAACGGCTTAGGCTGTTGCCTGAGATATGGACACGACAGACAGACAAAATTTTCGGACCCACTTTTTTTACATTCTCTACAGTGGCTGAGGGGATGCTATTATAAGGTGATTTCATCATAATGTACACTATTAACTTAAAATTTAATCGTAAAATCTTAGAGATTTATAGGGAGTTTAGGTACTTACAATAGCATCATTTTCGTACATACATAGGTATTTGGAAAAATTTGATTTTTGAAAAAAAAAAAACAAAATAATGTACCGAAAACGTCTATTTTTTTAATTTTGATTTTATAATTTTATCTGTTCATAAAAATGTATTTATACTTAACCCTAACTTCTATTAACGGTACTTCCCACAGAACCGTATTTTTAATTATTGACTTTCACTAAACAACTGAACCAATTTTGATGAATGCTTTTATGCAGAAGCTCCTCAACAACTTTAAAATTATTTTCATACAAATTTGCAAACTAATAATTTTTGGATTTTTAAAAAATCTTTCAACATTTTTTTTGGAAAAACAAATTTTTGGGGGGAAATGTACTTTTTTTAAATTTTGGAATATACCATCTTTTTTTTTCAAGGTTTGCAATTTTTTATACATAAAAAGTTAATTTTTGTAAAAACTGCTGAAAGGATTTTCAATTTTTTGTTTTCTTAAAAAATATCTTTTATAATCAAATCAAATGGCATTCTTCTTTTTTGTTTTATTTGAATGATATATATTATTAACCCTTTAATATGAAAATGGGCTTTAATGGGCTGAAAAAACAGTATTAATAGGGTTTGAAAAAAGTTTATTATTATAGGTAAAAAAAAAACAATTAAAATCGCCAATAAAGAAATATTACTTCAATAACAACTTAAAATTTTTATGTTGACATTGAAGATATTTTTTAAAAACGTCGGAAATAGCTATATGTTATTATTTTTGTTTGAATCCATTATGAACGTTTTTTTGTATCTGGAGTAAAAACAAAACCGAACGACCGACACAGTGGCAGCATAAATAAGTAGCACGAGACAAAAAAAAAAGCTGTAGGAGGTAAGTTAGGTAGCCACTCGTAGTCGTAGTAGTAAATCTGATATTTTGATGCCACCCATAAACGCGCATTCTTTACAAGAAGTATCTACAACATGTGACGAACTTACTTTAGTTGCTAAGGAATGGCAGCGGACACCAATAGATGGTGTGCGATTTAATGAGGTTGATGTGCTCTCTTATTGACTTAAAATTTTGTGCTGTCAGAAAATGCCCTGTGCGGTGGTGATGGTTGTGGTGAAAGGATAGCGCCGAAGAAGGACTAACTAACCAAACAGCTATGCAAATGAGCAGCAGCGAGAACAGTGGCACTTACATTTAGCATGTTACGAAAACATGTTAATAGTTGTGATTCGCATGAATGAATGGTGGAAAAGGTATGCTCCAGGGAGGAATTAAGGGGGATATATCTAACTCGTAGTAATTCTCGAATTCTAAGTTGTTGAGATGCTATCGAGAATAAATTTTAAACAGGGAAATTGAGATGGAAAAGCTTAAGTAAATGCTCTAGCCATGACATTAAAAATCACAGCATTGACAACTAGTTTGTGGCATGAAAGAGTTATAATATTATCGGATGAACTGAAAGCGATCGCTTATTGATTTGCATTCATTTGCAAAAGCAAAATATTACAAGAATGAAATAATAACAAGGGCTAACATTCTTTTTGGTTCCGGAGATTTAAGACTTAATTTTTGCATCAGCTCCAGTTTTGGAGATAGACAGCAAATGAGCTGTATTAAAAACTCAAAAAATCGAGTTCTCGATTTAGTGTTCTCATCTGACGCCATTAATACTCTAGTTCTAGAATCTATTTCTGGAATTACTAATGTAGATAACTACCACTCCCCTTTGGATATTTTTATTGACTTGAGCAGCCATCTTATAGATAACACCACCGCTTATGACTCCTCATACACTTTTGACTTCCGAAAGACAAATTTTCAACTGGTATTGAAAATATATCAGCTTTTACTAATATTGACGAATCAGTTACTAATTTTTATTCCATTTTTAATAGCTGCCTAATAATACTGTTCCAATTAAAAAAAATAACCTCCTCAATTTTTGTCACCCATGGTATACGAAAGAATTAAAAATACTTCGTAATGAAAGAAATAGAGCGTGGAAAATCTATTTGAAAACTCTTTCTCCAAAGGATCATAACTCTTACATAGCCCTCTTTGATAAGTTTAAAAACCTTTTAAAAACTTTATATACCAAATACGTAATCGAAATGGGTAGCTCTTTAAAAGATGACCCAACAAAAATTCTGGAAATTCGTTAACTTGAAGAAAAACTCGTAGTTTGTTTTCAAACTCTGCATTTTGAAAAAAATATTAGTTTTTTTTCGGTTTAAACTATTATTTACAAGACTCTTACATAACCTTGTACCTTTTTTATGTTAAGTTTTAAATGTTTCTATCAATTTGTAATCCAATACTGAAAACCAGATGTGAAAAAGTCTTTTAGTTTTCGAGACAACTGAAAATATTCGATTTATTTAATAGTAGCAAATACAACTTTATTAATTTATAGTCCAGTAACCTTGTAGTTTATTAGGAATGAGACCTATCTTCAAAGCCAGTAGTTCTGGTGTTCCTTTCGGTTCATCCACTGACGCAGATTGAATACTGGTATCTAATGAGTTGCTGTATACAAAAGTTAAATAGGTAAGCAAATTTTCAAAAGTTCTTTTTTTGCATTAAAAATAATTTTAATTTTTTTTTAAACAGGTCAAAATTACGTCCTAGCTATTGTCCCCAGTCCGTAAGTTTCGCAAAATTAAAAAAAAATCTATATTTTGTACAGTGTTGTGCAACCAAAGCCGGGTTTTTGTACAAGCTTACATTCAAAGATATATATAAGACAAGATTTGGGACTTTGCTGGGCTGGGGACAGAATATCCCCAGCCCGGCATATCCCAAATCAAAAAAAATGAAAATGCAAATCTGATCCACGAGTTTTGTACAACAAAAAAAATTATCTTAATTTTTATTTTGCGAGGCTAAGGCAAAATAAATGAAAAAAATGCGCGTTTTTTCAAAAAATAAAGATTTGTTAAAACGACACTTGAGAGACCTTCACAATATGATCATATTTTTTGATTTTTTTTTTGAATGTCCATAATTCACAAAATAAGTGGCTACGATTTTTTTTTTATCATTTTTCTGATAACTTTCACCACCTACCCTATCACCGGTTTTCGTTTCGACGTTGACTTTTGGGACACCCTGTATATACAATATAATTCATAATTTGTTGGTTATTACGTAACAAATACGTTCTATTTAAATAATTTGGCAAATCTGTTAGTTAGAAAGTGAAATTGTGTTATTTGAGTTGCATTGAAGTTCAAAGTTTAAAATCGGACCAGAAGGATAAACATTAACAAAGATTTGTATAGTGTATAAATAAAAATTGCATGAAGAAAGTAACGGGATGAAAACGTTAAATACGTCCAAGTTGACGATCAGATAGGGTGACTGAAAAAAACAATTAGCCATTACAAACAATTTAAGGTCAGACGTTTAACGAATCATTCTTGTAAGAAAAAAACATGAATACCTACATTTTTAAGAGTTAAATTTCAATAATAGGTATATTGTTTTTTTTTAAATTAATTGTACCTACCTTTTTAATTCATTGTTTTTGAAATCATATAACGACTCCTTAAAAGCATTTGTTGCATTTTGTGAACCTGCTTGGTAACCAAAATCATATTTGATTGAATTAAATGCCGTGGGGTTATTTCCACTAGTTTTTTTGGCATTATTTTTCAAGCGAAATAAAGCAAAATCGGTAGTAGGTATGTATTTAGTTTTGTAAAATGAAATAAGACCAAATTTGAGATTTGGCATTATTTTCTTTGGTAATACCAAATAACGTCATATTGCCGATGGGCACCCTAATTATAGGTAACGACAATAAAATAATTAACAAAGTTAAAACCGCCGGTAAAGAAAAATCTTCGAAAAAAACTATAGGTTTTTGTCAACTTACTACCTACATATCACATACATACATACATACATTTTTTTTGAGAAAATATTCACTAAACAAAAAAATGATATTTTTTGAAGTAACTTTTTCAAAACTCATTTCATGAAGTAGGTAATACAAAAATTGTTTAGTATTTTTAATATCACAGGTATAGGCATCTACTTACATCCTACTCTCATCATCACAATACAACACCCCATTATTACAACACCATTAAATCGGTTCGATTTTACGCAATCAAACGTGGTCAAATCAACCATAACGACTATAACTGAAAAATATTCAACCTCTTCTGACCTGGCCTGGCCATGCCAGGGCTCTCACCAAAACCAACTTACCTACGCCGCGCCCTCTCTAACTCATTTATCTATATAAGGATGTGCTATGAGAATGATTTTCGACCAAACAAAAAGTATACAAGCAGGGTCGAAGCTGAACGGGAAACCGTTCGTAAAAAATTATAAAACATCCTACAAAAACAAAACTGTACATTCGTCACACATGAAAAAATAAAGAAGAAAACCATTACCATTCAAGCCATACACATGTGCACAGGGGCACTGATGGTGCTGTTATTTTACCCTATCCGCGTACATGTGTAAATATAACAGTTTGTATGTCTTTCATATAAAGTTGCTCACGCCAAATGCAACCACCCAGCATCATTGAGAGAAAAAAAAGTAAACCAAAAAAACCCTTAACGATCAAGTTTTCCAATTTGTTTCTCACTTTTTTCTGTTGGTTCATTTTTGTTCTTCCTATTTCGCGCCGCGCACTAAACGCATTTCACAAAAAGGATCACGAAGAAGAAAGAAAATTTCTTGCTGCTGCCTAGTACATAAGTGAAACCCAGTGTGCTTCGCAGCCAAAGCATCAGTAAGTAGAAGCTAGGAGCAGGCGAAAATCCAGTAAAAAGAAAATGAGGAAAAAAATTTGGCTAGAGAAAAAACGAAAAACCCCACAGTGCACCCATTTTTATTCTCACACACTCATGATAAAAAATGTGTGCTTCTCTTGGCCACCGCCAGGGCTGCTTCCGAGTTCGAGTTATACAATTGACACATGTGATACGAAAACTGTGGGCCATAAAAATGAAAAATAAAGAATACGGCTGAAAAAAGGAAAACCGGGACCAGGGAGGCCTGGCTTTCTTTCGATTCTAAACCAATCGCAGCTGGACACCACGGCCGCTGATGCTTTGCCGTGCTGCTATAGCTGGAGCGCTACTGCTGTTTGCCGATGTTGCTATTGATGCTGATTTTCTGAGCGTCACACTCTCGGGTCTTGTTCCGTTTGCTTCTGTTTGGAGCCAGGTCGGGACAGCCAGCAAGTACATCGCATCGCGTAGTAGCACCAGAATCAGCAATCATGGTAAATGGGTGGTGAAAAAATGGTGGTGGTGGACATTGAGGTGGACACGGTGGTGGTGGTAGCGGCGTTTTTGTATAGACTTTTTTATTTTGTGATGTATCTTTTCTTTTTTCTGTAATTTTCTTTCTTTTCTCTTTTTGTTTTTGTATGAATGTTTGCCTCTGTTTTATGCTTGATGAGGTCCACCGATGCCGATGGCCGCAGCATAAGCTGAATTGATGTTACTACTGCTGGTTGCGAAGCCGAGAGCCATAACCATACTCAGCTTGCTATACCGGAAACTTAAGCGCGATGCTTAAATTTGGCGCAAGGGTACTCTGGGTGGTGACTTTTCTTTTCCTTTTTTTAATTTTCCTGGAGTATCTCTGTGTGGGGTATTTATAGGGAGGTTTTCCTTTACCTATCCACACCTTACTAACGTCACTGATGTCATCCATGGAAAATTGTCGTTTTCGTCGACGATGACTTTTTGTGGTGTAGAAGGGATCTCATTCTATAGCTACGGATTTGTATGTGAGAAGGAGGCACATGTGATTACTCGTATTTTTTAGGAGTTTGGATTTATAAACTTGGGCTTTTTGATTTGCATACCTAAAAAGAACTCGATTTGCTTGAAATTATTATTTTTCATTGATTTTTTATTAATTAACGGCCACGGTTCACATGTCCCATACATCTTGAATTAGTAGATGACTAATATCCCAACTCGACACCCCTATCGATACAAGATTTCTTTTTTCTAAAACGACAATTTTCATTTGTTCAGGAGGCGACAATAAATTTGAAAAACATTATTATCGTCAAAATAGGATCAGTAGCTACCTATTACCTACCTACACCCACCTACCTACCTAGGTACAAACCTACATAAAATGTGTACTGAAGTTGTGCAGATAATTCAAACGATGATCTCATTTTTGGCAAAGCTTTTCAGAAAAAGCGTTTATAAACAAAGCCAGGCACGACAAAAGCCGTGGGCTTCCATATCGCTCATTTCCTGAAACACCGTCATATCTCAAAAATGTTCAAACACAGGAAAATGAGTTTAAAGATTTGTATGTATTAACATATAAGCTCCATAGAAGAACCCTTTTTCAATAATGTTTTATGACTACAATTTTGAAGTTACAGACATGAAATTGATGCAGTTTGAAGATTATGAAATAAACTTTCTGGCTTCAATAACTCAAATTTGATGTTTTTAAAGTTATGACGCTGTTGCAGCAAATGAGCGATATATACTGTTTTTACTTACATGACTTTTGCTAATAGAATGGAAGTATACACAGAGATAAATCAACCACATAATATAAAAGAAAAACAATGAGATGTCTCTATATTTTTATCCAGAAAGATATCCTATTATTTTTAGTAGGAAACCCTTATTAACCCTCTACTTCCCAAGAATAAGTTATTTTAAGTATATGTATAGAAAAAAAAACATTGAAAATTTGTTTTAAGATATTATTTTTAATCCTGCATTGCAGCTTTCGAGCACTTATTTTAAATTGAATAAATGGTTCCGCAAAATGCTTTAATTTAGAGACGCTAACGTCTGTTTTTGAGTGTTCATACGCTTGTTAAATGATTTATTTACCTAATATTCTAATATAGCTTTTCACAGCTTTTAACAATTTGCCGTTTGCCGTTTCCAGTGGAGATCACCTGGACTTTTTGTTTTAATTAGACTCATTGTCGGTATTTAAATTTTGTTAATGTTCAGTTTAGTTCATTTAACATAACGTTTTAGCACAAATCTTTTGGGAACTTATAGAAGATCTTATAATACAAATCTACATTATACATATTTCTTGTACAGTTTCTGTAATACAAATTCTTACACACACATAGTCAACTAGAAAATTCTTACATGCAGATAAATCGAGTACATGAATTGCTATCAAATGAATAGTAAAATATTGTTGTGAATTGTTAAAGATGAGTAGATACCTACCTACTTACATCCTTTGGCGTAAAAGAATATCATAAGCGACAACATTTTTTTTTAAAGTTTTAATCCAGTGCTTATGTATAAACTATTTTATATAATCAGACGAAAAACTGCCTATATGCTCTAGAAGTGTATGCAATACCATTAAAAAGTTCAATGACATAGAATACTTTTGACCTTTGACCTTAAATAACTTTTAAAGAGTACAAGATATGTCTTTCGACTTTTCTGTACTTGTACTTGTCCCAAAACAGAAAGAATTGCTTATAAAAATCTTCAATCGCAATTTGTGCGATTTTTGCTATAATACATCAGGGGATCCAAACACAAAATCATTAATATAATTTAAAAAAATGCCTTTGTTTATATAAACGCAATGGAAAGCCTAGTAGTCTTTTGCATTGTACCAAAGGAAGGTTAAGAAATAAGAAATAGTAAAAACACTTCTTAAATCCTACTCGACGTCAGTACAATGTGTTTGCTAAGTCGTAAGAGCAATAATTTATTAATAGTAGAAGGGTGATTTTCATTCCCTTACATAATCCTAGAGTTAAGAGTTTTTAGTTCGAATTCGAAAATAGAGCTGCACACCTCTCGAGGGTACAAATTTTCAGGCTAATGCGCAAACAACTTGAGAAAAATATACAGAGACTTTCCTTGGCTTAAAATTTAGGAATTTAATTGGCTCAAAGAATCATAGGTCGTTGGACGAGGCTCTCAATGTGACGTAGTGTATACGGATTTCTCAAATGTTTACAATCGAGTAAATCATTCAATACTGGTATCAAAACTAAAAAAAACTAAGTTTGTTCTCTTCGATTCTAAAATTATTTGAATTTTACCTTGCAGGTAGAACACAACACGTTGAAATCAATGACACTTTTTCAGATCCTATCAATGTTACTTCTGGTGTTCCACAAGGAAGCCATTTAGGACATTTCTTGTTTCTTATTTTCATTAATGAAATCCCTGAACTGTTCAATAATTGTAAATGTTTAATGTAGGCCGACGGTAATAAACTTTATTTAAGTATCAAATTAACTCTAGTCTGTATTAGCTTACAGAAAGACTTAAACAGGCTTTTTGAATGGTATGGTAGTTAATGACTTTCAACTTAATGTATCGAAATGTCAATGTATGTCTTTGTCTCCTCATCGGGGTCATTTTAACATAATATTTCCTTATTTCCGTGGGTGAAACACTTATAGCTAGAATTATGGAAAAAAAAAATCTTGGGGTTATATTTAATATAAAACTAACCTTCTCCAGTCATATTGACTATATTGTTTCTAAAGCTAGCTCCATGCATGTTTTTGTTACCCGCAATTCAAAAGATTTTTCAGATCCTTTTATTTTTATAAGAGATATCTATAATTTACTTTAAAATCAATTGCCCTTTCTGGCTTTCGTTAGTTTGTTGTCATGCTCCCGAACGTAAACTTCATTCTCGTTTGCTATTTGAGATTCATTTTCATCGAGTACAATGAAGCCACCCGTTGTTGTGGCTAACTCAGCTTGTAACGATCTCGATTTCACTATGTTTTTTAACAGGGATTGTTTTAAGAAAAAAATATTATCATTTTGTATCTCTGGTGGTTAAAATTGTATGTATTATAATTACTATCATTATATTCTCTTGTCTATAAGATAGTCTTAGAGCCGACAGCAAATTTTGGGAGTGCATGTACAACCAAAATTTGAGTATGCAGTTTTATAGGTATACCCGTCCTGAATTCAAATTCGAAAGTCTAGCAGGTTTATTTTTTGTCTTAAATATCTAATTTAAAAAAATAACTTTGGTTGGCATCCAAATTATTAGCTTTTTAAATCCTTTTAAATAACATAAACTTCGTTTTTGCAGCTACAATAGTTTTTTAGTTAGGACGAAAGATAGATGTCCAAAATTTTAGCTTTTTAAATACTAATTTGTTGCGCAACAATTTAAAAAGGGAAGGTACTTCCGGTCTACGAAACTAATGGAGAGATTTAAAAAAAAAATGCTTTTTTGATTTTTTTTTTGCAGTAATTGTAGCTTTTCAAAGCAAAATTTCTTGCGCAAAATTTAATTTTAAAGCTCTAGCACTTTTTGAAACATCAAAATGACAAACTCCAAAATTTTTTTTTGCAGAAATTTGAAACACGTAAACCCCTATTTTGTAGCTAGATTTTTCTTATTTATTTCCTCTAAAATAAGATCTGTAACGATCAATATTTTGGAAAAAAGTTGAATTTGATGATATTTTTTTTCTTTTCTAGAAATTGAAGCTTTTCAAAATAAAATTTGTTGCGCAAAATTATTTTTGTAGCTCACATGGGTAATTTTTTATTCTTATATTCAATTTTAAAATGGCATTTTCAGTGCGCTGAAGAAAATTTTAATAAATGGCTTTTTTGACATTTTTTTTGTTGCGCAAACCTCATTTTTATAGCTCAAGCCCTTTTTGAAATATTCAATTTTTTGCTGAAAAAAGTTAGCTCAAAAGTGACCTTCCTAAATCCAAAAAAATGACATGTTCAAAAAATTTCAAATTTTCTTGCAGAAATTTCAGGTCACCATGAACTAGATGAAACGCACAAACCCCGATTTTGTAGCTGAACTACAGTTTCTGTTATTCAATTTATTTAAATTTTCTTCAGCGGACCGGATATACCATTTTAAAATTGAAAATAATAATAGAAAATTAGGAGCTTCAAATTAATTTTGAAGCAACAAATTTTGTTTTGAATAGCTTCAATTTCTGGAAAAGAAAAAAAATATTCAAATTCAACTTGACCGTTACAGATCTTATCAGATTCTTGCATAACAAAAAAACAAGTTGAGCTAACTTGAGCTTTCTCTTATGCCGGCCTTACACGACACAATATTATTGCACAATACTCAGTATTGTGCAATAATATTGATCGTGTAAGGGCTGTATTGCACAATATTTTCGCTTTGCACAATATATTGAGTGATATTAAAAAAGCTTAATATTTTCTGAATTTTTACTCAATATTTTTCGTTTCCATAACGAGGCAGATACAGAATAAGCAAAGAGACGTAGAAATATTGCGCAGTAATATTGAGTCGTGTATGGACTACCCTTTATCGCACAATATTTTTGGACAATATTATTGCGCAAAAATATTGTGTCGTGTAAGGCGGGCATTAGAAGCTAACTTTTTTCAGCAAAAACTTGAATGTTTCAAAAAGTGCAAAAAAAAAATCTTAAATCTCTCCACTAGTTTCGTAGACCGGAAGTACGTTTTTGAAATTGAAAATTGGAATCGAAAATGACCCATGGGAGCCAGCTACAATTTTGGACCTACAAAATAATAATAATTTTCTAACTTTCGTCCGCTAACTTCAGTCTTATTCTTCCGGAATTTTAATTAACTTAAAAATTGTTGTAGCTACAAAATCGAAGTTTATGTTAATTAAAAGCATAAAGCTACAAATTTGAATGCCAACCAAAATTTTTTTATTAATTATTTAAGATTTTGTCCTCTAACTTCAGACTTATTTTAGCGGAAAATTCAATAACTTAAAAACCATGCGAGCTACAAATTATTGGTTTGAGATTAAATTTTTTTGATTCCGCCACAAAGTGTCCGTCAAAATAAGGGACGTCATAAACTAGCTCAAACTTAACAAAGAGCTCAAGACGCATTTTTTAAAAAATGTTTTATATTTATCATATCATATCATTTCTGTTTTTACTTAATCAAAAAAGTTTCTTATAGTAAGGCGGGCTGAGCGAAATAATTTTGCACGTCGGAAGTACTTCATATAACAGTGATTTTGAGAGATTTTGAGATATGGGAGGGAAGATACAAGAGTTTTTCTGTATTGTACATTAGGTATTTTGAATTTCAAATTATAAAAAGTTAATCGTACTCGTAGGTACTTATATGATACATGATTTTGGGGTATTTCTTAACGCCTAATAACGCATACAAATTTGGAAAAATTTGTACGCCATTTATAAAATAATATTTATCAACGAACATCTAAAAACTAAATATTGAAAACTCTACTCTATTAATAAATCAAGCTTTTAGTTCCTGTTCCTGTTCCTTTTAGTCCTATTTAGTTTATTAACACATAATAATAACATTGTCATATATATTTTTCTAAGTTGGTATCATACTTCTTTGTGGGGTGTCTTATACCTTTCGCCAAGATTCTACAATAAGTGCATAAGAATATTTCCTTGATTTTTAAAAAGATATTTACTAGTTTTAACCAAAGTTCATTTTGAGATTGTCTCACAAATAATTTTTTTTATCTCAAAAACACCCTATCTTGCTTTGAGAAATAAAATCAATTTTAAAATACATTAATATCCTGAAATCGAAAAACCTTTTGCCTCTTTAAATAATATCCTGACAAAATTATATAAATAAGGGATGAACCTAATTATTATAACGAAAAGTTCCGTTTATTTTCCATATAATGAGATTTTATTATTTTTAATAACGCAAAATATCTTTCAAACACCAAAATATGACAAGTTCCAAACGATAATCAAATAAAAACTCTTTATATACAATTGATTCTACGTCTTGGGTAAAAGGGATTTGGTAGACTAGACTAGACATAGGGTTGGTTTTTTGATTTAAGTAATTTGGAACTCTTATAAAGGTGAGGGTGCGTGCATCGTGCGTGGTGCCTGTAGTAGGTAAACAATATACATATACGTACTTTATACATTGAAGTTTTGCAAGGATTTAAAAAAAAAAATAAAGTGCTGGGCTCATACTCATAATATACATATAATATAATAATTTCCATGCAAAAAGGGGTAACCCAGATTATAGTGAAAATTGTACAGAAGTTCAAGATCCTGCTATGTCAAAACATTAGGGATCATTATCAGTCGCGTATCCAGAAAAAAAATTTGGGGGGGGGGAGGGGTTCGAGTATCTGAACTCCCTCTAGATCTCTAAGATTTACGAAAAAATTTCAGTTAATCATGTGCATTATGATGAAATCACCTTAAAAATAACATGATGTTGGAGGCTTGGGGGGTTGAGCCCCCTCCCCTCATCCAACTGAAAAGTAGCCACCGCACCGTTTACAGAAAATGTTATTGAATTGCTCTGCGCAGAAGAGAATTTCATAAAAAAAATATTTGCAGAAATGTAATAGATATTAATAATAATAATAGTCTTTTCAGAGATAATGAATTTACAAAGCAAAAAGGCCTTACTTCATCACAATCTCACGATAAATGTGAAAGTTATAAACTCTTAGCCAAGACAGACCATTTCAAATTCTTCACAAAAAATTTGTTTGGCGTTAAAATATTATACTTCTGTCGTTTTAATAAACCTCTTTTAGTATGAGAAAAGAAGAAAATTATTGTTTTATAACATTATAATCATTCTAGTTAATTCACGTAAGGCTTTATATTTTTGTACAAATATTATCTTTCTCCTGAAACCTTAAATAGGCCAGGGTATTTAAGTGACAATCTGATCCACAACGTCACTATCTAAAGTAATTCATGACAACTAGAATGTATCAAATCCAGGTATTAGCCCCGGGGAAAAGGGCCTGCAACTTCTACAGCAATCTTCTCAAAAGGTTGTCCCACGTTGTACTGACGCATTTTGCTTTCAACTTTTGCCGGGTCGTTGGGCACTATTTTTAGATATCGTCTGCCAAAAATTCCATTGTCGAATCTTTTCTGTGTTTTACTGACTTCCAAATGGTGCCAGAAGTTCTGTCATGCATCTCGCGAAGAAAGTCTAGCTCGGAATCGAAGCTGGAAGTATAAAACTGTACAAAACTACTAGTACACAACTATAGAATTTTATTTAAAATTTTGCGAATTTTCCGGGCTAGGGACATGGAAATTGTGGACTTTTTTCCATAGATATACAAACTAATGGAAATGCTTGGTTGCCAATATTAAAGCTAGAAGTTCCATTCTTATCACGTAGTTGGTATGTAGCTGCTATAGTAGGCTAAAATGTTTACTTCACCGACATGGACTAGATACACTACCACACCAATTTCGACGTTACTAGCGTTGATGTCTGACGATTATTCTGGGATCGGATAGTTCAGCAGCGGATCATTGCAAAGGCACTGCTTTAGTTCCTAAAAGCTTTTCTAGCACTCATCAGACCTTTTCTGTAAGTTAATGCAAAGTTTTAGCAAATCCAGCAACATCCTTTACCACAGTGGCAATTTTTTCTGGATCGATTATTACGATGTATGTCCCAGGTATTTACCTCAGTCTTAAAAAGCGCACATTTGTCAGAATTCACGAGTTCTTTGGCTCTTGTGTGAAAAATACCTACTTCTAAAGAACTTTTGACCAAGCTAACCTTAAAAATGAGTATGTTTGTGAGAACCACCTGTCTTCTAACCTATTTCTTAAAAAACATTTGCTGGTTAGCCTTTTATGATAATTATTAATCTTTAATAACTTGCGGTCCCAAATAAAACACGTGATAGGCAGTAGCTACCTACCTACCTATAAAAACTTTGGAAAAACATACAAAAAAGGTCAAACAATACATTCACTTTTGCATGTATCTACCAACCTACCTACATATATATCTACGTATCTACGTAGGTACATAACCTACAAAAAAAATAAAATTTTGAAAATGTAACGTTCTCTTCGTTGTTATCAACATTATTGCACAAACGCTTACACGTGTTTTACATTGCTCAATGTTCATTCTTAATCTTAATTATCATAATCACGAAGATCATCATCGTCATTGAATCAAACTTCATCTTCATTATCTCTGGTGACAAACTCCAGTTACATTGTTGGCAAAGGCAATACCTATTCCTCCAGTCCACTCAGCGCGTGAATATTTTTATCTGTTTTGTTTTTATTCCGTTTTTCTTAATCCCCACACACACGTAGGTATATATAGATATAACTATGTATAAAACAGCATGGTGGAAAATCACAAACAAATTGCAAAAAAAACCGAATTTCAAGATAAAAACAAAGAAAAGTAAAATACTTTTCCCCGTATAAAGAGAGAAAATAAATTCCAATTTAGTCATCGCATTTCGCATCATCGAAATTGGAAAGGGAAAAATAGAAGAGAAAAACTTTAGCAAACATGACTTTCAAAGAGACTGCGCGAAAGTGCGACGTGCGAGCTTTTTGTACTTTGTTTCTATCGAAGTTATACTCTTTTAAAAGGGCAAGTAAAAGTTTTTGGAGCTATGTTTGGCGGAGGATTGGAGATATCGAAATTCCTCCTCATTAGAAAAACTGAAGAGTATGAGCGAGATATTCATATTATTATAAAGCTACAAAGAGTGCTATATTTTCATCCCTCTCTGTCATTCTTAAAATTTAATTAGGAAAAAAATAGTGGTGAAGTTTTGCCCAAAGCTTGTGAAAAGAGAATGGTATAGTGGGATGGGAAATTATTTTTCTTCGGTCACATTTCCGTGGGAGTTTTTTTTAACACTTCCACTCCACGCAACCCCATAGTGGTGGGTATTTTTCTATAGCGAGCGCGATGCTGTATGTGCGCTGTGGTGATGACGATATTGTAAACAGACTTTCTGATTGGTTCGAATCTGAAGTGTAATTTGAAATCCTCCACAAACCTGTAGTTGAAAGTAGTAATCAGACCATTAATAAAAGCAAAAAAAAATTAGGTATATTTAGCTTACATTGTGTTGCATAGTTTAGTGCCGTTGATTTCAGCATTTCACCATTGATTATGCGTAGACAATTATTCGAATTATTTACAAATTAGTCATAATGCAAGTGACAGAATGACGGGTATTTGAAAACTATCTCCTAGAACCGTGTGCGTTCTGCTAGTTGTTGAAAGAACCTGACCTCATAAAGCACTGTGAAATGTTTTTTTTCGCTATTTTGAGCTTTTATAAGCAGGTAGGTAGTACTGTTACATTCACCTGGATTTTGATTTCTTTAGTTTTATGAACAAAAATGCCAATAATTGCATGTTTGTAGGCGATGCATAGCCTAGGTACCTCTGCTTAGGGTTGCTTTGGTAGGGTTGCACTTTAGGGGTGTGTTTAAATTTCGACCCCCAGCCCCAACCTCCATTAAATTGATAATGCCGAATAGAGCTATTGTGTACATCGGGGTAATGGTATGGCAATGTAGGTAGCTTCATATACATACCTACTACTATTTTAAACTTATTTTTTCTCAACGTGAGAGAATTGCTTTTCTTCTTCACTTAATGTGATGCTATGCGGATGGAGAAGGGGAGATGTGTAGGTATAATGTTGGAGGATGCGGAGAACATTTTTCTTAGCCTAGGTTTTCTCTTATATTTTTGCTCTTGTACATGTATGCGTGTTCGTATGTCTATTACGTATTAAAAAAAAAATCCTGAAAAATGCGTTACGTTGATTGGTTGACATCATTTTCATGATTGTCGAAGAGAATTTGTAATTTAGTTCGGGTTGGTTAGTGTGCGCATTTTTGTTATGATGATAGTAGTTTGGGTAGGGCAGCAGGTAGTTGTAACTACATATTTAGGGGCTGTTCTAGTTAATGTTGTTTTTTTATTGTTTTATTCAAGTTGTTGTGTGGGTTTGTATGTTTTTCGTATTTATTTAGAAAATTAAGTTGCTCGTACCTACCTATCTTTTAGAAAAAAAAAAAATCGTATGATTAAGATTTAGGTCAATGTTTATTGCAATAATTGGATTTGTGAAATGGGGAAGGTTTTCCTCCTTTCTTTTTTTAGTAATTTGTAGGTTAGAATAAAAGAGTAGGTTTGTTTTTTTTTGTCATTCTTCAAAATTAAATCAGAGATTCTTACTGAAGGTAAGTGGCTAGATACATACATACCTACATATACCTACCTTTACCTACTCTGTTTTAAGTTTTTTGACTCTCATTGTAAAAGGAATAGAACTAGGTAGGTATTTTCTGTTTTATGTAAGGTAGGTACCGTCGAACCTGCACGAAATCAAAGAAAGTAGGTACAAAAATTAATATGAATTTTTTTTTTATTTCATTCTTTTTATTATCGTTTTTGGTGAATATCTCGGCTTAAACATTTTGCATTGGCAAAAATAAAACAACAATTGTTTGTTTTACAATTTGCTGCAATTTGAGTGCATTTTTTTTTTGTTTAAACAATTCAATAATAAACTACAGTTAGTTAAAGTCAATTTTTTCTTCATTTTGGTTGTTATTATTTTGCAAATGACGCACCTAATGGTTATTAAAATTTAAAAAAAGTAAGTTTGGAACCCTTAATATTCCCTACTAATTACAAACAAAATCACTCTTTACCACCAACGATTGTTAAGTAATTCAGGTGTTAAGAAAAGTCTAATTCACAACATAAATTAATTAAGTATTCCTTTTGTTTGTTGTTTTGTTTTCATCGTTGTACGGAATTCGTTTCAAACTTTGTTAGTAAATTAATTATTCCGCTGTCCTTGTTCGTAAGGACCTATTTTTTTTTTTTAATTTGTTAGGAATATTAAAGGCTTTGAAATTAATTTAATTTTAATCACCAATAGATGTGCTATTTTCCACAAAATTAAAAAGAAAAGTGAAGTAAAAAATTGACTTTACCTAACTGTTGGTTATTATATAATTATTTGAACGAAAAGAAAATGCAATCAAATTATAGAAAATGTTAAAACAAACAATTTGTATTTTTATTTTTGCCAATGCAACATGTTGGAGCCGAGATATTTGCGAAAAACAAAATTTTGCATGTGTTGTCGATACGACACGCATGTGTTCAAGGTTGGGTACCTCGTCTTTTATTAGCCGTGAAGAGTAAGTTTTTTCATCAAATTGTGGGGAATGAATAGAGCTACTAAATTGGTAAAAACAATGTATACCATAATATTAGATTTTGTTCATAATAATTGCGAAAAAGTGTAATTTTAAAATACATAACTGACTTTAACTAGCTGCATTTTTGTACGTAGATATATATTTTAACCAAAAGAAATTGCACTTTATTGAAAGAAAATATTATCATGGATGGAAAATTTGATTTTTTTTTGCGTCATGGCAAAAACAAAAAATGCATTTTTGTAAGAAGAGATGTCATGTGGTGCAAATTTGGACTCAAGCTTTTCAAATAAACCCCTATCGATCCATGAAAAAAAACTGACAGTCAAATGACGGATAAGCTAAACTTATTCTTCAAAAATTAACCTGAAATGGAAAAAATATATTCGTACAATTTTCTTTTACAAAACGTTAGATGGGGTCCTTAGGAGCCTGCGTTTCAATTTTCGGGAAAATTTACCTTGTGTTTCAGCCGCCATCTTGGATTTAGGGAGAACACGTTTTTAGTGACTAACTCGGCCATTTTTAACTTTTAATAAAATTAGTCTAAGGTTGAAGAAAAATGTATTATCTACAATATATCATTTAAATTTTTCTCTAGGACCAGTACTTTTCGATTTAAATTCGGAAAATACTTTAAATCACTTGTTTCAAAATTTTGAAGAAATGAAACGGCTAAACTGAGAAAACAAACCGTTTGCGGAAAACAAAAAAAAATACCCAAACGCCTTTTTCGTTTGCTGTAATGTGTATATACTAAGTAATTTCAATAAAGCAATAAGTTCAGCGTAATACCCGTGATTGAAACTGCAACCTCTCTCTTACGAAACGAGTATCTTATCATTGAGCTACGGACTGAGTTATTAATGGTTAGGATAGAATGCATATGAACATAATGAGGGAGCGAATCGTTTGCTTCAAACGACTTTTCATTTGTTGGATAATAATTTTTTGATTTCAATTCGTTTGCAGCAAACTGTCAAATTAAAACACTTTGTGCGAAGACTAAATAAAAAAAAAATGTTTAGCGTAAGACCAGTGATTTAGTCTGCGATCACTCGCTTCCTAAGCTAGTTTGTTGCCATTGCGCCCTGATCTATATAATTTTCGTGTAGCATAGAATGCATAATGAACACCACAAACATGGAGTAAATTATTAATAAGTTTGTTTTCCTGTGTTGTAAATGAATTGTATATTTACACTAAAAATGAATTTCTTTGGCACAAACAATTTTATGAAAGGCGTTAAGATGTTGGAAGCATTTTCGTTTGCCGCAATCAACTCATGATTATAAGCTCCAAACGGTGACGTGAAGTAATACCAAATGAAATAACACCTAATCTGAAATTTGGTCTTATTTCGTTTTTCCAAACGAAATAATACCAATTTGGCTTTATTTCAATTACCAAAACGAAATAAAGCCAAAAAAGTAATGGAAATAACGCCAAATTTGTAAAAGGATAATAACTAAAAAAATCCAAACTGACGATCAGATATGGGGAGTGAAAAAGTGAATTTGGCTTTATTTCGTTTGGTATTATTTCACGTCACCGCTCCAAACAAATGGGTTAATAGAATTACAATTTTGTTCAAATGTAATGCAGTTGCAACGAATGAAAAACTATTGAGGGGATTGTATTAACTTTCAAGCAAATGGTTTTCATTTAATTCAAAGGATATTCAATAGCCGCAAACGAAAAAATAAATATTATTTCTCTGAGTGTACTTTTGCCCAAAAACGGAACTATAATATGTTTTAAGGTTAGAGATAAGACCCACTGTATTATTGCTATTGGTTTGTATATACTTTCAAGAAAAAATAAAAGTAAAAATAAAACTATAAACTAAATATAGATAAATAAAAACTTAAATACTTATACTATTGGATATTAAATAAAAAATAACAAAATGAGAATAAATAGTTCTAGAAAATGTCTCTCTCCAAGGGGCTCCAGGGCTAGGGCTCCAGTGCTCTGGTTTGGGTGCAAACTGCGGGGTTGGAACCTGCAAAAGTGCCACTGAAATTCAAGAGCTGATCGAGGATGAAGATACAATCGATTATAACAATCTTGTAAAAACGCGAAAGGAAACAAATTAATGATGATTTAAATTCGACGTCACCATCACAAAACAAACGGAATAGTCCTACAGCTTAAACCACTATAAAAAAAACCCGTGTACATAAATAAACTGTCTGTGGCAATTACCAACATTTTCCAAGATATACCATATCGGTATAACTACAACCCGAAAAAATCGAATGCATGGTCAGTTTAATTGATAAAAAACAACCTTTCATTCATGCTACGCATGTGGTCTGTTGTAATCATGGTTCTAATGATCGATGTTATTTTTAGGAACTTTTATCAATTTTAATTAGTTTTGAAGGGTGTTACGACACTTTTTGCACAAAATACTTCACCACTTAACAAACACCCTTTCACACAAAATATTTGAATGGACTATTCCGGTTCGGGATTCTTATGACAATCAAAAGTTTCATACCAAATTTTGTTAATCTTTATTTTAAAAAAGGTTTACGCCAATATTTAACTCGTTGCATTGAAAATGTAGTCATCGTTTCATCAAAATAAGAATAACTTTTGGTAACGTGGTCATATCGAGTTAGTGTTGGTCGTATTCAGATCATAATATTAAACAATTATACTATCATATCCCATTATAGTTGGATTATATTAACGTGAATTCTTCAGCTTGATAAACCTTCACATCCCAAACTACTCCCCGTCTTTTAATGTAATTAAAAGACCCAATAGGGGGATTTTGGGGGGACTTTGGACCAGCTGTATTTAATATCTTTCCTGGTGTAATATACCAATCATAAATTCTAATGTATTAGTGTTGTGACCATATCGGTATTACATTTTCTATACTTCTTGGTTCTATTCTTGCATTATAAATATAATATAATCCCGTGAAAATCAGAATGAACACATGAACTGTACAGTACATAAGAATATCTCAAAATCTTCATGTAGGTACGATTTTCATAAAACTTCAAAGTTTAAATGAATTTTTGTTCAATACCAGGGTAATTAGCAACCTCGTGTCCGAAATTTAATTTATTTTGTCCCATTTAATTTATTAAGTATTCATTATATTAATTATAACCTAACTCATTAATCTGACGTAAACTTTATATTGTAACTATAAAATAATAAGATCTGTATCATTTTTTTTTTCATCAATTTTTAATTTTATTTCAGTGCCTTAAAATCAGATGTTTTTCAAAGCGTTAGGTCTAGATGTTTCATTATAACTTTGTCTAAATGGTGAGTATGAGTTTCGTTAAAAATGCTAGCTGAGGTTTAGGCTATGGTTATAATGCAGTCTATCTGTTCCACAAAGATTTCCAGTAACAGAGAAAATAGGACGTTTGCATCTCAGCTTGGCGAATTACATAAGTCTATCGCATGAAAAAACTTGAGAAAAGCTTTCCCATAAGATGTGTACTAACAATCTTTGTGTGACAGAGTATAGATCCAACACTTGCAAAAAAAAAATATTGAAGATCAGTCGTAAAAAAGTTGTGATGTTGGGAATAGTAAATGAATGTATAATGCTAGATTGCTAACTCTGAGATGTAGGATTGAGCCCCAATCTGAACAGCAGTTTTAATTTTATCCCCCTCTTTGAATGGATACAACACGTGGAATCTTATTAGATAAAAACCATCTTAATAATTCCACTGTACTAATTGTACAAAACATCACTGTCAACACCATTGAAGTCATTATTATAGATCTAGAGACCAGTGAGGCTTTCGCCATTATGAATAAGGTAGGGAGTAATATAAAACTAACCATTATCAGCGTCCACTTCAAGTGCCATTTAACGAGGAAAGGTTGTGTCCTCCACGTTTTTAATTACCTAGGTGGCGGTGACTTTAATGGGAGACGTTAGCTTCGGCTTCAAAAATGAAGTGAAGTTGATAGCTGATTGACTTGAAATCAACAGCTCATAACATTCAATTGTTATCATATCCTAACCGAAACCAACCCTGCCGAGAACAGCATCAACATTCGACTTCTTCTAAGTAACACCTAATTTTCTTTCTATACTTTCAGATATTACCAACTATACCTGTATAATAGTGAGCAGCAATACAATATACACAATACACACTACAACCGCAGAATAGGAATCTACCGAAAGTCAAAATTGATGCAGCTATTGACTCCTTGGAGCCGGCGATTACAATCCCGCCGAAAACCAAAAGCAGCAAAACCTGCACAGTCATCGGCAACGGCTAAGGAAACGTATCCAAAGGATTCACCAGCTAGAGATGAACACATCCAATACTAGATAGTATGCAGCGAACTTCAATGCACCAATATTATGTTCCGGGACTCCATTCAGCAACATAACTATACAACATACAATTCTGAAGGAAACTGCAGTCAATAAAACCTGGACCTGATGCTTACAAGAATATCAACAACATTATTGAACAGAAGTCATCAAAGTTGGAAGTAATTCTAACCAACAATGGAGAAGCAGCAACGACACAAGACAAATCAGAAGCATTTGCAACTCATTTCAAGAGAAACCGGTATATGACAGGTACCGTTATTTGGTTAAAAAAAAAAAAATTAAAAAAAACGTCGGGGGATATTCTACAAAAAACGCCACATACCAAGTTTGAAGTAAATCGACCCATCCTTTTAGGCTGTGGTCTCTGATACACACAGACAGACAGACAGACAGACAGAATTGTCGGACCCATTCTATATCATCGTAATGTCTTGTTTGATTGTTATCTCAACTTTTTTTTTTTACGAATGCATATCTTGATATATGGTACCCATATCGCAAGTAAAAATGATCCTACGTGTTACCTGAGGTATGACAAACAAATTTGCTTTTTTATATAATAAAAACTATGTTCACAAAAGACAAAAAAAAGTTATTATTATTGTTATTATTGTACTATTCGTACTAGAATGTCAGCTTATTAGACTTGACCATTCTTTATTCCGTCAATTTCATTGAATGTTTGAACAACAATAACAACTTAAAGGCGCTACCACTCTTGTTTGGCTGGAGATATAGCTATTTCGTGCTTTGCCACTTATGCACTCATCAGTCTCCTTTTTGTGGTGCTGAGCTTTAATCCAATTTTATTATGAAAACCAACAAGTATGCTATTGCTGTTCGTCTCTTTCATGTTTCTCTCCAATGGCCTTTGTAAAGCAACAATTCTTTGCATATTACCAAGGAGGGAAATTTAATTCTAAAAGATTTTGACGCTGGTCAAGATTAGTGTTTTTACATTATATTTAAATCTCGTATGTTTCCATACTTGCAGTTGGGCTGCAGTCTTCCGTCAGTTTTTCTATTAATCTTTGAACAACAACAACAACAACAACTTGAAGGTACTACCACCAACATGGCTAGAGTAGACTAGACACTGTTTGTTTAAAGAAAACTGACAATGAAGGCGCCTGCCTGGCAATGTAACATACCCTAGTGGAGCAACGAAGTTTGTGTGAGTGGGACTGACCCCCATAAAAATTGAGTAAAACTTTGAAAACCCGCGTAGCCGGTCACAAACAGTACTTTTGTAATTTATGAAACTGCAAGACTCTGAATTTCGGGGTTTAGTCCCTTGTGCTTTGCCACTTCGCTATTAACCTTTCTGTACTCGCGCGTTTTGCCAGTACACTTATACTCGCGAACGGTCTCTCAGACCGAAATTTTATCTCGTCTCAATTTTTATGAATATGTATTTTCCAAGTAGTTTTGAGGTTTATTTTAAAGAAAATAATATATTTAAATAAAATAAATCAAAAAAACATAGAAACTTTATACTTTATGTGTTAGAAAATACATTTAAAATAAGCCTCTCAAAATTTTTTTTTTTTTTTTACCTTAACTTTAAAAGTAAAAATAAATATTTTTTTTCAATAAAAACAAACAAAAACTTATTAATTTATTAACAACAAATAACATCAATTATAAAAAAGTATAAAAAAAGATTCAGTCATCATAATTTTGTAAGGCATAGCAATCCAAATCGACAATCGACAAAAACGAACTCAAAACGGTTCCTTGAAAAGTTATATATTTAAAATATATATATATACATATATATTGTATATACATACATACAAATTTATGTTAAATATAAGCAGCCCTAAAGTAATCAATATTTTTCAATCACTAATATTCAAAAATAAAAAAAATAACGTACCCAAAAACTGCAACACCTGTACTCGCGTCGGTCTGGCAGACCGAAAACTTACAAAAAACACAATAAGTCCACCTGGCAAGTGCGATTGCACCCAACTAATCGAAAGAGAATACTTTTTTAGGAAGCTACTGAGAACTTCAAAGTGACACGGATGTTATTCTTCAAGTAAACAAAGAATTAAGGATTTGTCGGTCTGAGAGACCAATGCGCGAGTATAGAAAGGTTAAGTCGAATGACCAAACCCCGAAATTCGGGCTGTTTGTGAAATGCTTTATTTAACTCAAGTGCAAGTTCATACATCATGGATGTATTATTTTACCCATCAAGGCTTACAACGATTAATTTTTTAACAAAATAATGTAATAACATGTTTTTAGTCTAATATCTGTGTTATATTTTATGGTGAAATTACACGTAAAAATAATTTTCTAGTCTTCACAGAAAATTTAAAACAACAAATGAGTATCTTTAGAACTTTCAAGGCCTGTTGTTCGTTTTTGGTTCACTTGATAGGAAAACTTAAGTTGTGTCCAGTTCGTTTATTCAAAAATTTATTTACATTCTGATAATTTAGAATAACATATTAAAGAAATGAAATTGTTTTGCAGCAAAATTTGTAATTTGAAATGAAAAACTAAAAAAGCAAAAGTACAAACGTAACCGAATTTTATTTTAGATACATTTGTTTTGCTTTACAATGTTGGGCTTTCGTGCGCCCTTTTCGAAAACTGCAACTATATGTATAATAATTCAGATCCTAACAGGGACTATCACGTGTATTCACCATATTATCCTAATACATATCCTCCAGGGACATCGTGCTCGTATGTGTTGACGGTTCCACAGGATTATGAAATTGTTGCCAACTGCAGTTTATCAATACCAAAGGTAACATATATTGCTAAAGTTGATACTAGTCTAAGAGCCCGCAGTAGATTTAGGGTATGAGTGTTAACATAAAATTATTGATGAATGTGAACTTAGCGAAACAACCTTCGCAAATCCAAATGGAATTAGTTTGTTATTTTGTTGTTAATTTGTTGCTAATTAGTTACGGCAATTTTGATTTTGTTGCTCTTGTATTTACCGTTTTATGATTTACCGTATCAGATTGAAAAGTGGTTGGTATTTTGTTGCTAATTTGTTGCTAATTAATTACGGCAATTTTAATTTTGTTGCTTCATTATTTACCGAGTTATCCGGAATTTTCGCTTATTTCGTGTGAACTTAGCGAAACACCCCCCTGTATCAGGTTGAAAAGTGGTTGGTATTTTGTTGCTAATTTGTTGCTAATTAGTTACGACTCGGTTTCTGTTTTAAGATATAAAAATTACGTTATTATAAAGGTAACAAGTGCACAGTGTATATTACAATTAATATAGGCAAAAAATAAAAATTTTAGCCGTGCCTCCACTGGAAATATGTATATTTCAGACATTATGCTAGACATTATTTCTGAAGTTTTTATTTCTTAAACTATGTCGGCAAATTTTGTCTTGAATTTTCACTCTGCGCAACAATACATTATGGAAAAGTTTACCAATGCAATTCGTGTTTATTTTTTGTAGACTATTAATCTTTAACTTCTTTCAAAAAAACTAAAACGCCAAATCATAGCCACAAAATCTTATATAAAAGTTTTATTGTTATTGTTACCTTTTAATTGGATCTCTACAGAACAAAAACTCGATTTAGTTGTCGAAACTACCATCAGAATATTGCCACCACAACCTATTACTCAAAGTTCAAAAAAATTATATGTGGTGGGAATTCGATGAGAACTGGATGCTCCAAAACTAATTTGAATGCACCATGTTATGACTTTTAAATGCATTTTGAAAATTGCAGAAACAAAAGCAATCTTTTTCAAAAAAGATTTTCATTGAAACAATGAAAGAAAACGAATCTTAAGCCTCTCGGGAGTTCTTATGAACAATATTTAAAATGTTGATTTATAAGTAAAACATTTGAGAGGTGGTAGTGTTATTCAAGATACGAAATACTCGATTCATGCATACTTCGATTATTTTGAAAATCAATATCAGTCGTCCTTGGAAATTTTAATCAAAAACCTAAATTTGAGGTTCCCCTCTTACAAAAGTTTAATTTTTTTGTGGTTTTTATAAGAACAGTGTTAGAAGGTTTATTTGGAAATGATTGAAATTTAAACTTAACCTTAGTTTTGCTTATCCTACATTTCTTGTGTTTACGGATTCCAACAACCGAATACTTCGATTCCTTAGCATAGACAAGTATTGATGGTGCGTTGGAGACTAAATATTTTGCTGAGGCACAGGTCTGTACTCTTCTACTACGCCTAGGACGTTGTTAAGTCCCATCTAAATGTTTCATTTCTTCTGCCATGACTTTTTCGAAAAATTAATATCTTTCACTTTGCAATGTTTATTTGATGATCCCAGAGTGTGCAATATTGGGCAAGCTTTTTGCTTATTGATCATTGGTTGATCACTCAATTAGAGCACAGATGTATGCCCATATCCAAAAGGGTTGCGCTCTTTCAGACTTTTCGTGTGATATAGGTCAATTCAATACATGTTACAACAAAATGTATGATTAATATACTGAACATATTATATTCATCATATACATACATACATACGTAAAAAATAAAGGATTTTTCAACAGGGACTCTACAAAAGTAGAGCGACAGGGACAGCACAAGTAAGATTTGCCATTTTATGATATACGAGTCAACAACGAGTCGAAATTTTTATAATTTACTAACGAAATTCGGAGTCAGTGGCCTCAACTTTAAATGCGCTACGGCCAATTAATGGTAGTCATAATCGTCCTAGCAGATCAACAATTGAGCGTCTAGTAAGAAAATTTGAATCCACAGGCACAGTACAAAATGTTGCCCGTATATTGCTGCCGCTTATTAAAAACCCTTTATAAATGATAGACCAGTGCCAATCCAGTTTTCAGAGGGCGAAAGTTGAAAAAATTATTAGCAAGATAAGGATGGTGGGAAAAAAATGGTATTGAAAGGGGAAACATAAACTGCCCACCAACAGAGTTGGGGAAAGGGTTTGGGTGGGCGATTTCTATCTAAAATAAAGCTCATAGCGAAAAAAAAATCAATGCAAAAGTAGGTGGTGAGAAGATCTAAAACTTTTGTCAACATAATTTTTGTATATCACCTCAAAAATATTGTGACTAACTCCAAAAACTAATTTTTTTGTAAAGCATTGTAAAAAATTAAAAAAATAAATTTATTAGTTTTGAATTTTGGAGGTTGAATTAAGTTACGAAGTATCTTGTTCCATGGTTGACTTAAGATTAAATTATAATTTTGATATTTGGAATGATCCAACTGGGGATCGATACAATGTTCTTTTGTTTAAAAAAATGATGACGCTTTAGCTGATGCTTGGGTGTCGCAGTTTATTATAACAAGATAAATACCAGAAGGGTATATGCCATAATCCAACATTGTAGACCGATACAATGTTGTATTGTTTTCTTAGGTCTCGCTATTTGTTATTATATGATAAATATTAGAATACACCAGAAGGGTATATGCTATGATCCAACATTGTAGATCGATACATTGTTTTATTGTTTATTTGTTTAGGTCTCGCTATTTTGTTTGAATTTATTGTGGAGGCGCGCAAGAGATATCGGATAAGACTTACATATGTTAAGAAAAATTATTAAACGGTTTAATTTCATATGGGTGTTTTGATAAATACCTTCTTGAGGTTTTGTATCAGAACTTATGGCAGGACAAGGAACTTTTGGAAAAAACATATTGTTACGAATGTAGGAGCGAATGAATGAATGAATTAATATTAGGGGAATTGTACTGGGACCTATAGGTCTATTGTACCCCCTACTTGGTTGAAGGAGATTTTCCTTTACAACTCTGTCTCCAAATTAATTCCTTTAAGGAATTTAAGAATTTGGAGTACGTCGAGAGATGTATCTGGTGTTGTCCCAGATACTTGTGGCGTTGGTGCATGAGTGCCCCACAGTTACCGAGTATGTGATTCGGTGTTTCGGCATGTTCGTTGCAGAATCTGCAGGTGGTGCTGTTTGACAGTCCAATGTTGTTGAGGTGTTTTCTCAATTTACAGTGGCCTGTAAGGAAGCCAGTTAGTATTCTAAGATTGTTTCCGCCCAAACTAATGCAAGCTTTGAAACGCTTTTGGTTGTAGTTCCCAAGTAGCGTTTTCGCCTGCCTTAATTCAAGAGTATCTTCCCAGATTTTGTTTCTATTGGCTTCCTCTTCATTCTTGATACTATTTTTGATCATGTTTTCTCCTATGCCGCAGTAGGGCTCAGTTCCTATAAGGGGTGCTGAGGCTCCTGCTTTTGCTAGAGAGTCTGCCTCTTCGTTTCCCTGTACACCAACGTGTCCAGGAACCCAGTATAGTGTTACAATGTTCTTTTTACCCTGTTCATTAAGCCTATCCACGCAATCCCATACTAACCTAGAGTTAATGGTGAAGGAGTTTATTGCCTTTAACGCGGCTTGGCTATCTGACATGATGGCAATGTTTAAGTTTTTATATTTTCTTTCGAGATTTCGTTCTGCACACTTGCCTATAGCGTTTATCTCCGCTTGGAATATGCTAGGGGACTTCCCCATCGGAATGGAAATTTTGGTTCTTGGCCCAAAAATTCCTGCCCCAGTCCCGTCGGAAGTTCTCGATCCAACAGTGTACTACTTGATGGCGTTTGCATGGAGAGTGTAATTCGTAGATTCTCCTACCCACTCTGCCTTACTACTAAACTTTGTTTGGAAGTTTTTCTCGAAATTGTATTTCTTGATCATGCAATCTCTAGGTACATATGTCAAGAAGGTTTTTAATTGTGGAGTTGGAAAGTGCGTCCCTCTCTCTGAGGTTAATGCATTTACCAGTCCCAATTCCCTCCTTGGCGAACCTCATAATTGATCCTTTAGCTGCACTTTGTATGACCACGTGTAGTGGTGTCATGTGGAGAATGACCTCCATTGCCGCTGTAGGACAAGTTCTCATTGCACCAGCGATGCAAACACAGGCTAGCCTTTGAACTTTGTTTAGTACCTTTTTTGTCGTAACTAGCTCGGTTCTTTTGTGCCACGCAACCGCACCATAGGTGATGATGGGTCTCACCATCATGGTGTACATCCATCTGAGGATGTTTGGTCTACAGCCCCATGATTTGCTCCATATCATTATGCTTTTGTGACCTTCCTGACTGTTATTTCTAAGGGTTTATTCCAGAGCAGTTTGCTGTCTAGTGTAATGCCTAGATATTTTACCTCCTTTCTGGTTTCTATGACCTTACCTGCTAATCGAATAGGTTTTATATGAGGTAGGAGTCTTTTCCTAGTAAATGGTATAATTGTTGTTTTTGATGGGTTGACGTTTAGCCCCACTGATATACACCATTTAGTAGTGACTGTCAGTCCCCTTTGGATTATATCGCAAAGAGTTTCTTCAAACATCCCGTAAGCGGTTATGACTATGTCGTCAGCAAAGCCGATACATCGAATGCCGAGTGATGTAAGATGTTCTAATAGTTCATCAACTACAAGACTCCACAGTAAGGGTGATAGTACCCCTCCCTGTGGACAGCCTCTTGTTGTGATGATTTTCTGAGTTATATGCCCTGTAATTGCCTCTGCTGTGCGCGTACCAAGCATTTCACCAATCCATCGGGTAATGGTGGTGGGAACACACTTCCTCACAAGGGCCCTAGTAACCGATTCATGAGAGTTGTTGCCGAAGGCTCCCTCTATATCTTAGAAAGCACAAAGTGCGGTTTCTTTTGCATCAAAGGCTTTTTGTAAGGTATTTGTAAGTTCGAAAAGGGCGGTCTCAGTTGATCTACCTGATCTGTATGCATGCTGGCGATTGTTCAGAGGCATATTTACTAAAACTTCTGATCTTATGAAGTTGTCAACAATTTTTTCCAAAGTCTTCAGTAGAAAGGATGTTAAACTAATTGGCCTAAATGACTTTGGATGCGTTGTATCTTTTTTCCCCATTTTGGGAAGAAAGATTACTTTAGCTCTTCTCCAAAGACTTGGTATGTACCCAAGTGCAATGCTACTGCGAAGTATGCTTATATGGCATTAAAACCTCCTTACCGTTTTGTAGCAAGGCGGGAAAAATACCATCTACTCCTGGTGATTTAAAAGGTTGAAAGGTGTTTATAGCCCAGTCAATCCTTTTCCCTGAGCAGATATCAGAAGCTAACTTCCTGTCTTCTCGTCTAGGCTTAAGAGGTGTTCTCTCAATTGGGTTTCCTACCGAGGGAGAGCTACCTCGGAAGTGAGTGCTAAGCAGCAGAGCTAACTTTTGCTCTTCATTTTCAGTGAAACTGCCATCAGTTTTTCTGAGAGCTAACGATTTTATGGTCTTATCTTGGGCTAATGCTTTGTGCAGTCTAGCTGCAGCAGGGGTGGAGGAGATTCCCTCATAGAAAGACCTAAAACTGTTTCTTTTGGCCCTTCTAATTTCCTTACTGTAATTAGTCAACTCTGTAGAGTAGTTGTCCCACTCCCCAGTCCTTTTTGCCTCATTAAAGAGTTTTCTAACCCTGGACCTTTGTTTTGACAAATTTTTGTTCCACCATGGAACATCTTTCTGTCTTTTCATGGGCTTAATGGGACAACTGAGTTCGAACGCCTCATTTATAGCCCCACTCAACTCGTTAACTATGTGTTCCAGTTCGTAATGTGCTCACTGGGCCAATTCTTTCAAGATTACTTTTAAGAACTGTCCTATAAAGGTTCCAGTTTGTTTTCCTGGAATTTCTCCCAGAGGTATTCTCTGTTAGAAGGCCTTCTAGGTTAAACGTTATTATTCTATGATCAGACATTGAGGGTTCATTGGAAACTTTCCAGTCCCCTATTAAGTCGCTTAAGTTCGGGGTTCCGAATGTTAAGTCTAACACTTCTTTTCTAGCTCTAGTTATAAAAGTTGGGGTATTCCCTACATTGAATATATCTAGATTTTTTTCGATAATAAAGTTTAGAAGGTACTCACCCCTCTGATTTATATCGGAACTACCCCAAGTTGTATGGTGGGCGTTTGCGTCGCATCCTACCATCAGCGGTAGTCTTTTTGAGTTGCAGTAGTCCACTAGCTTCTGCACTTCAGTCGGTGGTATGTTGGCATCTTCACCATCGAAGTAGGCTGCAGCTACTACTATCGTGTAGGGATTGTCCTCGATGTAAATTTGAACTTGTAATGGAACAAGATCCCGCGTCATAAATTCTGAAAGACATATAAAGTTTATATTATTTCTGATTATTATGCATGCCCTGGGTGAGTTTTGTCTCGTATCCCAGATTAAATTGGAGTCCTTACATTTTAGGCCCCTTACTTGGCCCCAGTTAATCCAGGGTTCTTGGATCAGTACTAACCCTAAGTTGTCAACCGTGAATTTCCTTGCTATGACAGCTGAAGCTGCCTTAGCATGGTGGACATTTACTTGGGCTAGCCTGGTACTGATCCCGCGTCCAGTCATTTTGCTTAGCATAAAGGGGGGTCGTCCCCATCATCCGCAAGCAGATGATCTTAATCCTCTTCTGTCGGAAGCGTTTCTATCAAGTCCTCATAGCTAATAGAGAGGTCCATGCCCTCTACTTCTCTGTCCTTCGAACTCGTCTTTGTACTACCTAGGGCATCTTCCTGGGCTACAACGAAGCTTCCGGTAGGAACCGGGAGTAATGTGGAGTATGGTGTTGGTAAATTTACCGGATTCGGTGGAGTAGGAGGAACTAGGTTGGTGAGAGGAATTGGAATAGGAATAGTGGGGATAGATGAGGTATAGGCAATTGGGATAGTAGGAGTTGAAATAGGATGGTTAATGGGGTTTTTGGGTTTGTTAGGTGAGGTGTCGGTGTTTGGTATTATTTTGGGATCAGGATCGTGGAAATTTTCGAGGGCTGTCGTCTTTTTGAGTCCCGTTACAGGTATTTGACCAAACTTGAAGTGCACCTCATGGTCTGCCTGGACTATGGCCTTCGCTGAGTTTGCGTCGATGCTGACCACCAGTAGTTTGCCTTTGCCCTCAGCTTTACTCTTGATGATCTTCCAGGCTTTAACGGTGAGACCTTCATTTTGAGCTTGGATCAAGGCCAAGGATTTCTGGTCGTCTTGATCCTTGCTTCTTGGAAGGAACAACGTTACTGTGTGCATTTTGGGGATTTTATCTCCCAAGCATGCAACAAGAGCGGTGCCCTTCCAAGTGCTTAGCTTTGATGCTCTATTCTTCAGCCAGTCCGATGTTTGTTGGCCTGAACAGTCAACAATCAGCAGGCCGGTTTTGAAGTGTAGGCCATTAAACTGAAGCTTGTGCTTCCAACCCAGGAGCGAACACACCCAGAAGAAATGACACATGTAGGTCTTTGGTTATGATGAATGACTAAAGCTCTAAACGCTTTCATCCGAACTTCCAACTTTCGAACTTCGAACGGAACGAAATGGAACTTAACGAAATCTGTCTATATCTGTCTCTATCTGTCTGTGTGTATTTGTCTCTTTTGCTTAACGAAACTGGAGATCTCTGGAACCTTCGAGAAGAAATGAGGGGAGTATAAATACGAGGTCGGAGAAGGAGATCGAGACAGTTTAATTTTGACAGTGATAAGAATAAGTGGTTGTGAAATTGTAATTCGGAAGTGTTATTTCTTGAAAATTGTGTAGAGTAATAGTGAAACGATTTGTTTTAGATAAAGTGTTATTTGTTAGTTTGAAAGTAAATAAAAGTGAATTAGTAAAATAGAAATAAGTTTTATTTGAACCCAGAAAAACATTACAATATTAACAACTTATAATAGTTTTAAAAATTAGTCGAAAGGTGCGCTTGATGCAAATATCAAAGTTGCATTTTTTTTTTTTTTAAAAAAAGAAAAAATATTTTTACATGAACATTTTTAGAGTTTTGGAATTTTTTGTTGACTCAATGTGTCGACTCTGAGTTGAGCTATACAAAAACCTATAAAAGTCTTACCTTAGTAGGAATTTAATTTGTGGTTTTTTCCGATTCATTTTCGAGAATAAAAGTATCTACATATTTATTTTTGCTTTTTTTTGTTGTTTACGAATACGAATTTCTTTTTTTAACTTACTTCGAAAAAGAAGCAGGTTTTCAATTCTACTGCATTTTTGTTTCCTTTTTTTTTATATTTGTTACCTCAGACTTCGACTCGGTGTACCTATTTTGATGGATTCTTTTTTTATTTTTTGATAGAAAATTTGATAAAAATGTCGTATTTCAACACAATATTTTTGTTCAAAATTGTCAAAATTGTTGGCTATTGGTTACACCTTAAATTAAAAAAAAAGTAAAAATACCACAACTCATTCAAGAGATAGGATTATTGCACCCAAATTTTAAAATTGTGCCCCTTCTCACTTTCATTTATGTGGATTCCATATAAAATAAATTATAATTTATTTTGTTTATATACAAACGTTTCATGAAATATTTAATAAGTTATTATTTTTTTTTGTTTTTTTAGGGAGAAACTTCTTGCACCACGGACTTCTTTTTCCTTTCACGGGATGGTGATCAAAACTTGAATGCATCTGAGCTATTTTGTGGTTCGGGAAATCTTACACGTTCCTCAGTTTTTAACAAAATTGCTATAGCTTACACTTCAACACAAAGGAGTCAAGGTGGTCGCTTCATTTGCAAGTTACATACGCGACCAAAGGCATGTGATTGTGGTTGGTCATTGCAGACGAGAATAGTTGGAGGTACGAAAGCTAAACAATATGAATACCCATCTTTAGTCAGTCTTCGGCTCAGAAGCACAACCGAACATGTTTGTGGAGGGACTATAAGTATGATGTTAAGCATTCTTTAATTTGATTTCGAATAACCTTTTATTTTAGTAAATCATAGTTACATTTCTACTGCAGCCCATTGCACTGTTTTTTTGGGCCAACCACAAAACATGCTAATAGCCGCTGGATTTAATGCCACAAATGAAACTTCCCAATTTACAAGGATCTATGAAGCAGAAGAATTTATTAATCACCCCAATTACACTTGGTTAACAAGTGACAATGACATAGCCCTCATTAAAACAAAAACTCCCATCGAGTGGGCCCGATATATTGGACCCATATGTCTTCCAATAGACCAAGTGTATGTATGCTTATGCTTAATTCTAAAAAAAACATAGTTAAGAAACAATCAAATATATTGACTTTATTTCATTGCGCAAGTAGGTCGCAGGTCAGTCTGACAGTCTGTCAAGTTTATACTTTTTATTTATTAAAATATTCTTAGCTACATAGTTATAGAACATATAGTTTTGAATTTAATGCATTTTAAGTTATCCTGTATCAACTCTATACAAAAGTAAGATTTATTAATTACTGTAATCAATTGATTAAAGGGTCTAATTTACACCACAGTTTGATCTACTAAATACATGGCCCAATGATTGCTGCAGCCTTGTACGTGTACGATTAAAACTGAAATTTAACTGACTTATGTTGACCCATTTTATTGTTGGAATCAATTCCACAAAAAAAAAAAAATGCAAACACTCTATGCTAAATGGGGAAGAAAGAATTACTAAAGCGAGTCTTTTGATAATAACGACTAACGTTATGTGACCATGTGACCATGGAAGAAAACGAAGCCAAAAACACGAAAACCTTCTCTGAATTCCTTCAAGTCTAGTTATAAATAAAAACGGACTTTGAGGAGACCACACAACATAGCTACACACGAGTATTGATATTAAAAATGAAACGAAGAGAAGCTTAAGGGTCACAGAAATCGTAACCGAATCTCTTTTTGAATCAGGGTCCTAAAAGATTTTTGAATTATGTAGTTTAAATTATAACTAAGAGTAATTATTAGAAGATCACAGAGACCTTACTTAAGGGGCGTGAATCAAACGTATAATTGAAAACAAACAGACCCTTTTTTTGATTGTAAAACTCATGGTTTTGAAATTATACAGGCAAACACTGTTTTAGGTGCCGGAGATTTAAGATCTGGTGAACATTGTTCACCTGATGATGTCCATATACATGGACAAACATTGTTCACCTGAGGATGTCCATAAACATGGACAAAACGTTGTGACAAAAAGAAAATATTTGGTTCATTTGACCTGAAGCACATTCAATAAAAGCAAGTCTAGTGTGGTTAGTTCAAAATTGGGCTTAGATTTTTTGTATCAGCTCTAGTTTTAGACAAGGGATGAAATTCCAAAGAAAAAACTGTATTATGTCATATAAAATGTATTGCACTGATTCTCAACTTGGCAGCATTTGGATACCCAATCGTCTGCCAGATCTTCAGAAAGGTACCCGTAATGTTTCCAATCATTTTTAGTAAGCTCGCGAAGCTAAGCTCCTATTTTAAGGGAAATTATTTTCAAGTTATTTTAAGATTACGTTTTCTCGAAAAGGAAGTAATGGATTTTTAAAACTAAAATCGGATTTTAAATAAAAAGAACGGTAATTTCAGATTCCGTAACGTTTTTTTGTAAACGATTTTGGGGACATGTAATGCAACAGGGAAAAAAAATTTGGCACCAATTTTTTTTTTTAGTTTTGTCGGCCTGTGTTATTAACATTTAAGACAAGACAATTTTTACTGCACCATATAATGAGATGCAATTACAGAAATTTGTGTTAAACCTTACATATACGTATTTAACTTTAAAATTAATGTTATATGAAAAATACTTATACTATTGCAAAAAATCCTACATATGAGTTGAATTCAGACTTTGTTTTATGATATGTTTTTATCGAAAAGAACCTAAAATTTATTATATTTGTTTATTTATAAAAAACTATTTTTTAATTTTTGTATTAATTAATTCTTTTTACAGGCACAATAACTTTAACTATAAAAAAGTAGATGTCGTTGGATGGGGCACAACTTCTTTTGCAGGTCCACTTGCAAAGAATCTGCAAACAGCCACTGTATACGTCATACCTCAGAATGAATGTCAAAGAAATATACCATTTGTGCAACCTTCGGATCTATGTACATACTTTCCAGGAAAAGATTCTTGTCAACGAGATTCGGGTGGACCAGTTGTTTTAAAAGGAGCTATACGACAGTATTTAGTGGGAATAATAAGTAGAGGTAATGCTTGCGGATCCGGCCCAGCAATCAACACTCGAATAACTTCTTATATTGAATGGATTTATCATACAATCAGCGGATCTCTATGTTATAAACCATATTATTAAACAAGTGAACATTTATTGTTTATGAATTCAAATAAAAAAATATTTCTCTTATTATTATTATTATTTTTTACTTGCTCTATAGGGCATATATTGGTTTCGTGTAAAAAAAAAGGTTTTAATCAAAACCAGCATTACAACGGTATAGAAGTCCAAAAAAGTGGTTTTCGTCAAGCCGTCCGTCGATCTGTGCCTCTGTTCGTCTGTGCGTCCATCTGTACAGAAAGCCACAGCCTAAACGGGTTGACGGATTTGCATGAAATTTGTTTTTTTATTATTTCCGAGGTTGATTTTTTTTTTGAATATTTCGGTTAGAACGAATACCTCCCATATAACGGTTTCGAGTTATTGGATTTTTCTATAAAACGGCTATAACGATGTTGATTAAACTTGGTATATGTTATGTTATAAGTGATTGCAACAATCCTGCATTTTTAGTTTTTCTCAAAAGAATTCGAATAACGGAAATATGATGAATACACTTTTTGGAAATTTTTCCATAATTTTTAGTTTTTTTTTCGTAGATATCATTATTAGCTCTACTGATTTTATTTAAA
This sequence comes from Meliscaeva auricollis, assembly GCA_948107695.1. Classification (NCBI taxonomy): domain Eukaryota; kingdom Metazoa; phylum Arthropoda; class Insecta; order Diptera; family Syrphidae; genus Meliscaeva; species Meliscaeva auricollis. The sequence goes on from OX403618.1 coordinate 42,720,639, forward strand.
ACTTGTCATCAGGTTGTACACATCATTTTAAAAAGTATTGTGTATTTAGTTTTTCAAAAAGAAATGGAAAAAAAATTAACAAAAATGATTTTCTTCGATATTTTGTTTTTTTATTTTCCAATATACAAATACATACAATAACTTTTAACAACAAGAGCAAGTTCGTGCGATCCAGTCGTGCATTTTATTTGGAGAGCAAGTTCGTGCGATCCAGTCGTGCATTTTATTTGGACAGTAGAGGTGTGTCAATCGTTCATTTTAAAAGATTCAATCGTTCATGTTGTTCAGTTCAATGATTCGTTCTTTTCAATCGTTAATTTTTTCAATCATTTTGGTTTCTGTTTCATTTGGGCTGCGAACAAAATGGGGAAATTTCATTCTTTCCAATCTTTCACTTTTTTAATCATTTAAGTTTCTGTTTCATTTATTAAAATCGAATCATATGAAAGTTATGAAAATATGCAATATAAATTAAAAGTGTTGATTATAATGTTCTATTTGTCAGTTAAAAATTGCCATTTTAACACAGAAAACAGTTGTTTTCCTGTTTTCCTAAATAAATTGAATTTTTCAACTGCAAAATGAAACATTATAGTAAACACTTACTTCTAATTCACATTTCAATTTGACAATATGTCATCCTCATATGTCTGAATCAAAATTTCGATTCGTGAGTCCGCTTGTGAAGCCGTAGTAAAAGTTTAAAATAATTTTAAAACTTCATACATACGTACACATATTTAAATAAAAATTGTTTCACTTAGAGTGTTTCTCGATTCGTTTTTATTTTATGAATTTATGGACGTTTCGTTTGTATCATCAAATCTTATTTTCACATAAAGTCATTATTAATAAAAGTTCCACGACTTTATGTTTAAAACGACTATTTTTAGAGTCTTTGATATATTTTTTGGGAACTTAATAGATACAAGTACGAACGTATAATAAAAAACTGACCCAAATTAAAGTTTGTTGAACTAAGAGTTCTATTTCAACATGTTTTTAATTGATGTTCTGATTTCCGAAACATTTTGTTCTCGTTCGTTCACTCTTTTGCTTTTTCTTTACTTTTGAACGAGATTGAAAAAATTATTGTATCTATAGTAAACTAGTGATTGCAATCAATCAATCTTTTAGGTGAACGAGTCAAAAAGAACGAATCAATCGCGATTGACACAGCTCTATTCGACAGACATCCGGTCCCTTTCATAGAAAAAACGGTTCGATTAATCAACTTGTAAATTTGTACATTTGACTAATAAGGGGAAGGTTAAATTAAGCTACAATAATTAAGCCACAAATTAGTGCTATCACCTTAATTTACAGTTCAGCGCAAAAATAAAAAAAAAAAAAATTTAATTAACTGGCTTTTCTGTCCATTGTTTTTATTATTTAAAAAAGCAATTTGTTTGTCAGATAACACGATGGATACTTTTTGAAGCTATACTTCTTTACCGGCGATTATAAAAATATTAAACCAGTGTTAACACATAGATTTTGTCAGCCCATTATTACTGATTTTTTCACACAGACACTATAAGTAGAGAAAGAGGCACAACACATTTACATTTTATTCTGGGTTTGTTTTTTTTTTATTTTTCATTTTGTGTGAAACACAATAAATTTATTAAATTACAGAAGTCAGCCACTGTTATTGATATTCTGATTGCTTCAATTTCTACACTATAATAGATAGGGAAAAACTAAATACACCAAAAGATAGGTGGTATAATGTAAAGTTTTGATACGGCGGGATTTTTAGAAATTCCACCGGCAAGCTAGGGTAAAATGACCTAACTAAAGATTAGGTGTGTAATACGGATTTCATATAAAATGCTACATAACGGCTTTTTTGAGCTTTAAAAAACAAATACGTTTTTAAAAGTTTATGTGGGTGGTTTAATTGATTTTAAAAATCAGGGAAGAACGGGAAAAAAAATTTGTCAAAATGATTTTTAGGCTTAGGTGTTGTCTATAAACATTTTTTTCAATGAATAATAGTAAAGACAAGATTTTTCAGTCCATGTTTTTTGACCGTTTCCAACGGTATTTTATTTTTATCTTTTTTATTTTTACATTTTCATTTAATTTAAAAATTTACACAGCTATTAGATATTGGGCAAATGCATTTTTGTACAAACTTTGACAATTTTCTGTAGTCTGTGAACCGACATAACGGTAAAAAGAGTTTTGTTTACGCGGTGCTTAATTACAATTTACATAAGCCTCATAAAACTATGATTCAACTTTATTGAGCACCAGGATCAAATTTCCTTAAATTTGATATATCACAAATAACTGTACATGCTATAAAAGCTTCACAAACTTGAAAAGAGTTTTATCCGAAACTCAATAAAGTTCAACAAAATTGTTTGTTTTGGTCGTTGGACACGACCAGCCACCAGTGGAGAACGGTACCGTTGGCTCACAAATGGATTCGATGTGGTTCGCTTATAAAATTTGTAATCTTGTTGTTTCTTGTCGGATTTAAAAGAGGTGTTTAAATTTAGATGAAATATTAGGCTGCAACATGGTGTAATTTTTTATATACAGTTACATATAAAAATAATGAGTAAAAGGTGATTAAGAGCAAAATCAATTTTTGTTTTCTTATTCTTTTTGCAATATGGTATGAAATTTGTTTGAATTTTATAAAATGATGTAGTACAATATTGTTGGTTCAAGTGTTCTTGATAGGCAATAAATATTTTAAAGCATAAAAATGCATATTTACAGATTTTAGAGGGGAAAACTAAAAAAACAAATAAAAAGTTGATTTCATTGGATATTAAAATCTGTAACTTAAGTTTTAGTTGCAGGATTTTAAAAAATTGAACAGATTCTATTAGATAAAATGTTGGTCTATAATTATGCATTAAAATATTGTGTAATTATTTTTATAAACAGTGCCGCATGTATCAAAAACCATTTGAAAGTGGCCGAACGCAAAAATAAACCAAATTACAAGGTTTTGGTCGATAAAATACCAATTACATACATATATGAAATATTTGAATTAATTGAACAAAAAAGCACATTATGTTTCTTTGGAAAAATGTACCTTCTAGAACTTTTTTGCAACTGAATACTTTTATACATCCCAAAAAAACTACACAAAAATAAATAATGATATGAAGTATAACTTCTGGCGCGCGTAAATGAGTACACACACCTTTTTACTTGCGATATGGGTACCATTATATCAAGTTATACATTCGTAAAAAAAAGAGTTGAGATAACAATAAAACACGACATTACGACGATGGAGAATGAGAAAAAAGTGGGTCCGACAATTGTGTCTGTCTATCTGTCTGTCTGTCTGTATGTATCAGGGGCCACAGCATAAACGGATGTATCGATTTACTTCAAACTTGGTATGTGGCGTTTTTTAGAGACCAAACGGTCCCTACGATTTTGATTAAAAAATCATTGTCATTTCTTTGGGTAAGGTCTATCTTTGAATGAGAACCATTTTTCTCAAAAACCGTTATTAACGGAACCTGCCATAGAACCGTTTTTTTTTTAATTCTGATTTTCTCCTTCATGACTCAATCAATTTCAGCCATTTTTATTACGTGGATGCTTTCAAGTTGCTGTAATAGTATTTAGTAAAAAAAATTTCGAAAGTTATTTTTTTTGATTTTTAAGAAAAAAAAATTTTTTTTTCAAATTTGAATTTTTAGATGTTGATAATTTATATCTTAAAAATGGCGTACCTAAATTTTTTTTTTATAAAAGTCCTTGCTAAATTTTATATAGAAAAAATTGTTTTAAAAAATAAACGGTCCTAACGATTTTCAATTTTTTTTCCTCGTTTTGAGGTTTTATTCATTTAAGAAGCTGTTTTAGTCATTTGAAAATCGAGTTTAATATTTAATATTTTTTCTAAAACTGCATTTACAAATTTTTAATTAAAAAGACTAAGTAAACATAGTGCGAACCAGTCGGGCAATTTATTTTAAGGTGCACCACACATGGGAGATATTTGTTCGTTCTTTTCAGGTATAACTAAGTGCATTGTTGTGAACATTTAAGACAAATTTCAGATTGAAAAAATTGTTTCTGGGTCAAAATAAAACTAAACTGAACTATATTATTACATCCTGCTAAACATTTGGTCTCAAAAATGAATAAAGTTTGAAGAGATGAGATTTAAAAACTATTATGACTACGTAAACAATTTTGGGTTCAAATTTTGCTAAATTAAGTTTTATAGAATTCTTAGGTAGGTACAGAGTTGTAACCAAAAACTAATCCTTTATGGTAACATTTTTCAAAAACTGCAAAATCGTGGTAAATTACAAAGTGTTTTGCATTTTTGACCACCAAATTTTGTTTGCAAATCTCACATTGGAATTTAGCAACCCCAAAAACAACAAAAAATTAAAAAAATTAAAACTTTCTCAAAACATTTTTTGTAAAAATAAAAAACGATTTGACTCGGTTATGTGTTAATCTCTTCTTATAATGTTCACCCCATATAAGTAATTTTATATTGAGTGTCATTCACTATTTTAATAATTGTTGAATATAAAATGTCACTAAAACTATTCTTTCTTATAATCACCCCTATTTTATAGAATTCGACGAATGCGTTGAGGTGAGAATCGCACTTATTTCAGCTATATTTTCTATTGTGGAACTCGCAGGTCAGGAAGTGTCTTAGTGGAAATGGTATGGTAGTTCCCCGTAGAGATAATATAATTCAGTTAGAAAGTTCATATTTGAGTAATGAAAATTAAAAAAACAACAAAGCTTTAAGATATCTGTCCCATCTTCGAATAATATTGGTAGTCTGAACATATTTCTCTTAATTATAAGATTTAAAAGTAGGTAGTAATGTCCCATGTTATGTGTACTTTGAATTTCAAAGTTAGTGTAATGTCTTGAATCATCTTATTAGACTAAGATGAAGTATACAACTCAAACGGAGGTTTGCACAAGTGTTAAGACAAATAAACTAATTAATTTTGTACATACTTATAAAAGTCCAGGCACTCAAGACAAAAACTTCTTTTCAGGTCGCAATAAAATTGCAAATTGGATGTTAGATATTAGGATAGATGGCAGCTGTGCTAACTGCATGTTGCACCAAAAACCGCGAAAACATCATAACATCATGCGGGATTTTATTTAGCTTATGAATTTCTAAAATGTACATTTGATAAAAATAATGCTACCATCATCGGCTGGAAAAGACAAAATTTGCTACAATTTAAGTGTAAGGCAGCTGTACCCTGTATGTTCAATAGGCCTTAATATACAACATTCAAAAATTGGACTAATTCTCCAAAAAATTCAAAATGATCATCTTTAGAGCAGAGTATTTACTTAATATTTCATTTTATATTAGACAAACAGACAGGTTACACATAAATTGTAGCAAATTTTGTCTCTTATTTTAACCGAAACCTGGGTAGCTTATAAGATAAACTAAAAAAAGCACAGGTCTCTTTAAACTGCAAACTTGTTCCTAAACTTTTGAAATTTATTCTTATAACACTCCCAAAAGACAGTGAAGTGCAATTTTTTGCAACCTATAGTGTCTAGTATGACTAGGCTAGAAACCAAAATATTTGTTTGTTTTTTTGATACAAAATATTATAAATGAACATAATAAGAAATTATCTACACAAAAATGTTTTAATGGAACCAAACTTTTGGCTTATCTGATAATAAATTTTAAAAATAAACATTCAAAACATGTTTTTGTTAATTAATTTTATTGAGACCTAATTTTCTATTGTTCTGTTTACAATTTACATATACTACCCATGAGTAAGCTTAGATTAAGTAAGCCTTATTGGTGATGTTTTTAAAGATATATTTCCTAATCTTTCATTTAGGTAAGCATAAGGTTATTTGCCAATGATCTACTACCTACTAATGTTTAGTTGATACGTTTAAAGCTCATTGGATATTTGGAGCTGCAAGCTGAAAATTTTCAAAATCAGGTAAGGTATTTTTATCTAATTTTCTATTCTTTTTTCTAAAAAAAAACATTGTTTTTTCACTACCTATTCTTTCGTGTCGAAATTTGGAATAAGAACACCTATACTTGATATCGATTTGAAACAAATCGATCTGGTAAACAAAATTGCTTATTAATTCAATTTCTACTTCATTTGTTTACTATTTTCATTTATATTATGCTTTTTAGCTTGAAAAAAATATGACACCTAGATAGTTAATACAGCTGGAAAAATACATATATCTTTAAACGAATGTAGGTGGTATTAGAATATTAGAAAGATTATTTGTTCAGCTTTAGCTTTAAGCTATAGACTACAACTATAGCATCAAATATTGCCTACATTTTCATTATTATTCAGTTTACAAACAAAAAAAGTAAGATGAGAAACGTCTTATTTCCCAGGAAATAATTTGATGAAGGTTCACTCTCTCTTCCGTAAAACTGAACGATATACATTCGTATAGCTTTCAATATTGCGAATAGATTCTGAATATACCTATTCAAACAGCTTATACGTTCTAAAGCTATGTTAGGAAAATATAAATCCGCATCAGATCTGGGGGAAAATAGAACACAGCTTACATTTTCTTTAAACTTTGAAGAAAGAATAAGAATAATAGTGAATTATAATAATGAGAACAGTAATTTTGAACATAACAAATACTAATATAAAAAAATGTATCCGGACTTCTGCGAGCGTGACCGACACATTTTTTAGAAAGCTCTTAACTTTTAAAATTGTATTAAATAACAATACTAATTGTCATAAAATAACAACGTACATCTCCAATGAAAACGTAAAGTAGGTACCTTCACCTACTTTACGTTTTCATTGGAGATGTACGCATGTTATTTTATCTCAATTAGTCTTTTTATTTAATACAATTTCAAATGTTAAGAGCTTTAAAAAATGTGTCTGTTTTAAGAAGTCTACTGTTATCAATGAAACGTAATACAGTTTTTTTTTTTATTTTTAAACATTTAATTAACTTTAGGTGTGTTTTTTCACGCGATTAACAAAATGTTACAAAAAACGCATGTCACAAATAATCGAAATAATTTAATTCTTACTTTCAGTTGCGTCGCTACCCAGCTACCCGCATTCGAACTTTTGGAAAACGTCATTTTTATGTTAGCTTTGCTATTAAGAACTATTCTATTAAAGATATCATATCGCTTGAAGCGGCAATTTAAAGCTTCAAAATAGTAGTTTTTGATCATCTCGTAACGATCTGTCACGCAGACGACCGCTATCTTGGGTTCCGACTATCATTTAGCAGCTCAGAGCCCATACGAGTTCGTCTAACGGAGAGCCTTATGTGCAAGCCTCTTGCTCAAAAAGGTTACCGTGAGATTCACTCGCCTCTGGCCTTATTGCTTCTGTTTGATTTAAAATATACTACACCTGAAACTGATAGCATTGACAAATTAGTGATGCGAAAGGTGAACTCACGCATTTGATAACCGCTGTCTATTTACGACCCGTTAACCCATGCTTCAGCACCCTTTCAGTACCACACAGCTTGAAGCGAGTTCGTCCGACATAGTAACACGTCCAAGACTCTTATACTTAAAAGGTTAACAGTGTGTGTACATCACTCGTTTGTAGCCTTATTGTCTTTGCTTGATATTAAAACTCCTAAGCCTGGAGCTAATTGTCTAGCAGAAGACCTGATATGCAAGACTATCCTACTCAAAAGGGGTTGTACTCATTGTGTTTTTCGGAAAGCCTGGAAATAGCTTAAAGTTCCTCAGATCTGTTTTTGTCGTGGGTGGGCCATATCTTCCTAGATATTTTGCAGTTTGTTAGTCATTTCCACCTTCGGTTTGATCAAGTTAGGGAGTGTGCATATATTTAGCCCTTCACGACTCCAAGAGGGATATCATCTCTTTCCGCCATGGAGACCTCAAGGGGTGATCCTGAACCTGGTCTTGCTAGTTCGACGCCACATTCGTTGCCTTGAATTTCGCTATGGCCGGGTATCCATACTTGGTTTACTGTTCGCATTCATTGACTAATTTTGAGTTAGTCGAAAAGTCATCGATAGCTTTGATAGCTGCTCGACCATCAATAAAAAGGCTACATTACGTTGCGAACATTGTTGTTCGTTATTGTTTGGTTTTCGAGTACCCTATGCCTTCCTGATTACCAACATCTCAGCCTAAAAAACATTCGAGTGGTTAGGAATGAGAAATAATTCGTTAATTTTCAGGATGCTGAAGACAAAGTCAGCTGCCACCCACAATCCGTTTTTGAGTCATCTGTGAAGATCAGCAATAGGCAGTTGATTTATGACTCTTCGTAAATTAAGTGAGTTTAACTGAAAATTATTTTGAAAGGTGCATGAAAAAAAAGTGACTATGTTTATACAAAACAAATACCTCTTCAAAAAAAGTGTTTATTTGTTTGATGTTTTATAATCAGTGCCAAAAAAAACTAATGAAGTTTGTTAAACGTGATTATGATATCAACCCATTTTCTATTTTTAAATCTAAACCAAAAAATGGTAACTCTATAAATATTTATCAGAGTTCAGGAGATCTATAATGTGCACTAGGGGAAGCCTGTAATATTTGCTCTTTCTCACAGCTTAAAGAAATTTCACTGCCGTCAAACTGAGAGGTAGACGCCTTATCTTCTTCCTTATCCTTTCACATAATTTGTTTTTAATGTCCTATTTTGGTCCTTGATTCACATGAAAATTGATTTTAATACTGTAAATAAATTCATCATTTCATATAAAAATGATAATAACTTATCTTTACGCGTGTTTTATTCTTATTCGGTCCAGCAAAATACGTTGAAATCATGTTTCATATAGCTGTATATTATTAACATAATTTCCGTCTTTAAATGCAATTTAATAAAAAAAAACCAATAGGATGATTTTGGGGGACTTTGACCAGCCATAGAGGATGACACTCTGCTTCGATACCAATCAAAAAAATTAATGAATTAATTAATTTTACTTTTGACCCTATCTTTCCTGGTCTAATACTTATATAAGCTCCAATTAACGTTTTTATAACAATTGCAAAAATAACCTACAAAAGCAATAAAATCAGATAAAGGTAGAGTAACCTTGAACTCAAAACTGGCACGGGAAGACTATATCTTTTCTCGTTAATTTTTATGTGCTAATTATTTTTAATCCAATTATCAACTTTGAAGATAATTGCACGAAGAAAGTTCAATAATCGTGTAAAATAATAAAACAGTCTAAATGCAAACTGAACGTGTGTGGCTTTGACAGTGTGGTTGTCCATGCGACATAAATGATTAAAGAAAATGTGATATTTTCATTTTTGCGCATTCAAAAATAAATGATAGATAATATATGTGCAGTAAATAAAATTCATGACTGTGTCGCACGAGTTTGCACTTATGGTTCAAATTTTTATTCGATTCCCCACTTTCTCTGTACATGCCCTGCACTGTCGCAAAGACGAAGGCTCTATCTGGGAGACTTCTACTATAACGACCCCAGCGATCTATTAAATATAGATATAGGTAATCTCGCTCGCTTGTTAAGAAGCTCGAAGTGGTTCAACGGACCAACGGTTCAATGGACCAAAAATTGATATAAGTGAATTGGCACTCCTACCGGTAGCCATGCCAACCTAACCTTAACCTTACCTACATAGCTCGTTTCATTTTGAGATCTTGTATATAAAAAAGGAAACAAAATGTCTTTTTGTCCCAATATGAGACTCTGTATCCTTACTTCAATTTGGGTGAACAACAATCAAACTCCTAGCAACATGAACCTAATTAAAACCTGCACCTGCCCATGCTAGGAACATTATTTAACTTACTGTGCTGCTTTCCAATTCACTCCATAAACAAACACAAAATTAAAGTAAAAAAAAACAATTATCCCGAAATAAGTTGGGTTATAAAATTTCTTGCCAGATAAAATAAATTTGTTTATTCATAAAACTAACAACATATAAAATAACTCGGTTTCGTCCGACTTATTTGAAAATTGTTTGTGTACAATCGCTGGGCTTACAATATAAACTTCGCTGTGTTCACATGATCTAAGCGAAAATTCCGAGTAACCCAGGAAATAATGTAGCAACAAAATTAAAATTGCCGTAACTAATTAGCAACAAAATACCAACCACTTTTCAATCTGATACAAGGTGGGTGTTTCGCTAAGTTCACACGAAATTTGCGAAAATTCCGGATAACTCGGAAAATAATGGAGCTACATAATTAAAATTACCGTAACTAATTAGCAACAAATTAGCAACAAAATACCACCCACTTTTCAATCTGATACAGGGGGGGTGTTTCGCTAAGATCACATGAACTTAGCGAAGCACCCCATAAAACGGTAAATACAAGAGCAAAAAAATAAAAACTGCCGTAACTAATTAGCAACAAATTAGCAACAAAATAACAAACTAATTCCATTTTGATTTGCGAAAGTTGTTTCGCTAAGTTCACACTCATAAACAAAACACCTAACCATGTGCATCACATCGCACTGTCGCGTGCCGTAACAGCCATATTTTTGAACCAACACTTTCTTTATACGTACCTAAATGTATTATTTTATAATATCCTCATCACGATATCTCAAGGAAAAAAAGATTAGGAAAAAATGTGTACATATTCTTTTCTTCGCTTTTGCCACATTTTTTGGGGGGTTTTCTCTATTGTTCATGCACATAAAAACGAAGAGAAAATAATAATAAATAATACAAATTATTTTAATTTTTAATTTTAAGTGGAGTGAATGAATTAAATTCAATTTAAAAGTTTAAGTGACCTCTACTCCAAAAAGCGTTTCGCAAAAGATTTGGCCGATGTTTACCGAACCGACTCATATTAAAATTACAGCATATATCATGCACATATGTACATATATGTAAACATGTACATGAATTTGCTTCGTTATCTACCTACTTTGCGTCTGCGTATTGCCTTTTTTTCTCCTTCATGTGCGTGGTCGTGATACTGGTTTTTGCGAATTCTCGTCTGAGATGAAACAAAATGCATGACTGGATCTTAAGTAGGTAATTGCTCTTATAGATAAAGTAAATATATATGCTAGGCCTTTTTAACTGAAAATTTGTGAATGCAGTTTTAGAAAAAAAAATTCAAAAAGCATAAAATTCGATTTTCAAATGACTAAAACAGCTTCTTCAATGTATTTAACCTCAAAACGAAACATACAATTTGATTTCTTTTATAATGATACATTTTTAGAAAAAAAAAGCTTTGAAAATAGTTAGAGCCTTTTTATAATAAAACTATTTTTTCTATATAAAATTTAGCAAGGACTTTTATAAAAAAAATATAGTGAGTAGTTTTCGCAAAAAAAATTGAATTTTTTTTTAAATTCAAAAAACAAAATAATTTTGGAAATTTTTTTTTACTAAATATTATGACAGTAAGTTAAAAGTATTCCTGTAAAAAAATGGTTGAAATTGTTTGAATCATGAAGGAGAAAAGCAAAATTAAAAAAAAATAACGGTTCTGTGGCAGTTACCGTTAATAACGGTTTTTGAAAAAAATAGACCTTATCCAAAAAAATTACCATGATTTTTTTAATCAAAATCGTAGGAACCGTTTTTGAGAAAAATGAGTTTTTTTGAAAGAGGTATATGACAGGTAGGTACCCTTAATTTTGGTAAACAAAAATTAAAATGCTCTGGGGATAGTATCCAAAAAAACCGCCGCACGCACGACTTCAAGTGGTATCGAAGCTGCTGTCTTCACCAAATCAGCCTGAAGAAACTCAATATTTCGGTGAGGCTTATAGCAAGTCTTCTCCTCCAAGACATTCCAAAAATGACACTTTTGTCATTTTTGGTAGATTTTGTATGAAAAGTAGAAAAAGGTTTTATTTTAAATCACTTAAAGGAGAATGGGTGGTTTCTCCCTATTGCGAGTTAGCAAAGCATAATATCATAAAAAAGGTTTCAAAACAAAGAAGAAAAAAAGTAGTTATGTCAATGTTATGTTGATTAACATAATAGGTATAACTATGTACCTAATTATTAGATGACCTTATTCTATATTCTAAAACATATTAAATTATCTAATCATTTCTAATCTAAAGCAAATAAATATTATTCAAAAACCTCCAAAAAATCGTTGGTAGCCTTATATGTTTGCTTTTCAGTAAATTGTTATACGTACAAAGCAACATTGGAATTCCGCTTTCGTGTTTATAAAACGCTTTTAAATAGTTTTCACAAAATCAACCGCTTCCAAAATTAACTTTACCTCATAATTTTCCTTGTGATATTTTAATGAAAATATTTTTGAAGTCGCCTTCGATATGTTAAGGAGATTAAAATCTTTCGAAAAGTGTATTTTGTTAATTTCTCCCAATATAATTTAGTGGCAGCTCAAATTATTTAACCATAACTATTTTTTTTATTTGATGCACTGGTGCTCGTGGCACGAGTACGTTTGGGTGTCCTTGGCCAGGTCATTTATAGATACCCATATCTATAAATGACCTGGCCAGTTCAGTTCAATCAGTTATCATTATGTCATGTCTACTTGTCCGTTTTTTTAGTAGAAACAAATTTTAGATGTATGATTTCGGATAATTTTCATTTCAATAAAACCGGAATGATTGCAGATTTTTATAAGCACCGCAGCCTCCACACTATGCTGATCAACAATTTCGTCCAACATGTTAAGCATGACATGACTCGTCCACATTGCCTCGGCTGATGTGTTATAAGTTTATAAGCAATAACAAATCGAGAACAAAAATGGTGTTTGGTCATTAGCCACAAACAGTCTTCAGTGGAGAAAGAACCGTTGTGCGTTGGAAATCGAAAAGAATCATGGAGATGATGCGCTTGAATGGCTTGTAACTTGAGTTTAAGCAGACGGGTTTAAAGATTCAGGCTATTCAAGATTAGGCCAAAATTAGGTCTGTTTGGGTACTGACGAAAATAGAAAATTCGTAAGAATTTTCACCCAAATCCTGTTTGGGTACTCAAAAAGTTCGTAGCTGTCGACGAAAGAGAAGGCTCTTCAGACCGTAAATCATTTCCCCTTCCTGCGAATTTCAGCCCACAGAATTTCTATCGGCAGAAATCTGAGTTCTGTCAAAAGCTAAAGTACAAAAACAAAATAACGAAAGTGTTTGTTTACAAAAAATTGTCAAATTATAATTTGCGTGTAATTTTTCTTCTGTTTTGATGATAGTGTAGTTTTTTTTTGTTTTTGAATATCTCATCTAGAACGAGTACCTCCCATACAACATTTTTGAGTTATTCGAATTTTATCGAAAGCGGCTCTAACGATTTTGATTAAACTTTTTGATATGATTTCTTCAATAACGATAATTTTTTAGAATTTTTTTCAAAAAAATCTGTTGAGCCGGTTTAAAAAAAAAATGTTTTTTTATTAAAAAAATTTCCAAAATGTACCCAAACAGACCTATTGTGATATAAACTTTATTTAGTTTTTTTGAAATGGCACTTATTTAAAAAAAAAAAACTAACTTGAGGGTGTGTACGAGTAAATGAGAAATCAATTGGAATTTAAGTTTTATAATGGCAAAATTATGTAAAAAATCTCAAAATTTCAAAAAATAATGTACTAAACAGTAATTTTGGCATAGTTGTCGAGCACAAGTGTTAATCAATAAAAATATACACCCACTTTGTAACATTTTTCCCCGCTTAATTGGCCGATCTGTTCAATTAAGCGAAATCACTGCAAAAATTTAATTGCAACTTATAGGAAAACGAATCTGGAAAAATTTTCGAATGGATTTTTTATGTTGTTTTCACTCGTTTTAAAGTAAAAAAAAAAACATAAATAGACCACAAATAACTCGAAGATGATTTTGTGAAAAGAAATTTTACAATCGAACAATACGTTTTTGTTAAAACTGTATTTTTTTTTCACAAAATATTCTCTGAGTCATTTGTCATCTATTTATGTTGTTTTTGTTTTTTAAAACGAGAGACAACAACATAAAAAATCCATTCGAACATTTTTCTTGATTAGTTTTCCTGGTCGCTATAACCGGCCCCTTAGGAAGAGCTTAGACAAAAAAAACTGAAAAAATAGGTAAGTACTTACACGAAATTATTAAAAAGAATATGACCCCGGATATCGACACCCTTTTACTTACATATATACCTTAACATAGTGTAAAGGAGAAGTATATATGTAGATTGGCAAACACTTTTTTCCAGAATAATAATAATAGCGTCGATTAAAAGGAAAAAGAAGAAGAAGTCTATTTCATCATGAAACATCATGAAACTTAAAGAAAACACGTTTTCGAGACGTTTTTATGTGCGTGGTGCGTGTGCCGTTGTCGTCATCAGCGTCGTCGTCGTTGGCGTTTAAAATTTGTTAACACGATAACTTTTGTTAGAATCACGACAATTGGAATCCTTAAACGCCAAACGTTGAGATACCTAGGTGTAGTTATTTTGAATTAAACTTGTACTTTTTGTAAAAACCTTCCAAAAATTTCACTTTTGTATGAGGAGTCAAATTTGCAGTTTTTTAAATCTTCTAATGAACAATGGTTTTGATATGCGAAATAAACCGGAATTCTTAATTCCCAAGAATATGTTAAGTCTTAACTATTTGCGTTGCTATGTTTGTATGCACACGTTTCCTCCCAGATCAATGTCAAGTATTGATGGTGAAGAAAACAATGTGAGAGGAGAAATCGCAATTCAAAGGCGGGATCAACTTAATGGATCTCCTTTGGTCATCAGTATTGGTACACGATTGTGCATTAACTGCAACCAATCAATCAACAATGAACTTTTTGCAGTACAACAAGACCCGACATGTTTGAGATTAAATGTCTTAACTCAGACAAGAAACAGCACTTGCCTAATTTGCAATGCAGAAAATGATTTACTTGTCTTAACAGCCGAATACAGAGCAAATATTTTTATACAAAAAAATGTTTACATTCCCGACAAAGTCAGATCATGTGTACATCATTTAGATATAAGAGGATTTATATTGCCACTGCTCTGCATTGGAATTCGGTCTGTTAATAAACCATATGTAATAAAAGGTTCAGATCTTCAAATTTTCTTTCAGGGGCTCAGAAATGTTGCTAGAAGTATGACAAGAATTGATGACGAACATATGTAGTTTGACGAAGATTTTCAAAGTTTTTGTCCTATAACAAAACAGCAGTTTTAAGATCTTTTCTCTTACTGTGACAATATTTAGATATGTTTCAAGAAGAGATTTACTTTTATTTCTCTGCAAAATGGGCCAGGGTCTTTCCGATGATTTTCTTTGTGCTATGTTCCAACATTCAACTCGACAGCAAACAAGCTTAACCGTAAGTACTGTTAGGGAGTCTTGAATGCGACGTTTCGTCCCTTCAAATATTGGATTCAATGCTATTGGGAGGGAAACTTATATTGAAAGGAACGTCACCGAGTTTTCCAACCATTTATATAATTTAGACCCCGAAATTCCTAGAGCTATAGCCTGCATTGATGGTACATACAGCTACATTCATAAAAGCACTAACTTGCAAGCTCTTCGAAAATCCTTTTCACTTCACAAACATCGACATTTAATTAAACCTGTGCTAATTGTAGCTCCTCATGTTTATATATATTGGACATCCAAGGTCCGTATTTCTCGGATTGTTATAACAATGATGCTGCCTTACTTGAAGTAGAGTTCGAAAATGATAAGCAAATAATGAGAAGATGGTTTCAAGAAAATGATATTGTCATCATTGATAGAGCATACCGAGATAGCACCGAATTGTTAAGCCGTTTAGGAATAACATATAAAATGCCCGCACTACTTCAACGAGGAACACACCCATTGAGTTCAGAGGATGCTAACGCTTCTCGAATAGTAACAAAATCTAGATGGATTGTTGAAGCAAGGAATGGGCATATAAAGACGATCTTTAAGTTTCTACAACAAAACATACAGATGTATCATGTTCCAAAAATTGGAGATTTCTATCGAAATGCTGGTGCTATATTCAATAAATATCGTCCCACTATTCACATGGAAGGAACTGATGCTGCCATGGCACAAAGATTAAATGAAAAGATGAGTGATCCGAATGTTGTACAAGCCCTAGTTGAAGTTGAAAATCTTGGTTCTAGGAATGTTGGAAGGTGGGTGCGGATGGATTCTAATCTATTATCAGACTTTCCTCGTCTCACAATAGAATACTTGAAAGACCTGACTATTGGAGTGTTTCAAGTTCGACTTGCACCATCTTATGTCCAAGACGCATTGATAAGAGAACCGCAAGAAGAGTTTCACATTGAGATGCTTAGAGGCAGTAACAATATTCCTGAGCGTGGCTTAGTGCGAGTAAGAACTTATTCTAGATTTAGAAACGCTACCAAACATCAGCTTTGGATAGCTTACAAGCCGAATGACGAAGTACTCGATTACTATTGCACTTGTCAATCAGGGGCCAGAACACTTGGAACATGTGCTCATGTTACAAGTGTCCTCTGGTTCTTAGGTTATGCACGCCATGAAGATAATGTTCACTGCCCTTCAAACAAATTAAATGAAACCATACCTGATGCAAGAAATCGTACTAGACAAAGCCTTTAAACGATCTGTATTTTCATTTCCCTGATAAAATCGACCTTTTTAAGCGCCAAATTCAAGATGTACAAAATCCGTTCGTGCGACCTCCACGTGGTGTACATTGGGTCATGCTAACGCCGACGGGGTTTTTGTAATCTATATAAAATAAAGAATTCAGTATTAAACCAACTATAAAAGTTATAAACTATAGCTAAAACGGCAAACCGTAAAATCCCCAATGTTAACATAAATGGAATATATAAATGTTATACTATTACACAAAAACTACTAAGCCCATCATCATGAAACTTTGTAAATATGTTCTTGGAGATATTAGAAGTTACATAGGTCATTTTTACCCCAATAAAATGCCCGACAAATGATTGATTGATTCTTTGCATAGGTATAGTAATAGTTTAGGGGTCATAAATGACATAGGCTACTTTTTTATCGCGGTCATCGCGGGTAACACCGCTAGTAAACAATAAATATGTATACATGCTCCTCCATATACCTTAACTAGGTATGTAAAACACATAAAATCGGGTTAGTTTCTGTTTAAATAAAAGCGAAATACTCGATTTAACCAACAAATTAAACAGAAATCGATGTTTCACTTTTTTTCATATAACTTGGAATCCGTTGAAGCTAGAGGGTTGGGCCCATATACATTTTCAATCAGAATGGTGTCATCTACATTCTACCAAGTTAAAACTAATTATTAATACTTAAATGTAAAAATCGTGCTACAAACCATCAGGGAGTAACAGAAACCCTGTTGGTTTCAGCACGATCTTTACATTGAAAAGCATTAGTAAGTAACAGAATAGCTGAAAAAATCGCGTGATTTTTTCAGCTATTCTGTTACTTACTAATGCTTTTCAATGTAAAGGGTTTCTGTTACTCCCTGATGGTTTCCAGCACGATCTTTACATTGAAAGTAAGTAACAGAATTGCTAAAAAAATCCCATAAACTTTTCACAATTCATAATTAAAATAATTAATTTATTAAAATTCCGCATTGAAGTATACCTACACTTCAACAAAAATATCTGAGGTTTTAAGTTCTTTTTGATTTGTCTCAATACGATCACTTAAATACAGCCTCTCAAAAATCACTAAAAAAAATCAATTTTTTTTTTTATAAAACAATGTAATACAATATTGTTGAAACAAGTGTCCTTGAAAGGCAATAATAATTTTTTAACATATAAATGGATATTTACAGAACTTAGAGAGAAAATGTATAAAATACACTTAAAAAGTTGATTTCATTGGATATTCAAATTCAAATCAAATCAATTCAAACCAAAGAAAAAAAATCAAACAAAATGCACTCTTTGTATGCTCCTTTGACCAATTGTACCACTCATAACATCTGACTATGTCAATCATTATTTTGCTATACAATTTGTTTCAATAAGACACTCACAAGCTTCGCAAGATAGTATAATTTCGATTTCTCACATAAATCTGTTACAAAATTTAAAATATACTTTTAAGCAAATTAGTTTTTAACTTTTATAAAACCTAACCGATTTTTAAGTTGAGGTATGAATGAAAAGATTGAAGCCTCTGTAAAAAGACAAAAATAAAATCTTATAAAATTGTTTTTTAAGTTGTATAAATATATGTAGGCTCCACAAGGGAAAAATTATCAATTTTCACATTATCTACCGTAATTTTTACATTTTTTCATTTATTATTTTGATTTATTTTATTTATTATAATAACGGAGTGATCAGTGGTCATTTTGAAGTATCAGACATTAATGTGGGTCAGCTACAAGCATCAAAAAGACAATTTAAAATTGTCCAAACGAAAAAAATTAACCAAATTACAGGTCGATAAAATGTCAATTATGAAATATATATATATGAATTAACTTCACAAAGAAGCACATTATGCTTCTTTGAAAAAGTTCCATTCCAGAACTTTTCACTACATTTCTTAAATAATTCTAAATATATCCAAAAGAACTATACAAAAATAAATATTGATAGGAAGTTTACCTTCTGGCGGGGGTACATGAGTATGCACACACTTTTTTTATATGACCAAGGTTGTTTTTGTTTTGTTTTTGAATATCTCGATTAGAACAAATACCTCCCATATAACGGTTTCGAGTTATTGGATTTATCTCGAAAACGGCTCTAACGATTTAGAATAAACTTGGTGTATGTTATGTAATATGTAATTGTAACAAATGGCATTTTTAGTTATTCTCAAAGAATTCGAATAACGGAAGTATGATAAATGTTAGTTATTTCCGTATATATCATTACCTACTGGCTCAATTGATTTCGTTCCAAACATGTCACCAGATTGATCTCATTATTAAAAGGATTGTGCATATTTAGTTTTTCCAAAAAAAAAGTTAAAAAAAATAAATTAAACAAAAATTGATTTTCTCCCATATATTTTTTTTTTTTTTAATTTGCAAATATACACATAATAACTTTGAACTACAAGAGCAAGTACGTGCGATCCAGTTGTGCATTTTATTTAAAAAACTTAAAACTTGATTTTCTGAAACAAAATTGAATCAAAATCATAAGCTCATGACTGTTTTATTTTGAATAATTCTGCAATTTCATCATTTTACTATTAAGTACTGAAACCAACACGAGTCGAGTATCTTATAAAAAATAAAATAAGTAAACAGTTTTGTTTAATTTACCTATTTCACCACTTCCGTTTCTACAAGTTTATGTAAAATTTGTATATTATTATGTAGTTGCGAAAAGAATCTGAAACAATATTAAATTTTAAGTAAAACAATATCAATTCTAGCAACTAACAGAATGCTTGAAGGTTCAAATGTTGTTTGTACAAAATTAAATATTATATTGCGCAATGTTAGATTTAAGATGCTGCTATCAGTGTCTGGATAAAGTATATTAACTTTATTAATTAAAAAACACATTTTGAGTTGATATCTGTTTTGAAGAATATAAAATAGAACTACAAATAAAGCTTTGTGAAAAAACGAAGAACATATTATTAGCAATTTGTCTGTGGTATAATGTGGTTTAATTCTATAGGTTCGTTAAATTTCGTTTCAAACTAGTAAATTTTGTTAACCTTTTTTTTTCTTGAATTTTTGAGGTTTGGTCCTGCTGCTGCAGTCAGTGATATTCGCGAGTGCTTCTGTGGGAACATGTGATAACTCGTATTCTATTGACTCAACCAGAGACATAGATCTTCGATCGCCTAATTATCCAAGTAAATATACGCCGGGAACGATGTGCAGATATTACTTTAGGGCCATGGTGGGATATTCAATTATAGCTGTGTGCAATTTAAACATTTACAAAGTAAGATGGTTTTATAAATTATTTTATTTATAGAGATAAAGAGCATTTAAGGAGTGGCTTTTGAATACGAGATTTTCATTTCTCAGAACATTCAACGAGCAAAAGTAAAATTGTCGGTAAAACCTTTTGGAGAGGAAGAAATTATTAATATTTATGTATATATTGTTAACAACATCTAAAGAGTGATTTGCGTAAAATATGCGTGTAGCTTGTGTGAAAACCAAAGTTGGTCCGTTTGTGATCAATTTTTCATATCAAAACATATGTGTAACATGGCTTTTGTAATTGTTTAGTATCCTACATTTTATGTAAAACAAAATAATCCTGAAGTCAAAATCAGTATATTGAGATATTCGAATAGCAAAACACAATAGATGAATTTTATTATGTTTTTGATGTTATACTTCTTTACCGGCGATAGTAAAATATTGAACCAGTAATAACACATAGATTTTTTCAGCCCATTATTTCACACAGACACTATAAATAGGTAAAGAGTTACAACACATTTACATTTTATACTGGGTTTGTTTTTTTTATTTTTCATTTTTTGTGAAACACAATAGATTTATTAAATTACAGATGTCAGCCATTGTTATTGATAGTCTGACTGATTTATTTTCTACACTATAAGTGATAGAAAAAAAAACTAAATACACCAAAAGATAGGTGGTATAATGTAAGGTTCTGATACGACGAGATTTTTCGAAATTCCACCGCCAAGTTAGGGTAATATGGGACAAAAAACAATTTTTTTTTTGTACATCTCAAAAGGAATAAGGGTTAAAAATATGAAATAAATTTAATTGAATAGATAAATTGAAATATTAATATTGAATTCATCAAAAAAAAAAAAATTCTAAAAATTCTTCAAGCTATCAAGTTTCAAGTTATAATTTTTTTTCCAATATCTTATATTATTATATTATTTTGACGTTTGAAAATGATGTATTTATGGATACAGTTGATAATTTCTTGAAGAACTAATTATGTACATTGAAAGAGAATACAAAACAAAATTAGGCATCTAATACGGATTTCATATAAAATGCTCCATAACGGTTTTTTGAGCTTAAAAAAAGAAATACGTTTTTGAAAATTTATGTGGGTGGTTTTATTGATTTTAAAAATCAGGGAATAACGGAAAAAATATTTTGTCAAAATGACTTTTAGGCTTATGTGTTGTCTATAAATGTGTGAAAAATAGGTTTTCAAACATTTTTTTCAATGATTAACAGTAAAAACAAAATTTTTCAGTCCAAGTTTTTGACCGTTTAGATATTGGGTAAATGCATTTTTGTACAAACTTTGACAATTTTCTGTCTGTGAGCCGACATCAGGGTAAAAAGAGTTTTGTTTACGCGGTGCTTAGTTACCATTTACATAAGCCTCATAAAAGTATCTATGATTCAATTTTATTGAGCATGACGATAAAATTACCTTAAATTTGATATATCACACATAACTGTACAGTACATGCTATAAAAGCTTCACAAACTTGAAAAGAGTTTTACCGACCAACACAATTCAACAAAATTGTCTGCTTTGGTCTTCGGACTCGACTCGGCCGATACCGACCGTTGGCTCACAAATGAATTTGAGATGGTTCGCTTATAAAATTTTTAATTTTGTTGTTTCTTGTCGGATTTTAAAGATTGAGGTATCTTAATTTTGAAATATCAGGCTTTAACATTGTGCAATTTCTTGTATACAGTAAGATATACAAATAATGAATAAAAGCTGATTAAAAGCAAAATAAATTTTTGTTTTCTTATTCTTGTTGCAATATGGTATGAAATTTGTTTTAGTTTCAAAAAACGATGTACTACAATATTGTTGGTTCATGTATTCTTGATAGGCAATAAATTTTTTAAACATAAAAGTGCACATTTACAGATTTTAGAGAGAAAAATTAAAAAAATTCTTATAATTCTGTAGAATAAAAATCACCTGGAACCGATATCTTATTTCATTTTTGAGATATTTCGGAGAATTTTTTTTGCTTTAAGAAAAAAATCGCCCAAGCGACTTTTTCGTTTTCTGGACAATTTTTCGTCGTCGTTTGCATCAAATTGCTAAATTCGTTTGTGTTAAACACATTCTGCGAACGATTGAAACAAACAGTTCAGCGCAATATCTGGGATTGAACCGGCAACCTCTCGCTTATACGAAGCAGGTATCTTGTTATTATGATTGGCATAGAAAGCGTTAAACGACTTTTCGCTTGTTGGATAGTAATTTTTCAACTTCAACTCGTTTACAGCAAACTCTTAAATTCGTTTCGGTGAAACAATTTATGCGAACAAATAAATAAAAAAAAGTTCATCTTCACACCGGTGATTGCACCTGTGATGTCTTGATTTCGAAAAAAGGCTATTGCTATTGTGCCACAAACTAGATAACTTTCGTGTAGCATAGAATGCATATGAACGCCACAAACAAAGAGTCAATTATTAAGAAAGTTTGTTTCCTGCAGTCACTTGATGTAAATGCGTTGTTTATTTACACCAAAAGTGATGTTATTTGCAACAAACTACTTTCTGCTGCAAACAATAGAATTTCCTAGTAAACGAAAAGGTGTCTAGATGTGGGAAGCATTTTCGTTTGCTGCAATCAACTCATAAAAATGAGCTCCAAACCAAATGGGTTGTTTTACATTATGTTTCATTTAATTCAAAGGATAGCCGCAAACGAAAACAAGATATTTTTCTCTGAGTTTAGTTTACAGCTCAGTGTGCAAAACAAAAAAAAAATTAAGAACCTGCTGCATATCCCTTGCTCAAGTAAAGAAACTATGAATTATACGATATTTGACAGAGAAATTAAAGAAAAATAAACAAAAAAAATATTTTATACGTAATTTACAGTTTTTCGTAATTTATAGTTTTTATAATAGAAGAAAGCTTATAACAAAGTTTTTGCTAGTACAGAATGTAAAAAATTTGTTTTTATGATTAAATTAATTGATATCCATGTATTGAGCAAAAATTAGATACCTAGTGAGTTTTAAAAGTTTGTGGCGTTTTAGTGGTTTTTAAACAAGTGATAGACTTAGAAGATATGCAAATAACAAAATAAAATTTTCAGACTTTAAAGCTTAAAATAAGTACTAAATACACTGTAATTTCATGTTTCTATCTCATGTCAAACATAGTGCAACCATAGCCTTGAATAATTGTCTCCTTTGGCTTTTTAGCTTTGTTGGTGTTTTAATTGTTTTTAAAACAAGCCGTTGACATAAAAAATATATGAATAACAAAATAAAATTTTCAGGGATTTTAGTTACGAAGTAGAACTGAATACACTGTAAAATTTATATTTCTAGCTTATGTCAAACATAGTGAAATCATAGCCTGAAGTAGGGGTTCTTTTGTCTGTTTAGCGTTTTTGGTGTTTTTTAAACAAGCAATTCACTTGGGGGATATGAAAAACACACAATTTTTATTTTGAGAATTAATAGTTAAAGACTAAAACAAAATACACTGTAAGTTTCATGTTCCTATCTTTAGTCAAACCTAGTGAAATCATAGCATACAAAATGTGTTTTTTCAAAAACTCAAAACTTTGAGCTTAAAATTTTTTTTCTTACCGTATTTTCAAAAATTGTTTTTTATTCAGGGTTAATTGATACCTGATTTTTTATTCTTTAATCAAAAACTACTATACTATCTTTAATAGAAAAGTTTTTAGAAGCAAAACTTAAATAACATAAAAATGACGTTTTCCAAAAGTTCGCAAGGGGGTAGCGGGGAAGCAACGCAACTTAAAATTAAATCACCATGGATTTACTTGCTTATAGTCCTAGAGAACATCCTCACAAAGTTTCAGCAAAATCTTAAATAATACAGCAACGATTTCTCCTGTTTTTAGACGTTTTCATATGGAATGACTCTATGATGATCTATCGATCATATTTATAGTGATCGATTACAGTCATTATACTCATAAAATTATTTTTCATCTATAAGATATATTTATAATACTTCTATCGCAAGTTAATGTTTTCTTAAATTTATTTCACTTATTTTTAGAATTCAAACTCAGGGTGCGAAACGGACAAACTTTTAATTTCAACAGATAACGATAGAGATTTTAGAGGAGCTAGTCAATACTGTGGAAATGGACGTGTTACCAAAGAGTCAGAATACAATACAATTAGTCTAGCTCTAATTTCAACGTCATCAGGATATGGAGGAACATTCAATTGCACTATTTCTGTTAAACCTCAACCTTGTGATTGTGGCTGGTCACAACGTGGGAGGATCGTTGGAGGAACGAATGCAGCTGCAACTCAATACCCTTCTATTGTAGCTCTAGGTGAAAAAAGTGGAAGTAATATTTTCTGTGACGGAACAATAAGTAAGTCATTTAATTTTTATTTTTGCTTGTTTTGCTTTTTATTTTCAATTTTCACAGTCAGTTCCCGAAGTGTTATAACAGCAGCCCATTGTACTAGATTGCATCCAAGGCCAGATGAACTTTTTATACTCTGTGGATATACTTATTTATCCTCAAGTAAGCCTTAAACATAATTCTTCTTTTATTATCTTATTAAAATTTAAAAATTCCAGCAACTGACTCTCCATATGGAAGAACATACGGTGTTTCTCAAATCAATGAACATCCAAGTTATAATCCAAATACAGAGGCTAACGATATTGCAATATTGATTACAAGCACTGAAATGGACTGGTCCCGAGGAATTGGTCCTGGTTGCCTGCCATTTAATACTTTGTAAGTTTCCATAAAACTAGTTTCGTCAGATCTATTTTTTTTCTATAATGGTTAAGGGGCCGGATATAGCGATTAGGAAAACGCATCAGGAAAAGTTAAAACCATATGAAATTGAATATTTTTTACCTGACAGTCGTTTAAGGGAACAGGAAAATTATGACGGGATTGATTGATTGAAATACACACTAAACAATTCGTATGCAAACGTCATTTCACCAAGTTTGTAGCAACATAAACAAAAATACGACTATACCACGTAAAAGAATTTCACAAACGAACAAACCCCGAATTAGTAGTTTGGTTTGTTTAACTGTGGCTCAGTTGCCCGGGTAACGTGTGCCCGTGGAATTTTTACTATTTCAATTTGATTTCAATCAATTTTTGTATGCTCTTAGGTCGGTACGACGGTTCACTTGTTGATTCTCATGATTTCGAGTGACTAAATATAGTTTTAAGTTAATGGAAAGAAATATTATTCAAGAAAAATTTTCATACAAACTACGTCGCACCCATCCCAAATCCAAAAGTGGGTCCAAGCAAGGGAGTTGTAGGGGGTAGCAGGTAGAAGGTTACCTTAGTATCAGTACTTAAGCAATATAAAAGCTTATAACTTTTAAATTACAAAGGATATCTGAAAACTGAAGACATATATTAAATTAAATATGCTTGGTATGAACTTACCGCACAAACCATGGAAGGTGATTCGGTTTTAGGCTAAAAAAAAATTACCTCTGAAAATTGAAAAAAATTGAGTTCGAACCAAGCCCAATATTTATTAGTTATTATATTACTCTAAGTTAAAAAATACAAGTGACATCAATTGAGCTCTTGACGTTGACTAGAAGTCGAACTTTCGTTTTTATGGACCTCACTTACCCATCCTTATCTTACTTTAGGAACTGTAAATTAACTGAGTAATAAAATTAAAAGTGCTTAAAAGAAACAAAAATATGAGCAATTGATATAATGTTCTTTGGAATATTATATTTCCTTGGTTGGTTTTTTTACATAAATTAATTTCAGCCTGTAAAAAATTAAATTCGAAGTAAAATTAGCAAAATATTTATTAGAAATCCAATTGTGGTAAGTGCATCCTCTAACAAATTTCCATACACGCATTTGCCGGTTTACACAATTTTGAAGGGGTAAGTGCATACCTTGGCCAAGAACATAGTTATCGAACAAAATTGACAGAATACTAATTTTATAACAACACTATTTAAAGAACTTATAAAACAGTAAATTTGTGATCAAATAGGTTCTTAGAAGGGAAGTTTTGGGTTAGATTTGATGGGGTTGCCGAATCCGAATATGAGGTTTAACAACAAAGTTTCGTAAGGTCTCAAAAATTTATAAAGTTTTAAGAGGTGCAATTTGGAAGCTATTATGGCTACGTATATAATTTCGGGTTCAAATTTTGGCAAATTAAATCTAGTCCTTCTTGGTAAAATTTTCCAAAAACTGCAAAATCGTTAAAAATTTCGCGGGTTTTTGGATGTTTTGACATTTCAGTTTGTCAAAAAAAAAAAATTAATAGCCAGCATTAACAACTTTCTGTATGATATAGAAGATATTTTCCTAACGACTTTCAGAAATAAATAATATTCCATTTTTAATCAAACAATAGTTGGAGGCCGAAATTCTCGGTAATAAAATATGCACTTTGCATCGCTTGCAAACCTCAGATGGACACACTTGTGCTGCGGTAGACTTTTGATTTTTAGTGTACTATGTCATATGTTATGAAGGTAATCAATATTAGATACAAATTCACCGGCAAAAAATACCAATATTCGCTGATTACTGTATTTTCTCGCTCTATGCTATGCGCTTGCTTTCTTTTGAGTCTATCGTGGAAAACCCCGGCGATCTGAGTGGTATACTCTATTTTTTGGGTATCAAATACGATTAGCTATTTGGGAAAATATTTCAGGCTTATTGCGATGACACATTTATAAACTTTTTTTTTGACATGTTTGAAAAATTTTTTCTCAGAAGACCCCCGCCAACAAAGAACTGATAGACTTCCGTTTTTTATAGTTTATGCCCCATATACCATCATAGGAAGAAAAACTAACCTTATTGCGATTAACGCAAAATTTGTGTCGCTACCTCCCGGTCTATAATTAATATCAGCCACACTTTTTTTTAAATTCGATTATTTATTTCTGGCAAATTATCTTCACTTCCACTGCCCTGCTTCAGAGTTATCTCGTCTTGGTTTCAAATATTTTCCCAGAGTAAGATTATTTAACTCAGCACTAAAAAAAAGCGTATCCTTTAATGTAGGTACTAAAGAATTTGAGTGTTTTTAAGAAGTATATTTATTTTTCAGATCGACGTTTGAATACACCAGAGTTAACGTCTGTGGTTGGGGTACAACTTCTTTCGGAGGCCCCAGATCAGGCACTTTGCAAGATGCATTACTAACTGTCTTGTCGAATTCAGTATGCATGCAAGTGTATGGTAACTTGCAACCGTCACAAATGTGCACATATGCCCAAGGCAAAGATGCTTGTCAATTTGATTCTGGCGGCCCCGTGTTCAACAAAACAGCTATGGGAATACAGTATTTAATTGGAGTTATTAGCAGTGGAATAGATTGTGGACAAAACCCCGGACTAAACACTAGAATTACTTCGTTTATTTCTTGGATTCGTCAAAATTCTGTTGGAGTCTTATGTTATAAGCCATTGCCATAAGAATATTGTTTTTACATGTCTTGAGTATTACACCTAAGAAGTAATTTATAAGAAAATTGTATAATGATGATATAATTTAGTTTTATACTTTAATGACACATGACATGGTGTCGTGAAAACTATAACTGTAATGGTGAAAAACATTTCAGATTTTTTAATAAACGACGATGGTATGTTATTTTTTGGAAAATGTGGTTTACCTTTTCGACTTATCTTGTTCAGAAGTTCGATTGTTGTGGTAGCGTGCTTGGAGGAAGCGCTAAGTATTCCTTAAGTTGGGCTAGAGTATAAATTTATTTTCAAGAAAATTCTAAGGTTCGTCCAAATTAAATGTTTAAACTGATGATCTGTCATTTTTTCTAAGTTGGGAGATCTTATTCGTGCCGATTTTTTGAGAATTGTCAGATTAAAAAAAAACCAACAAAACTTTAAGCAGAAATTTCTCAAAAACGGTTCGCTCAAATAGAATATAGCTTCAGTAATCGTAATCTTTATCCTTAATCGCATCGTCAAGATTGACAAAGTATCAGTGTTAATATTTAAAATTTTTTCTCGGATGAATTGGAATGAATGGTATTTTTCAACCCCCCGAAAACCAAAGAATGAAATGGAAGAAGTCTGCCAGACTTTTCAATATGAAATCAGGATGTTTGTAACTACATATATGTAGTTTGGATAACAACACAATACTTTGGTGGTGCGGACCCATAGGAGGGGGATTGAGGGGTCGAAACACTTCAAATCATCTTAAGCCTATTTTCAATTATCGTAACTAATTGAAACTTTGTACATATATGTAGTTTGGGAAACATCACAATATTTTGATGGCGCGTCCCCAGGGGAGGGGCACTGAGGGGTCGAAACACCCCAAATCAATTTAAGTCTACTTCTAATTTTCATATTGAACTGAAACTTTTTACTTGTAAGTTGTTCAGATGACGACAGAATTTGTTGGTGGTAAGGGCACTGAAGAGGGCCATTGGAGGGTTAAGAAACCTAAGATTAGTTTTAGCCTACCTAATTCTTATTATCTTGTCGAACTTAAACTTTGTAGGTTCAAGTTAAGGATGTCCTTGAAGAGGACTCCAAAAAAATACACGAACGCCAGCCCAGAGGGCTGGCCCAACCAAATTACTAGTTGGAGAAGTAAAAGAAAACACCGTTGTTAAACGTTATAATATTTAATCTGACTTGATCGTTCGTAGGTCGGAATAACAGTGACAATAATTACTTAAACCTATAGACAGCTTTGCTGTCATTCTACTGACCCGGCAATATCGGTAGTTCCGCATTCGTTCCCATGCAATATTGCTGACCCGTTATTATGATGAAATGGGGAGTCAGATATCCGGCACATGCATTGGTATGAGCCAATGCCCTTTCGATATCGTGCGAACATCCATAACTGTTGACTCAGCTAGAAACAGGTTTGCGCATGTCTAAGGCGGTGCGTATTGGATGGTGATAACTCCTCCCCCTTTGAAAATCTACGACCCGTAGATCCTGAGTGACGTCATGGTTAGGCTGTTACCCTTAGGTTAGGAGATAACATCGTTGGGATGTGGGGTTTGGCATAGATCTTCCGCCAAATGGTTGCAACGACAAACATCACCGAAGCAAGGACGAAGACTTCTGTAAGTATAGAAATTTTAAATTCTTGGGTTAAGTTACCTAGGCGTTCTATGTTTTTTACGCTGAGGTCATGCACGAATCCCAAGTCGATCTTTTGATCGCGATTGGTGATGTTCATTAACACTGGGGGTAGCGCTTGCAGAGATGTAGCCACAGAACTGGAAAATGTCCTGCCCTTCAATTTGATCGTCTCGTTAACTAGTTGGATTATATATGTGCCTGAAAGAGATCTTGAAATATTATTATTAGAGGTTAACAAAAATTGTATCCTCTTTTTTAAGTTCGATGACCTCTTCAGTGTTCGTTTGGAAGGTACAAGCCGTGTGTCCTCCTTTCAGTAATCGAGCTACGCAGGTATCTTCAGGAACTTTTTCAAGCGCCTTGTCCTCACAGATCGTTGAGTTATTAATCGATAGGCAGTTGGCTATTATACCGTATGTTACTTCATGGTTGATCAGCATCCTTTTGAATTTCAGATCAATCTGTTTTCCTTCAATAACCGATGGTCTTGTTATAAGCAGGTTATATTCTTCTTTTCCCACTTTTGGCATTGAAATGATATACAGCAGCATTGATCCATTGGTAAAAATAGATGGTGTACCATACTCAACGGCTTTTATCTCGTTAGCGTAAGGTAGTGTCTCTATTTCATTGATAATCGAATTGATTTCTTCGGTATCAAGAAGATTCGTATTGATCAAGCCACTTTTAGCCATTTGGAAAGCTCGAACGATCTCATTTATCTCGCCTTTGACGGCTATGATTTCATCTAATGTGTCTTGTTCGAATTTTCCAGAAATGGTGTCTTTGATATTTTGTTCGTATCTTTCAATCACAAGGTTTATTTTTCGTGTTATTTCTTTAGTGATTCCAAAGAGTTTCTCATTAACTCTGTATTGGTGGTTGTTATTTTCTATGATTGCCTCTTGACTTTGTAGGATTTTATTCCAGTCGGTGGCGTCGGGATTTCCAGCTACCCACTTCCAGGCTGTTCCAATCCAGTCGATGGACCTTGTCTTCCTCTGTGATTTACCCTTAAGTAAGTTGAGGCGTTCTTTTATTTGTCGCAAATGAAATTCTATGACACGTTTTCTGTCTTCATCTTTTATGGCGTCGCTCACACCTTCCACAAGATTCTGGAATTCCGCTAGATCAATAGTATGTACTAGTTTGAAACTACCATCAACAATCCACCCTTTTCCTTCTTTCAATGAGACTATGGGTGCCTTATAGTCAAAAATTTGTAGTGCTTGGGCCGCAGCTATTAAGGTTAATCTGGGGATATGTATAAAAATAAAAAAATATTCTCTTTTTTGCTTTTCCTGTGGTAACTGGGACCCCAGTGTAAGCTTATACTAAGGTATGGTGATGCAAGAGCGGAAATTTATCAGTAAATGAAAAAGAAGCAAGTTATTGTTTCATATTACTTTAATTACTATCTAAATATTGTATAGAACGAAAAAGGAATATATTTATATTCTAACAGTACAAAATGAGATTTTTATAATATGATTAGTTTTAATTTTAGATTAAAATGATTAACAAATAAAAATATATATTTTTTTATGTTTCCTGTATGTTATAGTTACATAATTCTAATTAACTTAAGAAGCAAATTCAAATGTATAGTAAGTTATTTTGTGTGTTTTCTTATAGAACGAATAATGGTATGTGCATTGTGAACGTGCTGTGCATACACCCCCCTTTTTTTTTTTGTGTTTTAAACATTTTTTAAATGAGTTTTGTGGATTTTTCGTCCACCTGGTGTGGTGATTGTCACCTTGTTGTCTCTTTCAACAACCTCTCTTTTAAAGATAGGTTTGTTTTTGGCTTGGGTACCCTTAACTCTCACGTAAACGATATCACCCTTTTTGTACTTTTTGGGTTTGGATCGTTTTTCATTTCTTCTGTCATTATTACTATTACTATTACTATTACTATTTACTCTACCACGGAAGTCAACTAGATTTTAGTATTTGATTCTCTGATATCTGTTAAAAAATATATTAGATGGTTTCTTTCCGGTAACTGAATGGATAGAGTTATTATATCTGTCTACGGCTATATTTATTAGCTCCTTGAGTCGTAAACCCTTGTACTCTACTTTGAGACATCTGAAAATTTCCAATATTGTGGAATGGAGTCTTCCCACTTGTCCATTCACTTCACTACGATGAACAGGGGTACGGTACAATTTTATACCTAGCATGTTTATGAAATTGAGCACTATTGGGCTCAAGAAGCTCCTTTCATTGTCAGTTACTAAGATTTTCGGAACAGTGAAGTAATGTAAAATTTTCGTAATTTTATCTCTCAGGTGAAGGACTGATCGATTTTTTATGTGGAACAATTTACCAAATTTCGAGAATTTATCTATGCAACTTATGAACTTCTCGTTTTGAATTTCCACAATATCTAAATGTAAAATTTTACAAGGGTATTTGGGGATAGGTGTCGCTTGAAATTCGGGGCTAACAGGATGTCTATCGTATTTGTTGAGCGTGCACACCTCACAGTTGGCGGTATATTTTGTAATCAGACTATACATCCTAGGAAAATAATATCTTTCTAAAAGTTGTTCTTTATTTTCCCTCGCATTGCGGTGTGCCCTTTTGTGCTCGTCCATAATCAATGTAACAACACGATTTGTAGGTCAGTAAATTTTCTAGATAAATTTCTTGAAGAAGAGCTAATTGTGATTCAGGAATTTTTATTCCATTCAAAATATTAGGTCTTAATCTTGCTTTAAGGATCCTAACGAGATCTTGCTTCGTAGGATTTTGTGCTGCCACATAGTGACGAAAATAACCAGGATGAGGTTGTTCGTGGGCTTCTAGTCCCTTCCCTATTTTGATTATTATTTGATTACGAAACACATTCAATGGTGCCTCTACATGGGGAATCATGTCAGTGCTGTCTTGCTCAGCGATATGCATGGTACCTACTACAGACGATCGTTCTTCGCTTGCTGTTTCTGTCATAGACCTGTTTTCTTCGCCTTCATGACCTTCACTAGCAGAATCCGTCACGGACCCTTTGTCTATCGGCGTTAGAACTGTGTGCTGTCTCAATATTCATTGAGTCAGACAAGTGATTAACTTCGGTTTTAAGTCTTGATAGAGCATCTGCAACTATGTTAGATTTTCCAGGTTTGTAAACCAGTTCATAGTTGTACTCTTCTATTCGTGACTTCCACCTTTTAAGTTTTGCATTAAAATTACGATTTCCCAATGCAAATGTCAGTGGTTGATGGTCAGTATGGATGCGTATCTTTTTTGCCCCATAAACATAAGAGCGAAGGTTATCAAGGGCCCACACGATAGCCAGCATCTCTTTTTCGTTTGTAGCGAAACTTTTTTCTGTCTTGTTTAGAGACCTAGAGATGAAAGCAATTGGCTTATCGAGACCCGAATATTCTTGTGACAATACATCCCCGATCGCGTAATCTGAAGCGTCTGTCGTTAGGTTGAATGTTTTCCCAAAGTCTGGGAAAGCCAAAATCTCAGATGAAGTGAGCAGATCTATAAGGTCTTGAAACGCTCTTAACGCTTCTTGGTCTAATTCAATAGAAACGCGCTTCGACTGATTAGCCTTTACCTGTGCATTATTTCCTCTAGTTAAGTTTGTGAGAGGTTTCGCTATTTTTGCATAATCGCGAATAAACTTTCTGTAGTATGAGGTGAGACCCAGAAAACTTTTTAATTCTTTAAGATTTTCTGGAGGGATAATTTTTTGAATTGCATCGATCTTTTTAGGATCAGCCCTTATACCATCGGGTGTTATTATGTAGCCCAAAAACTCTACCTCGGTTTTGAGAAAAGATGTCTTTTCTAAATTAACCTTTAGATTTACCTCACGCAGCCTCGAAAGTATAGTCTCGATGTTGTTGAGCATTTCCTCAACACTTCCTCCAAAAATGACTATGTCGTCGATGTAGACATAGCATATCTTGCCGATGAATTCTTTCAAGACGTCATCAATCGTTCTTTGGAAGATAGCGGGGGCATTTTTGAGACCGAATGGAAGTCTCAGCCACTCGTATTTTCCATTCATCGTGGAAAAAGCTGTTTTTGGTATATCTGATTCTAACATCGGTATTTGATGAAAACCAGAGGTCAAATCTAGGGTAGTAAAAAGCTTAGCATTCCCCAAACTCGCAAGTGTGGAATTGATGTCTGGGATGGGGTAGGCATCTGCAATAGTCACAAGGTTAAGACGTTTAAAGTCTATTACCATGCGATATTGCTTCTCACCTGAGGGTTTTGGTTTTTTTGGGACAACCCAGATTGGTGAGTTATAAGGGCTCCTAGAAGGACGTATTATGCCTTCAGCTAAGAGCTCCTTAATCTCTTTCTCAACCACTTCTCTCATACAGCGAGGGTAAGGATAGCTTTTAGTATAGACTGGTTCGTCTGTGCTAGTCCTTATTTCTGCCCTGACTGTAGTTCTTACCAACTCATTCGCATCAAGGGGTGTGAACAGCTTATCATGTTTTTTTATTATTTGAGACAGTTTTTTTCGGACGCTCTCAAGAATTTCTTTGCCAAGAATGGTATTAATTTGTGAGGAAAATTTATCTTCCAGAAGTATTACAATCCCTTTCGCCAACGTTAGAATATTCATCTTGCGATCAATAATGGCTTCTAACTGTTTTAAGGTACCGTCGCCAATGATACCGTCAAAACTCTTGAGACCAGGGAGTACGTAAAACGTCAATGGAGTATCATTTCCGACTTTAGCAAAGAATTTTCCTGTTATTTTGTCGGTAATCCTTAAATTACCGGCTGCCGAATTAACGGCGAAAGGTTGAGCTAACTGGGTCGTATTTTGTGACACGTGTGGGGCAATGAAATTCTTATTTGCCCCAGTGTCAACAAGGAAGCTCAACACTTTTCCATTTTCGAGTATATATTTTATGTATGGTACGCTGGAGAGGCGCCCATCATAAAATTCACCTCGTCCTCATAATTTTCAGTAACTACCTCATCGTAGGTTTCTGGTGGTACTTCTTCCACCGGTTGAAGGTTGTATAATCTTTGTTGTTTTCGCGCTTGGGAGCGTGAATAGTTCTCAGATCGTGCCTTCCTCTTGAAAGGATTACCCTGAGGTCTACTCATGTAATTAACCTGCTTTGTCTGGACTGACTGGTCAACATCCATTTTCTGATGCGGTTTAGGACCAGTTGGTCTTGGTGGAGGATTTGAATTATAATTCCTCTGGGGAGGAATTTGTCTATCATTATCTATATTAAATGATTGATTGTAGTGAGCCGTAATAGTATTAGAGAGATTCGGATTATGTATGGCCTTATTTCGAAAATTTAAGTTCTGCATCTCTAAGCAAGAAGCATATGCTTCTGGCAGAGTTTTTGGCAGCTGGACGATTAACAACCGCGATAAATCACCACTAAGGCCTCTAATAAAAACGTCTAACGCCCGGTTTCGATACGTTTCCACCAGCGCACAGACGGTTTCTTGCGTGTAGGACTCAGTTTTGATTTTATTAATAATCAAGGAGAATTGGTGGTTTACGGTAGCGTAAAACTCATCCAAACGGGTTCCCTTCTGGGTAATTTGGTTAAGTTGATGTTCTAACGTTCGAATATCTCTCTTGTCCGCGTAGTGCAAGGATAAAATTCTTTTTATTTCTTCCCAATCATCATCGAAGATGTTGTAAGAAATCAGAGCTGAATCCGCAACACCACGTATCTTTTGTCTGATATGTCTTAGTATAGCCCGGTACATTGGTTTGCTTTTAATTATGCTGAAGTCCTTTAGGATACTCTCCACATTATGTATCCAGGATACATACTGTGTCGGGTTTCCGTCAAAGGCTTGCAGCTCTTTAACGCAATCCGGGAGACGACTTATCTCTTTCAAGTCTGCCTCCGTTTTGGGCTCACGAAGAGAATTCGCGTTTGTTGCGGTTGTCGGTGTGGGAATTTTTTCAATCACCTTCATCCTACTATCTAACTCCTTTAACTGGGCCAAAATTAAGTTCAGAGCCCCATTAAGATCATTTACTTGCTTAGTTAATTGATCCATTTTTTTTTTTTTTTTTTTTTTTTTTTTTTTTAGAAGCGGGGTGTATAAATGCACTTAACACAAAAAAAAATATATTACATATATCAATGCACCTTACCTTCTTTTTGGGATTTCGCACACTTTCAAATTTATATTTTATTAACTTCAATTTTTGTCGATCAAATCTTTCTCTTACTTTAGAATTTTTCTTATTTCACACAAAACTTTTAGATTAAATAATTAGAAAAAATTTTTTTCTCTCTTTTTTTCAAGGAAATCTCTTCCCTTTTTTTTACACAAAAAACTTTTAATTTTAAATAATAACAATTTTTTATCAAGGAATTTTTCTTCCTGATCTTTTTTTTATTCACTTTTTTTTCTTTAAAAAGAAATCGATTCACTTTGGCATAACATGTATGTGAATTTTTGTTTTATTCACTTCTTTTTTTTTCAAAAACTTTTTAATTTAGATAGTTTCGATTTATTTTTGTCAAGGAATTTTTTCTTCTTGATTTTTTATTAGATTTTTTACTTATTCGCTTTTTTATTTAAAAAGTAAATCGATTTACTTCGATATAAGACATTATGTGAATTTTTGTTTTATTCACTTCTTGTTTTTAACAAAAAAAAGGAAATCAACTGATAAACTGATTTATATTTTCTATCTATTCCACTCACGTCAGGACCAGGAGAATATGCATCTGGTTTGATTTACGTTGCAGTTGCTTGTAGAAAGCTAAACAGAGAGAAAAAAAAACCAATTTAGTCAGTTCGTTAAGAACCAGCTCTGGAAGAGTCGTGTTTATCCTTTTTAGTCGCAAGCGTTTATTCTTGCAAGCGACCTACTAATGGCACGATCAACTTCAATTTTGGGTCCTTTCACCGACGATGACTACATGTTCCCATGGATATGTAGTGTTTGTTGCTGGAGGGTTTATAGGGTTACTGTGTTCCCGTGGTTACAGTTGTACCTCTCACTCTATAGAGCGTATAAACCTCCTGTCCTGTATTAAAGAACACAACAATTCGCACGGTGAAAGGATCCGAATTTGAGCCGATCCCTGCTCGGGCGCTAGTTAAGGATGTCCTTGAAGAGGACTCCAAAAAAATACACGAACGCCAGCCCAGAGGGCTGGCCCAACCGACTTACTAGTTGGAGAAGTAAAAGAAAACACCGTTGTTAAACGTTATAATATTTAATCTGACTTGATCGTTCGGGGGTCGGAATAACAGTGACAATAATTACTTAAACCTATAGACAGCCCAACTAACAATTTATCTTCCATAAGGTCAAGTTTTTGATTTTCTTGAAGTCATCACTGCTTAAGTGCTTGCATTGAGCTTGTGAACCGAAATTAAATATTCCACAAGCTATGTGGCTTCTTTTAAGTCTATCAGAGGAATAATCTGAAGCCTAATACAGGCTACAATGTGTTAAACTTCAATATTATTTCGATTAGGCTTCCTAATATTCGTTTGAAGAAGCACAGGAAGTCATAGCTAAGGAAAGACTTTCATTGAGAAGCTCCTTCTTAAAGATGTGCATGACCTGTTTTTAGAAGCTTAAACCACTTAAAAATAAAATTCAAAATAAAAGTTAAATCTGGAAAAGGTACCTGCAAACATTTTCATTAAATCAAAAAACGGAATGTAAAATTTTAATCCGATCATATTTAATTCTAATTTCCGAAAACATTTCTCAAGAGTAATATAATTTTGAGTAATAAAACATTGCATTCTATAACTTGCAAGTCATATCCAACAGAAATGTAGCTGATGTCAAAAGAGTTCGTTGGTTGATACCACAGACCGCAGTACACAAGCCTGATACAAGCGTAGTTTTTCATTAAGTGAATCTCACCACAAACATGAAGCATTGTTTTCCATAATTTGCTTAAGCGGAAATATGTCAAACTAGTCAGTTGGCTAAGGCCTTCATACACAAGGCAAACGCAAGCCCACCTTTGTACATTTTCCTCCCTCCTTTTCGCTGCCATCTTTGTTTCTTCGTAGTGCAAGTTGAAGCTTTGTACGGTGAGCTGTGGTAGGAAGTGTTGGTCTCCCATCATAAGTTATTGCTTTACAAGGGAGGGTTCTGTTTCATGTGACAAGTTGTTAATTTATCTGATACTTCGCATGGATAGCGTAAACCATCCTGTGAGACATTTTTTCCAATAAGAATATGAGAATGAGGTGACCGCATGTACTGTTTTTTTGGTTCATCGGGAAGTAATTACTGGAGTTAAAAAAAATGCAAATGTCTGTCGGTTTTGTTTATTTGTCTATTATGTTGTTACTTTAAAGGCATACCTGTTGTTACAAAAATACAAAATGAATAAGTTTTGCATTTTTCTAACATAGTAAACCATTTCTCACATCTAATTTTTATTTTGAAGGGAGTCTAAACTTTTGATTGAAACTCTTGAAATACACCATTAAATTTATTTAGATGTATGTATGAATATAATTGGAAATGTCTTTTTTAAAGATGATTTCTTTTATTAAAATGATTATAATATTAATACGTAAACACGATTCATATTTCTCCCTTTTTAACTAACTTACTGGAAACCGATTTTAAAAATGTTGGTCTTATTTGAAAGGTACAGTCATACAGGTATCATGATTCTGCGGTAAAATTTTTACCTTTATAAAATAAAGCTAAAAAATCTTTGAAAAAAAAGACAAATGGTCAGCTCATTTTAAAACTACTTCGGGAAGCCTGAACGAAACTCATGGGAAGCTATTTCTAGTTTCAACTAGTTCCCATTTGTTGGCAGCCTGTTATATGGCACAATGGCACGATGGATAAGGTATCGGCCTCTTAACCAGCATGTCTCAGGTTCAACTCCAAGATTTTCATCAGCAAGTAAGTGTTTTTTCTCTTAAATTTAATAATTGTATCAATAATTTCACAACAAAATCCTTTACTTGGACACGATTAGCAGAAGAAAATAATAAAATAAAAATAAGTTTGAAAATAAATTTATTTTTTTTTGTTTGTGTTTGGCTGATACTTCGACAAGACTTTTATAAGGCCTAGTACGAGTGTTGTGATGTTTGCCCAGGAGCTTCCTTATGCAGATTTTAACCTGCATTAGGAACTTGCAAATAGCTTTTCTGTGGAAGTTATGAAAGTTGTTGGCTTCTATAAGGCCTACAAGAAATACAATCTTTTTATCTACTTAGCCTGTAATTATCTGTTTAAAAGTTTCACAAGCTTCCCAGATGCGCCAAACGTATTTTTGTTAGGCCTTATAGAAGCAATTTTGCTGAATTGAAAATAGCTTCGATTTACCCTAATAGAAGTCAAATTGTTAGTTGGGAGCTTTGCTGTCATTCTGCTGACCCGGCAATATCGGTAGTACCGCATTCGTTCCCATGCAATATTGCTGACCCGTTATTATGATGAAATGGGGAGTCAGATATCCGGCACATGCATTGGTATGAGCCAATGCCCTTTCGATATCGTGCGAACATCCATAACTGTTGACTCAGCTAGAAACAGGTTTGCGCATGTCTAAGGCGGTGCGTATTGGATGGTGATAACTTTCATAATGTAGTAACATGACAACACAATATTTTGGTGGTGCGGACTAAAAATTATGATAAGCTTATTACAAGAACAAAAAGTAAATGGGTTTAATACAATAAATACACGCACTAAAAATTATAAAATATTGTAACTTAGTCAGTCATATATTAAATTGTAAGATAAAAAGCGCTTTGTTCAAACTTGTTAAAAGTACACAAATCCTTAAAGCGTTCTACGAGCTAAAATTAATCTGAGTTGTCTGGACCCTCCAATGTCTTTCCATAGTTCCCTTGCCCCTAAAATATTCTGTCGTCATCTAAACAGCTTACAAGTAAAAAATTTCATTTCGATAAGATAATTAGAAGTAGACTTAAATTGATTTGGGGTGTTTCGACCCCTCAGTGCCCCTCCCCTGGGGACGCGCCATCAAAATATTTTGATGTTTCCCGAACTACATATATGTACAAAGTTTGAATTCGTTACGATAATTGAAAATAGGCTTAAGATGATTTGGAGTGTTTCGACCCCCAATCCCACTCCAATGGGTCCGCACCACCAAAATATTGTGTTGTAATCCAAACTACATTTATGTTAACAGTTTCAGATCGATACGATAATTGGAACTATACGTCTTAAGTGCAGTTAAACCTCTGTACCAACATACATTTTTATTATCCTCATAATTTTGTTACATTATAGATTAACAATTAGCGGCCTTCTCAGTACCTAACAAGTTATTTAATAAAATATT
The DNA here is from genome assembly GCA_948107695.1 of Meliscaeva auricollis. NCBI lineage: Eukaryota > Metazoa > Arthropoda > Insecta > Diptera > Syrphidae > Meliscaeva > Meliscaeva auricollis. Next base: position 42,759,850 of record OX403618.1, read on the forward strand.
TTTTGCGGTCAAAATGGGTATTCTAATATCGAGAAGTTTTATTATTATTTATGGTGTTTCTTTGAAGATATATATTTCACTTGCCCTCTCTTCCGCCTCGATGTTAAAACTTGAAAAAATAATAAAAATTGTAGCTCAACCCAAATGACAGCTCAAATAAAAGCTCAGTTCAGCTCAAATCAACAGCTCAGCTCAAATGATAGCTCAGCTCAAATGAAGCTCAGCTCAAATGACAGCTCAGCTCAAGTGACAGCTCAGCTCAAACGACAGCTCAGCTCAAATGGCAGCTTAGCTCACAGGTCAGTTCTGATTTGAGCTAGCTCACATTTGAGCTTGTTCACATTTGAGCTTGTTCACATAATTGTTTTTGGTGCATATTCCAACATATTAACATTTTGCGGTAAAACCGTTAATGTAGAACAAATTAAGACAAAATTACCAAATTTACCTATGTCTTGGCCAATTTTTTGTATGACTTCTGGATTCCTCAAAAAAAATGTTGAAAAATCCATAAAAATCAGTCCTTTTAAAAAGCACAAAATATCCTTTTTTATTGGGTTTTCTCTGATTACTGTCTTCTTTACACCATAATTAACTTGGCCAGTATCAAGAGTTTTGAAATTTATGGTGTTTTTTTTTACATTAGAGTCATTCCATATGAAAACGTCCAATCGGAAAAGCTGCCTCATTTTTGATTTTGCTGAAACTTTGTGAGGATGTTGTCTAGGACAATAAGGAAGTAAATCCATGGTGATTTAATTTTAAGTTGCGTTGCTTCCCCGCTACCCCCTTGCGATCTTTAGGAAAACGTCATTTTTATGTTATTTTAGTTTTGCTTCTAAAAACTTTTTTATTAAAGATATTTTTTTGTTTGAAACGGCATTTTAAAGCTTATAAATAGTAGTTTTTGACCACAAAACCAAGAAAGTCCTCTCAAGGACGAACGTGGCAAATGAATAAACTGGACTTGTTACCTGCCTATGCGTTTGTGCACAAAAATGAATTATTGTGCTTATGCACAAATTTGATCACACAAAAACAAAAATACGAATATGTAAAAAATTCACTGTAACAACGCCTCATCTACCAATTCCTTCAAGAAATTCAAAACCCCGATGATCAGCTTTATCAAATCAAAAACAACAAAGACTACAAAACAAAATAACAAAATAAAAAAAATACTTCCAAAGACGATTGTGACAAACAAACAAAACAAAATGAACCTGTGTGTGTGCACACATTCATTAATAAAAAAAAATGAATACCTATCCATATGCAGGTTCCCGGCCCATCGTTCTTGCATGGGCGATTCTACAAAAAAAACCACCCGATTTATATGTTAACCTACCTACCCACCAACTAACAGTTCGTTTAAGAAGAATTCCTTTAAAAAACCATACAACACATTCTTCCTACCTTGTTCAAACGTCTTCATCGTTAAGAAAATAAAAAAAATAAAAAAAAAACTACAAAATAAAGAAAATCTTAAAAATATCGGCAGACGAAAGCATGCAAGCAAAAAAAACAACCATCGTGATCGCCACAGTAGCCGAAAGCAGGGTGCGCTTCATAACCACATAAGCCAAAAGCAAAAACAAACAAAAAAAAAAACAGAAGAAGAAGGACAAATGAGAAATAAGTTTCTGTTAAGAGATTCCAGTTTTTTAAGGAATTCCCTCGCTCTCGCAACATTTCGCAACTAGCAACATGTTGTGGTACTCGATATCGCGTACCAGGCTTTAAATTTTGTATTCCAGAAGTTTGTATGGGATGCGACATCTTTGTATTATATTATCTTTGTTTAAAATAACCACCCAGACCATTCCACTCACAAAACTTGTTTTTCTTCTTTTTTCCATATCCCTAGTCATCTCTTCACTCTGCTTGTATGACGCAAAAAATATCCATGCTACACAACAAAACGATCTTTTTTTATTACTATTCTCAAATTCAACTTACATCTCGCTTCTCCACACGTAATAGTATTGCAAATACCCTCTCTTTCCCACTCATGGTACGAACATTTTTGAATGTTGCGAAGGATTACTCTCATTTCTCTCATTCTCTTTACCTATCATAATTTTGCGTGTACCTGTTATAATTTGAGAGTTAAAATAAATTTCACAATTTTGTTTTCAAGAAACTGTCGCATTTAAAATAGATTTATATTAAATTATTATTTTAAGCTATTTGTAGTTGTCAGTTTCTATAAGGTAGTTAATTGAAAAAAAAAAAACAACTCATATTAATTTTTTTTTCTTCATTTTCTTGTTGGTATCAACATTGAAATACTATCTCGCTCTCTCCCATTTAATATATTCGTCTATAAAAATCAACCCTCTCTTTTCTACTCATTTATCATAGAAGTTGCTAAACATGTTGCTAAAAGTGGACCTGTGCTCAAAATCTGAAAGTTAAAATTTTCGGGCACACAAATTTGTTCTACGTGCGACATCTTTACTAGTTATATCATCTTTGGTTTAACTCAATTGATTTTAACCAAAGATAATATAATATAAAGATGTCGCATCCCATACAAACTTTTGGCATACAAAATTTAAAGCCTGGTACGCGATATGGCGTACCACAACATGTTGCTAGTTGCGAAATGTTGCGAGAGCGAGGGAATTCCATAAAAAACTGGAATCTCTTAAATAAAATTTATTTCTCGTTTGTCCTTCTTCTTCTGTTTTGTTTTTTTTTTTGTTTTTGCTTTTGGTTATGTTGTTAATATGAAGCGCACCCTGCTTTCGGCTACTGTGGCGATCACGATGGTTGTTTTTTTTGTTTGCATGCTTTCGTCTGTCGATATTTTTAAGATTTTCTTTATTTTGTATTTTTTTTTTATTTTTTTTTATTTTCTTAACGATGAAGACGTTTGAACAAGGTAGGAAGAATGTGTTGTATGGTTTTTTAAAGGAATTCTTCTAAAAGGAACTGTTAGTTGGTGGGTAGGTAGGTTAACATATAAATCGATTGACTTTTTGTAGAAACGTCCTTGCAAGGACAAAATCGTGAACCTGTTCATGGATAGGTATTCATTTTTTTTAATGAATGTGTGCACACACACAGGTTAATTTTGTTTTGTTCGTTTGTCACAATCGTTTTTGGAAGTATTTTTTTTTTTTTTGTTATTTTTTTGTATTCTTTGTTGTTTTTAATTTGATAAATCTGATCATTTTTAGAGTTTTGAATTTCTCGAAGGAATTGGTAGACGAGGTGGTGTCACAGTGAAATTTATATATTTGTATTTTTGTTTTTGTGTGATCAAATTTGTGCATAAGCACAATAATTCATTTTTGTGCACAAACGCATAGGCAGGTAACAAGTCCAGTTTATTCATTTGCCACGTTCGTCCTTGTAGGGATTTTCTTTATTTTATTGTTTTTTTTTGCATTTTTCGTGGCTGATGAAAATAATAAATATTATATGAAAATCTTTGTGTTTAGTAGATGGACATAGGTAGGTACACATAGGTACCTATACCTAGTTCATTAAATGGTTATAGGTACCTTTACCTATTGTTAGTTATAATTTATAGTAAAAAGCCTACTGCCTACCTAACAGTTCAAACAAGACATTGTAGTAATAGAGATGATACGAGACTTTTTATCGCGATTTTGTCTATATACCTAGGTACTTTTTTGTAATAATAACTTATAATAATTGAACTTATGCCTGGTGAAACCTTGGTAAGGTAAGTTTTTACTTTTCCGTATATGCTGTGTAACCACGATTCTATATGTCCTGCGTTTGCACGTAATGTACACGTCTTCATAACGAAAATCAACAAAAATCAGAAAAGGAAAGAAAAAAAAAATCCTTAAAAGAGGAAAGATTTCATCAGACGACATTTATACAAATGTTCGTGTGGGTAGACATGAAAACATCACAGAAAAATACACACAACCTTGCGATCGTCACCGTTGCCGCAAGAAGGGTTCACTCAGAACAACACATAACGCAAGATAAACAAGAACTGTTGTTTTTATATTCCTGGTTGCTTATTGTCATGATCATGAGTTTCTAAAAAAAAAATCGGCAATTGAAAACTGATCATTTAGAGTTTTTTGTTTTATTTTTGTAGTTAGGTAGATAAAGTAGGCAAGTCATCATCATCATCGGCTCGACAACCGGGGTCCGGTCCTGGCCTCTTTCAACAAGTCTCTCCACCTATCCCGGTCTCGAGCCAACGCCATCCAGTTGCGCACCCCAAGGCTTTGGGCGTCCTGGTCTACGCCATCTCTCCAGCGCAAGCATGGTCTACCACGCTGCCGTCTACCATAGAATGTACCGCAAAAGACTTTCCGAGCAGGTTCCTCTTCGCTCATACGAGCTAGGTGCCCTCCCCACCGGAGTCTACCGAGCTTAATTTTTGTCACTATGTCTGCTTCAAGGTAGATTGCGTACAACTCATGATTGTACCGTCTCCGGAATCGTCCTTCCTCACATATGGGGCCAACAATTCTCCGTAAGACTTTTCTCTCGAACGCGGCTAAGAGGTCACAGTGCCTTTTGCTAAGCACCCAAGTCTCGGATCCATACATGAGTACTGGCAGGACCATGGTCCTGTACAGCAGCAGTTTTGAAGTTATGGTTAAATTTCTGGATTTGAATAGCTTTGACAGACTGTAGTAGGCTCTGTTGGATTTGAGAAGCCGCCCGCGTATTTCTTCTTCTATGTTGTTATCGGCTGCTACTGTCGACCCAAGGTATTTAAAGGATTGCACCACTTCAAATTCGTGCTCCGCTACCTTGATTGTTTGACCAACTGTTCTGTAAGTAGGCAAGTAGGTATGATTAAATTTAATTGTTTTGAATTCATTGCATAAATTACATTTTTATAGGTAGGTGAGTAGAGTACATTTTTAATATGTAGTTACATCCATGCATATTTTATATATAATGTATAATACTTTCTTATTATCTACCTTACTGCAGCAATAAGGAAGAAAAAAAGAATAATGTTGAGGGTTATAGAGAGTTATAAAAAAAAGCTTAAATTCAAAAATCCGTAATCTTGAAAAGAAGGGTGATTTTTCGTTTTACATTAGTGAACAAATTTTCTTTTTAAAGGGGAAGAGCGAATAGGGTTTATCTTTCGACAAAATTTATAGCAATTTTTTTTAGAGGACAACTCCACCTACAAAAAACTTTATGTGAGATTTACCATACATAGAATATTTTCCGCTGTACAGCGCTTCAAACCTCGCAATGGGGATATTTCTTCAAAAAAAACCTTCAAAATGGCTTAATTAATACCTATAACTAAATAAAAATAAAATGATACCTACATTATTCTTTTAGAAGGCATAAGCTAAGATATTTCGCACTATGGGGGCGGGGCTATTATGCCATTTTTAGGCGGGAAAACCAATTTTCTAAAATATAATTTAAAATGAAAACAAAATTATTTAAAAACAAGGGTAAGGATTTTTATAAAGATATATGCCAAATATGAATCATAGAAATCTGTGAAAACTTTCTTTTTATTTTCAAATTGATTTTATTTAATCAAGAGTTTTTGAACAAAATAATTTTAAACTCAAAATTTAGCAAAGGCTTTTTTAAAGTGTAAGTACTAATTTTTTCACGATTTTGAAGATAAAAATTACATTATTTTAAAATGTTATTGCTCCCTTATTTATACTTAATCGAACTATGAGAACCAGATTGTCTTACGTCTAAGAAAATTGAAAACTACAAAAACTACTTTTGAACTTAAATTTGTCTTATAGTTAGTAGGTATGTTAATAAAAAAAAAATCTTAAATATAGTATTTTTTGTAATTTTCAATTTTCTTAAGAACTAGGAGACGTAAGACAATATGAATCTCATGATTCAATTAAGAACAAATAAGCGCCGCATTGCATTTCAAAATAATTGATTAATTAACTTCACGATTTTTAAATCAAAAAAAAAAATAGTAAAGGTACCTCCAATCCATTATTTTTTTGCGGCGCAAACATGATTCTAAATTTCGTGATCAGTAGTAATGCTTAAAAATTTCGAACGCCAACGACGCCGACTACGACACCGACACCCACGACGACACCAACGCCGACGACAACGACGAAAGCACAAAAAAATACCCCGAAAACGCAAAAAATAAAACAATAAAATAAAGAAAATCCCCTCAAGGACGAACGTGGCAAACGAAAAAACTGGACTTGTTACCTGCCTATGCGTTTGTGCACAAAAATTAATTATTGTGCCTATGCACAAATAGATCACACGAAAATACAAAAATACAAAATCACAACCTCCTACAAATTTCACTGTGACACCACCTCGTCTACCAATTCCTTCAAGAAATTCAAAACTCTAAAAATGATCAGATTTATAAAATCAAAAACAACAAAGAATACAAAAAAATAACAAAAAAAAAAAAAATACTTCCAAAACCGATTGTGACAAACGAACAAAACAAAATTAACCTGTGTGTGTGCACACATTCATTAAAAAAAAAATGAATACCTATCCATGAACAGGTTCACGAGCTTGTCCTTGCAAGGACGTTTCTACAAAAAATCAATCGATTTATAACTAATCGATTTTTAACTATTTAGTAATTGAGCACCGCGTAAATAAAATTCTTTTACCGTTATGTTGGTTCACGGACTATAGAAAATTGTCAATGTTTGTGCATTTACCCAATATCTAATGGCTGTGTAAATTTCAGGTTCAAAAATGTAAAAATAAAAAAGATAAAAATAAAATACAGTTGGAAACGGTTAAAAAACTTGGACGGAAAAATCTAGTTTTTACTGTTATTCATAAAAAAAATGTTTAAAAATCTAATTTCTTCACACGTTTATAGACAACGCATAACCCTAAAAGTCGTTTAGGCATAATATTTTTCCCGTCATTTTTAGAATTTGTTTAATGTTTAGTAAATCCTCAACTTTTGACGTTTACAGACTCTTACTATCTTAGTTCTAACAAAAATTTGTAGTGGTTAAAAATTTCTAATGCCAACGACGCCGACAACGGCACCGACATCGACGACGACACCAACGCCGACGACAACGACGAACGCACATAAAAATACCTCGAAAACGTTTCATGGTGTCTCACGGTGAAATAGACTAATTCTGACAAAAAATAATTTGTGCCAATCGCTATACTTATCCTTTACACTAGGTGTACGAAAAAGTAAAAACTTACCTTACCAGGGTATTTTTTATTTTCACCTCGTTAGCGTAAACGAACAAGAAATACAAAAAACCCACAAAACTAAGAAAGTCCCCTCAAGGACGAACGTGGCAAATGAATATACTGGACTTGTTACCTGCCTATGCGTTTGTGCACAAAAATGAATTATTGTGCTTATGCACAAATTTCATCATACAAAAATAAAAATACAAATATATTAATTTCACTGTGACACCGCCTCATCTAGCAATTCCTTCGCGAAATTCAAAACCCTATAAATGATCAGCTTTATCAAATCAAAAACAAAAAGAATACAAACAAAATAACAAAATAAAAAAAAAACCTTCCAAAGACGATTGTGGCAAACGGACAAAACAAAATTAACCTGTATGTGTGCACACATTCATTAAAAAAAAGTAATACCTATCCATAACCAGGTTCCCGAGCCATCGTTCTTGCAAGGACGTTTCTACAAAAAAAAAAAACACTCGATTTATATGTTAACCTACCTACCCACCAACTAACAGTTTCTGTTAGAAGAATTCCTTTAAAAAAACATACAACACATTCTTCTTACCTAGTTCAAAAGTCTTCAACGTTAAGAAAATAAAAAAAAAAACAAAAAACTACAAAATAAAGAAAGTCTTTAAAATATCGGCAGACGAAAGCATGCAAACATAACAGAAAATAAAAAAAAAAAACAACAACCATCGTGATCGCCACAGTAGCTGAAAGCAGGGTGTGCTTCATAACAACAACATAACCAAAAGCAAAAACAAAATAAAAAAAAAAAAATAGAAGAAGAAGGACAAACGAGAAATAAATTTTATTTAAGAGATTCCAGTTTTTTTAAGGAATTCCCTCGCTCTCGCAACATTTCGCAACTAGCAACTAGCAACATGTTGTGGTACACGTGCGCCAAAAGTTTGTATGGGATGCGACATCTTTGTATTATTATTATCTTTGTTTTAACATACTTCCTAATGAGTGTGAACTTAGCGAAACAACTTTCGCAAATCAAAATGGAATTAGTTTGTTATTTTGTTGCTAATTAGTTAAGGCAATTTGGATTTTGTTGCTCTTGTATTTAATGTTTTATGGGGTGCTTCGCTAAGTTCATGTGAACTTAGCGAAACAAAACAAAAACTGGTTGGTATTTTGTTGCTAATTAGTTACGGCAATTTTAATTTTGTTGCTCCATTATTTCCCGAGTTATCTGGAATTTTCGCTAATTTTGTGTGAACTTAGCGAAACACCCCCTTGTATCGGATAGAAAAGTGGTTGGTATTTTGTTGCTAATTTGTTACGGTAAATACAAGAGCAACAAAATCAAAATTGCCGTAACTAATTAGCAACAAAATAACAAACTAATTTCATTTTGATTTGCAAAAGTTGTATCGCTAGGTTCACACTCATTACTTCATAACAAACTTATTGCTCAGTATGGATTTATTTCATTAGCAGAGCATTACTTATGCTAAAACGGGACGTGGGTTTAGATGAGGTTAAGCTTGGTGCAGTTGAGTTAGGGGCAGTATAGAATTGAGACCAACTGTAAATTCAGAGATTTTTTTTATAGGACCCAAGCAATTGGTAAAATTTATCTGATGACGATTTGAAAAAATCGTTAGTAAGGGTCCAATTCAAATTCTGAATTAAACTTTTCCAAAAACAAATAACAGGAAGTTTACAACTAGCAACTACCAACGTACTTAAGCTTATGGGAATGGGATAGTTGTGCGACTTTAAAAATGTTGAAATTCAAAAATATCCAGTTCTCGACTCTTACTATGTACAAACAGGCTGGGGAAATATGTTTCCAACGGCGGCGGGCGGCGGGCGCGGAACATTTGAATTACTTCTTTATTTAGCTTAATGTTTGTATCTAAACTTTGCACAAAATACAATATTGTATATCATTTATAAAGTAAGCATACATTATTTTTCGCTTCTACAATTAATATGCAAAAATAACCACTGATTTTGAATCTTAAAAGTTTACCGACATGTATATTTGGACAGCCTTAACCTTACAAATTTTTTATCAGTATCAGTTATCAGCCACCGATAAAAAAAATATCTAGTCATCAAGAAGCGATAAGAAACAAAGCTGTACAAAATGACACTACAGACGTACTTTTTCGATGTACTGCAGAGGCAGACTATCTTCAATTAAAATAAATAAACTGCTACTTGTGTCCCTAACAGCTTGTATTACTAAACTACAAAAAAGGCAACCTTCAACTATTATTAATGATATACATAAGTAAACTACAAAATTGCAGTATACAAATAAATTACACAGCAGACCATCAAGTACACTAAAATGATTTTCATCATACTGTAGCACAGTGGTGCTTTTTGTGTGTTTCAGCGACAAAAATCATTTTCGTGAACACTTCTTGACGAAAATTGGTACACTCAGAGATTTTGGAAAACGAAGAGACTCTGTCAACTTTTCGAAGATATAAATACTTCTTTACCGGCGATTTCTTAGGTCTCGTTTGTTTTAATATTTTTTTCATTAGAATATACCTATTAGTCTAAGTGCCGCCAGATTATTTTGAGAAAGGAGATACCTCATATCATGCATTCCAATACCTAATTTAAAGTTTGACGACAGGTCTGACATTATGCTCTGCCATTTTCCCTGAGCCTGGAGACTTTAAACTTTAAAATCAATCAATAGAACTCAAGATATAAGCTTTTAAAACGAATGATTTCAGCTAAAAAAAAAAAAAAATAGTGAGTTGTTGTTTAAAAAATCGAACTAACGATAAATTAAAAAATGAAAATTAGAAAATGGGTCCGGTCTCAAAAAAGAGATGAAGTGGTTTGTTTAAATGAAGTGGTTTGTTTAAAACGCTAATATCTTGAGTTCCTCTGGTTGGATTTTCAAGTTTGAAGTCTCCAAGCTTGAGGCAAATGACAGAGTATTAATTTCAAGTAAAAATATTAAGCATACTTAACTCTGATTCCTTTTGTATGCATAGCAAAATTTGATTTTACTGAGAAATTCTCAGTAAAATCATTTACTTCCTTTTTGCCACATCAATGGTGGGTGACATGACACATTCGACCACTGCTCTGTTAAAACGCAGAAGGGCAATTGTGTTATCAACTTCAACTATATTAAGTTTAATGGAGCACTGTTATCTTATATCATTTCGTTTCAAAATAGTCTTTTTACTTTCGATATGGGTACCATATATCAAGTTATGCATTCGTACAAAATAAAAAGTTGAGATAACAATCAAACATGACATTACGATGATAGAGAATGGGAAAAAAGTGGGTCCGACAATTCTGTCTGTCTGTCTGTATGTATCAGAGGCCACAGCCTAAACGGATGGTTCGATTTTTCTTCAAACTTGGAATGTGGTGTTTTTTGCAGCCTATCCCCAGACATTTTTTAAATTTTTTTTTGGACCAAAAATAACGGTACCTGTCATGTATCGGTTTAAGATAAACTAATTTTTCTCAAAAATGGTTACTACGATTTTGATTAAAAAAATCAAGGTCATTTTTTTGGATAAGGTCTATTTTTAAATGAAAACCATTTTTTTCAAAAACCGTTATTAACGGTATCTGCCACAGACCGTTTTTTTTTTTAATTCTGATTATCCCCTTCATAAAACAATCTTCTTCATTCAACCATTTTTTTAACATGTAATAATGTAATAATGTAAAAAAAACTTTGAAAATTATTTTTTTTTATTTAAAAAAAAAATTTAAATTTTGTTTTTGAAGAATCATTTTTTTGAAAACTACTCAATATTTTTATTTTCAAAATTTAGTTCTTAGATGTTGAAAAACAAAATATCTTAAAAATAGCGTGCCAATTTTTTTTTATGAAAGTCCTTGCTAAATTTTATATAGAAAAAAAAAGTATATTTTAAAAAACGGCACTAACGATTTTAAATTTTTTTTTTTCTAAAAATGTATCATTATAGAAGAAATCAAATTGGATACTTCGTTTTGAGGTTGAATTGATTTAGAAGTTGGTTTAGTCACTTGAAAATCAAATTTTATGTTTTTACTTGCTCTATAGGGCAAGTATTGGTTTCTTGCCAAAAAAAATGAGGTTTTAATCAAAACCAACATTAGGATGATGGAGAAGTCCGAAAAAGTCATGCCGTCCGTCGGTCTGTGCGTCTGTACGTCTGTGCGTCCATCTGTACACTTTTCCACTGCCCAAACGCGTGGACCGATTTTTTTCAAATTTGGTACAGATGATTTTTACGTAATTTCGAAAGTTGTTTTTTTTTCTGTTTTTGAATATCTCATCTAGAACGAGTACCTCCCATACAACATTTTTGAGTTATTCGAATTTTATCAAAAACGGCTCTAACGATTTTGATTTTGCCGTTTTAAAAAAAAAATATTTTTTTTATTAAAAATTTTCAAATGATTTAAATAAAAAATTTGGCATGCCATTTTGAAGATGGCTAATATTTATCAACATCTAAGAATAAAATTTTGAAAAAACATATCATTGACCCAATATGGAAAAAAAATTATTTTCAAAAAAAAAAAATCCCAAAAAATATTTATTTTTGCTTATTTGTGCATATCTCTCAATACCTACACACATCAGATGACCAAAAGCTAAGATTTTCAAGCTAAGTTAATACATAAAATAGCTTTGCACTACATGAGCAAGTTCGTGCGATCCAGTCCTGCATTTTATTTTTAATTTTTTTCTTAAACTATATAGAATTCTTATCTATAAGAGCAAGTACGTGCGATCCAGTTGTGCAATTTATTTTTATGAGAACTTAATAATATGATTTTGAAAATATTTACTAAAGCCTGGAATCTATGCAACTGTAGCGAAACACAATTTTTCTGTAGTCTCCACGTCTAAGCAAAATAAGTCAATTTACCTCAAAACTAAGTAAGCTCAAATGGGAGCTAGAGCATAGGTAAGTTAACACGCGATTTAGGTTAATTTTACACTGAATTTTCTCTGGATGTGTTTTCTTAAAAACAGAGACAGGAATGTTTTAAACCATGATATTATTGATTTCAATATTTTGACTGATAACACAAATCTGAAGGTGTTAACAAATGCAGAGTAAAATATTTACATGCGCAAATACTTTTTTCTGACGTTAATATGTATGATCGCAAATGGTCGCATGGAAGGAAACAAAGCAACCATGCATTTATGAAAACAGCCTTTATTAAACAAATTATTGGCAAAAGGTAGTTCTTATTATTTTAAGCGATAGTGCACCGCAAACTAAAAGAAAAACTGTTAATAACTTTTTTTGTTTTTGTGCTTTTGCGTTTCTTTACTTTTTTAAGTCAATATACCATAGCCTTTTATGAAATGAGCTATTGCGACTGTATTAGTCATGCATTTAACTTTTTTAATTGATTGGTTATCGAATTATACAAGATAAGTACAACATACGAAATACAATAAACGGCTGAGTTGCAAGTGCTTGCTCTATTAGTGGATAATCAAGTGGAAATAGTAAAGTGCTTATGTAATTTTGGCTTTTTATTTATGTGAGAATCAGAATGTGTGAAAAAGATTGGGAGTCTTTGGTCATAGACTCCCAATCTTTTTAAGCTCCTAGCGCAACTACAAGCAGTAGGGGAGGATCAAGGGGTCTCAGCCCCCCCCCCCCAGAAATCATAATTTATACAAGAAAAATTATTATAAAATGTTAGACTTAGTGCAAAACAAGGCACTTTTATAAATCTAAATATAACATTTTTAAAATTATACATGTACAATTTTCTATGAAGTAACAAACAAATCTAGCTTATAAATTTGAAAATATGTGACGAAAAGACTACTGAAAAAAACTATGCGGCAGTGAGGACCGATTTCCCATTGTTTAAGTGGGAGCGGCAATTTTCCAAAAATATTACTTAAAACGGAAAAAAATCACTAAAAACTGGCAATAGGATATAAAATTATAATTTTTTCAAAAGCCAGATATTTATTCTAAAGTTGCTTTCGCCACCAGTTTTTGAAGAAGTTTCTCTTTTTTTTTTAAATAAATCCAAATCTCTTTTTAATCTAATTCTTTTTTTCAAAAATTTGTGTTATTAAGAACTATTTTTTTTATTTTACAGTATTGAATTTTTTTTTTATTTTATCATAGAAAGTCATATGAAACGCAAGAACACACGGTTTTGGGACATTTTCCCTTTCCTACATTGCCTTCGTGGTTGGGTGTGTAGAGATCGGGTAGGCACTGACCGGGCCAATTGTGCTTATTTTGCCTCCTCGTGGTAACCACCGGATACTGGTCTCGTCCAACCGGACTTGACTTGCTAAACTTATAAGCGCGAGTGTTGAATGAAAGAAACTAAGAACACTATAATACAAAAGTTCCTAGCTTTCTAGGATAGGTTACGGAGGCTAACACTCTTCGTAACTGAAACAAATCCGCTAACGAAACACACACTACGCCTCGGATAAGGACTGATTTAACGATGACGACTTTTGGCTATTGTACCCGGACAAAGATTGGTTTCTGGAATGTATGTACCCTTCTCGACAATGGTAAAGAAGGGCCCCAAAATTCCAGATTCCTCCAACTTGAACGAGAGTTCATGCGATACAAATTGGACATCTTAGGAATAAGCAAAGTTCGGTGGTTGGGCTCGGGCAAATATAAATCGCCAAACCCTAACACTGTACTACCAAAGATGATATAACTAGTATATCATCTTTGGTACTACTCTACTCCGGAAAAGAGGCCGGAGGTGTCCGGGAATCAGGTGTTGGGCTTCTACTTACCAAAACTGCGCACAATAGCCTCTTGAAGACAGGATACTAAAGGCAAGGTTTCGGACTAGAGTACGACGCGTCACCATCATACAGTGTTACGCCCCAACAAATATCTCACTTCCTGAAGTAAGGAAAGCCTTTTATAACCAGCTGAGTGCTGCTTACAAAAATACACCTCGCGGAGACATCATAATGGTCATGGGAGATCTGAATGCCAGAGTTGGCAATAACAACGAAGGACTGAGGCATGTCATGGGAAAACATGGCGTTGGCGATTGCAACGACAACGGCGAACGTTTCGCGGATTTCTGCAATGTCAACCGTCTTGTAATTGGTGGCACCATGTTTGAACACAAGACGTGCCACAAAATAAGCTGGGTGTCCAACGATAGGCAGGCAACCTCGAACCAAATTGATCACTCCGCGATCAGCCGACGTTTTAGAATTAGTCTCCTGGACGTCAGGAACAGAAGAGGGGCAGACATGGGACTGGGCCGGGACCACCATCTGATGCTTGGCTATCCGCAGAAACCTGGGAAAAGATCGACGAAAGAAAACAACTGCGAGCACGCATCGCAGCTACTCAAGCAGCAGAGAGAAGCGAGCTGGAACCCACGTATCGCATGAAGATGAGAGATGTTTACCGTAGCGTGAGACGCCACAAGCGTAACTACATCAACACATTAGCTGAAGAAGCAGAAGAGGCCGCAAATCGGTGTGACAGCAGAACTGTTTATAGAATCACCAAGAAGCTTACTGGAATACAAAGCTCCAAACAACACCTGGTGAAAGATATAGATGGTTCCCTGCTCCATTCGGATGAGGACCAGCTCAGAAGGTGGAAGGAACACTTCGCTTCGGTTTTAAACCGTGTGTTCGCCAGCGATGCGCATCCAATACCTGATGACCCGTCCGAAGCAACAAATGCACCTTCCAGTAGAGAAGAGATAATTGCCGCAATTAAAACACTGAAGAACAACAAGGCGGTAGGACTTGATGGTATTCCTGCAGAGCTCTTACAAGCAGCACCAACGACATCGAGTGAGCTACTGCATCCACTCATAACGAGAGCCTGGAACTCTGAGTGCTTCCCGGAGGAGTGGAAAAGGGGAATGATCGTCAAGCTCCCGAAGAAAGGAGATTTGATGTAGTGTGAAAACTGGAGAGGGATTTGTGTTCTGCCTGCGGTTGCCAAGTTAGCAGCAAAAATTGTATTAGAGCGAATAAAGGAACATCTAGAAGACACACTCGACGCCGAACAAGCAGGTTTCCGCACTGGTTCATCCTGTGTTGACCACATTAACACCTTGCGGATCAGTATTGAACAGTGCGTTGAATATCGATCACCACTTCACTTGCTGTTTATTGATTTGGAAAAAGCGTTTGACAGAGAATATAATTTGGATTGGCTTACGCAGGAGAGGTATTCCAGATAAGTTAATCGCTATTATTAAAGCAACCTACGATGGATGCAAATGTCACGTTTTACATAGAGGAAGGTTGTCGGATGAATTCGAAGTCCAATGTGGAGTCAGACAGGGTTGCATACTGTCACCAGTACTTTTCCTGTTAGTGATAAGTGATGTGCTGCGTGCAGCCCTGTTAAACAGAAATGCTGGAATTTAATAGAGTCTGACATCCCAACTAAAACATCTGGACTACGCGGACGACGTTTGCTTACTATCTCATAGGATCATGAATCTCCATCAAATGACAACAAAGGTGGAGGGAGAAGCAGAAATCGTGGGGCTGAAAATTAACACGGCAAAAACAAAAATGATCAGTCTCGGAAGTAACTCATCCGTTCAAGTCAATATTTCTGGACAACCGGTAGAGAAAGTAGAAGACTTTCAATATCTTGGGAGTTTTGTCTCTACCAAAGGCGGAACCGAACAAGATGTCGACAGCCGTATCAAAAAGGCAAAGGCTGCTTTCGGAATGCTGTCCAAAATATGGAGAAACAACACTATAAGCTTAAAGACCAAGCTGAGACTGTTCCGCTCCAATGTTGAATCCGTGCTTCTGTATGGGTGCAGCACTTGGAAAATCTTAACAACTGTCACAAGCAAGCTGCAATCGTTCATGAATAGGTGTCTACGAAACATCTTAAGGATTTTTTGGCCTAACCGTATTTCCAATGAAGAACTTTATAGAAGAACGGGTCAAGAATCCATTGACAGTAGGTACTATTCGCAGACGTAAGTGGCAGTGGATTGGTCATACGCTTCGAAAAGGCAACGCTTGCATTGCTGGCCAAGCGATGCAATGGAACCCACTCACACAGGCAGGTAGAGGGTCGGGTCGACCGAGAAGCACATGGCGCAGGACAGTCGAAAGTGAATCTGCACAGCTGGGGAAGAGTTGGAGAGAACTACGTTATATTTCCAGAAACCGTACACGATGGCGCGTAGGAGTAGTGGAGGCCCTATGCCAATTAAGGGGATCACAACAGACTTTTTAAGGTCTGAGGACCTAAGTAAGTAAGTACATTGCCTTCGTGCGTCATAGGCATTAAACATTTGTATAGCGATAATTTCTAAAAACTCACACTGGCTGAGTTTTTAGTGAGTTTTTTAGTGTGAGTTTTTAGAAAATAGGGTGTCACAAACAAACTGGGTTGTCACAAACGATGTTTTTGATAAATTCCAAGTCTTTGAACAATTTTGAATGAAATGTGTTGAAATAATAAGCAGCTTATTTGAGTTTTTAGAAAATAGGGTGTCACAAATAAACTAGGTTGTCACAAACAATGTTTTTGATAAATTCCAAGTCTTTGAACAGTTTTGAATGAAATGTGTTGAAATAAAAAGCAGCCAGTGTGAGTTTTTAGAAAATAGGGTGTCACAAACTAAGAATAAGAAATACAGGAACGGGTGTTTGGCGAACAAAGTGCGGCACTTCACAAAGTAGTGTGAGTTGCACAAACACAAATGCATTTACACAGGGCCGGAGTGCAGTTGTATGGCAACTCGCAAGGCTCCAAGATTCATTTTATTTTGTTTTAACTTACCATGTTTATTACACGTTCGATCCCTCTCAATTCTCTTTTTGATAAGTTCGCGTATTTTCACGAAATGCGCCCACTCCGTGGTTTTTGTCAGAAACACTCACCTGATTTGAATCTTGAAATTTAATATAAGTTTGCAAATGCAACCCTTAAAAGTATTTTGTAAATGCACAAGAATAACATTCCCAAAATATTTAAAATTAAATCAAAAATCTGTTAAAAATTACATAACTCGGTGCCAACAAGTTGCAGCGCCTTACCAAAACCAAACAAAATTCGTAATTTGACATGTTAATATCTAAAATGTGATTGATTGATTCGATGAAAAAGTTATACTTTTATTTTGAAGAAAAATATCTTTTTGGTTGTTAATACTTATAAGAAAATATATAAATGGTTCTAAGATATTTACTTTATGTTTTTAACATCACTTTGCATAACTTAATATTGCAAATAAAACAGTACGGAACTGTGGAAAATATAGTTAATTGTGCACTCGGCAAAAAGGCATCTTAATATCTAATTTTGACAGCCAACCCAAACAAATTGATGCCGCACTGCTATACACTGTAGATGTGATATACACCCATTCTTTATCTTCTTATTCTTTGGTCACAAACAAACTGGGTTGTCACAAACGATGTTTTTGATAAATTCCAAGTCTTTGAACAGTTTTGAATGAAATGTGTTGACTGCAGTGTGAGTTTTTAGAAAATAGGGTGTCACAAACAAACTGGGTTGTCACAAACGATATTTGTTTTTATTTTGATAATTACACATTCATACTTAGTTATCATTGCAGCATGATGCTCACCTCAAACCATTTACCCACCCAGCAACATAAATCTTATACATATGCAACAGCGTATACCTATGAGCTCCTCCCATTACTATTAAATTAATGCAAGTGTGGTGAATTTCAATCCGTTTTTCTAATTTTTTTCGAAAACTAAGTTGTCACAAACGATTTTATTGGTATATTCATGAGCCACAAACTATTTCTGATCGATTGAGTATAAAAAAATCCATGTTACTACAATTTTCAAAAATATTATGGCTAACTGGTACTTTTTTTTAAATTTGTTAATAACTCAAAAACTAAAGAGTCACGAAACTTTTTAATGTTGTCACAAACAGTCACAAACGAATCACAAACGATTGGCGTAAAAAAAAATTTGAAAAGTCGATTTTTTAAATTTGGAATGGCTTGGCTATCTGGTATGACCTAATATTTGCTTTATGGGCCACTTTAAAAAAGCAATATACGCCCCTTCTTACAAGTTAAGGATTTTGTCACGACGACGACGTTTTTCCGTAGCAATTTGAAAATAAAAACATTCGAATGAAATAATGGATGGCAAAAGGAAGTATTATTTAATCTTGAATAATAATAATTAATTATTATCTTTCTATCTAACTGGCAGCGCGAGGTTGGCGCACAGTGGTGCTTGTGTGGAAATAAATGCAAAGAATGAAATTGATAATATGGATTTGCTTCATTTATTTTTTCATAGATATACATATATATCTGTTCTATGTTTTTTCCACAATTTGGGAAACTTATATCAGAATTTTTAGGTTACCTAGCATCTAGCAATACTCCTAATTACGCTATACACCTTGAGTCAGGTATACCTCAAATATTATTAGAAAACCTAAAGCTAATGCAGATTATGTTGTCAAGGTAATAAAACGATCTGACCAAAACTTGCAGAAACGTTTTTAAAAAAATTGTTTTAGATATGGTTATAGTACAATCAAAAATTGGTACGACCTTGCTATAACACACACATTTACTGACAGTGGACAATGTAGAAGATATAAGAAATTTATTGTACGAATGTATCTCCGTCATAGATGATAATTCTGAGCTGAGTGTTGGACGAGGTCCTGCTGCTTCAACATCCAGGACTTTATACAGGCAACTTAATCTCAAACTTGGTAAAAAGAACTATTTTAGAGAAGAGTTCACAGTATCTGGAATGAGTTTAATATTCAAGATAAGAACCGAAATGCTTCATTTAAACTATATGCCACATAGAACAGATTTAAACCCTTTGTGTTCACTTTGCAACCTTGATCAGAATATATTTACATTATGTACCTTTTATAACAAATAGTCAAATAGTAGATATAAATAATTCTCTCCGTATTGAAATATTGTTATAATTTTTCCGGCAGACGGCTTACTAAGCCATGCTTTTAAATCTTTTTAAAAATACTGTATCTTATAATTGAAAAAAAAAATAAAGATCTTATCTATCTATGTATCTATCTAAATAAAATTAAATGTCTATTAGTTATGTAGTGTAAAGGATCGTGTACAGATGGACGCAAATACGTACAGACACACAGATCGACGGACGGCATGACGAAAACCACTTTTTCGGACTTGATTGGCACACAATTTTCATATTTTTTCCAATAAAATTCTGTATTCTTGGCGATTACTGAAAAAATAATTAAATCAAAAATAACTGATGGAATTTTTTCGATGACAAATACGGTTGAAATAGCAGAACAACAAAATGTTTAGTACCACAGAAAGAATCGGGAATTTTCTTCTGGCACGGTGGCATAAAAACATTTAATATGGCAGGTTTTTTTATTTAATAAAAGTTTGTTATTGGTTATTGCCTACTTTACTAGACATTTTAAAGAAACTGTGCTAATAAAGTTCTTTTTTTTGTTCCTCTTTATTATAATTTATTAAATATCCCTGTTTGGGTAGTACAAAGATTTTTGACCAAAAGATCAATTTTTTGCGAATTTCAAAGAAACCCCCAAACCCCTAGACCCCGCCCCCCTGGGTCCGCCCCTAAAAGTTGTAACTTAAATTTACTTGATATCGATTTAAACATTTATTATTTTATTTGTTTAAAGTCCACGGATGATTATTTTAACAATGCATTCAAAGAAAAAAGTTAACTTTACCTACCTGTGTACATTATACATATAATAGAAATTCAAAGGTACAGACATCAAATTTAAAATATAATTTTCGGCATTTTTTCATTTTTCCAACTACCACCTACCTACCTTAGGAAAAAGAATAAGGCCTAAGTATTGTATTTTTGTTTTAATTAATTGAAAAGTTACAAAGTAAAAATATTTTTTAAAAGCCATCCGTAAGTGCACTTGGGGCAAACTTAGCAATATAAAAAAATATCTAGGTACAGCAGAAACAGAAAAAAGCCTTATTAAAAGAATAAAACACTGGCAAGTGAGTCTAAAGCAAAGAAGGACCACCAATATAACAATAATGAAAACCCCTTTCATTACGAGACAATTTTTTTTATTATTACCTCGAAGAGAATGTAGATATGTCTCACTTGAGGACAGCCTTTGCAAAAATTATCATCATTTGAGAGAAAAAATATGCTGCAATGAAGCATTAAATGGATTCGTCCTTCGAGGATTCCAGTTTTTTTTTGTCTTTGTGTTTTTTTTTTACTTATATACATAGGTACATAGGTTTGTCTTGCCAAGAAATTTAATTAAATAATTTGTTAATTATTCTGCAGGTTTCAAGTTCTTTTGACTTTAGAGGAAAAAAGGAAATGTAGTAAATCTTGACACAACTTCATAAATAAAATAAATGAAAGAAACTGTGCCCTGTGGCTATAGTCCAGAGGAGTGAACAATTGAGGTCATCTGCTACCCTTCCCTTTAAATAGTTTTTGTGTTCGTACAAGCTTATATTTTTTTTATTTATGTGTATAAACTTCAATATACTTAATTATTATTTAGATGACAAACATTTGTCCGGCCTTTACTTTTATCATGACATGAAGTGCAAATTACAAGTATCTTTTTCTTGAAGGAAACCCTGTTACAAAAACAAACTCTTTCCAGCAAACAACGTTTATATCATGCCTTATTTTAGTTGCGAAATATTCTGCTTGGTTATAAACATTTGGCAAACAAAGTACTGATTTCTTTAAGCAGTAGCACTGAAACGATTTTTCTAAACAAACAGTTTTGTGAATGTGAAAAATACAATTTAAAAGTAATGGATGTTAATTTGGAAGAAACTAGTTCAATATGCAGTAGCAAAATATTTGGATCTATTTTTTATTTTAAGAAAATATTATTCATTAATACAATGCGCAATTTTTCCCAAAAAAGATCCATTTGACGTCTTCAAAATGTCACTCTATTTGAAAGTGTACAAATGTGCAAATCTGTGAAAAAATTTGCTAAAAACCTCGATCGCGAATAAATGCGTGAAACATCGTGAAAACAACCGAAAAAAAAGCGCGATGTTTCAAAGTTTTTTTTCACCTACTTTCCGCACTTTTTTTCCACTTCATACCGCGAATTTCCAAGCTTTTCTTCAATACTTTCTTCCACAGTACTTTATGCTTTCTTCCACGGTACTGTGTTTTGGCATGTTTGTTGCTTAATCTGCAGGTGGCACTGTTTGACAGTCCAATGTTGTTGGCTTCCTCTTCATTCTTGATCCTGTTTTTGATCATGTTTTCTCCTATGCCGCAGTAGGGCTCAGGGCTAGGGGACTTTCCCATCGGAATGGAAATTTTGGTTCTTGCCCCAGTCAATTCGGAAGTTTTCGATCCATCAGTGTACCACTTGATGGCGTTTGCATTGAGAGTGTAATTCCTAGATTCTCCTACCCACTCTGCCTTGCTACTAAAATTTGTTTGGAAGTTTTTCTCGAAATTGTATTTCTTGATCATGCAATCTCTAGGTATGTCAAGAATTGTGGAGTTGGAAAGTGCGTCCATCTCTCTCAGGTTAATGCATTTACCAGTCCCAATTCCCTCCTTGGCGAACCTCATAATTTATCCTTTAGCTGCACTTTGTATGACCACGTGTAGTGGTGTCATGTGGAGAATGACCTCCATTGCCGCTGTAGGACAAGTTCTCATTGTACCAGTGATGCAAACACAGGCTAGCCTTTGAACTTTGTTTAGTACCTTTTTTGTCGTAACTAGCTCGATTCTTTTGTGCCACGCAACCGCGCCATAGGTGATGATGGGTCTCACCATCATGGTGTACATCCATCTAAGGATGTTTGGTCTACAGCCCCATGATTTGCTCCATATCATTAATGCTTTTGTGGCCTTCCTGACTGTTGTTTCTAAGCGTTTATTCCAGAGGAGTTTGCTGTCTAGTGTAATGCCTAGATATTTTACCTCCTTTCTGGTTTCTGTGACCTTACCTGCTAATCGAATAGATTTTATATGAGGTGGGAGTCTTTTCCTAGTAAATGGTATAATTGTTGTTTTTGATGGGTTGATTTTTAGCCTCACTGATATACACCATTTAAAAGTGACTGTCAGTCCCCTTTGGATTATATCGCAAAGAGTTTCTTCAAACTTCCCGCAGGCGGTTATGACTATGTCATCAGCAAAGCCGATACATCGAATGCCGAGAGATGTAAGATGTTCTAATAGTTCATCAACTACAAGACTCCACCGTAAGGGTGATAGTACCCCTCCCTGTGGACAACCTCTTTTTGTGATGATTTTCTGAGTTATTCGCCCTGTAATTGCCTCTGCTGTGTGCGTACCAAGCATTTCACCAATCCATCGGGTAATGGTGGTGGGAACACACTTCCTCACAAGGGCCCTAGTAACCGATTCATGGGAGGTGTTGCCGAAGGCTCCCTCTATATCTAAGAAAGCACAAAGTGCGGTTTCTTTTGCATCTAAGGATTTTTGTAAGGTATTTGTGAGTTCGAGAAGGGCGGTCTCAGTTGATCTACCTGCTCTGTATGCATGCTGGCGATTGTTCAGAGGTTTCAGAGTTGTCAACAATTTTTTCCAAAGTCTTCAGTAGAAAGGATGTTAAACTAATTGGCCTAAATGACTTTGGATGCGTTGTATCTTTTTTTCCCATTTTGGGAATAAAAATTACTTTAGCTCTTCTCCAAAGACTTTGTATGTACCCAAGTGCAATGCTACTGCAAAGTATATGCTTATCAGATGTGGCATTAAAACCACCTTACCGTTTTGTAGCAAGGCGGGAAAAATACCGTCTACTCCTGGTGATTTAATAGGTCGAAAGGTGTTTATAGCCCAGTCAAGCCTCATCCCTGAGCAGATATCAGAAGCTAACTTCCAGTCTTCTCGTCTAGGTTTAAAAGGTGTTCTCCCAATTGGGTTTCCTACCGAGGGAGAGCTACCTGGGAAGTGAGTGCTAAGCAGCAGAGTTAACTTTTGCTCTTCATTTTCAGTGAAACTGCCATCAGGTTTTCTGAGAGCTAACGATTTTATGGTCTTATCTTGGGCTAATGCTTTGTGCAGTCTAGCTGCAGCAGGGGTGGAGGAGATTCCCTCATAGAAAGACCTAAAACTGTTTCTTTTGGCCCTTCTAATTTCCTTACTGTAATTAGTCAACTCTGTAGAGTAGTTGTTCCACTCCCCAGTCCTTTTTGCCTCATTAAAGAGTTTTCTAACCCTGGACCTTTGTTTTGACAAATTTTTGTTCCACCATGGAACATCTTTCTGTATTTTCATGGGCTTAATGGGACAACTGAGTTCGAACGCCTCATTTATAGCCCCACTCAACTCGTTAACTATGTGTTCCAGTTCGTAATGTGCTCACTGGGCCAATTCTTTCAAGATTACTTTTAAGAACTGTCCTATAAAGGTTCCAGTTTGTTTTCCTGGAATTTCTCCCAGAGGTATTCTCTGTTACGAGGTCTTCTAGGTTAAACGTTATTATTCTATGATCAGAAATTGAGGGTTCATTGGAAACTTTCCAGTCCCCTATTAAGTCGCTTAAGTTCGGGGTTCCGAATGTTAAGTCTAGCACTTCTTTTCTAGCTCTAGTTATAAAAGTTGGGGTATTCCCTACATTGAATATATCTAGATTTTTTTCGATAATAAAGTTTAAAAGGTACTCACCCCTCTGATTTATATCGGAACTACCCCAAGTTGTATGGTGGGCGTTTGCGTCGCATCCTACCATCAGCGGTAGTCTTTTTGAGTTGCAGTAGTCCACTAGCTTCTCCACTTCAGTCGGTGGTATGTTGGCATCTTCACCATCGAAGTAGGCTGCAGCTACTACTATCGTGTAGGGATTGTCCTCGATGTAAATTTGAAGTTGTAATGGAACAAGATCCTGCGTCATAAATCCTGAAAGACATATAAAGTTTATATTATTTCTGATTATTATGCATGCCCTGGGTGAGTTTTGTCTCGTATCCCAGTTTAAATTGGAGTCCTTACATGTTAGGCCCCTTACTTGGCCCCCGTTAATCCAGGGTTCTTGGATCAGTACTAACCCTAAGTTGTCAACTGTGAATTTTCTTGCTATGACAGCCGAAGCTGCCTTAGGATGGTGGACATTCACTTGGGCTAGCCTGGTACTGATCCCGCGTCCAGTGATTTTGTTTAGGATATAGGGGGATGATCCCCATCATCCGCTTCTGTCGGAAGCGTTTCTTCCAAGTCCTCATAGCTAAGAGAGAGGTCCATGCCCTCTACTTCTCTGTCCTTTGAACTCGTATTTGTACTACCCAGGGCATCTTCCTGGGCTACAACCAAGCTGCCGGGAGTAATGTGGAGTTTTGTGTTGGTAAATTTATCGGGTTCGGTGGAGTAGGAGGAACTAGGTTGGTGAGAGGAGTTGGAATAGTGAAGGTAGATGAGGTATAGGCAATTGGGATAATAGGAGTTGAAATAGGATGGTTAATGGGGTTTTTGGGTTTGTTAGGTGAGGTGTCTGTGTTTGGGATTATTTTGGGATCACGATATTTCGCAATACTATCCGTTTTCTATATGACTTTCTTCGTTTTTTTCACGGTAATCAGGTATTCCAAGATTCTTTCTCCGGTATTAAACATTTTTTCCCTTGCTACTATTTCACCCACTATTGTAGAAATTCTATCTTTTATTAGGTATGTTTATATAATATTTTATTTACGTTAACCCAACGAAAAGAATACAGATCTTTATTGAAAATTTGCATACAGCAGCACCACCTTTAGCAAATTTAACGAGTTTACTTTCATCAATTTCATAAATTTGTTTGATTATCTGAATGGCAGTTTTCGAGTCCATTTAGTACAAGCATACAAACAATTGAATTTTATATATACAATAATAGTAATTAATTTTTATTTTGTACTTACATTATTTTAGTGTCTGAACCACAACCAAAATAGCTACTGAAACGACAGTTTTTCATTGTGATATTTTCATTAATTGGCTTATTAATTTGAGGATTTTAAAACTTTGTATTCAAGTGCATTTGAATATCAAATATTTTAAGTTTTTTTCCATCTGGTGCATAAAAGTTTGAAGTTTTTCTGACGCGTGGGCAAACAGTTGTCCATGTGAGAATAACACTGAATACTGCAGAAAAATATGTGAAAAGTTGAGGAAAAACTTCACTACTTCACTATTTTACACTTTTTCTCGCGATACTTAGTGCTTTTTTCATAACTTCCCATTCTATTTTCGGCAATATTTCAAGATATTTCAACAGTATTCCGCACAGTGTGGTCGTTTCACAGAAACTCCAATTGTCGCTTGTGGAACAAGGGTAATGCAGAACTTTATTGAAAATTTGCTTAGAAGTAGAACTGTCAACATCACCACCAATTCCAATTTTTTTAACGATGGAATATTTTCGGATTTTTCCTACATCAATTTCATAAATTTGTTTTATTATCTGACTGAAAGTTTTCAAGACCAATGAGTACAAACATATAAACAATTGAATTTTATATACCTATACAGAAGATATGTTAGATATGTACATATAATAAGATTACATAATTATTACTTTATAACTTACTAGCCTATACATAAACTAGAGGTTTATTTAATTTTAATTATATGGCTTCGGACATAACTTTCCTACAGGAAAACTTCTAATCCATGGTATATAAGATGTTATTCTTGTATTTACACCTGGACCTCTTCCGCATTCGAAACCATAACTGATGGATCCCAATAAAAACTGTCTAGCACTACCCTTATGAATAACTGGGCCCCCCGAATCAAATTGGCAGGCATCTCTATTCTGGAAAAATGTACAAACTTGCTTCGATTGCAAATTCGGGTACACACTTTGACAAACTGAGTTTGGTTGAATATTCACACTAGCTTTCTGAAGGGTATTAGATCTTGGACCAGCGAATGATGTAGTACCCCATCCGACAACATCAACACCTGTGTAATCAAAGCTATTAGTCCTGAAATTAAATGAACAACATTTATTCCACTATTTCAGAAAGGTTTAGGTGATATTTTAGATTTTTAACTTACAGTTGATCTAGAGGCAAGCATATTGGTCCAACTCCCGGGGACCATTCAATGTTTCCACGAGTAACTAATAATGTTATATCATTTATATTATTCGATGCATTATAATTTGGATGTTCAATGAAAGAAGCAATTTCGTATGTTGCAGCGTATTTGGATTCTGTACCTTAAAAATAAAACTTAATAAGTGCTTAGGTAGGTACAGTGACGAGCAAAAGTTCCCGTTTTGGAATACAGTTCTAGACTCAATATTTTGCTGTCGAGGATATGTTTTTTATCACTTGTAAGCAATGCCTTGACATACTACCTATCAAATTGCGAAGAAAAAGTTTAAGAATTCGATCCTATCTCAGATAAATTCAAGCGCAAAGCCCATTAGCGTTATATTTGTGATTTTCATATTGCCCTTACCATTTTCCAATTCTCAATCAAATTGAGGTCAGGGGATTGTGCAGTCTGAAATTTCAAATGCATATAAATTATAATTGTGAAGTTCGCAAAAGCCTTGGGTGTGTTTTTCAAAGATATCTTTCTGAACTTGAATAAAATTCAAGAGAAAAGGGAAAAAGGAACGCTATCTTGACATAGAGTTGATAACTTTTTCAAAAACGCGAAAACGTTTGACCACTTTTGCTCGTGACTGTATATATGTATGTAGTGTTTTTAAATATTTTAATAGAATATAATTGAAAACTATAAATCAAATTGGTCACCAATATTAATAAAAACTTTCAAGGAAATCAAAATTTGAAAATCAAAAATTAAAAAGGAAAAGTAGGAACATAGGTACTTGTCCCGCGATAAAAAAAACTGAACTTACTAGTACATACTTGAAGTCAGATTAAGATATTTTGCTCAGTATTTACAAAAAAAATGTGTTTGGCCCAATTAGGGCATACTCACTTGAAGATAAGTCGTGATCACCAACAACTATAACGCTTTCAGCTGGATTTGGATAGAGTCGGACACAATGAGTTACAGTTAAAACTACCCGATGACTTACTGTAAAGAAAAATAGTTATTTGGTTTATGTTTAAATTTTCAAACGAAGTCCCACTTATTGATCCACCACAGTAGATTGATCTTGTTGGTTTGTTGTAAAGCGCCACCATTGATGGAAATTCGCCAATAGCTGTCTGAACACCGCCAACTATTCTTGTATTTTGTGACCATCCACAATCACAGGCCTGAGGTCGGGTAAATAATTTGCATCTAAAAGAACCCCCAATTCCAGAATTAGAAACATCACCAGACACGTAGGCTATAACAAGTCTGGTAAACAAGGTAGTTTCTGTTATGTTTCCTATTCCACAGAACTGTTCTGCTCCAATTAGATTTTGATCACCATCGCGAGAAAAATAAAAGTATTCAGTACTACAAGCGTTAGGATTCTGGAAGAAAAATGTCGAAATCTTATTAAGTACATATTTATTATAATTTAATAGCATACAACAACAAAGGCAAAGTTGATCAGAAATTGTATAGTATTCAAAAATCTTTCAAAATACTAGCTAAAAGTTTCAAAAGTAGGTATGGATGTTTCAATATCAAGATCACTATAATTCAAATGTTTTTGATTGCACACATTCTTTAGGCAGTTTGTCTTAAAACAAACATGGAACTATCAGATAATCTATGGTTGTTGTTCTTGACTAAAGTTGTTAGTTCAATTATATAAAATAACGTTAAAATGAAATAACTATAAATCAATATATGCAAATAATCAATTGTGAGATTTAAGAAAGGAGATGCTAATGTAGTGTCAAACTATAGAGGACTGTCTTTCCTGGACACGCTTTATAAGTTATTTACTACCACTCTCTTAAATAGATTGACGTCTTGGCTGGAAAACAATAACATCATAAACGAGTTTCAAGCTGCTTATAGGAGTAACTACTCGACTGTGGACCAAGTTTACAATCTTTCACGCATTATACAGCTTCAACTTAGTCAAAAGAAGAAGCTATATGCATTCTTCATCGATCTTAAGGCTGCTTTTGATAACGTCGATAGAAATGCATTATTCTACAAATTATCGACTCTTGGAATCTCTTTGAAAATTAACGCTATTTTAAAATCTCTTTATCAGGATACTGCTGCTGCTATTTGGGATGGAACGGGTTTGTCAGATGTCTTCTCCACCAACAAAGGTGTTCGACAGGGTTGTGTATTAAGCTCTCTTCTCTTCGTTCTCTTTTTGAATGATTTACATGCTGAACTACCTATTGGTCTATTGTTAAATGGTCTTCAAATCAACGCCCTTTTGTATGCTGATGATATTGTCCTCTTATCGGATAAGCCTTCTAATCTACAACAACTTATAGATAGTTTCATTACATAAGTGGAACCTTGAAGTCAATCTTGGTAAATCGGAAATTGTAATCTTTAGAAATGGTGGACGGAGAGCTGCTTGCGAAAAATGGTTCTTCAATGGTGCCTATATAAATGTGTCAAACCAGTACAAACATCTAGGCGTATTTTTCAACTAAAATATGTCTTGGAATGAGCATTTGAATAACAGATTGGGATCATCGAAAAACTCCATTAATGCAACTTGGTTCAGGCTACTGAGGGATAGTTCTGTCCAACACTCTACTAAATTTAAAGTGTATGATGCTGCTTCTAGAGCTATAATGTTGTACTGTGCACAACCAAATTGAAAAACTGCAACGTTTCTTTATAAAGAGATGTTTCCTGTTACCTGATAATACGCCGAACTATGCTCTGCATATAGAAACTGGTTTACCTAAATCTTTTCTTACGACTCTAAAGCTGCACTTTGCTTACATAAGAAGAACCTTATCTCTTCCTAATGATAGATTACCCAGAATCTTATCTGAAGCCATCATTACTAAACAAATCTTCTGGGCTAAGGAATGGTTGGCCATTTTTCGTAGAACGTTGATGGATTTTTCTTTCGACATAAGTTTGCTTGAATGGCATGGACTGCACAGTATTCTTCTATCAAAGCTGAGAGAAAAACACTGGATTGAATTTACTACCAGCGCCGCACTCTCAATTCCATGACGAATACTGCAACTTGATGTACTCTGAAGTACCAAACTATTTTGATGACTTGAACCCCCGGGATAAGATTTCAATCATCTTCAAAGCTCGTTGCGGCCTCCTTAATCTTAATGGAAGAGCGTTCCAAAGAGATACTGATGGTATATGTACACTTTGTAACATGGATGCGTCGGAAAATACTTTTCACTTCGTCGGAAACTGTCCTATCTTCAATGGGTACAGAAGGAGATTTCTTGGCAGTGACGTGCTCTCTCGATCTCAGTTTCTCAATGCTCTAAATGGCAACTGCTATTCAAATCTATACAATTTTTTAAAATCTGCAATCAAATATCGTAACCTAATTTTAAATGAATTTTCATGAATAATATAAATCTACTCACTAAGCTTAATTTTAAAGTTTACTTTTTACCTGACAGGCAACTTAATGTTACTGTCTAAATTAATTTTATACCAGCATACACTGTTTTTATAAAACCTTTTGTGAAATAAAATTATATATCTATCTATCTATAAAGTGTGAGAAGCACTTTTTAAATAATTCTTTGAATATATGATAGGCAATAATTTACATAAGTTTCAAATTTATAATGAGAAAAAATGGGGTTTGGTTTTAAATCAAGAAAGTTTTTAGCATGTTTAAATGTGTAAACAAATTATTTTTCACTGTTTTCGAGTTTATGATATCAATTACCGCGTTACATTATTCGTTTTATAAGTTTTCTGGTAAGAAATAAGAGAATAGAGTGTTTCGTTCAAGTATTAAAAATTCAGTAACATATATCATAACGAACGGTTTCCAGTTGTATACGTTCTTATTTTTGTGTGCATAATTCTGTATTTCGTAAAGGGAATGTGTCATAGTTGTTTCAATCATAGATACAAAAAATGCATTTCATTTCTCCAAATAACTCGTTGATAGTTCTTAGTATAAAAAAAATACTATAACACTCTTCCTCAGACTTACGCCCATACCACAAAATGTTAATTTTTAATACCTTTCATGAACCATTCATGCTCCGTTTGTTGAACATTAAATTTTTGATGTAATATGCCAAAAACATTTATTTTTCAACAGAAATGATATATCATATTCAAAAAGAAATGACATATCAGAAGGAATTAAAGAAGGTCTAAACGAAAATTTTTTTGTTATTTTAGAAACCGTTCGAAATTGTGCTGTTACATATCACCTCGCGCTAAAATATAAGCTCAAAAAAGAGTTTTCCTTTGATTTTCATCAAAAACGTTACATGATAGAATATTACTCACTTCGTACTCCAGTTCAGCACAGCACGCTTAAGTCTTTTTGAAAGGTATACATATTTTGGTTTCTGTAACAAACCAGTGTTATCAGCGAATAATGAAGGTATTTGAAAACTATCAATTACTTTCTACACAATTACTCCAGTAATTTTAGGGAATCAAATTGCATTTAACGAGACACAAAATTTTTTTCATGAAATGTTTTCGGGTGTCCCTTGAGAAAACAAAATTTGTTGTGCCAATAGAGGAGCGGAGCACCCGCCATCATTAAAAAGAGATTGGTTGCACTTCATTTGAACATAAAGTAACAAATAACAGACTTATTACATATAAAATTATCTAAAAACATATGCATTAACAAACTCTGTGGGTGGATTAAGTTCTAAGTTATAGAGGGTTAAAGTTCACTTATGCTTTTTGTGATGAGTGTCAAATGACATTTTTGCAGATATATTTACTACTAATTTGTAATTTTTTTTTTAGAAAATACTTTTAAAACGAGTTATAGTGCTTTTAACTAGCTATAAAATGACAACTTCGACATTATTGTAGTCTACATATTTTGCAAGCAATGCACCGTCAAAGTTCACAATTTAAGAATGAAAAGCGAGAACAGTGAATTTTGCAAAAATATGTAAACCTCAATAGTGTTTGAAAAATATGTATATAAAATTAATTCACAATAATTCAACCTTAAAAAATTGTCCAAGAAATTCACAAGTTAGTTTGATACAAGAAAAAATGTCTTTCTACCCCGACGACATGCAGCATATATGAACTTTGACCTAACTATAACTTAGAACTTTATTAATTCATGGATTTTTGTTTGATAAAATTTTACTGTTAATAAGTTTGTTCTGGTTATTTTAAAATGAAAGGCAATGAAGTTATTATAAGAACGCAACTATCCTCTTTTTCAGGTAGTCAGCTGCTACCGCCCCTCTACCATCTCAACAAATTATGTTTTATGATAAGGACCTTGTTTACCCGAACAGATTCCATGAAAAACAAAATTGTCCCGCGAAAAATGCAATTTCATGTTTATATTTCGACTAAATCGACTGAGCTAAATTGACCAGATATATGTAACTGTAAAAAACAAAAAAAAAACACATTTTTTTTTGTTATGTTTGTTACCTCAGAACTTTACCCGTATAAACTTAGCATGACAACTTTTGAAAAGGTAATTTTTTTTTGGCTCAGTAATTGCCGTATAATTGCCGCATTTATGCCGTGAAGTCAAAAAAATTGCCGCGTTCTTAGTTTGGTCAGAATTTGATCGGAAGTGTTTGTCATGCTAACTTTATATAAAGTTAGCATGACACTTTTTAATTTTTGGTCAAATCAAATTTTTTTTTTGCTTATTAATTGCCGAATAATTGCCGTATTTATGCCGTGAAATCAAAAAAAAAATTGGGCTCTTTGTTTTTTCAGAAAAAAATAAAAACTTTTTTTTAAACCCAAATTCCATATAAAGTTAGCATGACACACCCTGTATTTCGTTAATCACTGGTCAATATCAAATTTTTTTTGGCTCATTAATTGCCGCATTCGGTTTATATGTAAACTGCAAAACCAAAAAAATTGCCGCGCTTTTGGTTAAAAAGAAAAAAAAAAAACATTTTGTGACGTCATTCCATATAAAGTTAGCATGACATATCCAGTATTTCGAAAATCACCTGTCAAAACTAAAATTTTTTTTGCTCATTAATTGCCGCATTGGGTTTATATGTGAAATGCAAACTCAAAAAAATTGCCGCGCTCTTGGTTTTTTCAGAAAAAAATAAAAACTTTTTTTTAAACCCAAATTCCATATAAAGTTAGCATGACACACCCTGTATTTCGTTAATCACTGGTCAATATCAAATTTTTTTTGGCTCATTAATTGCCGCATTCGGTTTATATGTAAACTGCAAAACCAAAAAAAAAACCAAAGTTTTTATTTTTTTCTGAAAAAACCAAGAGCGCGGCAATTTTTTTGAGTTTGCATTTCACATATAAACCCAATGCGGCAATTAATGAGCAAAAAAAATTTTAGTTTTGACAGGTGATTTTCGAAATACTGGATATGTCATGCTAACTTTATATGGAATGACGTCACAAAATGTTTTTTTTTTTTTCTTTTTAACCAAAAGCGCGGCAATTTTTTTGGTTTTGCAGTTTACATATAAACCGAATGCGGCAATTAATGAGCCAAAAAAAATTTGATATTGACCAGTGATTAACGAAATACAGGGTGTGTCATGCTAACTTTATATGCAATTTTTTTGAGTTTGCATTTCACATATAAACCCAATGCGGCAATTAATGAGCAAAAAAAATTTTAGTTTTGACAGGTGATTTTCGAAATACTGGATATGTCATGCTAACTTTATATGGAATGACGTCACAAAATGTTTTTTTTTTTTTCTTTTTAACCAAAAGCGCGGCAATTTTTTTGGTTTTGCAGTTTACATATAAACCGAATGCGGCAATTAGTGAGCCAAAAAAAATTTGATATTGACCAGTGATTAACGAAATACAGGGTGTGTCATGCTAACTTTATATGGAATTTGGGTTTAAAAAAAAGTTTTTATTTTTTTCTGAAAAAACAAAGAGCCCAATTTTTTTTTTGATTTCACGGCATAAATACGGCAATTATTCGGCAATTAATGAGCAAAAAAAATTTGATTTGACCAAAAATTAAAAAGTGTCATGCTAACTTTATATAAAGTTAGCATGACAAACACTTCCGATCAAATTCTGACCAAACTAAGAACGCGGCAATTTTTTTGACTTCACGGCATAAATGCGGCAATTATACGGCAATTACTGAGCCAAAAAAAAATTACCTTTTCAAAAGTTGTCATGCTAAGTTTATACGGGTCAGAACTTTTGATTGGCTGGATCGATTTTGATGATTCTTTTTGTATTTGATTTGATTCTTTTTTTAATTTCTTCCGACCTGGCATCAATGAGAAAATATTAAAAGTCTTAAATTTGATGTCGGTTGTCTTTTTTCAGGTACCTATTATTGATTGAAATGTATCACTCCCTAGATCTCGAATATGCCAAAAGTAATACATGTTTTGAGGTTATGCTTCCCTCGACCACCCTGCTTCGGCTCACTATATGATTTGGGGTAGGTGCGAGGTTGGAAATATGCAATTTTTTTCTGATTGAAATTTCTATATTAGGTCACTCCACCCTAAATTGATTATTGATTATACCGTGTGATTTTTTTTCACTTCTCGAATTTTTAACTATTACTTTATAAAATGCAACAAATCGAAAGATTTGGTTTTGAAAATACACATGTACTTGTATGTACATATCTAATATAATTTTAATTAATTTTTAAAACTACTCAACATGTTCACACCAATTATTCACTTTTACTTTATGTTATGTACTAAACAAATTATAATTTTTTTTCAGAGACACAAAACACTATCATTTTGTTATTGTAAATTACAGAACTGTGTTTACTGTCATTGAATACACTCTCAATTAAGAAAAATACATGTTTAGAAAAAAAAATTTAAGTCGTTAGACACGTTTTATATATAAAACTCAAATAATTGGTATTGGTATATAATGAATTTAGATAATTCACAATTTCAAAAAAAAAAAAAAAAAAAACACTGACCCGTTTTCGAAAAAAAATGATTTAAAAAAATATATTGAAAATTTCTTAAAAATAAAAATTAATTTTTGTTAGATTTAATATGAGATAATATAAAAATTGATAAGAACCTTTTGAGTAAAAATGTTTATCGAAATCCATTTAGTAGTTTACAAGAAAATCAGAAAACGGAAAAACGGTCCTATGGGAGGAACCTTTATTACCCAATAAAAAATATTGCTTGTTGCTTGTAGTACACATGAAGATTTTAATCTAAATCGTTGGAGCCGTATTTAAATACCTATTCAAAAAACAAAATTCAATTCCATCTCCAAGGACTCACTCAAAACTTTTAATTAGCTAGAAACTTTATTCAGTCGTTTAGGCTCTAGATAGGCTGAGATAGGGACACGACGGACAAAAATTGCCGGATCCACTTTTTCGCATTCTCTATCATCGTAATGTCATTTATTGCTATCTTGAGTTAAAATAATAATGCAAACAATTCGACAGCTTTTTTTTGTTATGTTTTTAAGCTCAGAACTTTTGACAGGGTATATTGATTTTTATGATTTTTTTGTATTTGAAAGCTGGTGGTCTCCATTTTCAATTTGGTGCATTTCGGATAATCGCAGTAAAAAATATCTTAAGTCTTAAATATGAAGTCGGTTGGTTTTATTTTGAAAAGTATCATTTAACTTAATCTCACCTTATCTATTTTCAATAAGCATTCAGCATAAATTTCATAGTCAAGTGGAGCCACAAAAGAGTACTTGCATGAAGTTCCTGAAGGATATTTTTGAGGGTAGAAAGGAGATTCTACGTAAGCTATAGTGTCTGGCTGAAGTGAATATTTGTGATCACATCCTTCAAAAAGTCCAACACAAAACGCCAAATTTTTGAGCAGCAAAAACATTCCTTTAAAAAAAAAATTAACTGACGACAAATTATTAAAACTATCTGAAGCAAACCTAGGCACAAAATCATTTTCGAACGGCTTACAAATCACAAATGATAGGGAAAACTTCTTGATAATTTAAACAAAACACTTTATTTGTACAGTAAGTAGGTATGTACCTATCTTTTATCACCTTAAACAAGTACATAATTTTTTTTGGCACAAATTTACTTTGAATTGTTTTTCTTTAATTAAATTAAATAAATAGAATGGAAGCGTAACCTAGTTACAATTTTTAATGATTTATTATCCATTTAATTATTCAAGGACAAAATTCAACAGTTAAAATAGCACATTATGACGAAAACTGCGATTTTTTTAATTTTTTAAACAAAAAACTAAATCATTTTTCAAGCTATTGAAATGTTTGTCTAATGTACCTAATTGAAAAACATAATGAGAAGTACAAACAAATAAATAACTGACTATTTGTATTTTTATCAAATAAAATTAATTTGCATTATTTATTACAATGCAAATACAAACATTTATAGTGAATGTATTTAACTAAAAGCACAAGCACTTGTTTTCATTTATTTTATCTAGGTCTCAAGGTTACGGTCGTCATTCTTAATATGATGGTACCACAGCTTTGGTGTAGGTTGTTATTGATGGAAAGAAATAAAACTCACTGATAACAAAATATTCAGTTGCAATTTTCTTTTTTAGTGTATAATAACGTTAAATATCATGTGTTTCAGGTACAAAATACTGAAAGAATAAGAGAATAATTTGTCTGGCAGCATTATTGAGGCAAACCCGTATCCAGGTGATCAGATAATGCGGTTTATTATCCCAAGAAAACGACCGTTGATTTTGTAAACAAAAAAAAAACAATATTAACAAGAATGATTTTTGAAGTCCTCTTATTTGAGTATAGTGCACCGATAGTCAACTGCAATGAGCTACTGGACCACAGAAAGTGCGATTCAGTGTTTCGAATTCCTTTGTCGCATTGATTTCGGTGTTCCAGCTAATTCTGAATGCATATGCTGAGTTGCAAGTGCTTACAAGAGTTAAAGAGTTTATTTAATTTAAGCTTTTTATTTATGTGAGAATTAGAATGTTTATAGACCTTTCAATCTTTTTTAGCCCGCGGCAGCGTACTTACAAGTTTAGTATTTTGTCACGACGACGACACTCTTCCGTAGCAATTTGAAAAAAAAAACAGTGGAATGAAATAATGGATTTCATCTTCAATTATAATAATTAATTATTATCTATCGAACTCACGGACAGGGACACGCTCAAGAATTTATAAAAAATATTCATGTCAATTAAAAAGCTTCTTAAATGAATTTAACCTCAAAACGAAGTATGCAATTTGATTTCTTCCATAATGATACATTTTTAGAAAAAAAAAAAATAAAAATCGTCAGAGCCGTTTTTTTTTTAAATATTTTTTTCTGTTTTACTAGGACTTTTATAAAAAAAAATTGGAACGCCATTTTTAAGATACTATTTATCAACATCTAAAAACTAAATTTTGAAAAAAAATATTGAGTAGTTTTCGAAAAAAACGATTTTTCCAAAAAAAAGTTCAAATTATTTTTAAAAATCCAAAAAAAATGATTTTTAATTTTTTTTATTAAACATTATTACGGCAACTAAAAAGCTTTCATGTACAAAAAATGGTAGAAATTGATTGAGTCATGAAGGAGAAAATTAGAATTGAAAAAAAAAACGGTTCTATGACAGGTACCGTTAATTTTTGAAAAAATGGTTTCCATTTAAAGATCTTATCCAAAAAAATAATTATGATTTTTTTAATCAAAATCGTAGGCACGGTTTTTGAGAAAGATAAGTTTTTCTAAATCCGGTATATGACAGGTACCATTATTTTTGGTCCAAAAAAAATAATTCAAAAAACGTCTAGGGATAGTCTTCAAAAAACGCCACATACCAACTTTGAAGTAAATCGTACCTACATACATATATCGCAAGTAAAAAACATGAATAATAAAGGTGGATTAATTGACTTCAACTAGATACCAATTTGGGATTATTAAATGTAAAAATGATTTATTTTGTCTTTTTTTAAGTCTTTTCACTTGGGTAGACATTGTCTAAAATGTCTAAGTGACGCACCGTCACTGTCGAAATCGTAGGAGCAGTTTTTGAGAGAAATACATTTTTCGAAAATCAACAGTTCATAACAAGAAACCGAAAAAAATAATTAGCATACGTAATGCTATAACACTTTTTGACAATCGACCGGTGTCAGGATTCCTGCTTATTTTGTCCTTTTTGTAATGATCATAAAATTATTATTGTATCAAATTACGAATATCTATCACAAGTTTGGTTACACTATGATTTCTTGGCTAAGAAAAATGATACGTTCTTAACATATTCACTAATTAAGTTCCATTTTATGAACATAAAATTTGATTGTTATTATTAAGGGCGATTTTATTCACTCAAAGTTGAACACAACTTGATGGTCTTTATTTTCAACTTTAGAAAATCTTTTTATTCATTCGGAGTTTAGTTGCTCAACTATAGATATTTCAAAATTCGTCAACTTTTGATATTCGCAACTCCCCAAAAAATTAGAATTGGGATTTTCGTTTAAAGTATGATATATTTCTCCGTTTTTGTATATTTTTTTTTTGTCTTATACGTCAAAAACTAAATTAAAAACAAGAAACAATCAAAAACAATAAGAAAAAAAATACAACTATGAACTAATTCATTAAATATTGTGCCAATGTTGTGGTTGGGATTTCGCAGAAAAGAAAGAAACTTAATCGTTTCGTTTGAAATCAGGCTCAATTGGTACAATTCGATCAAATTTGGAAAATTAATTAAAATTTAAAAGGAACATAATGGAAAGCCTAAAAAACCTACCCGCAGATGGTATATTAGGCCAAAACAATAAAGTTTTTAGATGAAAACAGAATTGTAGTTTTAGAATGTCCATTGAAATACACTTTTAAACCAAACCAAAAATGTACCAAATGGTAAAAAGCATCTCCAAACACTGACAACCAGTCATTTTATTATTTTAGATTTTTATTTATTTTATTATTTATTTAATTTAAGCTTTTTATTTATGTGAGAATTAGAATGTTTATAGACCTAATGACTTTCAATCTTTTTTAGCCCGCGGCAGCGTACTTACAAGTTTAGTATTTTGTCACGACGACGACACTCTTCCGTAGCAATTTGAAAAAAAAAACAGTGGAATGAAATAATGGATTTCATCTTCAATAATAATAATTAATTATTATCTATCGAACTCACGGACAGGGACACGCTCAAGAATTTATAAAAAATATTCATGTCAATTAAAAAGCTTCTTAAATGAATTTAACCTCAAAACGAAGTATGCAATTTGATTTCTTCCATAATGATACATTTTTAGAAAAAAAAAATAAAAATCGTCAGAGCCGTTTTTTTTAAAATATTTTTTCTGTTTTACTAGGACTTTTATAAAAAAAAATTGGAACGCCATTTTTAAGATACTATTTATCAACATCTAAAAACTAAATTTTGAAAAAAAATATTGAGTAGTTTTCGAAAAAAACGATTTTTCCAAAAAAAAGTTCAAATTATTTTTAAAAATCCAAAAAAAATGATTTTTAATTTTTTTATTAAACATTATTACGGCAACTAAAAAGCTTTCATGTACAAAAAATGGTAGAAATTGATTGAGTCATGAAGGAGAAAATTAGAATTGAAAAAAAAAAACCGTTCTATGACAGGTACCGTTAATTTTTGAAAAAATGGTTTCCATTTAAAGATCTTATCCAAAAAAATAATTATGATTTTTTTAATCAAAATCGTAGGCACGGTTTTTGAGAAAGATAAGTTTTTCTAAATCCGGTATATGACAGGTACCATTATTTTTGGTCCAAAAGAAATAATTCAAAAAACGTCTAGGGATAGTCTTCAAAAAACGCCACATACCAACTTTGAAGTAAATCGTACCTACATACATATATCGCAAGTAAAAAACATGAATAATAAAGGTGGATTAATTGACTTCAACTAGATACCAATTTGGGATTATTAAATGTAAAAATGATTTATTTTGTCTTTTTTTAAGTCTTTTCGCTTGGGTAGACATTGTCTAAAATGTCTAAGTGACGCACCGTCACTGTCGAAATCGTAGGAGCAGTTTTTGAGAGAAATACATTTTTCGAAAATCAACAGTTCATAACAAGAAACCGAAAAAAATAATTAGCATACGTAATGCTATAACACTTTTTGACAATCGACCGGTGTCAGGATTCCTGCTTATTTTGTCCTTTTTGTAATGATCATAAAATTATTATTGTATCAAATTACGAATATCTATCACAAGTTTGGTTACACTATGATTTCTTGGCTAAGAAAAATGATACGTTCTTAACATATTCACTAATTAAGTTCCATTTTATGGACATAAAATTTGATTGTTATTATTAAGGGCGATTTTATTCACTCAAAGTTGAACACAACTTGATGGTCTTTATTTTCAACTTTAGAAAATCTTTTTATTCAATCGGAGTTTAGTTGCTCAACTATAGATATTTCAAAATTCGTCAACTTTTGATATTCGCAACTCCCCAAAAAATTAGAATTGGGATTTTCGTTTAAAGTATGATATATTTCTCCGTTTTTGTATATTTTTTTTTTGTCTTATACGTCAAAAACTAAATTAAAAACAAGAAACAATCAAAAACAATAAGAAAAAAAATACAACTATGAACTAATTCATTAAATATTGTGCCAATGTTGTGGTTGGGATTTCGCAGAAAAGAAAGAAACTTAATCGTTTCGTTTGAAATCAGGCTCAATTGGTACAATTCGATCAAATTTGGAAAATTAATTAAAATTTAAAAGGAACATAATGGAAAGCCTAAAAAACCTACCCGCAGATGGTATATTAGGCCAAAACAATAAAGTTTTTAGATGAAAACAGAATTGTAGTTTTAGAATGTCCATTGAAATACACTTTTAAACCAAACCAAAAATGTACCAAATGGTAAAAAGCATCTCCAAACACTGACAACCAGTCATTTTATTATTTTAGATTTTTATTTATTTTATTATTTATTTAATTTAAGCTTTTTATTTATGTGAGAATTAGAATGTTTATAGACCTAATGACTTTCAATCTTTTTTAGCCCGCGGCAGCGTACTTACAAGTTTAGTATTTTGTCACGACGACGACACTCTTCCGTAGCAATTTGAAAAAAAAAACAGTGGAATGAAATAATGGATTTCATCTTCAATAATAATAATTAATTATTATCTATCGAACTCACGGACAGGGACACGCTCAAGAATTTATAAAAAATATTCATGTCAATTAAAAAGCTTCTTAAATGAATTTAACCTCAAAACGAAGTATGCAATTTGATTTCTTCCATAATGATACATTTTTAGAAAAAAAAAATAAAAATCGTCAGAGCCGTTTTTTTTTAAATATTTTTTCTGTTTTACTAGGACTTTTATAAAAAAAAATTGGAACGCCATTTTTAAGATACTATTTATCAACATCTAAAAACTAAATTTTGAAAAAAAATATTGAGTAGTTTTCGAAAAAAACGATTTTTCCAAAAAAAAGTTCAAATTATTTTTAAAAATCCAAAAAAAATGATTTTTAATTTTTTTATTAAACATTATTACGGCAACTAAAAAGCTTTCATGTACAAAAAATGGTAGAAATTGATTGAGTCATGAAGGAGAAAATTAGAATTGAAAAAAAAAAACGGTTCTATGACAGGTACCGTTAATTTTTGAAAAAATGGTTTCCATTTAAAGATCTTATCCAAAAAAATAATTATGATTTTTTTAATCAAAATCGTAGGCACGGTTTTTGAGAAAGATAAGTTTTTCTAAATCCGGTATATGACAGGTACCATTATTTTTGGTCCAAAAGAAATAATTCAAAAAACGTCTAGGGATAGTCTTCAAAAAACGCCACATACCAACTTTGAAGTAAATCGTACCTACATACATATATCGCAAGTAAAAAACATGAATAATAAAGGTGGATTAATTGACTTCAACTAGATACCAATTTGGGATTATTAAATGTAAAAATGATTTATTTTGTCTTTTTTTAAGTCTTTTCGCTTGGGTAGACATTGTCTAAAATGTCTAAGTGACGCACCGTCACTGTCGAAATCGTAGGAGCAGTTTTTGAGAGAAATACATTTTTCGAAAATCAACAGTTCATAACAAGAAACCGAAAAAAATAATTAGCATACGTAATGCTATAACACTTTTTGACAATCGACCGGTGTCAGGATTCCTGCTTATTTTGTCCTTTTTGTAATGATCATAAAATTATTATTGTATCAAATTACGAATATCTATCACAAGTTTGGTTACACTATGATTTCTTGGCTAAGAAAAATGATACGTTCTTAACATATTCACTAATTAAGTTCCATTTTATGGACATAAAATTTGATTGTTATTATTAAGGGCGATTTTATTCACTCAAAGTTGAACACAACTTGATGGTCTTTATTTTCAACTTTAGAAAATCTTTTTATTCAATCGGAGTTTAGTTGCTCAACTACAGATATTTCAAAATTCGTCAACTTTTGATATTCGCAACTCCCCAAAAAATTAGAATTGGGATTTTCGTTTAAAGTATGATATATTTCTCCGTTTTTGTATATTTTTTTTTTGTCTTATACGTCAAAAACTAAATTAAAAACAAGAAACAATCAAAAACAATAAGAAAAAAAATACAACTATGAACTAATTCATTAAATATTGTGCCAATGTTGTGGTTGGGATTTCGCAGAAAAGAAAGAAACTTAATCGTTTCGTTTGAAATCAGGCTCAATTGGTACAATTCGATCAAATTTGGAAAATTAATTAAAATTTAAAAGGAACATAATGGAAAGCCTAAAAAACCTACCCGCAGATGGTATATTAGGCCAAAACAATAAAGTTTTTAGATGAAAACAGAATTGTAGTTTTAGAATGTCCATTGAAATACACTTTTAAACCAAACCAAAAATGTACCAAATGGTAAAAAGCATCTCCAAACACTGACAACCAGTCATTTTATTATTTTAGATTTTTATTTATTTTATTAATTATTTAATTTAAGCTTTTTATTTATGTGAGAATTAGAATGTTTATAGACCTAATGACTTTCAATCTTTTTTAGCCCGCGGCAGCGTACTTACAAGTTTAGTATTTTGTCACGACGACGACACTCTTCCGTAGCAATTTGAAAAAAAAAAACAGTGGAATGAAATAATGGATTTCATCTTCAATAATAATAATTAATTATTATCTATCGAACTCACGGACAGGGACACGCTCAAGAATTTATAAAAAATATTCATGTCAATTAAAAAGCTTCTTAAATGAATTTAACCTCAAAACGAAGTATGCAATTTGATTTCTTCCATAATGATACATTTTTAGAAAAAAAAAATAAAAATCGTCAGAGCCGTTTTTTTTAAAATATTTTTTCTGTTTTACTAGGACTTTTATAAAAAAAAATTGGAACGCCATTTTTAAGATACTATTTATCAACATCTAAAAACTAAATTTTGAAAAAAAATATTGAGTAGTTTTCGAAAAAAACGATTTTTCCAAAAAAAAGTTCAAATTATTTTTAAAAATCCAAAAAAAATGATTTTTAATTTTTTTATTAAACATTATTACGGCAACTAAAAAGCTTTCATGTACAAAAAATGGTAGAAATTGATTGAGTCATGAAGGAGAAAATTAGAATTGAAAAAAAAAAACGGTTCTATGACAGGTACCGTTAATTTTTGAAAAAATGGTTTCCATTTAAAGATCTTATCCAAAAAAATAATTATGATTTTTTTAATCAAAATCGTAGGCACGGTTTTTGAGAAAGATAAGTTTTTCTAAATCCGGTATATGACAGGTACCATTATTTTTGGTCCAAAAGAAATAATTCAAAAAACGTCTAGGGATAGTCTTCAAAAAACGCCACATACCAACTTTGAAATCGTACCTACATACATATATCGCAAGTAAAAAACATGAATAATAAAGGTGGATTAATTGACTTCAACTAGATACCAATTTGGGATTATTAAATGTAAAAATGATTTATTTTGTCTTTTTTTAAGTCTTTTCGCTTGGGTAGACATTGTCTAAAATGTCTAAGTGACGCACCGTCACTGTCGAAATCGTAGGAGCAGTTTTTGAGAGAAATACATTTTTCGAAAATCAACAGTTCATAACAAGAAACCGAAAAAAATAATTAGCATACGTAATGCTATAACACTTTTTGACAATCGACCGGTGTCAGGATTCCTGCTTATTTTGTCCTTTTTGTAATGATCATAAAATTATTATTGTATCAAATTACGAATATCTATCACAAGTTTGGTTACACTATGATTTCTTGGCTAAGAAAAATGATACGTTCTTAACATATTCACTAATTAAGTTCCATTTTATGGACATAAAATTTGATTGTTATTATTAAGGGCGATTTTATTCACTCAAAGTTGAACACAACTTGATGGTCTTTATTTTCAACTTTAGAAAATCTTTTTATTCAATCGGAGTTTAGTTGCTCAACTATAGATATTTCAAAATTCGTCAACTTTTGATATTCGCAACTCCCCAAAAAATTAGAATTGGGATTTTCGTTTAAAGTATGATATATTTCTCCGTTTTTGTATATTTTTTTTTTGTCTTATACGTCAAAAACTAAATTAAAAACAAGAAACAATCAAAAACAATAAGAAAAAAAATACAACTATGAACTAATTCATTAAATATTGTGCCAATGTTGTGGTTGGGATTTCGCAGAAAAGAAAGAAACTTAATCGTTTCGTTTGAAATCAGGCTCAATTGGTACAATTCGATCAAATTTGGAAAATTAATTAAAATTTAAAAGGAACATAATGGAAAGCCTAAAAAACCTACCCGCAGATGGTATATTAGGCCAAAACAATAAAGTTTTTAGATGAAAACAGAATTGTAGTTTTAGAATGTCCATTGAAATACACTTTTAAACCAAACCAAAAATGTACCAAATGGTAAAAAGCATCTCCAAACACTGACAACCAGTCATTTTATTATTTTAGATTTTTATTTATTTTATTATTTATTTAATTTAAGCTTTTTATTTATGTGAGAATTAGAATGTTTATAGACCTAATGACTTTCAATCTTTTTTAGCCCGCGGCAGCGTACTTACAAGTTTAGTATTTTGTCACGACGACGACACTCTTCCGTAGCAATTTGAAAAAAAAAACAGTGGAATGAAATAATGGATTTCATCTTCAATAATAATAATTAATTATTATCTATCGAACTCACGGACAGGGACACGCTCAAGAATTTATAAAAAATATTCATGTCAATTAAAAAGCTTCTTAAATGAATTTAACCTCAAAACGAAGTATGCAATTTGATTTCTTCCATAATGATACATTTTTAGAAAAAAAAAAATAAAAATCGTCAGAGCCGTTTTTTTTAAAATATTTTTTCTGTTTTACTAGGACTTTTATAAAAAAAAATTGGAACGCCATTTTTAAGATACTATTTATCAACATCTAAAAACTAAATTTTGAAAAAAAATATTGAGTAGTTTTCGAAAAAAACGATTTTTCCAAAAAAAAGTTCAAATTATTTTTAAAAATCCAAAAAAAATGATTTTTAATTTTTTTATTAAACATTATTACGGCAACTAAAAAGCTTTCATGTACAAAAAATGGTAGAAATTGATTGAGTCATGAAGGAGAAAATTAGAATTGAAAAAAAAACGGTTCTATGACAGGTACCGTTAATTTTTGAAAAAATGGTTTCCATTTAAAGATCTTATCCAAAAAAATAATTATGATTTTTTTAATCAAAATCGTAGGCACGGTTTTTGAGAAAGATAAGTTTTTCTAAATCCGGTATATGACAGGTACCATTATTTTTGGTCCAAAAAAAATAATTCAAAAAACGTCTAGGGATAGTCTTCAAAAAACGCCACATACCAACTTTGAAGTAAA
Organism: Meliscaeva auricollis; assembly: GCA_948107695.1. Classification (NCBI taxonomy): domain Eukaryota; kingdom Metazoa; phylum Arthropoda; class Insecta; order Diptera; family Syrphidae; genus Meliscaeva; species Meliscaeva auricollis. The sequence goes on from OX403618.1 coordinate 42,804,807, forward strand.
TCGTACCTACATACATATATCGCAAGTAAAAAACATGAATAATAAAGGTGGATTAATTGACTTCAACTAGATACCAATTTGGGATTATTAAATGTAAAAATGATTTATTTTGTCTTTTTTTAAGTCTTTTCACTTGGGTAGACATTGTCTAAAATGTCTAAGTGACGCACCGTCACTGTCGAAATCGTAGGAGCAGTTTTTGAGAGAAATACATTTTTCGAAAATCAACAGTTCATAACAAGAAACCGAAAAAAATAATTAGCATACGTAATGCTATAACACTTTTTGACAATCGACCGGTGTCAGGATTCCTGCTTATTTTGTCCTTTTTGTAATGATCATAAAATTATTATTGTATCAAATTACGAATATCTATCACAAGTTTGGTTACACTATGATTTCTTTGCTAAGAAAAATGATACGTTCTTAACATATTCACTAATTAAGTTCCATTTTATGAACATAAAATTTGATTGTTATTATTAAGGGCGATTTTATTCACTCAAAGTTGAACACAACTTGATGGTCTTTATTTTCAACTTTAGAAAATCTTTTTATTCATTCGGAGTTTAGTTGCTCAACTAGAGATATTTCAAAATTCGTCAACTTTTGATATTCGCAACTCCCCAAAAAATTAGAATTGGGATTTTCGTTTAAAGTATGATATATTTCTCCGTTTTTGTATATTTTTTTTTTTGTCTTATACGTCAAAAACTAAATTAAAAACAAGAAACAATCAAAAACAATAAGAAAAAAAATACAACTATGAACTAATTCATTAAATATTGTGCCAATGTTGTGGTTGGGATTTCGCAGAAAAGAAAGAAACTTAATCGTTTCGTTTGAAATCAGGCTCAATTGGTACAATTCGATCAAATTTGGAAAATTAATTAAAATTTAAAAGGAACATAATGGAAAGCCTAAAAAACCTACCCGCAGATGGTATATTAGGCCAAAACAATAAAGTTTTTAGATGAAAACAGAATTGTAGTTTTAGAATGTCCATTGAAATACACTTTTAAACCAAACCAAAAATGTACCAAATGGTAAAAAGCATCTCCAAACACTGACAACCAGTCATTTTATTATTTTAGATTTTTATTTATTTTATTATTTATTTAATTTAAGCTTTTTATTTATGTGAGAATTAGAATGTTTATAGACCTAATGACTTTCAATCTTTTTTAGCCCGCGGCAGCGTACTTACAAGTTTAGTATTTTGTCACGACGACGACACTCTTCCGTAGCAATTTGAAAAAAAAAACAGTGGAATGAAATAATGGATTTCATCTTCAATAATAATAATTAATTATTATCTATCGAACTCACGGACAGGGACACGCTCAAGAATTTATAAAAAATATTCATGTCAATTAAAAAGCTTCTTAAATGAATTTAACCTCAAAACGAAGTATGCAATTTGATTTCTTCCATAATGATACATTTTTAGAAAAAAAAAATAAAAATCGTCAGAGCCGTTTTTTTTTAAATATTTTTTCTGTTTTACTAGGACTTTTATAAAAAAAAATTGGAACGCCATTTTTAAGATACTATTTATCAACATCTAAAAACTAAATTTTGAAAAAAAATATTGAGTAGTTTTCGAAAAAAACGATTTTTCCAAAAAAAAGTTCAAATTATTTTTAAAAATCCAAAAAAAATGATTTTTAATTTTTTTATTAAACATTATTACGGCAACTAAAAAGCTTTCATGTACAAAAAATGGTAGAAATTGATTGAGTCATGAAGGAGAAAATTAGAATTGAAAAAAAAACGGTTCTATGACAGGTACCGTTAATTTTTGAAAAAATGGTTTCCATTTAAAGATCTTATCCAAAAAAATAATTATGATTTTTTTAATCAAAATCGTAGGCACGGTTTTTGAGAAAGATAAGTTTTTCTAAATCCGGTATATGACAGGTACCACTATTTTTGGTCCAAAAAAAATAATTCAAAAAACGTCTAGGGATAGTCTTCAAAAAACGCCACATACCAACTTTGAAGTAAATCGTACCTACATACATATATCGCAAGTAAAAAACATGAATAATAAAGGTGGATTAATTGACTTCAACTAGATATCAATTTGGGATTATTAAATGTAAAAATGATTTATTTTGTCTTTTTTTAAGTCTTTTCGCTTGGGTAGACATTGTCTAAAATGTCTAAGTGACGCACCGTCACTGTCGAAATCGTAGGAGCAGTTTTTGAGAGAAATACATTTTTCGAAAATCAACAGTTCATAACAAGAAACCGAAAAAAATAATTAGCATACGTAATGCTATAACACTTTTTGACAATCGACCGGTGTCAGGATTCCTGCTTATTTTGTCCTTTTTGTAATGATCATAAAATTATTATTGTATCAAATTACGAATATCTATCACAAGTTTGGTTACACTATGATTTCTTGGCTAAGAAAAATGATACGTTCTTAACATATTCACTAATTAAGTTCCATTTTATGGACATAAAATTTGATTGTTATTATTAAGGGCGATTTTATTCACTCAAAGTTGAACACAACTTGATGGTCTTTATTTTCAACTTTAGAAAATCTTTTTATTCAATCGGAGTTTAGTTGCTCAACTATAGATATTTCAAAATTCGTCAACTTTTGATATTCGCAACTCCCCAAAAAATTAGAATTGGGATTTTCGTTTAAAGTATGATATATTTCTCCGTTTTTGTATATTTTTTTTTTGTCTTATACGTCAAAAACTAAATTAAAAACAAGAAACAATCAAAAACAATAAGAAAAAAAATACAACTATGAACTAATTCATTAAATATTGTGCCAATGTTGTGGTTGGGATTTCGCAGAAAAGAAAGAAACTTAATCGTTTCGTTTGAAATCAGGCTCAATTGGTACAATTCGATCAAATTTGGAAAATTAATTAAAATTTAAAAGGAACATAATGGAAAGCCTAAAAAACCTACCCGCAGATGGTATATTAGGCCAAAACAATAAAGTTTTTAGATGAAAACAGAATTGTAGTTTTAGAATGTCCATTGAAATACACTTTTAAACCAAACCAAAAATGTACCAAATGGTAAAAAGCATCTCCAAACACTGACAACCAGTCATTTTATTATTTTAGATTTTTATTTATTTTATTATTTATTTAATTTAAGCTTTTTATTTATGTGAGAATTAGAATGTTTATAGACCTAATGACTTTCAATCTTTTTTAGCCCGCGGCAGCGTACTTACAAGTTTAGTATTTTGTCACGACGACGACACTCTTCCGTAGCAATTTGAAAAAAAAAACAGTGGAATGAAATAATGGATTTCATCTTCAATAATAATAATTAATTATTATCTATCGAACTCACGGACAGGGACACGCTCAAGAATTTATAAAAAATATTCATGTCAATTAAAAAGCTTCTTAAATGAATTTAACCTCAAAACGAAGTATGCAATTTGATTTCTTCCATAATGATACATTTTTAGAAAAAAAAAATAAAAATCGTCAGAGCCGTTTTTTTTTAAATATTTTTTCTGTTTTACTAGGACTTTTATAAAAAAAAATTGGAACGCCATTTTTAAGATACTATTTATCAACATCTAAAAACTAAATTTTGAAAAAAAATATTGAGTAGTTTTCGAAAAAAACGATTTTTCCAAAAAAAAGTTCAAATTATTTTTAAAAATCCAAAAAAAATGATTTTTAATTTTTTTATTAAACATTATTACGGCAACTAAAAAGCTTTCATGTACAAAAAATGGTAGAAATTGATTGAGTCATGAAGGAGAAAATTAGAATTGAAAAAAAAAAACGGTTCTATGACAGGTACCGTTAATTTTTGAAAAAATGGTTTCCATTTAAAGATCTTATCCAAAAAAATAATTATGATTTTTTTAATCAAAATCGTAGGCACGGTTTTTGAGAAAGATAAGTTTTTCTAAATCCGGTATATGACAGGTACCATTATTTTTGGTCCAAAAGAAATAATTCAAAAAACGTCTAGGGATAGTCTTCAAAAAACGCCACATACCAACTTTGAAGTAAATCGTACCTACATACATATATCGCAAGTAAAAAACATGAATAATAAAGGTGGATTAATTGACTTCAACTAGATACCAATTTGGGATTATTAAATGTAAAAATGATTTATTTTGTCTTTTTTTAAGTCTTTTCGCTTGGGTAGACATTGTCTAAAATGTCTAAGTGACGCACCGTCACTGTCGAAATCGTAGGAGCAGTTTTTGAGAGAAATACATTTTTCGAAAATCAACAGTTCATAACAAGAAACCGAAAAAAATAATTAGCATACGTAATGCTATAACACTTTTTGACAATCGACCGGTGTCAGGATTCCTGCTTATTTTGTCCTTTTTGTAATGATCATAAAATTATTATTGTATCAAATTACGAATATCTATCACAAGTTTGGTTACACTATGATTTCTTGGCTAAGAAAAATGATACGTTCTTAACATATTCACTAATTAAGTTCCATTTTATGGACATAAAATTTGATTGTTATTATTAAGGGCGATTTTATTCACTCAAAGTTGAACACAACTTGATGGTCTTTATTTTCAACTTTAGAAAATCTTTTTATTCAATCGGAGTTTAGTTGCTCAACTACAGATATTTCAAAATTCGTCAACTTTTGATATTCGCAACTCCCCAAAAAATTAGAATTGGGATTTTCGTTTAAAGTATGATATATTTCTCCGTTTTTGTATATTTTTTTTTTGTCTTATACGTCAAAAACTAAATTAAAAACAAGAAACAATCAAAAACAATAAGAAAAAAAATACAACTATGAACTAATTCATTAAATATTGTGCCAATGTTGTGGTTGGGATTTCGCAGAAAAGAAAGAAACTTAATCGTTTCGTTTGAAATCAGGCTCAATTGGTACAATTCGATCAAATTTGGAAAATTAATTAAAATTTAAAAGGAACATAATGGAAAGCCTAAAAAACCTACCCGCAGATGGTATATTAGGCCAAAACAATAAAGTTTTTAGATGAAAACAGAATTGTAGTTTTAGAATGTCCATTGAAATACACTTTTAAACCAAACCAAAAATGTACCAAATGGTAAAAAGCATCTCCAAACACTGACAACCAGTCATTTTATTATTTTAGATTTTTATTTATTTTATTATTTATTTAATTTAAGCTTTTTATTTATGTGAGAATTAGAATGTTTATAGACCTAATGACTTTCAATCTTTTTTAGCCCGCGGCAGCGTACTTACAAGTTTAGTATTTTGTCACGACGACGACACTCTTCCGTAGCAATTTGAAAAAAAAAAACAGTGGAATGAAATAATGGATTTCATCTTCAATAATAATAATTAATTATTATCTATCGAACTCACGGACAGGGACACGCTCAAGAATTTATAAAAAATATTCATGTCAATTAAAAAGCTTCTTAAATGAATTTAACCTCAAAACGAAGTATGCAATTTGATTTCTTCCATAATGATACATTTTTAGAAAAAAAAAATAAAAATCGTCAGAGCCGTTTTTTTTAAAATATTTTTTCTGTTTTACTAGGACTTTTATAAAAAAAAATTGGAACGCCATTTTTAAGATACTATTTATCAACATCTAAAAACTAAATTTTGAAAAAAAATATTGAGTAGTTTTCGAAAAAAACGATTTTTCCAAAAAAAAGTTCAAATTATTTTTAAAAATCCAAAAAAAATGATTTTTAATTTTTTTATTAAACATTATTACGGCAACTAAAAAGCTTTCATGTACAAAAAATGGTAGAAATTGATTGAGTCATGAAGGAGAAAATTAGAATTGAAAAAAAAAAACGGTTCTATGACAGGTACCGTTAATTTTTGAAAAAATGGTTTCCATTTAAAGATCTTATCCAAAAAAATAATTATGATTTTTTTAATCAAAATCGTAGGCACGGTTTTTGAGAAAGATAAGTTTTTCTAAATCCGGTATATGACAGGTACCATTATTTTTGGTCCAAAAGAAATAATTCAAAAAACGTCTAGGGATAGTCTTCAAAAAACGCCACATACCAACTTTGAAGTAAATCGTACCTACATACATATATCGCAAGTAAAAAACATGAATAATAAAGGTGGATTAATTGACTTCAACTAGATACCAATTTGGGATTATTAAATGTAAAAATGATTTATTTTGTCTTTTTTTAAGTCTTTTCGCTTGGGTAGACATTGTCTAAAATGTCTAAGTGACGCACCGTCACTGTCGAAATCGTAGGAGCAGTTTTTGAGAGAAATACATTTTTCGAAAATCAACAGTTCATAACAAGAAACCGAAAAAAATAATTAGCATACGTAATGCTATAACACTTTTTGACAATCGACCGGTGTCAGGATTCCTGCTTATTTTGTCCTTTTTGTAATGATCATAAAATTATTATTGTATCAAATTACGAATATCTATCACAAGTTTGGTTACACTATGATTTCTTGGCTAAGAAAAATGATACGTTCTTAACATATTCACTAATTAAGTTCCATTTTATGGACATAAAATTTGATTGTTATTATTAAGGGCGATTTTATTCACTCAAAGTTGAACACAACTTGATGGTCTTTATTTTCAACTTTAGAAAATCTTTTTATTCAATCGGAGTTTAGTTGCTCAACTATAGATATTTCAAAATTCGTCAACTTTTGATATTCGCAACTCCCCAAAAAATTAGAATTGGGATTTTCGTTTAAAGTATGATATATTTCTCCGTTTTTGTATATTTTTTTTTTGTCTTATACGTCAAAAACTAAATTAAAAACAAGAAACAATCAAAAACAATAAGAAAAAAAATACAACTATGAACTAATTCATTAAATATTGTGCCAATGTTGTGGTTGGGATTTCGCAGAAAAGAAAGAAACTTAATCGTTTCGTTTGAAATCAGGCTCAATTGGTACAATTCGATCAAATTTGGAAAATTAATTAAAATTTAAAAGGAACATAATGGAAAGCCTAAAAAACCTACCCGCAGATGGTATATTAGGCCAAAACAATAAAGTTTTTAGATGAAAACAGAATTGTAGTTTTAGAATGTCCATTGAAATACACTTTTAAACCAAACCAAAAATGTACCAAATGGTAAAAAGCATCTCCAAACACTGACAACCAGTCATTTTATTATTTTAGATTTTTATTTATTTTATTATTTATTTAATTTAAGCTTTTTATTTATGTGAGAATTAGAATGTTTATAGACCTAATGACTTTCAATCTTTTTTAGCCCGCGGCAGCGTACTTACAAGTTTAGTATTTTGTCACGACGACGACACTCTTCCGTAGCAATTTGAAAAAAAAAACAGTGGAATGAAATAATGGATTTCATCTTCAATAATAATAATTAATTATTATCTATCGAACTCACGGACAGGGACACGCTCAAGAATTTATAAAAAATATTCATGTCAATTAAAAAGCTTCTTAAATGAATTTAACCTCAAAACGAAGTATGCAATTTGATTTCTTCCATAATGATACATTTTTAGAAAAAAAAAAATAAAAATCGTCAGAGCCGTTTTTTTTTAAATATTTTTTCTGTTTTACTAGGACTTTTATAAAAAAAAATTGGAACGCCATTTTTAAGATACTATTTATCAACATCTAAAAACTAAATTTTGAAAAAAAATATTGAGTAGTTTTCGAAAAAAACGATTTTTCCAAAAAAAAGTTCAAATTATTTTTAAAAATCCAAAAAAAATGATTTTTAATTTTTTTATTAAACATTATTACGGCAACTAAAAAGCTTTCATGTACAAAAAATGGTAGAAATTGATTGAGTCATGAAGGAGAAAATTAGAATTGAAAAAAAACGGTTCTATGACAGGTACCGTTAATTTTTGAAAAAATGGTTTCCATTTAAAGATCTTATCCAAAAAAATAATTATGATTTTTTTAATCAAAATCGTAGGCACGGTTTTTGAGAAAGATAAGTTTTTCTAAATCCGGTATATGTATGACAGGTACCATTATTTTTGGTCCAAAAAAAATAATTCAAAAAACGTCTAGGGATAGTCTTCAAAAAACGCCACATACCAACTTTGAAGTAAATCGTACCTACATACATATATCGCAAGTAAAAAACATGAATAATAAAGGTGGATTAATTGACTTCAACTAGATACCAATTTGGGATTATTAAATGTAAAAATGATTTATTTTGTCTTTTTTTAAGTCTTTTCACTTGGGTAGACATTGTCTAAAATGTCTAAGTGACGCACCGTCACTGTCGAAATCGTAGGAGCAGTTTTTGAGAGAAATACATTTTTCGAAAATCAACAGTTCATAACAAGAAACCGAAAAAAATAATTAGCATACGTAATGCTATAACACTTTTTGACAATCGACCGGTGTCAGGATTCCTGCTTATTTTGTCCTTTTTGTAATGATCATAAAATTATTATTGTATCAAATTACGAATATCTATCACAAGTTTGGTTACACTATGATTTCTTTGCTAAGAAAAATGATACGTTCTTAACATATTCACTAATTAAGTTCCATTTTATGAACATAAAATTTGATTGTTATTATTAAGGGCGATTTTATTCACTCAAAGTTGAACACAACTTGATGGTCTTTATTTTCAACTTTAGAAAATCTTTTTATTCATTCGGAGTTTAGTTGCTCAACTATAGATATTTCAAAATTCGTCAACTTTTGATATTCGCAACTCCCCAAAAAATTAGAATTGGGATTTTCGTTTAAAGTATGATATATTTCTCCGTTTTTGTATATTTTTTTTTTTGTCTTATACGTCAAAAACTAAATTAAAAACAAGAAACAATCAAAAACAATAAGAAAAAAAATACAACTATGAACTAATTCATTAAATATTGTGCCAATGTTGTGGTTGGGATTTCGCAGAAAAGAAAGAAACTTAATCGTTTCGTTTGAAATCAGGCTCAATTGGTACAATTCGATCAAATTTGGAAAATTAATTAAAATTTAAAAGGAACATAATGGAAAGCCTAAAAAACCTACCCGCAGATGGTATATTAGGCCAAAACAATAAAGTTTTTAGATGAAAACAGAATTGTAGTTTTAGAATGTCCATTAAAATACACTTTTAAACCAAACCAAAAATGTACCAAATGGTAAAAAGCATCTCCAAACACTGACAACCAGTCATTTTATTATTTTAGATTTTTATTTATTTTATTATTTATTTAATTTAAGCTTTTTATTTATGTGAGAATTAGAACGTTTATAGACCTAATGACTTTCAATCTTTTTTAGCCCGCGGCAGCGTACTTACAAGTTTAGTATTTTGTCACGACGACGACACTCTTCCGTAGCAATTTGAAAAAAAAAACAGTGGAATGAAATAATGGATTTCATCTTCAATAATAATAATTAATTATTATCTATCGAACTCACGGACAGGGACACGCTCAAGAATTTATAAAAAATATTCATGTCAATTAAAAAGCTTCTTAAATGAATTTAACCTCAAAACGAAGTATGCAATTTGATTTCTTCCATAATGATACATTTTTAGAAAAAAAAAATAAAAATCGTCAGAGCCGTTTTTTTTTAAATATTTTTTCTGTTTTACTAGGACTTTTATAAAAAAAAATTGGAACGCCATTTTTAAGATACTATTTATCAACATCTAAAAACTAAATTTTGAAAAAAAATATTGAGTAGTTTTCGAAAAAAACGATTTTTCCAAAAAAAAGTTCAAATTATTTTTAAAAATCCAAAAAAAATGATTTTTAATTTTTTTATTAAACATTATTACGGCAACTAAAAAGCTTTCATGTACAAAAAATGGTAGAAATTGATTGAGTCATGAAGGAGAAAATTAGAATTGAAAAAAAAACGGTTCTATGACAGGTACCGTTAATTTTTGAAAAAATGGTTTCCATTTAAAGATCTTATCCAAAAAAATAATTATGATTTTTTTAATCAAAATCGTAGGCACGGTTTTTGAGAAAGATAAGTTTTTCTAAATCCGGTATATGACAGGTACCATTATTTTTGGTCCAAAAAAAATAATTCAAAAAACGTCTAGGGATAGTCTTCAAAAAACGCCACATACCAACTTTGAAGTAAATCGTACCTACATACATATATCGCAAGTAAAAAACATGAATAATAAAGGTGGATTAATTGACTTCAACTAGATATCAATTTGGGATTATTAAATGTAAAAATGATTTATTTTGTCTTTTTTTAAGTCTTTTCGCTTGGGTAGACATTGTCTAAAATGTCTAAGTGACGCACCGTCACTGTCGAAATCGTAGGAGCAGTTTTTGAGAGAAATACATTTTTCGAAAATCAACAGTTCATAACAAGAAACCGAAAAAAATAATTAGCATACGTAATGCTATAACACTTTTTGACAATCGACCGGTGTCAGGATTCCTGCTTATTTTGTCCTTTTTGTAATGATCATAAAATTATTATTGTATCAAATTACGAATATCTATCACAAGTTTGGTTACACTATGATTTCTTGGCTAAGAAAAATGATACGTTCTTAACATATTCACTAATTAAGTTCCATTTTATGGACATAAAATTTGATTGTTATTATTAAGGGCGATTTTATTCACTCAAAGTTGAACACAACTTGATGGTCTTTATTTTCAACTTTAGAAAATCTTTTTATTCAATCGGAGTTTAGTTGCTCAACTATAGATATTTCAAAATTCGTCAACTTTTGATATTCGCAACTCCCCAAAAAATTAGAATTGGGATTTTCGTTTAAAGTATGATATATTTCTCCGTTTTTGTATATTTTTTTTTTGTCTTATACGTCAAAAACTAAATTAAAAACAAGAAACAATCAAAAACAATAAGAAAAAAAAAAAATACAACTATGAACTAATTCATTAAATATTGTGCCAATGTTGTGGTTGGGATTTCGCAGAAAAGAAAGAAACTTAATCGTTTCGTTTGAAATCAGGCTCAATTGGTACAATTCGATCAAATTTGGAAAATTAATTAAAATTTGAAAGGAACATAATGGAAAGCCTAAAAAACCTACCCGCAGATGGTATATTAGGCCAAAACAATAAAGTTTTTAGATGAAAACAGAATTGTAGTTTTAGAATGTCCATTGAAATACACTTTTAAACCAAACCAAAAATGTACCAAATGGTAAAAAGCATCTCCAAACACTGACAACCAGTCAAAAGCAAAACGGAGACACAAACACGAATTACCAAATAGCAACGAATTAAGTGGCACAAAGGATAATCATCCAAACAAAATGCTTATTATGGATAATGACATTAACTTTACTTCCAATATATTTTCTAAGAGAAATAAAAAAACATTATATAAAAGCATGTAATCCAAGGACGAATGATCTTTTTGGAAGTCACCTACTCTCAGTGACAAATTAAACAGTTCTCTAGACATTGACAAACAGAGACTAAGATCAGTCACTCAGGCTTATAGAACAACGTGTCCATAACATTAAAAGGCATACCCACATCTACCCTTTTTTTGGAGTCTGAATTATTACAAAGCTAATTATTACAAAGCTTAAGCAAGACGCCCAAGACGGCTCTACTTTTAAAATGTCTTTCGAAAACATTAGCAAAGTAGTGTCAAGACTAGTTCCCACTTTCTCTGGTGAACGGAATAATGAACTTTCGCGTAGAGTTCACGAATTTCTAAATGCATGCGATCTGTCTTTGAAAAGTGTAAAACCAGAGGAAGAGGAGATTCTAGCTGCCTTGATTTCGACGCGGTTGGTGGGCGATGCTTTCGAACTGATTCGTTCAAACAATGTCAAAACAGTATTTGAGTGGACAAAATTGTTTAAAGACAGTTATTTAGTGCCCAAAACACTGGATAACGTGATGAGCGAAATGAAGCTTTCCCACCAACTGATAAGCGAAGACGTCAAAACCTTTGGAAGGCGTCTAGCAAAATTACAGGCTTCCGCACATGAAATAATTGACTCAAGGATCAGGCAGCTAAATCGGGTGGTCCTAAAAAAAGAAGTTGGGAACATAAATGTCACAACATTTAAAATAGGATTGGCTGATCCAGCTCTACGTCAATATATGCTGAGCAATAAAAGCGGGTCATCGCAAAATCGTTTCCGATAGCTTCAGCCAGCGATATTACAGAGATGGCAAAATTAAACATGTTCAACCGCTGGCAAACAGTATCAAATGTTAAATTTTTGTAGCCAAGCCCACAACGCTGGTGCCAGCCGCTGATTAGTCGCCGCTGCCTGGCAATCGCCCTTCCTTTGCTTTTTAGCGGTTTCAAACTTACTCTTTTCAGGTTTTCTTTGTCATCCATTTTCATAAAATCAAAATATATATGAGAATTCAAGCACAATTAAATAAAATAATAATTTTGCATAATTTCTAAAGTTGAAACTGTCATTTTGTGTGTCAACTGTCACAAATATCCTAGGGCAATTTTTTAAACTGGAAGTAGGCAGAACCAACTCCGTTGGACAAAAGTTGGACAAAAGTGAATAAAGCCACTCTAGTTGTATGTATGAATTAAAAAATATAGAAATAATTTAGTCAAGTATACATTTATTTTATGGCACCAAAATTATAACAATATTATAATGTAACAAAACTGTGCACTTACTTTAAAACAGGCCCCTGGTAGTTTTTAAATTTGAATTCTCACTTAATTATGACAAATATATTTAAAAGCAAAAATGTGATTTTTGTCAATATTTTTTTCCAAAATTTTTTAGTTGAAAAAAAAATTTAAAGACAAAGACATTAAAAAATGGTTGAAGGAAAATAATTTTGAAACCAATTTTATTAACTCCAAAATTTTATAAAAAAATAGTGACATAAATCTTAAACATTTTTTCTCAAAACTAAAAGTTTTTTTTAATAATAAAATTGAAAATAAAATGCACGACTGGGTCGCACAGTACGTGCTCTTTATAGATAAAGTTACTATAAGCCTTTTTAATTAAAAATTTGTAAATGCTTTTAGAAAAAAATGAAAAAAAGCATAAAATTCGATTTTCAAATGACTAAACCAGCTTCTTTAATGAATTTTAACTCAAAACGAAGTATGCAATCTGATTATCTGATTTCTTCTACAATGATACATTTAAGAAAAAAAAAAAAATTGAAAATCTTTAGAGCCGTTTAAAAAAAAACTATTTTTTCTATATAAAATTTAACAAGGACTTTTATAAACAAAAATTGGTACGCCATTTTTAAGATATTATTTATCAACATCTAAAAACTAAATTTTGAAAAAAAATATTGAGTAGTTTTCGAAAAAATGATTTTCCAAAAAAAAAAATTTCAACTATTTTTTAAAAATCTAAACTAATAATCGAAATTTTTTTTAATAAAAAATATTATGGCAACTTAAAAGCTTTCATGTAAAAAAATGATTGAAATTGATTGAGTCATGAAGGAAATAATCAGAATTTAAAAAAAACGGTTCTATGGCAAGTACCGTTAATAACGGTTTTTTAAAAGATAGCCCTTATCCAAAAAAAATGACCATGATTTTTTAAAAAAAAATCGTAGGCACCGTTTTTGAGAAAAATGAGTTTTTCTAAAACCGGTATATGACAGGTACCGTTATTTGGGGTCCAAAAAAAAATTTAAAAAAACCTCTGGGGATATTCTCTAAAAACGCCACATACCAAGTTTGAAGTAAATCGACCCATCCGTTTAGGCTGTGATCTCTGATACATACAGATAGACAGACAGAATTGTCGGACCCACTTTTTTCTCATTCTCTATCATCGTAATGTCATGTTTGATTGTTATCTAAACTTTTTTTTTTGTACGAGTGCATAACTTGATAGGTATATGGTACCCATATCGCAAGTTAAAACTATGAATTCATAAAAATTAGAAAATAAATTCATTAGCCTTTAAAATTTAAAGTGTCAAATGAATTCAAATATTATCATATAAATTCTTTCTGTTGTTGTTCTTTCTATGTGTAGTAATGTCTTGTGTTGTATGAGCCAAAGGTTTTAGTTACCATCAGTGCTGTAGTGTCTCTAGAACGCAAGATTTATCTTCGGAATAGATATGATGTAAATGTAAATGTAAAAAATTATCATATAAATTCAATTTTATCGATCAAGTCCCTGTAATTTTTTTTTGTAAGCTTAATGTTGCATTTGGTAAATTTCAATTGGTCTCTTTAGATTGTAGTTGACGTACATAAATGTTTGTTAAGTTTGGTATATGTTTTAAAATAATTTTAGAAAACGTAGCCAAAAATTGTAGAAGGGAATATTTTTCAAAGAAACATACTATTCCTAAAGCCTGAAAAGGTAAAAAGCCTTTTCTTTACCGAAAGAAATGTTATCTAAATACTTCATACATCGAACAATAGGTACTGTGTACCTTTGTTAAGTATGTTTTAAGTATGTTTTATTACTTGTGAAAATGTTCATTTATTCAGCCCCCCCCCCCCCCTCAATACGCCACTGGTCATTGCTCATATTAGGTGTGTTTTTTTGTACGCTCGGGCTTAATTGAACAACGCTCTCGGGGCTTAGCACTTTACATGTTAAATACAACAGCAACTTAGCCCCACGAAAAAAAGTGTCCATTATCGGATCATTCCCACGGGTTTCATCTAGTTGAAAAGGGGGATGTAAAGAAAATAATTCGGCATACGAGTGAATGGTTAGAATCCACATCCAGAAGTTAGCAATCAAGCAGAAAATATACTTATAATTACATCGAAATTCAATTTAATTGCCAAAAGTGCTTCGATGCATAGTGTAGCAATTTCCGAAACACGATCTTGCTAAAGGAAGGTTTGGCACTAGCTACGGTGACAAGTATGGTGCAAAACACATGCAGAGCAACACAAACGTTTGGAAAAATCATCTCCAAGTTTGGGAAAAAATTGAATTCAGCAAACTCAATGGTGGAAATTCTGCTTCGAAATTGGCTTCATAAATGTGTTTCAGATGAATTAATTCTTCTTCCAATTCTTGAGATACATGCGATTTGTACTTTTGAATAAAGCTTGTAGCAGAAATTTGAATCTCAGTTTCGTCCATTGTTGACAACTGCCATAAAAGTGAAAAGGTTGAATTCAAATTTCTCATGGCATCGAACCGACGCACAGTGTGGGATTTCGCGAATTTAGCGGAATTTAATTCGAAAAATGACTTGTCTTGTTTGATGCCAAAACCGGTTTTTCTTAAAGCTAATAGATTGTAGAAAGTGATAACGAAAGCATTTGTTTAAGAATGCCAAACAGTGAAAACATCACCCTATTATACATTATGAACCTGTTTTATTTTATCTTGCATTGCGCTCTCTTTATGTACTCTTATATTCCACATTCACATTAACTGTTTAAAGCTCTCGATTATTAAAGAAAAACTCTATCTGTTAAGCATAAATTCATTCGAAATCTAATCGTGAGACTGATCAGTTGTCTTTCAAGTCAATCATTAAAAAATCCATGACTTTCAAATCATTCAAAATCACCATACATTTCATACATATTATTAGTTTAATAAATTTAAGTATTATAACGTAGTTATAAAATCAGTCTTTTTTTTATTACCTATAATTGGAATTACACAGCACACAAACAACATCACACATAATCATTGGAAACACATACACAAACACACATACCCATTATGGAAATTTGGTAAAATACACAAAAACACGATACTAACCACTTTTACACAATTACACATATTTTATATAAAAAATTACTAATCAAATTCATATAAAACCAAATCATTCAATGGTCCTTCGATAGCCACATGACTCATATTTTTTAATGAAAAAATCAGTGCTTATGGGAAATTAAAAAAAAATCATAGACATACATTCGTATATAGATTTATCTATATATAAAAAATAAACACGTTTTACAGTGCGGGCACAAATAAGCGAACAATTTCATTTGGTGTTTTTTGATTAATTTTGCTAAGGAATTATAACAGTATTTAAGATACAAATTAATCACGCGATTCCGATATTCATAGACAGTTACTTAACGTTTTCGTCATACGGTATATGAACTCATCTGTTCCTAACGGACATTAATGCAAATTATCGTTTGAAAGGTTGGAAATAAATTTAAACGAAATTTGTAGATCGATTAAGACTTTTTCGATCACAATAAAAAAAAATGCATAAAATCATTGCTAAGCGCGGTCGTGCAAAAGGTTGTATTACCCTTACAGCTACATATGTAACGGCGATTCCCATTACAACAACAGTAGAAACATTAGAATTTCGTTTAGAAAGATTAGATGAAGCGTGGCAGGAATTTGTTTCTTTACAAAACGATCTTTTAGAATTTGCAGGAACAGAAGGTTATGTGGATCGCGAATCTGAATTTGCTGAATACGAGGCAAAATATTTTGAAACTCACGCTCAATTATCAGATGCTATTCGTTCTAAATCAAAATCTCGTGAAAGTGATAAGGTTTTGGTTGGGTACCATACACCTTCGGAAGATTCTGACATTTCAGTTTCGCACAAATCAGTAAAATTGCCACGCATAACTATTGAACCATTCTCCGGTGAATACAAAGATTGGCCAACATTTCGAGACATGTTCACGGGAACTGTCGATTCAAATCGAACAATCACGAACACACAAAAGCTACATTTCCTAAAATCGTTTCTCCGGGGAGAAGCCGCGAATCTTCTAAAGCACATTCGATGTTCAGAAAATAATTACATTGAAGCTTGGACCAAACTTGAGCAACGCTACGATCAGAAACATTTAATCGTGCGGTCGTTTATTCATTCGTTTCTTTCGTTACCATCGTGTAATGCTGCAAATCTTCAGTCGCTTCGAAAGATAGCCAATGGGGCTGACGAGGCAGTGCGGGGACTTAACGCGTTGAGCTCCAACACAAGAGATCCATGGCTCATTTATCTTCTTCTTCAAAAGGTTGACCAAGAAACAAAAAAAGCTTGGGCTGAAGAAGTAGGTTCGAGAAATGACTCAACCATAGATGAGCTTCTCGAATTTCTCCAAACACGATGCCAGTGTCTTGAAGCTTGCAGTTCGGTTTCAAGTCCTAATACTACTCGGGCTGTTCGTACTCATTTTGTTAAATCTACCCCAAGTTGTCCAAAGTGCCAAGATGTACATTTACTTTCAAGTTGCCAAGACTTTAAAACTTTAAATATTGAATCACGTCGTGAATTCGTACGCAACAATGCACTCTGTTTCAATTGCTTGCGTTCGGGACATTCCTCCAATAATTGCCGCCTCACAGTTCGTTGTCACCAATGTCATTCTCGTCACCATTCCCTTCTTCATTTGCCTCAATCTCAAAACTCTGATCATCAATTAAATCAAAATCAAAATCTCAACTTGAATCGTAATTCAAATGCAAGTTCTTATGCTCATCATCAATCTAATACTTCAAATTCTGAGAATCAACCTAAAAATAATTATAATTCGTTAATCGCAAATCATTCAATCTCATTTAAACCGAAACACCAAGTCACTACGATTCTACCAACAGCCATAGCTCGTATTCAGGACAAGCAAGGAATTTATCAAACCGTACGAATACTTCTCGACTCAGGTTCTCAGGTGTCCTTTATCACTGAACAAACAGCTCAACGCTTGGGACTCCCTCGCACACGTTTGAGAATTCCTATAGTAGGGATCGCATCGAAATCCGCTGGAGTAACCAATGGGTTAGTTCACCTCGACGTTATTTCATGCTACAGTTCCGAATCAATTGATCTCAGCTGCTACGTTTTGCCCAATATCACCTCTTCGCTTCCACCACTAGCAATCGATCAAATTCCTCAAAATCTCTCTGAACTGAATCTTGCTGATCCTAATCTTGCGGAACCGGGTCCGATCGATATGCTCATAGGTGCTGACAGGGTCTTTAATATCATTAAGGGAGCAGCTAAAATTGAAGAAGGAGGGTCGCTTACTTCGATCCCAACTATTTTTGGCTGGGTGATAGCTGGACTTCATTCGCAGCCTGCACCAGAACAATCAGGAATTCAAGCATTTCACACTTGCTTAGATCATAATCTAGAATTTGATCTTGAAAGGTTTTGGCGACTTGAGGAAGTATCTAACGAACAGCCACTGTCCTTGGAGGAGCAGTTAGCTGAGGAAAACTTTGTAAAAGGTCATATTCGTCGCGATGATGGCAGATACGAAGTACAACTGCCCTTCAAATCTTCAACAACTTTTAACTTCGGCGATTCTTTCGGTACAGCTTTAGCTCGTTTTCATTCCATTGAACGAAAATTCAATTGGAACCCGAATCTAAAATCAGAGTATTCAAAATTCATAAATGAATACATTTCACTTGGGCATATGGAAGAAATCCCTTCCAATGAAATTCAGATTGCAAATTCTTCTAACTACTATTTGCCTCACCACGCGATATTCAAAGGTGATAGTAGTACGACAAAAATCCGTGTTGTTTTTGACGCATCTGCAAAATGTCGTTCATCGCAATCTCTCAACGAAACTCTACTTGTCGGTCCAACAATTCAGCGGGACATATTTTCAATTTGCTTACGTTCTCGTCAATATGTCTATCTGATGACAGGAGACATTGAAAAAATGTACAGACAGATCTGGGTCGCTCGTAAGCACACTGACTTTCAAAGAATAATCTGGCGTGAAAGCCCTACAGAACCCTTGAAACATTTTCGTTTGCTTACTGTGACTTACGGAACTTCTGCTGCTCCGTTTTTAGCTGTCAGAGTCTTGTAACAGTTAGCTGCAGATTATGCAAGAAGTCATCCTCGAGGTTCCAAGATTCTTCTCAACGATTTTTATGTTGATGATGTCATCACCGGTTCAGACAACATTGAAGATCTAATTTCTCTTCGGCTAGAACTAGTGGAATTATTGAGATTCGGTGGATTAAATCTACGAAAGTGGACAACAAACTGCTGGCCACTTCTGATATCTTTACCAGACGACCAACGTGAACTGTCTCCTGTAGATTTTGAAGAATCCAATTCTGTCAAGGTTCTGGGATTGCAGTGGTGTCCGTCAAGGGATATTTTTTCTTATAAGGTCAAACTGAATCTTCTAAACACATGCACAAAACGCCACATCCTTTCAGATGCTTCAAAAATCTTCGATCCTTTGGGATTCCTTGCACCGATCGTCATAGGAGTAAAAATTTTACTTCAGGAACTCTGGAGGAACCAAATCAATTGGGATGAGGAAGTTCCAGAGTCCTTATCGCAGCAATGGAATGCCATACGTAACGAACTACACATCGTTGAAACTTTCGCTATACCGCGAATCATATTGCAAAATAAACATTCTTGGGAACTGCACGGCTTCTGTGATGCATCCCTGGATGCATACGCAGCAGTCGTCTATTGTCGAAATGTCAAACCGGATAATACGATATCAGTCACGCTCGTTGCAGCAAAATCAAAGGTCGCTCCTTTAAAGGTCTTAGCTCTTCCAAGGCTTGAGTTGTGCGGAGCCTTATTACTCGTCCGATTACTGAACAAAATCAAGCTTTCTTTACAGGAACCAGATGTCAAGGTCTTTGCTTGGACCGACTCTTCTATTGTTTTGCATTGGTTGGCCGCTCCCCCAAAGAAATGGTCGGTATTTATCGGAAACAGAACATCCGAAATCTTGACTTCGATACCGCTTAAATCCTGGAGTCATGTCCGGTCCGCTTCTAATCCTGCAGATGCCGCCACAAGAGGGTTGTTGCCATCAACTTTAGAAAAAACTACTCTTTGGTGGGAGGGACCTGAATGGCTAGCTAAGGATCGAGACCAGTGGCCATCATCAAACAAAAACACGGCAGACATCAACCCGCAGGACTTGGAAGAGCGAAAGGTTGTCAAAATCGCAAAGGTATTTACTTCAAATCTTGATTCAATGCATCCGTTTGAAAATATAATCAATAACTCGTCAAGTTGGTTTAAAGTAGTGCGCGTAGCAACATACGTTTATCGGTTCATCGATAACTATTTTATACCTAAGGAACACCAGAACTTAAATCCACTTTCCCCTGAAGAGTTATCTCATGCCAAAACTCAAATCATAAAATATGTTCAGTCTACCTTATTTAGTTATGAAATTCAATGTTTAAAAATAAAAAAGGAACTTTCAGCCAAAAGCAGACTTTTAAGCTTGAATCCATTCATCGACTCGTCAGGTGTTCTTCGTGTCGGCGGTCGGTTGGAACACTCAAACTTGACTTTCTCAGAAAAGCACCCCATAATATTGTGCAAATCCCATCGAATCACTAAGCTAATCGCGGAATTCACACATAAAAATCATTTACACGCCGGTGCCTCGCTTTTATTCGCCTTAATCAAACAAAACTTTTACATTCTTGGTTGCAGAAATCTCGCTCGAAAGGTTATAAGAAACTGTATTGACTGTATTCGTCAACAAAAAGCAACATCCAAACAACTCATGGGAAATCTTCCCTCCGATCGAATTCGATACTCACGACCGTTCAGTAGAGTAGGCTGCGACTACGCAGGGCCTATAATGCTTCGTCTGAACCGAGGTCGAAACCCAAAATTTGTAAAAGCCTATATAGCGCTATTCGTATGTTTCGTGACTAAAGCAATTCACATAGAATTAGTCGGGGACTTATCATCAATCGCTTTTCTATCAGCTCTCGATCGCTTCGTTGCCCGCCGCGGTAAGCCACTTGAAATTTGGAGCGACAATGGTACAAACTTTGTTGGTGCTAAACGTCTCCTCAATGAACTCTATGAACATCTCTGCAGTCAACAACACAATAACATCGTCATCGACCACCTGTCTAAGGACAACATTACATGGAAATTTATTCCACCGGCATCCCCACACTTCGGAGGTCTTTGGGAGTCAGGCGTTCGATCCGTCAAGCTGCATCTGAAACGTGTAATAGGGGACGCAAAACTTACCTACGAAGAAATGTATACTCTACTTGTGAAAATCGAAGCTTTATTGAACTCTCGCCCTATGTGGCAAACCTCTGATTCTGACCCTATTGCCCTAACACCTTCTCATTTTTTAATCGGAGAAGCATATACCGCTGTTCCTCAACCCGATGTTTCTAACTCTAATATTTCAATCAAAACTAATTGGTATCTTTTGCAGGCAATGCTTCAAGGCTTTTGGAAACGTTGGCATAGTGAATATCTTACCTCGTTACAGCATCGCTCAAAATGGCAAAAATCGAAACCAAATCTCGAAGTAGATGATGTCGTTCTACTCAAGGAACCAAATCTTCCACCATCCAAGTGGATTTTAGGACGAATAATCCAAACACATCCCGGAGAAGACGAGAAGTGCAGAGTTGTTACGATTCGTACTAAATTTGGAGACTACGTTCGGCCTACAATAAAAGTAGCAAGATTACCATGTTCTGAAACGCTATAGGCTATAGCATTTCAGGGGGGCTGGATGTTTAAGAATGCCAAACAGTGAAAACATCACCCTATTATACATTATGAACCTGTTTTATTTTATCTTGCATTGCGCTCTCTTTATGTACTCTTATATTCCACATTCACATTAACTGTTTAAAGCTCTCGATTATTAAAGAAAAACTCTATCTGTTAAGCATAAATTCATTCGAAATCTAATCGTGAGACTGATCAGTTGTCTTTCAAGTCAATCATTAAAAAATCCATGACTTTCAAATCATTCAAAATCACCATACATTTCATACATATTATTAGTTTAATAAATTTAAGTATTATAACGTAGTTATAAAATCAGTCTTTTTTTTATTACCTATAATTGGAATTACACAGCACACAAACAACATCACACATAATCATTGGAAACACATACACAAACACACATACCCATTATGGAAATTTGGTAAAATACACAAAAACACGATACTAACCACTTTTACACAATTACACATATTTTATATAAAAAATTACTAATCAAATTCATATAAAACCAAATCAGCATTGATAGGTGGGGATCATGTAAACAAAAAAAAATAGCTTCGAAGTTGCAGTTGGCGATTTTTTTTCTGTTTATTTGGTGAAAGAGATTACTTTGCTCTTAATTTTTTCTCGTGCGTTTGGTGTGTGTTTTAATAAAAGTTTTATTTTTTTTATATTTTCTAAATATCAAGATATAATTATGTAAATAATTTTTTATTCAACAGGGTGTTTTACATTTTTGTTTTGGTGATTGAAGTTAAAAAAATGTGTTTTTTTTCGATTTTTGTACCTTTGTTAGAGCAAAACTTTAGTTATTCCGCGTTATTCCGCTTAGAGACAATATTCAATGCAAAGCTTGATATATTATCTATCAAGAATCACTAAAATTTGACACCCCAATTTTGTTATGATATATTTTTTTTTTTTCTAAATGACCATCAAAAAAAAAAATTATGGCATACCGTAAAAATCGAATAACTTTTTGGGATTTTGTTAGAAGAAGAATGTTATAGAATTAGAAACATTTTTATTTCACAGGGTGTTCAAAAAATTTGTGAATTTGATTTTAAATAGTTCCAATAAAAATACAGGGTGTTCAAATTCAAAGTTAACAGTAAGAAAAAAAAAAATTAAGTTATTTAAAAAATTAAAAACGGAAACTATCAATTAATAAAAAAAAAGTATTACATTTGATAAAGGGTGTTCCAATTATAATCATACAGATACAGTTCTGAAGCATTTCATGAAGAAAACCTCTTTAGTATATCTATGGTACCCATTCAGATGTATTATTACAAAGAAAAAACTAAAGAAATCATTTGGCAAAATCCAGCTCCTTCTTCAACAAGATACTGTCGCCCCATCAAGCTTCTATTTGCTAAGGAAACAACAGACTTGATCAAAAGAGAAGTTGATCAAGTTATTGAGCAAATCAACGCATTGCCAGCTGTTGAAATTCATGAAGGAGAAATCGATGTTGCCGTGAAGTCAATATTCTTGCTCTCCATGGTCGATGGTAAGGTTTGTACTGCCTTATCACCCGTTACGTCTTCTTCCCAAAGTTGTTATATTTGCAGTGCAAAGCCATCGGAAATGAATAACAGGAGAAGTATTTCAACCAAGATTGAGATTTCTTCTTGTATTATTCCAATCGGCCAGTTGTCGGAGGAAGCTCAAGAAGCCAGAAATAAAGAAAACCGAAAATATAGAGAGTTATTCACTCGAAAAACTTCACGGGTTGACACAATGACTGATCTTCTGCATAGGTTGCTTATTACTTCAGATCCTTATTTAGCAAGCCTAAGGAAAAAAAAGAAAACGAAGTAACTTAGAGCCTGAGGTTCTTGAAATTTTGGATATTGGAAACTAATTTAAAATGTAAATAAAATGTGTAATATGTATATATGTATGTTGAATGTAGCTATAAAGTGATAGTAAAGGTGAAATTGTTTACATTAAAAACAAAACATATTATAGTAAAAACAATTAAATAAATTCAAATTGGCTTTTTGTTTTACAAGAATAACACGATTGGTAAATACAAATTGTCTATTCCAGTTAAACTGATTTTTTTTCGACAGGAAGTTTACGGTTCTTTTAATTTTTGGTATCCTTGATGATGTATGGCAGAAAAATTTCGTGACAGAACACTTACCAATTTAAAAAAATACATTGATTGTCCATAAATAAAGCTACATAATTTAAAACATCCTTTGAAATAGTATCTTGTACGTTTTAGTAGCCTTTTAGAGAATAGTTTCTTTAGTTCATAAACAACGTCATTGACATATCGGTTTGCAAAAAACCTAGTCAATTCTGACAACAATTAACTTTTTTCTTTATTTTATTCATATTTGTCATAAAATTAAACAATAAATCATTCCTCAAAAGTTTTTTTTGTAAATTATGATTTTCAAAAAAAAAGTACTTTTTGGTGAAAATAACCTGTCACTTCAAAGCTCATTTTACAAAAACTTAAATAAAATATCACCAAAATGTGAATTACATTTGATTGTATACACATATTCAATGAACTAATCACAAAAAAAACTACAACAAAATTTAAAATGCAAGCGTTATTAATTTGATTCCCCTAAATTCGCGAATTCCCACACTGTGCGACGACGAGAAATTCCAAATAAAATAGAATCAACTATGACGTAGGAGGTGTTTCTTTTGAAGTTCGTTTCTTCGTCTGTATTAGTTTGTTCTTCACCTTGATCTTCTCCGAAATGTCTCTTTAATTGTCTTATTCGGGTCGATGTGAACGATTCTGAAATATCTCCCAATCCAGCGCAACTTCTTTGCATTCTACTAAAATGCGATCCCATTGGTATTTTTTAAAGATATGTAGTAGGTAAATTTTAACACGAAGGTACACGGTTTTCGTTTATAACTCTCTTCATCAAAATTCGAATAAAAAAATATTTTTTGTGTTTTTCGAAATTCCGGGCCCCTTATTAAGACTGAATTTCAAAATTTACTTTAAATTATAAAATTGTTTGTGCTCACTAATATAAAAGCTAAGCGATTTTCTATCATTTTCCTTAAATCACCGGGTCGGTCGATTTGTCTCCAGATATTTAAAAAAAAAATGTCAACATTAGTCAAGGGCCCAAATTCGATAACGTTCACATAGTGCCCCGATTTTGAAAGCGTGATTGATTCTTCAAGTTTCCGAGCCGCTAGGCAGGAGGTGCAATTTTCTAAAAACAATACTTCGCATGTTAAAAAAGCTATTCCAAGACAACGCTAACTTCTAGAAAAAATTCCTTATTTAACAATTAATTAGAAATTCCTTGAGCTTAACTTAAAGCTAGAAACCTATTCTTGAATTTTTTAAATTTTTTTTTTATTATTTTATTTAAAATCAGATACATTTTGCAAGGGGGCAAATGACTCCTTATATTGTTAACAATGCATGACAAATCCATGCCATGTAGCTTGTGTCAAAACCAGAAACAAATTGTATGGGAGTGGGGGTCTATGTCCCTTCGCTTAAGTGGGAGGGGCAATTTTCCAAAAATACTACTTAAAATGGAAAAAAAAATCATTAAGAAACAACGGCGACACTTAAAATCAAATTATAATTTTCTTCAAAGCCATATATGTACCTATTTTGCAGTTTTGTTGTTAAATAAAGTTGCTTTCGATAACAGTTTTGAAAAAATAAACTTTAAACTCCAAATTAAAAAAAAAAAAATTCCTTTTTAATATCATTTTTCAAAAATTTGTGTTCTTAAGCACAATTTTTGTATTGAAAACTCAATGCATCTATTAATTCTTAGTCCAAATGTAAGAACTAGATGCTTAAATGTTGTCCAGTTTTTGAAACAATCCAAAAATAATAAATTTGCAGGAACAAATAAAAAATTATTTTTTCAAACTAATTTTTTTTTTAATTTTACGTTATAAAGCGCTATTTTTATTTAAACAAAAGTCTAAAATAGTGGTTATTTCTGAAAACCAAGACATATACAGGGTGATTGGCAGAAGGTGTGACAAAAAGATAGGGTGTGTAGGTTGGACTTAGACAAGGGGTCCATTTTCCCCCGTTTAGGCGGGAGGGGCAATTTAAGAAAAAAATCACTTAAAACGGAAAAAATATTATTTAAAAATAACGGTTATACCTACAGAGTCGTGCTATAGCATTTTGAAAAGCTAAAAACCTATACATTAATTTAAATTTTAAAATAAGTTGTTCAAATGAATAGTTTTTGAAATATTAATTTTCAAAGTCAAAATTTTGAGAAAAAAACATGAATTTTTTTATTTAAACCATTTTTTTCAAAATTTTACGTTATTAAGTAGTATTTTTCTGGCTTATTTTCATTGCTCTTATTTATTTTTGATCAAACACAAAAAACCGAATGTCAAAATAACCTGTAGTTTTTGAGAAAATCAAAAATTACAGAAACTACTTTTTTCAATTTTTTTTTTCGTTATTGGATTCTTAAGTTAATTTACGAAATAAAGGATGAATTTTCTCTTTTCTTTTTTTATTGAAAACACCTGCAGAACTAAGGGTTATAATTAGCTTCTGATTGTTTTTTTAATCATGCAACACCACGCGCTACCTAGCCAGTGGAAGTGCGATTTCGAAATAAGAAAGCCTTAATCTTGAAATCAATCCAAATTGAAATACTTGCATATTCAGATAAAAAAAATGCAAATGAATCCCAAAACTCTTTCCTCTGTGTGCACGTCTGCGGAAGATGCACTCTCTCGCCCTCGTTGCTCCAGTACTCCACGTTCTCGAAGACGTTGATGAATTCTTGAAAATATCGTATGGCTGGGATGCCTCCTATTGGGATACATTTCAGCGTAAAGTCTTTGAGCTCCTCGACCTCGACCACGAGCCATACCGTAGCATTAATGCATATCAGTTAATTCGACCCGAGAGTAATTTGACATCGTGATATGTTGACGACTTGACATTCAAATTAGAATTAATTTGTTCAACAAAACATTCTTGCATCTTATATGTCCTTAGGTTAGACATATTTTTATTTTAGTGTACAAAATTACGACCTCGCTCGCCAAACCGACCCCACCGCAATAAAAACAAGTTGGCAGGTCAATGTCAATTCAATGTTCTCACGCAGGTTTTTTCATTGAAAAAAGGGTGAAATATGGTTAATCCACAAACCCCAACAAAGACTGATAGTAAAAAATAGAAAGTTAATCCTTTCTTTCATAAATTAACCAAGAATTAAATAATGTAAAAACCCCACCGTAATAAAAACAAGTTGGCAGGTCAATTTCAACCCAATGCTCTCACGCAGGGTTCTCAATGAAAAAATGTGTGAAATGTGGTTAATTGAGTACTTTGTTACTTTATTGTATGTTTTGAAGACTAATAATAAAAAAATGAAAAAGATAAAGTTAATCCTTTCTTTCGTAAGTTCATCTAACTGTCCAATAACGTAAAAACTAAAAGAAAAGGTGTTTCTCAGAAAAAAGTAGTTTTGGTCATTTTTGGTTTTATCAAAAACTAAAGGTTATTTTGACATCCGGTTTTTTGTATTTGATCAAAAATAAATAAGAGCATTGAAAATAAGCCCCCATACGATTTTTTGCTTGTCTAAGTCCAACCTACACACCCTATCTTTTTGTCACACCTTCTGCCAATCACCCTGCATAATAGCTCTTAATTACAAAAAACCTTGAAAAAAATCAAAATACACAGAAAAAACAAATTTCTTTTTTCAAAACTAACATTTCTAATTTTGTGTCTTTTCCATAAAACAATATCTAAACAATTTAAGCATCTGTTCTTACATTTTGACTTAAAATTAATAGATACATTGAATATTATAAACAAAAATAGTGCTTAGTGACACGTAATTGTCATTAAGCACAAATACTTATACCCTATATAATGGTTTTGAGTTATTGGATTTTTCTCAAAAAACGGCTCTAACGAATTTGTTTAAGATTTGTGTATGTATTGTGTTCAATTTTTAAAAGAAATATGTATTAATTAAGAAACTAAAAAAAAAAAAAAAGTTAACATTAGTTTTAATCTTTTAACACATGTTCCACTTTTCTTGTAAGAAAATATATGTATCTAACTTGAGCAGAACCCTATATTTTTTTAATTTCTAACATAATTATTTATTTTTAAAACCTTATATAAGAAGCTTTAGCTTCCACAGCAACTTTGGCTCTAAGAGCAAGTGCGTGGGATCCAGTCGTGCATTTTATTTTTCAAAATTTTGAGTCTGAAGTTGAGTTTTCAAAAACTTTTGGCACAAGCAACTTTGAAAAACTGAAAAATAGATATCTGACTTTGTTTTTAAATATAATTTGATATACCTAGTTAGTGTTGCCGTTGATATTTAATGACTTTTTTTTTCATATTAAGTAATATTTTTGGAAAACTGGCCCTCCCACCTAAACGGGGGGACAGAGACTCCCACTCCCGTACATTGTTTTTTGGTTTTGACACAAGCTACACGCTCTAGCCTTTTGTTCCATCTTATGCAAATAACCTTGTATGCATTTATCATGGATATTAATAAAAGAAAATTTTAGAAAAAAAAAAAAAATTATCAAAATCGGAGCTGTTTCGGTGAACTTCCGAAGATTGTCTGTTTTATGTATTCATTGGCTCGACTAATACCTACGTTTGAACGAAATCCCAAGAAACAAAACAAATTGATGAGGCAATCACAAAACATCAACTAAGAACAATTAAATGTCTAACGTTGCATGGTCTATCAAATGATTCGTGCGTTGCCTAGTTTTTCAACTCTAAATTTTAATTAGGATTTTGGGATAACCACCCTTTCTAATAAATTAATATCTATCGTTCGTATCCATATCATCTTGTTTTGGTCAAAAGAAATAGGTTATAATAGGAAAACCTTATGTATGGGTGTATATTAGAAAATAAGTAGGTAAATCGGTTCATTTATTTTTCTATAGGTTGCTCACAACGAGAAAGGGAAATCACCTCGAAGTATTAACAGAAGCTTTAAAATTCTGGACTTACTTGAATGCATAATAAAAGAATAAAAAATACTCTGCTCTTTGATTCACAGTTTTTGCTTTCGATTTTTGTTCCTATATGTCTACCTGACCGCCATTAAATGAAGTAAGGTATAAAGCTAATGTTGGATAAGGATGGTGATGACGATGGCGGGCGTCCGCATCACATGCCAAAATATTAAAATATGGAGAAAAAACATACATGAGTACGAAAAAAAACTTGTACAAAAATGTAGGTACCTACCTACACATGATAAACTTAAAAAAAAAACATAAACCAATTCAAAAACGTTTCAAAAGAATTAAATTAAAATATGAATTTTCCGGCTTTCAAGTTGTGAAAAATTCATTATGACCAGAAAGCTTATACTTTCGTATTAAGTTAATTTGTCGTAGTTGTTTATATTTGCCGTTGTTTTATCATCATGTCTACGTCTGTTTTATTACTTTTTTGTGGTGCCTTCAATTTCCGTCTGTTTTATATTTACCGCAAAATGAAAGCTTAATTAAAAACAATGCACATTTGTGGTGACATGCATGGAACATGTACTTGCGGTATATAGATTGCTTGTATACAACTAACAATGTTGGGAAAGTATAAATAAAAAATAAGTAACTACCTATGAGAGAGATGTCACCCATTTTTAATACATACATATTCAAAGAGAGTGCTGAGATTAAAGATTTTTTTATTTTATGTACATATGTAGAAAGTTGATGAACATTTACATAACATTGATTAAAAAAGAAACATTTTACTTATTTGATGAGCAACAATCTTATTCCAATACTGAGTGTTTTTTTTCCAAGACAGATAGACGAAATAGTGGATTTAAATATTGATTTGGATTTTTGTATAAGTTGTAAGTTAAAAAATTGGAACTTAAAAAATTCCACAGCATGATCACCATTTTGTATTCCTATTGCATACACTACATTTAATCGTTGAGATCTAGAATCGTAAATAACTAGGTATAAAAAAAACATCCTCGGTCACATTTTTGAGAAAAGAGAAAATTCCTGAAAACTACTCCATACAATAATCAAACCGACTTTACTATCAGCAAGGTATTCTAAAAGATAAACAAAAAAATCCCAAACACTATACTCTCTCCTCAAAATTCCTCCCTAACTACATATACCAACTTTAGGATCGACGTCTACAGATCCATTGTCACGTCCAGTAAGTATTTAAAAACAGCCATGAAGGACCTCCAACTGTTTGAAAGGAAAATACTGAGGATCTGCACCGGACTTTTCTTCAACCGACAGAGGCAGAAACATTACAGCAACCAACGACTCTACGAAGGAGCCAAAATCATCCCACTGGACAAGTATTTGCTACTATCAGCAAAGAAACTTGTCGAAAGTATCACTAACCACCCCAACCAACTGATTCAACTATATATTCATTTTAATTTAAGCCACTGTATAACGTTAGGCCCCTACGTGCCAACAATTCTAACATTTTGTCACTGTATTATATTATTTGTAAGTTTAATGGCCAGTTGTACCAAAATCCACTAAAACCAGTTTTTACTAAAATGCTTGTAAAATTTATCGGCCTAATAAATGTAAGTGGGTTGCACCAATGTTCTTCCCTAATTTTTTAACTAAAATGCTGTTGTTGCACATCCCTGGATTCTTTTGCTGTTTTTTTTAACTGAACGAATACATTTTACTCGTTAAGTGACAGAAATAATATGAGAGATATCAAAATTGGACCGTTATTATATTGTGTTTGGTAGCTTTTTAGTTTTTCCGGGTTTTCAATAAACAAATAAAATAATAATAATTAAATAAACAAATAATATAACACAGCAATGGATTAAAAAAAAAGCGAGAAAGAGGAAGGAATTAGGTGGAGGAGGAAAAAAATGCATTAGTGGACATTGCGCTCAAATTCCGTAAAATAATTGAAAACAAATCAACGGATGGAGTGACTCTGGCCGAAATAGCCTCAAGATTGTACAGTTCTATCGCAAAAATTTTTAGGCTCTTCGAACTCTTGACCGTCTTGCTATTTCCTCAAATAAATCATCTTCAGAAGAGGATGACCAATCTAAAATTTATAAAAATAATTAAAAGAAAACTTGATTTTACCTGTTCATTTTTGTTTTTATGTATTTATTTTTAATCAATGTTCAATGTTCAATGTTTCTATTTAAATGTCAAATATGTGTTTTTGTGTTTTTTTTTTAATTTGTAAACTCCAGTGTCTTATCAAAAGTTTTGGATATTTTTTTTTAATGTATGTAGATATTTTAAAACTCGTTTATAATATTTATCTGGAGGAAAATGGCATTTTGGCTTATTGGTTCTTTTATTGGCCTGATAAAACTAAAATTGGTTGGTGCAACCGATAAATGTCATTTTAAAATTTAACGAAGCAATAAGCTCGTCGATGGTGGGGTCGTTGTTACTAGCGAAGGGACGATGTTACTTTTAAAGGCCCTTTTAAAGTTTTAGGTGGCATTCGACCGAATTACTATTTTCCACCTTTTAAAGTGGTTAGTTTACTTATTCAGTTACTTAATTCTTCTGTTATTTACCTAACATACTGGTCGTGTCTTCTGAGCTGTGTCTACCCTGCCTTTAAAGTAGAGACAACTAGAAACAAGTAAAATTTTTATTTGAGTCCCCCGCTGCAAAATTTGCATCGATATAGGTGTTCTTAAAAATGTAACAATGAATCTATAATGTTGGATTATAATATACTAACCTGGATCAATCGCGCCAAAAGTTACTGACCATTTTCAAAAATATTTTAAATTATGATATTAAATGCATCGATGTTTTAGAATGCTTGTAAGGGAACAGAGGTGTTATCGGCCAGGATTCCGCAGCAAAAACATTCCTAAAACTCACCATCTAGAGGTGCTATAACAATTCAACAATACCACAGAGCACATATAAGGAACATTCCTGTCGAAGATCCCAAAAACCATGGGTATCCATTGTTCTAAGTCATCACAGAATGAATTTGTGGTTGACATATGAGATCGATATATTGCACAAAGGTATATCACAGTTCTATTTTCACATTGCACTTTAATAATGAGACACCAATAGTTCATGATAACAACATATTTTTTAACAAGAGAGCTTTTAAATATTTTTTTTTACCTAAAACACTAAACTTCCGGTGTGACTTGATTCAATATCACAGTTTCGCATATAATAACCCTCCAGTTGCATTTCAGCACGTCATGGTTTTTTGTCACATGGGTTTCAGTTAACAGTACTATATCACACTTGGATTCATTAATTATTGTTTGTAGACTAGTGAAATTATGTGTAAGCCCTTCAATATTAGAGAAAAAACACTAAATAGTTTCTAGATACTACCACGTTCTTCAGCGGCTTTAACTTTTCTTAAAAACACAGAGCAGTTACCGTCAGATACTGCATGTTGTGTGTCTAAATGTTGTTTGGTTTGATCATTTATTAAAGCACAATTACTACATTTATTTAAATCACTTGTACAATCTTTCACATCATGATGTGTACAGGACACTTCAAACATATTTTACTTTTATTACAGTATTTTGAAATATGATTATATCCACAGTTAGTAAGTTTTCTTGAAAGTCGATGGACGTGTTTTTTCAGATCTCTCTAAAGTCATTTTTGCAAGTTTAAAATAGTTGTACCTTAAAAAGTTTTCGATAGTTTTGAGTTATCAAAAGTCTGACCCCAAAGAAACAAGACACTAAAATCTTTATTTGTAAATTCTAAAAAGTCAAATATTTTTTTATTTTTTTTTTTCGTAAATTCTTAAAAAGTCAAATATTTTGTGTATAAAGTTTCCAAGATGGTTGGTTCGATGCAGCGACTGTGAGGAGTATGTAAAATGTGGACCCTGTCCACGAAAACTTCACTCGAGTGCACCACAGTTTTTGCAAAAACATATAAAGCGATGTCATTAATCCAAAAGGAATCCCGGAAGTGTCAGTTCTGTAGAAAGTCCAAGGAGGAAAGGAAAACCAAGAACAAACGGAATTTCTTGGCATTAACGGAGCTGAAACCGGTGCCACATCGACCAGGTCACGCAAAGGTTCAACTGTTGAAACGGGAAATGAACTGGAAAGCGACATAAAACATATACAAAGAATCCTTAAGGAATATACGAAAAGCGTAAATTTTGTATCAGAGAACGACGACAACATTAACAAAACTCTCGAATCAAACAACAAATTACTCAAAAACCTATCTGAAGAGATGGCCGAATTAAAAACTCAAATCGATATTAAAAACACAACTATCACAAAAATGGAAAAGAATATAAACTTCTTAGAGCAACAAGTTATTGCACATAATATATATAAAAATTGAAGACACAGATATTAACAACATTTACCGAATGAATACAAAAAACAAAGAAGACTCAAAAATAGTGGTTTCATTTGTTACGAAAATATTTAAAAACAATTTTATTAAAAAATTACATACGCACGGTCCAATTAATTTATTTGATGTAAATAAAAACCTACCTTCTTCCACACGAAAATTTAATCAAAGTTTAACAATATACATACGTGAACAACCAACTGACAGCCACAAATAGGCAAATCATGTGGCTCACAAAAAATCGCGCTAAAGAGTGTGGTTGGAAATTTGTATGGTCACGGGATGGGAAAATACTTGCGAGAAAAAAACTGATGACGTTTCTAAAATTATGCACACAAGAATATATCGTAAAATAAACTAAAATGTCAATACAAATGAACAAAAACAACGAAAATGTAATAGATGATCTTATAAATTTAGAGCACAGGGTGATTGAAAACATTAATGAATTGAAAAGTTATGAACTCTCGTGTACTTTGAATTGCTCTTGTTTGTGTCTCAGTATAAGATCATTTAGAAAAAATTGGAATAACTTTTTAATCGATATTAATCAAATTGTTGGTGAAATAAAAATTATTATTTTGGTTGAAATAAATATAAAAGATTATGAAAATTATCATTATCAAATAAATAGATACAATTCAGAGTTCTTAAATAGACCAGAACAAAGAGGAGGAGGAGTAGCTGTCCTTGGATAAACGAAGAACTATATAAATTATGCAATGAGAGGGACACCTTATACAAACGATGGAAAAATAATTGGAGATGTATCCATTTATCCAATATGAAAATGAATACAAGAAGTTTCGCAACTTTCTAAACCAAAGAATTCAAAAACTGCATAAAACTTGGATGAAATAATAAAAACTGACTTTGGTGTAGAAGAAAACTATGCAAGACTATCTAGTAAATTTGCTTCTAGTTTTGTTGGTGAAATAGGAAATGTTGTTCATTCTTGTGACATAAAGACCTTTCATACAGAAGTAAATCCACCTGAGCAGTCAATTTATGAAAGGCCTGTCAGAAGATGGAATCTATAAGATACATTTGAACATTAAGCATAATTTACAGTTCAGCGCAAAAACAAAAAATAAATTACAAAACTGTTTTCTGTCTTTTCTGTCCATCGTTTTTATTATATAAAAAAGCAAACTTGTTTGTAATACCCCAGATAACACGTAGGATACTTTTTTTTGTAACCTATCAAAACAAAGGGCCAATTTTATTGTTTTTTTCGCATGTAAGAATTTGTTTGAGTGCACAAAAAAGCAAAATTGCATTTGTAGCCTCTGAACCAACTGACATATGAAAAAAAGGTAATATGTATCGGTTTCGGTGATTGGAAAATATAAACACCAAAATATGGTACAAAATTATGCCCAAAACAGACTAAAATTTGCTTTGAAGTTTTGTTTTTTGGTTTTGCACGCTGAACTGTAAACAAGCCTTTAAAACCAACAAATCGCCTGCGCTTTATGGAATTCGACCTAAAGACCTTAAGTCTAAAGCTGAAATACTAACAAGCATACTAAAAAGCATAATCAATCTAAGTGTTGAAGAATCATGTGTTCCAGAAGATCTCAAAACATATATTTTCGACCAATTTATAAAGCGGGTATCAAAAACGATGTTATCAACTACAGACCAATATCAATACTGCCAATTGTTGACAAATTACTTGAACAAGTTATGGCAGATCGGCTACAAACGTATATTTACAGGCATAAATATCATAAACCAAAACCAATATGGATTCACTAAAAATAAAAATACAAGCAAAGTGCTCGCTGAGTTCGCCAATATAATAAATGAAAATCTCAACAAAAATCATCATAGTCTAGTTGTTTTCATTGACTTCAATAAAGCATTTGACACGCTAAGGCATGAAAAACTTTACGAAATGCTTGAAAAAATCGGTAGTAGAGGAGACATTTTAGAATGGTTCAAAAGTTATTTAAGTAAAAGAGGAATGAATGTGAAAATTTCAAACACTTTCAGCCAAAAAAAGGAGTTAAGATACGGTGTGCCTCAAGGCTCAATTTTAGGCCAACTACAATATGGGATTCGCTTTTGCAGACGATACAGCGATTGTGGTCAGTCATAAAGATCTGGAAAAAGCAACTAAAACCATGGAAGAAGAGTTTGACTCAACGCTGATAAAACAAAGTTAATGGACATCAGACCACCACATATGCAGAAAACAAAAATTGAAATCAAATGCCACGAAACAACATGCCTACATCTACACTCCAAAAATAATTCTCTTAATACTTGAGACAATTGCGATAAATTAAAATGAAATGTACAACGGTTTAAAAACCTAGGGGTAGATCTGTATAGTCACTTCAAATAGCATGCACAAATAGGAAATATACGCAAACGACTTCGCAAGGCTGTTTATGCTCTTCACCATTTAAGCTTCTACACCTCCTTTCCGATTCTTAAACAGGTATATTACTCATTGGTAGTACTTGAAGAATACTGCTATGACGAAAGATATAAACAGTCAATCGATCATTTATATAACACGAGAAGATAAGCAAATGGCTTCCTGCAAACACCAAGATTTAAGAATTCCTATGACAGACAAACACTATCGGCGATTGTTCCAAGCGTTTTCACTCGCCTTCCTAGAGAACTTCGCAACATCAATGGAGACAGCTTAAGAAAGAAACTTCTGAAAAAATAAATCATCAATCAAAATTAATTCAAAAACTTAAAATGTGTATTAAAACTTTTTTCAATGTTTATAATTAACTTACTTTCTACAGAAAAGCCTTAAAAGGCTTCGTAGATTTTTTATGTAAACAGATCTTGGAATACCAAAAATTAAAATTTAATTGAATTGAATTGAATTGAATAACATTTTAGCAATCTTATATGTTGGTACACACGACATCTATCCCATCCAATATTTAATTTACCCAGATTCATAATTTTGGTGTTGGTAGTAACTCTGTTTACTTCAACAATCGAATTATATTTTTTTGTTTTATGCGATAAATATACCTTGACACATTTTATATCACTGTCACTGTACATGTTTTGACATTTAATGGCTTCTATTAAATCATCTTCACTAATTGTGTCGCTCATTCCAACTTTATTAATACGCGGGTTCCGATGTTCTTGTATTTTTGCATCATATGCACTCATGTTGGTTTTTATTTCAGATGCAATTGTTTTTACGATTGTTTATAACATTTTATTACAATACCACCATTTTGAACATTTTTTACTTCTTCAATTTTTAATTTCATACTCATTGGATTTATCACATTTTTTATATCTTCTCTTGTTTCTGCATTGTTTTGATCACTTTTTGGTTTTACCACTATTACTTCACTTCACTTCACTTCACTACTTCATTTTCTTTTACAGCATGATATTTTTTGTTTTGTTGATGTGGGTGCATTTAAGATTTTCACTTCATCTACACTTTTTTTTAATTCAATGTTGTTTTTTGCTATTTCGGTAATTTGTTTACTCAAAGCTGATAAAATATTTTGACAATCTATACACATGAATTTGATTCTTGCGTTATTATATTTTTGTCTTCCATTTTCACTCCAATTTAGAATTCTATGCAAATTTAGTTTTATTAATTTGTTTAATTCACTGAATTCACTTATTAAATTTCTGTAATTCATTAAAGTCTAATATTAAAGAAAGCACTCTTTTTATAATAGACCGAATTTTAAAGGGTGATTTTTTAAGAGGCTTAGAACTTTAAAAAAAAAAAACACAAAAAATTAGAAAAAAATGAATGAAATATTTATTTGAATCGATAGTTTGAACCTTGCAATTTAATGTTTAAAGATAATTTCATGCAAATGTTGACCGCGGCTGCGTCTCAGGTAGCCCATCCGCTGAGTCCAATTTTGGCATACTCTTTCACACATATCGGCCGGTATCTCACGAATGAATGCATGGAAGCGGGCTTGTCCCTATAGACATTAACCTTGACATACCCCCACAAAAAATAATCTAATGGTGTCAAATCGCACGATCTAGGCGGCCAATTGACCGGCCCGAAACGTGAAATTAACTGTTCACCAAACTCGCCTCGCAATTGCGCCATTGTTTCGCGTGCTGTGTGGCATGTGGCACCGTCTTGTTGAAACCACATATCATGCAAGTCAAGAACTTCCATTCGGGCAAAAAAAAGTTTGTTATCATCGCTCGGTAGCGTTCACCATTGACAGTAACGCTGCGATTCGCATCATCTTTGAAGAAATATGGCCCAATAATGCCGCCAGCCCATAAACCGCACCAAACAGTGGCTTTTTCGGGATGCATTGGTAGCTGTTGCAATGCTTCTGATCTTCACTCCAAATGCTGCAATTTTGCTTATTTACGTACCCATTCAACCAAAAATGAGCCTCATCGCTGAACACAATTTTTCGATAAAAAAGCGGATCCTCGGCCAGCTTTCCAAGAGCCCATTCACCAAAAATTCGGCGTTGTGGTAGGTCGGCTGGCTTTAGTTCTTGCACCAGCTGTATCTTAAAAGGCTTTACGCCCAAATCCTTCCGCAAAATTTTCCACGTAGTGCTGTTACAAAGGCCTAACTGCTGGGAACGGCGCCGAATCGACATTTCGCGGTCTTCTGTCACACTAGCTGATACGGCCGCAATATTTTCTTCACTACGCACAGTACGTAAACGCGTTGGTGGTTTAGTGTCCAACAAAGTAAATTTGGTGCGAAATTTGGTCACAATCTTCCGAATAGACTGCTCAGAAGGTCGAGAATGCCGACCATAAAATGGAAGCAGCGCGCGATAAATATTTCGAACCGAGCACGAATTTTGATAGTAAAATTCAATAATTTGCAAGCGCTGTTCATTTGTAAGACGATCCATGGTTAAATTGCAAACCAAACTGAAGCTGTTTGACAGCGACACAAGGTACTAAACACACGTCAGCTGTCAAAACCAGTGTTACCAAAACCAAACCAGCTAAAATATCACCCGTTATAATTTAATTCGCAAAATTAAATGAAATAAACACTAAATTCACAGGAACAAGAGCAAACAAAATTTGAACTTTCCGTTTGAAAGTTTCACTCACTAGCTCGCTCATTCATTGAACTTCAATTAACACTCTAATTTAATTTATCCATGCAAACCATTATTTATGGAACGATAAACCAATTCCATGTCATTTCGGAAAGACCATTTGTAGCGCCATCTAACCGAAACATACAAAATTGTTAATTTGTCACTGTAACTACATTGATATATATTTCTTCGGACAACTTTTATTCAAATAGATATTACATCTTTCAGCCTTTGAAATATGGAAGCGTTCCCGTAATGATTTTTCGGGTATATAAGATCAAATAAAACAAAAACTAACTCTGTTTCAAACAAAGTTAATACATTCAGAGATTCATCTCAATTATATAAACCGGTACGTCCGAAGTGAATTTTAATTTTAAGTAATTTTGATTTAAAAAAAACTACAGCTACTGTAGTTAAGCATAGAAGATATTTAATATCAAATGATTTTGACAGAACTCATATTGCAGCCACAAGAACTTCTTTAGGCAGAAATTTTCAAAATAAGGGTTGACAGGTTTGACAGGACTTGAACTCGAAAATAGTAGAAATACGTTGGCGAGTACCCAAACAGTCCTACTATTTAAGTAATATTAATATTACTGTTTGAGTTATATTACTCAAACATCTATTTTGACGTTCTTGACTTTTAAACGTCAAAATTTCGAATTGAAGTTTTTTTTTTTTTTAGATGAGCAAAGTAGGTACTTAGGATTAGAATAATCATAGTTATTACGATCGTAATTATAAGATAAACAAGGTTTTTTTTTTTATAATTAACGCGCACATCAAGGGGTTATGAATACCCTTAAATTGTTATAAAAACACAGTGCGAGCTTTTAGGAAAAGAGGAGAGGATTAAGTAGGAGACACCGATGTACATTGACTTTAAACCTTTGTAGATTGTAATGCGGAGGAAAGACAGAGCCTGGTAAAGAATTCCACATACGAGTTGAACGGCTAAAAAATGAGTCTCTATACTTAACTGTACGGCCGAAGTTGGGTTCCAGGTAGAATTTATGGGCATTCCTAGCAAGCCGGGTATTGCGGTTGAAATTCTTTAGGGGAGGAATGCAACTATCAACTTCACTAGAGCACTGATTATAAAAAAAAGCGGTAAAAGAGTGAAAGGCAGGTGACATTACGACGATGTTCAAGAGAAGGTACATTAGATATAAATGAATAATCATTAGAGTCAATAAGATAACAGTTATAACTTATAAGACTTGTTTATCTTATAATTCCCATAAGAGTCAGTTATCTCTCACATGAAGAAATGTCGATTCATTCTTTATTCTATTACGATATTTGGGATAGAACTTTTCTGATTGTTTTATTTTATGATATTTTATTTTTTTTATTTTATTTTATTTCGTCGTTTATAATGTTCATTAAAATGAATCTTGCTCATTCCGACCAGCATTCATCATCGTTTGAAAACTATTGTTATTTTATAATAAGGGTTTTGACAAGTTTCACTCTCCATTTAAATCCATGTAAGCATTTGATTCGCTCACAGTAACATTGAAACTGGGTTGCTATCGTTCTTATTGTTAGTTGAAATTAAAGGGATAACTATAGGAAACAGACAGAAAGCTTCCTTGCTGTGGAGTGGATATTAAAAGGATACAGACAGAAAAAAAACGAGGTATTAAAACATAATCAACGACATTTTCATTTTTCTAATTAAAATGCAAATGAGGGCTTTTGTTTCCGAAACAGTTTTATAAGCAAAAATTTTGGTGTAAGCTATAAATAAAATGTTACTCAAACAGTGAGGAAGTTTAGTAAAAATGACATAATGCTTACTTATTAAAGCTTTGCAGAAAAACCTTGAATGGGTACTTTTAAAATATTTCTATCGCAAAAAACAAACTGAAAACGATTTTAAGCTATTGTGGAATGTCGAATATAATAATTTATCAGCCAAGACAAAGAGTCGACTCACTTAACTGGTGATTATATATAAACGTAGTTCGAAAGCCAAATTTTAGCTCAGTTTTAAATGCAGATGAAAATGGACATGAAGTCAACAACTCCTTATTTTTGACGTTATTGAAGATAAGAGCGATGTTGAAGTTAAAAAATTACTTATAGATTGAGACCAAGTTTTGGGAGTGGACTAATAACCAAGATCTGAGTAAGTACGCAGTTTTATATGTCCAAGCGTTCTGATTTCAAATTTAAAACTCTGACAAGTTTTTTCGTGGAACTCTATATGGTTTACGGGGTGCTGAAAAACAGAATATTTCCACTTTAAAACAAAAAAAAATATTATATATTCCTTTTTTTATAAACTATGAAATGCTTTGTAATTTTTCCCAAGTCTGGAGACGTCAATCTTGAGGATCTGCTTAAAAGAGCTCAAGATGTAGGCTATCTAAGCCAGATATTTCTGTTGGTTTTTTTATATCGTTCCTCCTTTTACGAACTGACTTATCTACTTTTTTAATATTTTACAGGAGAGTAGTTTTTTTGTACTTTTTTAATAGGTGTTATTTCTGTGTTTTACAACGGTTTTTTTTTTTTTGTTTTTGTAACATTGAAATAATGTTAAAGTTTCAAATGATATGCATTTCAATATAAATACTGTGCAACATTACGATGATGGACAAATCCAAACAAGTGGTTTTAGTTATGCCGTCCGTCGGCCTGTGCGACTGTTCGTCTGTAAGTCTGCTTCCATCTGTACAGAGAGCCACTGCTTAAAAGGGTTGACCGATTTGCTTGAAATTTGGTACAGATTACAGTACAAAAACAGGGTTGTTTTTTTTTTGTTTTGTTTTTGAATATATCGATTATAACGAATACCTCCCATATAAAGGTTTCGAGTAATTGGATGTTTCTCGGAAATAACCCAAACGATTTTGCTTAAACTTGGTAAAAATTATGTAATGAACGATCGTTATAATCCTGCGGTTTTAGTTTTTATCAAAAAATTCGAATAACGGAAATGTGATGAAATTGTCCATAATTTTTAGTTATTTACTTATTATATCATTTAAAAAAGTATTTTGTATAATAAAACGTACCCATGGAAAAACAATATCTTCCGAAACACCAACAAGTCTCTGATACAGATGATCTTAATGTTGACGAACCCAGCAAACGAATCTCGGATTTGTACGTATGCTAAAGGCTGACGTAACAGCTACCCAGCATATGGAGGCTGACTTCTACTTTTGGATGCACTTCAAAGAACAGGGTCAGCGACTGCTTGGGTGTGGTTTTGTAATAAGGGAAAGGCATAGGCAAAAAGTCTTGGTTCGAATGACTAGTCATAATCCGCATCAAAGCAAAATTCAAGAACTTTCACGCTTTCCCATGAAGAGAAGGACGACTCAATCAAGGACGCCTTCTACAACGTAATCAAGAGCACATATGATAAATACTCGAAGCACGATGTCAACATTGTTCTTGGTGTCTTTAACGCCAGATTTATCAAGAAGGACGTTCATGGTTCAATGGTCGGAAAACACAGGCGGCATTACAAAACGTCCAATTACCTTCAAATTTTCACACCTCAATAAACGTGCCCTATTCTTGCTGGAATCAGAAGAGGAAAAAAGTGTCTTAACTGTAGATGATGCCAAGGAAATCTTAAATGGACAGGAGTGGAACGTGTTGAGTAGTTACGTCAAAACAGCGCTAAGGTACCGATACCAAATCCTGAACAAGGCCTTCTGAATTTACGCACTTGAAACAACCCTTCAAAACAACTCCTTATGAGTCTTGAAAAATATTTGCTCAGTATTATTACTTCTTTAATATAATTTCAATTAATTTAAAACAACTTGAAAATGTTAACAATTTTATTTATATTATACTTGTTAACATCGTACTCTTTTTTCTGGCTGACGGCAAAAGCCAATGCTATATTTGTAAAATTATAAAAAACAATGAACAATTAGCCATCTGTCAATAAAATGTTAACACTTCGACAGATAATATAAAAAACCCTGAAATTCTAAATCGATACACACTAACTACTTCTTTATTGTTTTTAAAGTCCTGTACGATAGGTCTAAGAAAAAGAAAAGGTGAGGCCTTACTAATCAATCTATTTTACG
This sequence comes from Meliscaeva auricollis, assembly GCA_948107695.1. NCBI lineage: Eukaryota > Metazoa > Arthropoda > Insecta > Diptera > Syrphidae > Meliscaeva > Meliscaeva auricollis. The sequence goes on from OX403618.1 coordinate 42,846,604, forward strand.
TCGTTCTTGAAGCAGTTGTTCCGTTGGTAGCTAGGGACAGAGCTTGGCTCTGGATTGCAATCTACATCAAAAGTATAAATTAAGTAAGAATAAAAAATATGGTTTTCTAATAATTTAATAAGGATACTGAACATTTTCCACCTCCTTGATTTTGGCCCTTATGGTGCATTAGCCCAGCTTGATGACCCTAAAATGTAGCAAAAATTTATTCACGTTCAGGAAATCAGTATCAAGAAAAGGATTGTGCCTTTATTATTGTTTTTACTTTAACATTATTATGTAGATACCTACCTACTGTATTGTGGGTATGTTTGACCTTTTACTTTATAACAATAAGTGAAGTTTTTTTTACTACGGTAGAAACAAACAAAAGATGTTACAGTTTATTAAACAACCAGTTCCTTTCTGGGTTCCGGATTTAAATAGATACTTTAAAAAACATCCTATAGCTTCAACAACTCAATCCGTCTATCTTGTGTTTGCCCCAAACCCCAAGTCATTCCCATTTGGCATCCTCATTTCATCACTACAATGATGTGAAGTGTTCTTTTGATTTCTTGATACTTTGTGATTTCTATGTCCTTTAACTCAGGATCTCGTCAGTGTATCCACCTTTTTTTTTGTTTTCGTATTGTTTTACTTTCATGTGGGAAAAATCACTTGACGGAAATATAACAAGAGTACAAGTGGGGCACACAACTTTACAAGACGTCATCGTCATCCTGGTCCTGTTGTTGTAGTCGACTATATTTCTGTACTACACAATACGATTGTGACGAGAATAGGAAGCAACGGACAAAGATCATGTTAAAAAAAAATTAAATGCAAGGACAAAGAGGGAAGCACAAATCGCATTATTATGTCAAATGAATGGATTCTGAGGAGTGGGTGTATATTTTTATATTGTGTGTGAGTGTGACAATGGGAAGCATGACGACGCTTTTGACTATAACAGTGAAAGAGTTCTCTCAAAATTAATTTTTTTTTTATTTTACCATGGATTTTTTGGTCCTTGCAGTTATAGCTGGTTGTAATTTTATGTATTCAACGCTGTGTGGTAGATTGTAATGAGTTGTTTTTATTGCTTTGTTTCGTTTAGCTGAGTATATCCTCAACGATTATATTATTGTAAATGTTCTCTATGGTAATTAAGTTGCTTTCTTGTTTTATGAACATTTTCTGAAAATTAGGACTGCTCAAGTACTCTTGTCTATAGATTTGTTTGTATCAAAATTATTATATTTTTTTAATTAACTTTATTTTGGGCTTTGAAGTTTTTTATCGTTATTTTCAATTGAAAAAAAATTGAATGTAATACCTTACATAAGAGAGTTTTTTTTTAAATGTTTTTGGTCAAAATCATGAAGGTGGAAAATCTCAATGTTCGAATTGTTAAAAAATCAACTTAGTTTTGTAGTTAGGAAGGTTTTAACACTTGAAACTTTTAATACTACCTATTGTAATGTTTTTCTGTATTCAAACAAAACTTATTTCTACTTTTTCTAATTCACTTTTTATTTATTCTCAAATTAACAAACACTTTTATCTATAACAAACTGTTTCACTAAGACTCTGTACAATTTACAAGAATTTACACTTCCAAATTACACTTTCACAATCACTTATCTTTATCAATGTCAAAATTAAACTGTCTCGATCTCCTTCTCCGACCTCGTATTTATACTCCTCTCATTTCTTCTCGAAGGTTCCAGAGATCTACAGTTTCGTTAAGCAAAAGAGAAACACACACAGCCAGATAGAGACAGATATAGACAGATTTCGTTCCGTTCCATTTCGTTCCGTTCGAAGTTCCGAAAGTTTGAAGTTCGGATGAAAGTGTTCAGAGCTTTAGTCAGTAATCATTAACAAAGATCTACACGGTTAAAAAATTTGTCTTACTTTTTAATACAGACTTTGTATTATAGCCATATGCAATACATTCAATATTACTTTTTAATATTCCGTAAATATTAGATTTTTTTTAAAACTATTTCGTATTACATTCTAATAGTTTTGTATATAAATTGATATTCTCGATACGAAAAAGACTAGAATGCAAAACAAAGGTTTAAAACGTAATCCAAAAGCTTAAAATTTAATACTCTAATATTACATTATATTTTTTTAATACTAAAAGTATGCAATTTTAATTATAAAGGGTCAAAAACTTTGGCCTACTTTTAAGTGTAGCCTTTTTAATACAGCCGTATGCAATACAGTGAATATTACTTTTTAATATTCTGTAAATATTAGAATTTTTTAAACTTGTATTAAAATTGATATTTTCAATATGAAAAAGTTTAGAATGTAATACAAAGGATTAAAATGTAATTCAAAGGATTAAAATCTAATACTTTAATATTACATTTTAATACGAGGAAATTAAATTTTAATCAAACTGTATTTAAAGAGCTAACAAGACGTAGACGATAACAGAAGCCATTTTTAAAAATGTCTTATGTATGTTTTCTGGCACCCCTTACCTGATCAAATTTGAAGAACAAATGATCTAAATTTGCACTATTTTGAAGGCGCTTTGGGTTTTTTCGAAGTACAATGTATGAATTACTGATAAAATTTAAATTGCCATAAGATTCACATAAGACTTCACATAATTTGCGAAAAAAATAATTAAGATAATAATATCACCATTTTAATATTACAAAGTAATGCACGTTGAGCTTCATTTTAAAGAATTAAGAGAGAAGATAGAATTATAAAGAGAATGAAAGATTAATATTATAAAAATCTGTTAATAAATTTTGTATTGAAAACTAATACAATTGAATTATAAAATATCCTTCCAATATATTAAATTTTAATACATTTTGTATTAACTAAAAAATTTTAATATTTTTTCTCTCTTTATTATTCTATCTTCTCTCTAAATTCTTTAAAATGAAACCCATTATGTTGTAATATTAAAATGGTGATATTAATTTCTTTAATTTTTTTTTTCGCAAAATATGTGAAGTCAAATCTTATGGCAATTTACTACAGTCTGTCAAAGCTATTCAAATCCAGAAATCTGACCATAACGTCAAAACTTCTGCTGTACAGGACCATGGTCCTGCCAGTACTCATGTATGGATCCGAGACTTGGGTGCTTAGCAAAAGGCACTGTGACCTCTTAGCCGAGTTCGAGAGAAAAGTCTTACGGAGAATTGTTGGCCCCATATGTGAGGAAGGACGATTCCGGAGACGGTATAATCATGAGTTGTACGCAATCTACCTTGAAGCAGACATAGTGACAAAAATTAAGCTCGATAGACTCCAGTGGGCAGAGCACCTAGCTCGTATGAGCGAAGAGGAACCTGCTCGGAAAGTCTTTTTTGGTACATTCTATGGTAGACGGCAGCGTGGTAGAACATGCTAGCGCTGGAGAGATGACGTAGACCAGGACGCCCGAAGCCTTGCGGTGCGCAACTGGATGGCATCGGCTCGAGACCGGGATAGGTGGAGAGATTTGTTGAAAGAGGCCAAGACCGGACCCCGGTTGTCGAGCTGATGATGATAATGATGAAGGGGTACCAAAAATCATACATAAGACATTTTTAAAAACGGCTTCTGTTATCGTCTACGTCTTGTTTGCTCTTTTAATACAGTTTTATTAAAATTTAATTTCCTTGTATTAAAATGTAATAGTAAAGTATTAAATTTTAATCCTTTGTATTACATTCTAAACTTTTTCGTATTGAAAATATCAATTTTAATACAAAACTATTAGAATGTAATACAAAGTAGTTTAAAAAAATCTAATATTTACAGAATATTAAAAAGTAATATTCACTGTATTGCATACGGCTGTTACACAAAGGCTGCATTTAAAAGTTGGCCAACGTTTTTAACCCATTATAATTAAAATTGCATACTTTTAGTATTAAAAAAATATAATGTAATATTAGAGTATTAAATTTTAAGCTTTTGGATTACATTTTAAGCCTTTGGATTACATTCTAGTCTTTTTTGTATCGAGAATATCAATTTATATACAAAATTATTAGAATGTAATACAAAATAGTTTTAAAAAAACTGTAATATTTACGGAATATTGAAAGGTAATATTCAATGTATTGCATATGGCTGTAATTCAAAGTCTGTATTAAAAAAAAGACAACATTTTTAACCGTGTAGTACTATGCAAAAAAGGACCATAAGTTTACTGTTGATAGCCGATTTACTATCTCCATTTTGGTTTCTATGTATTATATTGTGATAAGCAGTTAACCTTAACACTTATTGATTTGACTCTGGAACAAAATCTTTAGGAAAATAACTAACTATTAGAAAAATATTAACAAATCCTAAGTGCGAAAAATGCAATAAGACGGCTGTTTTTTTCAAGATGGTGGACCACACATGGGAGATGTTTCTAGGGGCTTTTCGGGAATGAGTAAGGCCATTGTTGTGAACATTTTAAGCAAATTTCAGGCTTAAAAAAATGCTCCTCAAATTCAAATTGCACTGAACTAACGGGTCGTTTTTTAGCTGGTTTGGTTTTGGCAACACTGGTTTTGACAGCTGACGTGTGTTTAGTACCTTGTGTCACTGTCAAACAGCTTCAGTTTGGTTTGCAATTTAACCATGGATTGTCTTACAAATGAACAGCGCTTGCAAATTATTGAATTTTAATATCAAAATTCGTGCTCGGTTCGAAATGTTCATCGCGCGCTGCTTCCATTTTATGGTTGGCATTCTCGACCTTCTGAGCAGTCTATTCGGAAGATTGTGACCAAATTTCGCACCAAATTTACTTTGTTGGACATAAAACCACCAACACGTTTACGTACTGTGCGTAGTGCAGAAAATATTGCGGCCGTATCAGCTAGTGTGACAGAAGACCGCGAAATGTCGATTCGGCGCCGTTCCCAGCAGTTAGGCCTTTGTTACAGCACTACGTGGAAAATTTCGCGGAAGGATTTGAGCGTAAAGCCTTTTAAGATACAGCTGGTGCAAGAACTAAAGCCAGCCGACCTACCACAACGCCGAATTTTTGGTGAATGGGCTCTTGGAAAGCTGGCCGAGGATCCACTTTTTTATCGAAAAATTGTGTTCAGCGATTAGGCTCATTTTTGGTTGAATGGGTACGTAAATAAGCAAAATTGCCATGAAGATCAGCCAGAAGCATTGCAACAGCTACCAATGCATCTCGAAAAAGCCACTGTTTGGTGCGGTTTATGGGCCGGCGGCATTATTGGGCCATATTTCTTCAAAGATGATGCGAATCGCAGCGTTACTGTCAATGGTGAACGCTACCGAGCGATGATAACAAACTTTTTTTTGCCCGAAATGGAAGTTCTTGACTTGCATGATATGTGGTTTCAACAAGACGGTGCCACATGCCACACAGCACACGAAACAATGGCGCAATTGCGAGGCGAGTTTGGTGAACAGTTAATTTCACGTTTCGGGCCGGTCAATTGGCCGCCTAGATCGTGCGATTTGACACCATTAGATTATTTTTTGTGGGGGTATGTCAAGGTTAATGTCTATAGGGACAAGCCCGCTTCGATTGACGCACTGGAAGCCAACATCCATGCATTCATTCGTGAGATACCGGCCGATATGTGTGAAAGAGTATGCCAAAATTGGACTCAGCGGATGGGCTACCTGAGACGCAGCCGCGGTCAACATTTGCATGAAATTATCTTTAAACATTAAATTGCAAGGTTCAAACTATCGATTCAAATAAATATTTCATTATTTTTTTCTAATTTTTTGTGTTTTTTTTTTTTTTTAAAGTTCTAAACCTCTTAAAAAATCACCCTTTATATTAAAACATAGCCCTTAATATTTCACAAATTGATCAAATTTAAAGAGGCGTATTTTGCAAACTGTTATGGCTTCGAAGACAATTTTGGACTCAAATTTTAGCAAATTAAATTTTTTGACCGCCTTCTTTTACAATGTTATATTGATAGCTTTAATATTTAGTGTTAGAAGAAAGACTAAATCTTAACCCAATTAAATGTCAGACGATGACATTCTCTAAGAACAAAATGTTTTGTTCTCCCCCTCCTTGAATATGCTTCGCAGGTTTGAACACCTTTTTTCGAGGTTTATGTTAATAAATTAGAATTTGTAGGAAAATTTACAATGTCTATGTTTTTATTCACCAATAATTTAATGATTCAGATTTACTTTATTTATTTGCTCTAATCGTAAAACTACATAATACAGCTATTCGTCAATTTCGTATTATTATAGTGAGCTATTCTATCAAATTAAGATTGCTTTGAGTGGCAAAAAAAACTAGCAATTTTAACTACCGTTGTATTACAAATAGTCAGCATTCTATAATTAAAAAGTTCGTTCGATTGGCTTTTCATTTCAAGTGGAAAGACGTCAAAAAAGAATAAAATAAATTTTTATAATTTTTTTTCTTTGGTATTTGTTATTTTTTTTTTAATTTATAAAATTGTGTACTATTTTTATTTATTGCGTGTAATAAGTTGAATTTTTTTTAAATAGAACCAGTAAACTCAGATGCGTTCTATTAATTTTCTTTTCCAGAAAAAAATACATTCATGTTATTTTAATTCGCAGTCAAAAATGAAAAAAAAACCTAAAAATAATGTGTTTTTTTGCGTTTTTCTGAAAGGCTCAGTCGTTTAATTGTGTTAGCCATAAAACGCCAATAAGATTAGTATGTCATTTTGTTCAGTGTTTTGTCTCCTTTTAGAATATGAAAAGTTTTCTTGCATTAATTTGCATTCCAGAGTGTAGTGTCAATTTTTTGTTGGTGACGTCACTTTCTATAAATACACGTTCTTGGTCAAAATTATTGAATTGTTAACACTTTTTTAGACCGAACAACATCCAAAACGTTATCAATTACCAGACTAGACCTCTTTAATATAATGAAAACGCCAGATTCAGTTTTTAAAGGAAGAAGTTGTGAGGCGGACTCAATGCTCTGGTACTTTTGAAAATGACATAAATAACAAAATAAATGATTTTAAATCTTAATTCAAAATACGTTGGGAAAAGTAACTCGTCAAGAGTCAAGATTTTTAAAAAACAACAGAATTTGGCTCAACACTCCCATTCTTTTTAAATATAAATGTCCTTAAAAACCTAAACGTGGTCGTCCGTCTGTTTCTTTCGAAGAAGGATCGGATAGAACAAAACGCCAAAAACTGCGAGTTGAGGAGATCAAATTCTCTGTCTGAATTAACATTTGCGACTGAAATGAGTTTGAGAGCATCTGGGCAGTCAGGAACTGCAAAGTCCTAGCAAAGTCAAAACGTGTAGAAAGGTCTTAAGAGAGTCCATTGAACCAACTTCATTGACTTGTGAAGAAGCCTTAGCGTTAATTATTGAAGCAAACCTATCCCACTTTCATAATGAAATCATAAGATCCCCCTCAGTATTTCCTTAATAATACCTAATAATAAAAAAAAAAAAACATGAAAAGTGGCAACCCTAATTTGTATTTATTTTTTATGATTGCAATTGTGTTACAATTATTTAGGATAAAAGACATACAAAGTTTTATTAAAACTGTTTGAGGATTTTCCGAGAATTTTTAAGAACCTTAAAATTGTGTATGGGTGGTAACTCAAAAAATGGGCGTGGCTACTCGAAATTATGGCTATGCACTAATATTGGTATCAGTAGGATTTGTGCCAAATTTCAAGTTTCTAGGTTGTTTGGTTGATTTAATGCCAGCTTTTCGTCATTTTGCCCCATTGTGCGACGGCCGGCATCGCCAAAACCAAATTTTTTTGGACACAATATCATCGTAATGTTTGGTTTGATTAAGACCCCAAAAATGCAGTATAGGCAAGAAAAAATCACAGTGACAAAGGCCAGTGTTCCATTCTCATAGAATCACGGGTAAAATAGTACCTACACAAAATCAATATAAAAAAAATAATTGTTATACTCAGGAAACTTGGCAAAAACTTAACATTCGCAATAAAATTGATGAATCCACAAAAATTTCTTATGTGAAAGAGTGAAGAACGACTTCAACCAACTTGGCGTGCGTATCTGAAGGCGGCTAGCTAAGGACAGAGCTGGCTGGAGAGGCACGTTGGTTGAGGCCCTAATCCATCCTGGATTGTAAGTGCCATCTTATGTAAGTAAGTAAGTGTACAATGGACATCTATATATATCTGCCAGCATTATCATATGAGCTCAACAAAGTTTAATGACAAAACTTTCTTTACTTAGTTGCTTTGTAATATCTGTGGTTAGTTCTTTGGCAGTCGTTTCATATAGAGGAAAAACCCTAGAAATGTTTCTTTCACCTCAACTTTGCATTTCTTAACATGAAAGTATCTAATGACCTAGGCCACTTGGTCAACATGTGATTCATGGGGTGTGCTGACGAATATTATGCCAAAGCCAAAGTACTTCGGATCAGGCAGTTCTTCTTTGTTAATGGACCGATTTATGTGATTTTATGTTTTATAAATTATTTTCAAATTTTGAAGTCGTTGCCAAAAAAAGCAAAATCGATTATAAAGGTGACACCGACTTCAAAATTTGAAAATAATTAATAAATATATATCTATATCTTGGTGGCACCAATTTTTGTTGGTATCAAAATTAGAAAACTGCATTTTTATTGTACTGTAACTTCTAAACTCCCCAGCTATGGACTGCAAGAACACGACATCTCATATATTTACATATAATTAAAAGACCTTAAAAAAACCAATCATTATACCTATGCTATCACTCAAACCACACCCAAAATCTGTTGCGGGCTCTCGGTCTAATATTTGTCCGAACAGTAGGTACCTACGAATGCCAATTTCGAGAATGTATGTTGTTAGGGAAGTTCTCACTTACATTTTTGCTAGGAATTAGTTCGACCTACGATTTAATTTATAAAATCCGTTATGGGTAGGTACTAACTTCTATCCAAAATTTAGGTTACGTAAGATAATTGTGCATAATAATTGTGAATTGCCTTTTGACATGAAATTGCTTTTGAGTGTGCCTGTTTGGGCCTTTTAACACCAGGAGTAAATACGCACATGAGGGTATTTATTTTTCAGCAAAAATTAAAAAAAGTGCAACATTGCAATTTTCGGGTCACATTCGATCGATTTTCAATGTGAGATTAATTTTTGTGAACCAATCGCGCCTTGCGTGACCAAAGCAAATGATTTTGGTTTATTTCACGAAAACTTTTTTGTAGGCGGAGCTCCTCTTGGTAGCATCGTTGCGAATGGTGTGTAGTGGGAGTACGTGTGTACTTTCGAAGTTTCGTTATTATTATTTCTTTTTCTTTTAACATTTCTTTCACTGTCTATATACCGCGAATACCCATCCGAGTTTTCAGTGTACATTCCATTTTGAATCTACAAAATCCTACACGAGAAAAAAAGCGATTTCGTAGGTTTGCATGACAACGTAGATCGAAACTCTAAATTCTAAAATAAATACAAGAAAAAACATTGTGGGTACACATAGCGAGAGGTCTGACAAACTGATGTACAATGTAGGTACCTATAGTTGCACGGTAAAAGCTTGACTTTTTGGAAAAATGCAATAAAGACAAGGGAAATAGAAATTTTAAATCGTTTTCTTCTCATATTAAAATGAACGTTTTTGATTACCGCGATTCTAACAATTTTCTTTTTTTGCCTTACACGAATAATTTGATTACTTCGTTGCCTTAAGCACTTTCATTACTATTTGTTTGACAATGAAATGTCCACATGTTTTGAATAAATCGATTTTAGTTTGCGTAGTTGTTGGATTGTATGTTTACTCGTACAAATTTATTTTTCTAAACCAAATGAAAAAAAGATCTCAGTGTAGTGAAGCGGTCACTTAAAATAAAGAAGAGGTGCGGCTAAAACCAAACAAGTGCGAAATCGTATGAATATTTTTTTCAGATTGCCATTTAGGTTGCCTTCGTGGAAATTCACACAAATTCACAGTTGATACCAACCCATGGCACGACAAACGGATAATAATCTAAAGTATATTTATTTTCGAACCAACATCATTGAAAACCTTATTCAAGCAAACAAAATACTTAAAACTCATAAATCAGGGCAATTGGGTTTTGACCGGCACAAAGCATTAATTTTTATTGGTGGAAATCGTTGCGAGCAGTTCCCTACTCCCAAGGAATACCGTTTGGGGTTGGCCACCATCTTGAAAGAAAAACATGCAATGCAATATTGCAATTTTAGGTGAAGCTATATCTATTAAATTAATTATTATTAATCCTTGATAGATAATTTATATGTCAAAACAAGCAAAGAGTGTCAAATTGCATCATTTTAACAAAGTTTGTATTACCTTTAACGAAGCGCTATACTTCTCCTTTGTGTTCTCATTGTGCGCATACGAAAAAGAGTAAATATATAAACAAACAACACACACGACTAGCATTGGAACATCGATGAAATTGATTTTACTTTGTATACATAATTTTATTTTTAGGTTCTTACATTTCGCATTGAGTCTTACCTGATAATTCTAAAGCACGATGTAAAAGTTGTGAACGAATCGTCAGACTGCCGTTCGAGTTGCTCTTTGGATACAAGTGTGCGATCCGCAGGGTTTTTCTCTGGTTCAATTTAGAGACATTCAGGGTTTTCTTTAAGATTCCCAAAGAAATTTCCTTAGGCCGCCTTCCAAAATGCTCTTTGGACACAAGTGTGAGTTCCGCATTGTTCTTCTCTAGGTGTCCAGAGACATTCAGGATTTCGCCAAGATTCTAAGGAACTTTACATAGAGTTCCTCTTTGAAATCTCGTTGGACAAAAGTGTGAGTTCCGCAAGGTTCGTCTCTGGGTATAGTCCAGATCCAGATACATTCAGGGTTTTACAAAGATTCCCAAAGAAATTTTCTTAGAGTTCCTCTTCGAGGTCTCTTTGGACATTGGAGACGTCCAAAAGGTTCTTTTTTTGGGAATTGTTCAAAGATATTCAGGGTTTCCGTAACAATTCCCAATGGCCATTCCTGGGGGTTCCTCTTCAAAGGGCTCTCTGTTCAAGTATAATGTAATAGTCTGTTAGTGCATTCAATAAAAGTGAAAATCTAAATTTTATACCAACTATCGAGTGTTTACATTTCTCGGAGACGTTATCCTTCAAGACCAAGTATGGTGCTTCTTTGGAAAGGATCCTGTTCCTGGACACCGGAGAGTCTATCTCAGCTTTAGATGTAAAAAATCGTCTATGGCGATTTCCTGAAATTTTAAATAATTTAGCTAAGATAAGACCTCAACAAACTGAATGTAAAATCAGAATAATTGAAAAAAAGTACACTTTAACCAAATAATATGTACGTCGTGTTTTTGATCTTGATTAATGAACATTGGAATATTATTACTCACGATTTTGTAAATCTACCGTTATTTTTACAGGATGTTTTAGTACTTGTTGCACAATGTTCTTTCACTTGCTTCCTTAAAAAAACACCCTGTAAAGCAAAATATATTAAAGAGTGCATTCTTGTTCTTTAACAAATTAAACATTGGTGCCAAATTTTACCGCTGTACCATTATTGGCATTAGGTTTTCCGAGAAATAACCATTGTCAAAAATAGGAACAAATATAAAAGGGGCTTTAAACACCAATGCCCTTTGAGTGAAGCCTTTAAAATTTGTGGTCTGTGAAGTTACGTTTTCAGTTCTGATTCAAATGAACGTTTGTCGATTAAAAACTACCATAGTGGAACATGGCCTTTCTAGCGTTTGAGTATGGACGCCTGTAGAAAAATAAGAATATCATTGGTAACCCCAAACTATTCCGTACCATTGCAAGAATTTTTTTTTAATTTTTGATTCTTACCAAAACTTTTGAGAATTAATAACTAATAAATATTGCGATACGTTGATACCTCAATTTATGATGATACCTCTAATTTAACATTTAAGAAAAAATTCAAATATTTGGTACAAAAGTAACATTTTTGAAAATGTTTTTTATGTGTACGAAGTTTAACTGCGATACTAAAATTGTAATTAGGCTTAATTCAATTTTCAAAATGGGCGAATTTCGAACTAAGTTTAGCTAAATCCTCAACTTTTGGCGTTTACAGATTCCATTTAATCGTGATTCTAACGAAAGTTATCGTGCTTAAAAATTTCCAACGACAACGACACCCACACCGACACCGAAACGACACCGACATCGACGCCGTCATCGACGCTGACATCGACGACAACGGCACACGCACATAAAAATGTCTCGAAAACGTGTTTTCTATACGTTTCATAGACTAATTCTGAAAAAAATGTTTCTGCCAATCGCTATACTTATCCTTTACACTACGTGAATGCGCTTATAAGTTTAGCAAGTCAAGTCCGGTTGGACGAGACCAGTATCCGTTGGTTACCACGAGGAGGTAAAATAAGCACAATTGATGTGTAGAAAAAGTTGCGGATCACTGGAGCCACCAAGTTGGCCCGGTCAGTGCCTACCCGATCTCTACACACCCAACCACTAATTAATTTGCCAGTATTAATTACCAATATTCGAGTCGGAAATGTGTTTACCTAACTTACCCGAAAGAAGTTGTACTGCATTGATTTATATCTTAGTTTTAAATTTTTATTTCGCGATTGTAATATTGTAGCTTGTGTAACTCAAACTTTGTAAAATTATAGATATCAGCAAGTCGACATTGAATAAATAAAAGTAAAAATTTTGAACAAAGATTCATTCAATGTGTAGCAATCAAGCAAAGTGTATTATTTTTTTTACATTTACATTTACATCAAATCTACTCCGAAGATAAATCTTACGGACTAGAAACACTGCAGCACTGGGTAACTATGACCATAGGCTGATACAACACAAGACATTAATACAACAAAGAAAGACAAATCATATGAAGAACAACAACAGAAAGAAACACATGACAACAGCACGCAGTTGGTATTTGATGGTCCCCCATCTTTCTACCAACGGCGCGGCGCTGAATGATGCTTGATTTTGGTGATCGATCGGGAACCGATGCTTTATCAGAGACAAGGCCGTTGTCAGAGTTTTATTTTTATTACGATACTACAACGATAATAATTTATAAAATACATTAGTTACTGCACTTAAACTAAAGTAGCTATATGATTCGCCAGAATTTGTATTGCTCATTATCGCAGTTTTAGTACGATTTTATAAAAATTAGAGCCAATAAATTGGACTTATGAAATATGTCAATATACTGATTAGATCATTAAATCAAAAATTAAGTAAATGCTTTTTCTAATGCATAAAATGCTCATGCTCAATGTTTTTTTAACAAATAACAAAGACCTCACATGTAGAAACGGACCTTACATGGATTGAAGAAAGTATCTATGAGATATAAAAGAGCAATTCTAAAATGGGACGAAAACCGAATCTTTACCACCATTTATCCAAACCCTTTTCTGCTCTTATTCACATACACTCACAATCTGAATGTGGCTTTTTATAATATTTACTCAACTACATCAATTATGCGCGTGTTAATTAATCGCACTCTTTCGTCATCCATTCATAAATCGGTTCAACGCTTCATATCAACTGTCAACTCAATTATTCAAGTGTTTTTGATACTTTGCTTAGGAAGAAGTCAGAAGATTCAATAGGCTCGATTTAATTAAAAGCAAATACGCCAAATGCATTCTTGAAAAGTGTCTATTTACCAATTAATAATTAATGAGTAAAACACATCAAACCACTTTTTTCAAAAATAAAACCATGGGAAATATACTGATGACATCGAGGAGAACTCTTAACATTACCCCAATCTTTTCATCTCACCTCACTTAAAAACCAATCATACGAATGCGAGAATGAGTACTATACCTACTGTTAGTGGGAATGTTAAAAGATGCATGATGGGACTTCGGGAGTGGGATGAAACGACTGCTGAAGAAAATTAAAATCCAAACACAAGTGCTGAGAAAATATCTAGAACTTTTCTGAATTCATTAGATTTACGTAGAGATGAACCGATATCACATACGAGATAGAACTAGAGCTATCTTCTACCTCTGCTTAGTTTGGTGTATACTAATAAAAAGAAGCTGGTCTCCTGAAACAAGGAAATCAAATTCTAAAAATTGTTAAAAGTGCGCTTAAATTTCCTATACAGCTTTTTTACAAGTTGTTTTTTATTAGTTTTTATAGAAAAGATAGAAAAAAGATTCATCGCTATTGTGTGTGCAAGAGTGTGTGAACTGCTTCAGACAATCGCTCTCTGTGTGTAGCATAGGTACATAGTGGGGCTCTAGTGCGCTCAAATCCTTAATTAAACCGCAAAAAAGTATTTTTCCTATTTGCTAGGCACAGAAAAAGGGGATGTGGCTGTTTGCAATTTTGTTTCCTGTTTAGAAGAACATGGAGCATCAACACGCATGCAGTTGCATAAGAACTTCTATGTATCTACATTGTTTCTACTTTTCTCGCCGGTTCTCAAAAAAAACAGCAACAAAACATCAACAACGAAAAAGAAAGAAATTAAAAATGTGTGCACAAAATTTGTTTTCAATAGAAATAGATAGATAGAACTCCAGAAGAGGGATTTCTATTGAAGATTCAATTGAAATAGGCATTAGGATGCCAAAGAAAAAAGAAATTATTCAAACAACAACAGAAAAATGAAGGAATACGTGAATACAATTGTACCTACCTAGATAAACTACTGCAAAATGGTATTCTGGGGTCGTGGAAGTTTGCTGTATTCATTTAATGTTTTTTTTTTACTAATTTTCTTGTTCATTAATCAGAAGAGTTTTCCATTTATTTTTCTAATATTTTTTTTTAACGATTCATTTTTATACTGCGTACTACCTTGATAACGAATTGACAAATCTACATTTAAAGCATTTTAAGATAGATGCGTTACTAAGCCTTTTTGTTTTTTGATGAAATCCATGATTGTTTATTCTTATGTATTTCATCAAAATATCAAAAGAAAACGCATTGAGTTTTTCCCATGTTCCTTGTATGCAATATCAAATCAGTATTATAGTAAAAACTTATCACGGTTTGTGTACCATTCAGTAAGCACAGATCTTTTGAAGCTGCAAAATTGGTTTTGCACTACTAATGCGACCTAACCCGAATTTTTTGTAATGAATGACTGGGCTTTTATGAAAGAAAAACAAATATTTTTGTTTGGTCTATAAAAAATAAGGTTGAAATAATATAACTGTCTGTACTTCAAATAAAAGCGTACTAAAATGTCGAATCATTTAAAATCTGTAACCTAAAGACATATATGTACGTTTGCGTTGTTTTGTTTGTGACACATATTACATCTGTGTGCATCAAGTCCTAAATACAAATATGTATGTCGAAAACTACGATGTAAAATGCTTGTTTCTCTCAAACTTTTACAATAACACTTCTACAAAGCTTCCTGTTACTTTTTAGGTATAAACGTTACAGCATTTAGATGGCCGAGATTTAAGGCTTGTCCAAACCAAAGTGCGACAGTGAGACACGACAGTGAGGCAAAATTTATTTACACAGCGTCATATGGAAGTACCCAAATCAAATGGTACGAAGCGCAACGCGTTTTTCATATAAAAGTTCGTGTCCCACTGTCGTTCGCACTATCGTACTTTGGTTTGTCAAGCCTTTTAAACTTAC
The DNA here is from genome assembly GCA_948107695.1 of Meliscaeva auricollis. NCBI lineage: Eukaryota > Metazoa > Arthropoda > Insecta > Diptera > Syrphidae > Meliscaeva > Meliscaeva auricollis. The sequence continues at coordinate 42,862,167 of OX403618.1, forward strand.
GTTTTACACAGATTTGTGCAATCGCACTGACGTCCTTTCTTTTCAAGGTCCTGGAAACGTTGATAAACCATCAACTCATAAGTTGAAACTCATGCATGAAATATGTTGAAGAACCAGAACTCCTATCTATGACCGGCATTACAGCATTCGCAGCAAAAGGTCCACTAGTAATCTGATGGCATATTCATTAATCATTTATCATATCATTATTACTACCAATCTGTACATTGTTTTGGAGAAAGTAATGTTATTGCGCTTGATATTCTTGAGGCGTTTGATAGAGTTTGGTATCAGTCTCTTCTATCGAAAATGCGTGCTCTTGGTAGCGATGAGACTCTTCTTTGTTGGATTAGAAATAACTTCTCTCATCGTTCAATATTAGCTGTTTTGAATAGATTCAAGTCTGACACCCATTTCATAAACGCTGATGTGCCTCAGGGCTCAGTTTTATGTCCATCTCGCTTCCATATCTTTATAAATTGCCTCTTGTATATTACTTCTAATCCTCTTAACGACGACTCAACCCTCAGCTTCTCATATACATTTCCTACTTCACGACCTTTTCCTTCGGGTGTAAAACTAGAACAATTGCGTATGCTTAATTTATTGAATTCTGACTAAGACACAATTGTAAATTGTGGAAATAAAAATCGAGTAGAATTCAATGCATTGAAAACTCAATGTTGTCTAATGTCGTTAAAGCTCACCGTTCCCCATTCTCCTGTATCACTGAAACCGAAAAGCTATCAGTTCTGGGTAGATATGTGTGTCAACGATAATCTTCGTTGGAATGACCACATTTTTGAAGTCGCTAAAAATGGTGCAAAATGATAGGGTTTTCTCGAACGGTGCAGAAAATTCTACAATCTATAAAGCTTACATCCGTTCAAAGTTAGAGTACAATATGTTTGGTCAGGTACATCTGAAACATCCTTGCACCTTCTCGATAGGCTACAAAATTCTCTTTAACATCGTCGCAATAACTTAACCTGCCTTTCTCTTTTGTACAGTTTTTTTTACAAACAGTGCTCTAGCGAAGTAGCCAGTTGTATCCCTCCCCTAAAATAATTTAACAGCAGGAACTGTCTCGCTATGATCTCACTTTTCAACTTCGGACGTACATATAGTCAGGTTCATCCCTGTTTATCGTACAGGAATACTACGCTTACATGCAAGATCGAGAAACCGAGTTGCAATTTGTAGAGAGTGTAAGCAAGATTTGAACTCAACTCCACTGAGCGAATGGGATCGGGTCAAATCAATCCAGATTTACAGAGCGGTTGAAATGTAGTTCAAGCTCGCCTCAGTGTTGCATGTAAACTTAGTATTTTTTACTTGGTGGGTGAAAACTGGTTGAATGAATAAATGGTGAAATGAGATTTATTTGGTCAAACCAAATCATTGTAAAATGTCGAAAAATCGATTTTGGTTGCACATCTCAACTTGCAAAAGTTTGACAGTTCTTCGCCATACAACAACCGAGTTGCACAATGCACATGTATGTTGTTTTTTTTATTCCAGAATCTAAAAAAGCAAGGTACTTAATTATAGTAAATGTATAGCGTGTTTCTTTTAAAATAACTCCTCTGCACAAAAATCGTTTGTAAATTATATTTCCTTAAGCATGTAAAATTGATTTTTATTAAGTTTTTATCAAAGCAAAATGTTAGGTTTTAATAAGAATAAAAAAAATAAACTGCTATTGCCATTTTTACGTGGGGATGCTCCTTTGGCAAATAACTTGTTTTTTTTTTTTTTAATTTAATTATTTAAAATAGAAATAATTAAGGTATCAACTTGAAATATACCTACTTTTAAATGAAGATACAAAATCAAAGGAACATATTAGATATTAAGAAAGTTCAAACCACGGAAAATCTAAGCGTAAGGTCAAATCTCCAAAATTCTGGCAAATGCTCCCTCTCCAACCCTACAGTTGTTGGTGCAGTAGGGCCCAGGCACAAGGTCTATAAAATCAAGTTGCTTCTACTCGAATGACAGATATTTCTGATTTGTCCAAAATACTCTCTGTAGTCCAATAAAAGAGTTTTTAGAGGTAGAAAATTCTGAAGTAATAATTTTTGTAGCTAACTTTATGTTTTTTGGGTTGCTGGGTACGAATCGGAAGTTATCCAACAAAATTCATTTCGGAAAACATGAGAAATTATTGAAAAACTTACAAAAAATTGTTTTTATTTATTGTTTTGTTTGCATAATCCCATTTTTTTGAAACCAGATTTAGATTCAGAAAATTCCAATCTTACATAATTAAAAAAAAATTATATGAGGCACAAAAAAATTATTTCTGGCAGACCAGTGATCTTAGAACCAGAAACGTCTTGATGAATTTGGACATTTTTACATCTTTAGTTGAAAATGGCAAAAATAGAGCCACGGCGGGCGGCGGCGGCGGGGGCGGGGGCAACCTCGAGGCAAGAAAATTAAAGGGATACAGAAACAACTAAAAAAAAATATTTGATGCCGACGAAATTAGCAATTTTTGGATAGCAATATTTTTAAACTGAGTACTTGCTTCACACCGACATTTCCTGGCTCAATTTTTTTTTACTTATTATGGATTTTTGAAAATTTCGCGTTCAAAACTGTCAAAAAAAGCTTATTTATTTTACTAGAATTTTGCACGGTCTTCCTCTATAGAATCGATAAGGGGTATAAACATTAATTTTCCCAGGCATGGTTTGTATTTTTTTGTTAAATGAATTACTCAAAAAAAGTTGAAGAAAGCCTAAAATGGAGAAGGTAAAATTAATTCATGATTTTTTATGATGGGTATCAACACAGAAAGTAGCCCTAATAGGGGGTCCAAAGTCTTCCAAACTCCCCCAATTGGCTTTTACCTTTAAGACATGGCTCATAAGTTGACTCAGATTTTTGAAAAAATCAAAAAAAAAATGAAACTCAAAAGCCTTAAGCAACCTTATGCATTCACAGTACATCGTTATAAGCAACCCATGCGCAAACGGCAAACGGTTTTTCTTAGACCTTATCTAATCCAAAATATAGCTCTCAACTGGTATAGCGATGAGGGTAGATCACTTTATGGCGAGATCTTAGAACTTGGACTTATAATAACAATAATGTATGAACTAACTCATTTTTAAAAGTAAAGGTTTCCAAAAAATATAACATTAACAGCAAAAATGATCTCTTAACATGTAGGTTTACCCCAATAAAATTGTGTAGGTACTGCTCGTTTGTAATATTAACACTACTTGCCTACGATTCGATTGACCGTAATAATAATAATCATTTCGGTTAATGTCATTCGAATTGTAGAACCACAAAAAAAATATCAACAGAGAACGTAATAAGTAGCTTCCGTGGGTGGCCATGAACCATGAAGATGAAGAGCCCATTCCCGATTCCTATAGAAGGCAAACAGGTTATAAGTCCTATAAAATCTCGTACCCTTGCAGAGGCTATGGGTCAGCAAACGCACGTGGCAACTGGCGACCGATGAAAGTGCGCAGATATAGAGGATTCAATTTGTTATGGTGGGTGGACGATAAGGATAGCTGTGATGAGGCGATGACCGTGGTGGAGTTGGAAGGATGAAGCTTTTGTTGGTGAAGTGACGGGATTCCGGGTGGTTTTTGGTTGGATATTGTGAATTTATAAATTAATTGTTTAAATGGTTGAAATGAGTAGACATCATGTTTGAGCACAAGCAACTTGTTATTGAATTGGTGTTCGATGCCATACGTCCTCATCGTGGTGTGGCGACCGGCAATCGAAAACAATCTGCTTGGCCACAAATTCCGGATGATGGTTTTTACGCACTTTTCATGTTACACAGACTGTGAGTGGGAGATGTTTCATCCGGTGCGTAAGTATAATGATAGTGGCATTTAAAATCAGGCAAAATAAACTTTCTGCTTTAAATATAATTTGATTGTGCAAAATAAGTATAATTAATTAACACTTAGGGATACACAAACATTATATATTTATAGATATATTTATGAGTTCAGAAAATCTGAATGGGATACTTTTTTTATGAAGCAGATAGATAAATTCGTTTGTACAAATAGTATAAAAGTATTGCCAATAGCAACATTGTCCCCCCACGCCCACCACGTTTGCTAAAATTTTGTATCTTGAATCGCTCTCTTAAATTGTTTTTTCAACATCATTACTTCGCCTCGTTTATTTGTTTTGCTTTTCTTTTAAATTCCATGACAGATAAGAATCGCCTACAAGGTTCTACAGTGAAGGTTGGCACAAACCAACATCCTTCATATAAAATGCCACCAAAAACACCAGACGAATTTTTTCGAGTATCGAAAAGTTGACGAAGGAGGAGATAAAGGATTTACGACAGTGGATCCAGGTTCAAATAATGAAACTGGCCGAAAAACTTCACCAAATTGAAAATGATTTCAACGTTTCGCAGAACTAAAATTCATGGAAATTCAAGAAATACAGAAATTGATAAAAAAAGAGACCTAGCCTTTTTCGACTACCTGAACATCTCAGCTCTTTTCGTGTTAAACGAAACAAAGTTTGTATTTAAATTAGAAAAATAAAAAACCAAATTTACTCGAACCTTATGGAAAAAGATCTTTTCTCTAAAACACTCTGGAAAAAACATTCGGGATCTCGGTGTTGGTCGATCTAGAGAAAAATATCCTGAAAGTATTAATCCCGATAGCTTAGCATTGAATTTGCAAAAGTTAAATCCGTATCTCAAAATAAAGAATTAAACGCTCTTACTCTATTAGAAACATCAAGTGGACCAGGGCCCCACAAGGTATCGAAAACTACTGTGTTTGATGAAATGCACCCCTTGTTTATTGAAATAATTCTACCCCATATTCTTCCTACTCTGACTTACATTTTTCACACCATTGAAAAACACCTTTCCCAACACTTAAAAAAGATGCTCAAGTTATTTCTGTAACACAAAAATAGTGCACTCTTTTATCTCCACCTGAGTATAAGCCAATATATATCCTTCCCTTTCTATCCAAGGTCTTAGAAAAACTTTTAGTCAGATAACCCATTTTAAAAAAAATAACAATTTTCTATGTGCCATAGCTGTGTATCTGATGTTCCTAAAGTCACGGATGATCTTAGAGGATTTAGTATCATTTCAAAAGCTTTTGATACGATTAATCATAGTGTTCCCATTTTAAAAATGGAATCTCAGTTTAGGTTCTTTGACAAGTGACTCTACTGAGGAGCTTATGCTTTCTTATCTTTCTGGGAGAAGACAAGCTGTGGTAAAAGGATAACGTTCATATGGTTTCTTGGAACACTATTTACTGGTGTTCCCCACGGCTCCATTCTTGGACCATTGTTATTCTCTATGAATGCATAAATGAAATAAAATTGATTTGTATGCAGATGATGAAAATAAAATTGATTTGTATGCAGATGATGCCCAAATCCGACTTAGATGTAAATTGGGTATGATTGAGAATGGAGTTTGCTTGCTGAATGATGATCTTAACAGCATTTTTCGATGGTCAGAGGAAAATAATCTAAGGTTGAATGCACAAAAGCTTTGGTAACCAAGAAATAGAATATTTAGAAAGGACAAGAAACTTATGCATATGGTTTAACTTCACTCTAGGCTGGAATTATCAATCACATACATCGCATATTAGGCAACATATAGGGATGCCTCCGTAGTCTTTCGTTAACAAAACATTACACGCCACAAAAGAAACTTAAATATTGCTTTCAATAAAATCATCCGGTACGTAATCCATCTAAAACGTATTGATCATATCTCTAGCTACAAAAAAGAATTGCTACGATGTACCTTAAATACATTCTTGAATAACATCTCGCTAAAGACTTTTAGTAACGTCATAAAAAAGAAAAAAACACTACATCTGTACAAAAAACTCGTGTTCCCAAGTTCGCTAAAGACTTTGAATAACAACATAATAAAGAAAAAACACTTTATCTGTACAAAAAAAAAACTCGTGTTCCCAAGTTCAACTCGATCTTTTGATTGTATACAACCAAAATATACATGTACTGCTACTAAATGGCAGTTCCTTGTTTCTGTCAGGTTATTGAACTCTCTACCCATAGACATACGAAAACTGCGAGGAACTTCGCTTTTTGATAAGGTTCTGTTTAGGAATTTGGCTGAAAATTCTTGGAGAGAAGGAAAACAAGAATATACAGGTTGTCCCACATTCACCGCCGCAGATGAAAACCATGGGTTGCTGAGGTTATTCTAAGTCGAAAAAGTTATGAGGAAATTTTCGTTTTCGAGGTATAATGGTTTTTATTATTTTGGATCTATTTTTCTTTTTCTGGCCGTATATTTGCTGCCGAGCAACGTAGGATTTGTAAGATTTTTTTTTCATTCAGTTAAGAATTTATAAAAATTTTAGTGTGGTCAACAATTTTGTTCCAACACAATTTTAATGTTTTTTTTTTTTATATCAGTTTACGTAAGTAGTAGTTTTCTTGTCCTTTTATAAAAGCCCAGTTTATTTTGTTAAAGCAACATAATGTACATCTTAATACATTTTAATGATTAAATAAGACCAACATTCGTAATAAACGTAAAAAAAAATAAAATGCACTACTGCATCGCACGAACTTGCTCTTGGGTTGAACAGTTCAGTAAAAAAAAAAAAAAAAATATAAATATATTCTATTTAATTTTTTTTATTATATTTTTTCTTTTTGAAAAACTAAATACCTGCATAATAATACTTTTCGAAATCATAAGAAGAACCTGTTGACAAGTTTTGAAAAAAATCGGTTGAGCCGGTAAGGGTTTATGTATACTATAAATTATGTAAAATTTCGTAAGAAACGTGTTCACCATATATCCGTTATTCGATTTTTTTTTTTGTAAAAACCAAAAGTACAGCAAGTTTAATCGAAATAGTTAGAGCCGTTTTCGAGAAAAATCCAATGACTCAAAACCGTTATATGGGAGGTATTCGTTCTAATTGAGATATTAATTGACTTGATTTTGGTGACGTCAATCGGTTAATAATTGTGAGAGTATTCGAGATATTAACTTAGAAATTAATGTTTTTCCTCCCAGAACTTCACCTTCCGATTTTAAGGGAATTTTTGTTAGGCCATTTGGAGTTGATCTGGGGTAGGAAACCATTAAAATTCAAAAAAGTCAAAACTGACTAACTACTATACACCCACCCAAACATCTACCGATGTGCTTACGTTTTGATATTATTGAACCTAACATTAATATAATAAAAAAAATCACTCTCCTTTACATTAGAATCATTTTGTAACTGAGAGTGTAATACGGTTGAATAAAAGGAGAATAGATTGATAAAAATACATATACCTATTAATCTAATTATATCAGTATTTAACACAAGTCAAATCTATTAACTGATTGTTTCTTACCAAACGAAAGCATATTAATTAACAGATGTATCTTTGGGTGAAAATCTCTGTTGGTTATGAATATTTATTTAGTAATTAAATTGAATATTCAACTGGAAATCGGCCCCATGTATCGTTCTCACCTACCACCATCAGGGTACCTTACTACGACGACATGAAGCAAAAAAGGCTGTAAATGCACATTAATTCCCTTTATCGGGAAAATATATGCTTCTGCAAATATTTATTATTATCTGTTGATTATTTATATCCGAGTTCATCTAGTTATGCAAATTGACGATGATGCAGTTTAACATTACCTCTGCAAATGGGATCAGGATTGCAATATAAGTATAGACACGCACTTGAATATCTGTATTCGAACGCCTGAAAATATGTTGCATTTATGCTATACTTAACAACGATAATTGAAATAAATTGATATTTTATATAGCGCGTTGTTTTCGTCGAACAACGGTATGAAACAAAATGGAATGGGACTTTAAATCATTTCATTGATAACATCATTAAGCGATATAAAATTCAATTTTAGAACGAATAGCATTGAAGTTACTGTTGTAATTGGTGCGAAGGGTGTTCTGTCGCCGATTTTGATTTTATGAATTTTCACTTGCAGTTGTTATTATCAGATAAATTTGTGTTTATAGCATTTTCGTCTTTGCATTGGGATCAGATTTGTTAGCTCATTGTGGGATTTGATTGTGGGTTGTTGGGCTACCACAATATGCTAATTAATTTCCATTACCGAATTAAATTGGTTGCAATTGGTTTATTGGTTTTAACTTCAAAATTTGATAGCAAAAATTTAATTGGTTTCGAAGTAAATAATGTTGGCGAATAGTTTTTGTACATTTTAAAATGTTTGTTTTTCTACTTTCGAGTGGTTTTTGTTCAATTTTTAATCTTTTATCATTAAAGTATGGTGGCAATTATTTTTAATAGAATTTTGGAATTCTTTATTGCATTAAATGGACGACATGTTCACTTTTAAAGTTCAGGTAAAGTAAATTTTAATCACAACAAAAACACAAGAGTAATTAGAAAGCCAAGTTCTTCTAATAAAAATAACTGTTTCCATTAAGTGTGGCACAAAACTCAGTGAGATGTAAAATGATACCAGGTTCACGGTTCCCTTAAAATTCGCTTATTTTGTTCGCCAGTTTTTTCTCTTAATGCCTACATTTGCAAAGTTGTTTGAAAACTTGCCAAGCTAAATAAATGAATTTTAAGGGAAATATCTTTTTATTTCACTATTCTTTTTGTTCAAGACTTCATGGAAACAGTTGTTTTTATATGAGCACTCTTGGCTACACTTGTTCTTTGTTACAATTTTACTTCACATATTTTGACAACGAAATAAAAAAAAAAAAACATTTGAAATACACCATAACTTGGTGGGTAGTAGAGTTGGTGGACTTCATACTCCCTTTATTCAAAAATCAGGCGATTCCACATCCTCTTTATTGACGAATTTACTACGCGTATCACTGTTATCCGCAATCCATTGGTTTTTCAGGATTGAAATCTTTTAAATAAATATCCCTAAAATTCAAGCAAAATGTCATTTCCGTTGAACTTTTTGAGTTCTGTTTAATGAAAGCATCTGGGCCCCAATAGATTATTTTAGTTTATTAAGTTTATTTATTTAAAAATATGGATATTTACAGTAAGATATATCTTATAACGTACAATTCTTTGATTTATATTGTATTTATATTACAAACGGCAAAGTAATGATAAAGCAGAAAAAACTAATTCAAAATATTAATTTAAATACTAAAAATAGGAACTTAAATTTAATTTTTTTTCAAAATTATTAGTATTATTGAAAATTAAACATATGGTATGGACAGTTTTTGATATTGCAAATTAAATTCTAATTAAAAAAAAAAAAACTGTTTTAATGTAAATTGGCAAACAAAATGGGGGAAGGAATAGTAAGGAAGGGTTTTAGAAGAAAGAAAAATGATTTTTTAAGCTACTGATGAACTGGTTTAAGTTTTGAATTTGTTTAATTTGAATCGGAAGAGAGTTCCACAGTATTACTGTATGTACAAAAAACATTCTTTTACTGTTGGGAAAATTAAATTGAGGAATTAATAAATTGCATGTTCTTTCATATATGTATCTATGGATTTTTTCATATAAATATTTTGGTGTTTTGAACAATAAGAGCTTTTTGAGAAAGATACAATTACGAATATCGATGTATGTCTGGATGGAACACCCAAGAAGGGATGTTCGTATATCCGAGATGTTATCAAACTTACGGCGTCTAAGGATGGCATTATGAGCAAGTTCCAATTTACGACGGCTATTGTAGTCAGGATTTGGGAAAATATTTTCGGCTTAAAAAAGTATCGGTCTCAATAGAGAGTTAGCCAACCTCAACCGAATGTGTTCGTGAGTATAGCAACTGTCGAAGGCCACCGTAAACTTTGCCTATAACAGAATTTATATGATCAGTGGCTGATAAACCGCTGTTGATAATGACTCCTAGATTACGGACTTTCTTACAGAGAGGAACTATATTTTTGTTTAACATGACTGCTGGAAAACTAGTGAAATCATAAGAAGATTTAGAGACTACTAAACATTGCGTTTTATCTGTATTGAGTGTTAGAAGGTTTTGTCTGGCCCAAATCGAAATATTTTCGAGATCCTCATTTAACCTACTCACCGCATCCGTCAGAAGTCCAATTGGGCGCGAAATATAAATTTGGACATCATCTGCATACATATGGATATCAACAAATTTACAATTTAAAATGATATCGTTGACAAAGAGCGAGAATAGCAATGGTCCCAGTGTAGAGCCTTGTGGGATTCCAGATAATAAAGGTAAAAGACCTGAAGACCTAACTTTTGTTTTGACCTTTTGTGTCCTACCTGACAGAAAATTTAGCATAAGTAATGCTGCGGATGAACTAAATCCATACTGAGCAATAAGTTTGTTATGAAGTATGTTAAAATCAATGGAGTTAAACGCTTTTGAAAAGTCTAATAGACACAGAAGCGTAATTTCATTTTTATCAAAATGCTCACGAATGTCGTCTGTGATTTTCAGCAACGCAGTATTACAACTATCATAATTACGGAATCCAGATTGAAACGGCGTAAGGAGGCTATTATTTTCAATGTAAGATAAAATTTGCTTTTTTATAGCTATTTCATTAATTTTTGAAAGGCATGGTAAGATGCTTATAGGTCGAAAATCTTCACATTTCATATCAAATCGTATTTTTTTTGGAATAGGATGAACTATAGCCGACTTCCACGCACTAGGGAGAACCGATGTAGTTAAAATATGATTTATTATATGTGTAAGAGACTTTATTGCAAAAGGGAGTACACATTTTAAAAATTTCAGAGAAATACCATCAGAGCCGATAGACGAGGGCTTTACTTCCTTAACGACAAGAATAACATCTGATGCGGTAACATGCCTAAAATTGAATTGGTTAGAATGCTGAACATCTGTCAACAGGCAAAAAATTTGTTAACTTTATCAGGACTAGAACTGCATATGGGATCGACTCTAGACACAACATTAAATTTTTTAAGATTTTTCCATAACTTAGACGAAGGAAGTTTGATGTCAAATTTCTTTAAGAAAAATTCAGATTTTGCTTTTTTTAGAGCTGATGTTACGAAATTTCTTAAGTACACATAATTACATCTTGAAATGGGGTTGGAATTAGTTTGCCACTTTTTATAAGCCTTATCACGGATATTTAATAGCTTTCGGATATCGGGTGAGAACCATGGTCTTTTATTATTTGAGATAATAACGTTTTTTTTGGGAACATGATCATCAAATAAGGTGTTTATAATGCCTAAAAAATGATTGCATTTTTCATCTGCACTTGGAAAGTATTCACAACCAATCCAATTAGAAGACTGTGCAGCACAGTATAAATTGTCATAATTTATCCCTCTATAGTCATTAAATTCAAAAACCTCTACGTTGGGTTCCTCACAAAATACAATATTGTAAGTTATAAGTATAAGGTCGTGTGCCGAAATCCCGGAGTTCGACATTTGGTTAAATTGTATCACATTATTCGCATTAGAAACTATAAAGTTATCAATCAACGTAGGGCAATGAATGGAGAAATGAGTAGGGTTAGCTGTATTGACTATATCATGGCCTATAGAAGCTACGAGTTCGCGAAATGATCTACTTATACTATCATCAACAAGCAGGTTATTATTGAAGTCACCACAGATAATGATATCTGAATACTGTATGCAGATGTTAGCAAGTTCATTAAACTATTCGAACATATGGAATCTCCGATGAGGGTTGTAGACACAGCCAACTAAACACTTACTAAACGAATCACTTAAATCAATAAATAAGTACTCCACGTTAGAACTAGATGATTGGAGAATAATTTTTGATTTTAGGTAGGATTTAAAATATATTCCAACACCACCGCCTCTAACGCCTACTCTATCATTGCGAATGAATGTATAACCATCTAAGCTTATGTCTTGATCAGAAACATTTTCATTCAACCATGTCTCAGATACACATAGTACGTCACATCGTACAAAATTACCATTACATTACACCAAACTACCATTATAAATTTTTTTTTTTTTTTGTGTTTTATTTAAATTTGTAATTTTTTGTATTAATTTGAATTTGGTGTAGGTATCTACAGAAATCGCTGATTTTATCACAATATTTGTGAGGCAGCAGGTAGAATCAATTAATAAACGGGCTCAAGCATGAATACAATACCATGGAACACCTGTTAAAACTGCACTCTAAATAAAAATATATCTTAAACAATAAAAACTGATTTTTATTCTAAACCTTATGAGAATAAGAAACAAAAAAAATTGTTTATTTTATCTGTTGCACGTTTTCAGAATTATCATAAAATGTACAGTTTTTTTTAAAAAAATTATATTTTTTCTTTATTTTTGTTTCCTTAACAATAAAAATATAATAAAGCGATATGACTACTACCATTAGGCAGAAAAATGAAACACCTTAAAAAATTATATCCAAGCAACCAAAAAACGCCATTTAAACGCAGTTAAAAAAATTAAAGTGCTTAACAAATTAATAACAATTAGAATAACCAGAGAAATTATCATTAATATGGCCCAAGGTATACCAAAGTAGGTGTTTTATTAAACCATCGATAAGTAATATCAACTTTGAAGATAGATAACTTTACTGCAAAACAACTTTTTTTCTGAGAATATACCCTAGAATCACCATTTAAATTTTCCTTGACTTAAAAGGGGACACCCTGTATAATGTATATTAACATACTTCATACCTACTTTATAGTGTTTTGTATCTATGTAGTGTATATTTTTGTTTAATGTTATTTATTTTTATTTTTCAAAATTCCCGCCTCGACAAACTATGACTATAGTGATCATTTTAATCTTAAACATGTTGATACTTTGATTAAAAGATATTTATCTATAGATTCATCAAATTATCAAATTAAAGGTTAAATTAAAAATGTTTGACTTAATTTTCAAGCAATGTGTACCTACATAATTTTTCATTATGCAAATTTTATCCAAATATTTCTCAAAAAATCTTCGGGACAGTTTTCAAATTCAAATTGCCTGTTTCAAAACGGTGTGCCTTAATGAAATTCCACCTCATTCGTAATTATAAACTTGGAATGGTGACCATCATAACCCTTTGATTCCGTAGCAAAAGAGTTAGAAGAAGAAATCAAAGGGATCAGGACACCCCACATACCTAACGGTATAGCACCATCGACATCATCAGCTAAACATCATTTTGAAATAAACTCAACGAAAGAAATTGAATAATCTCATTAATTGTGTCGGTCTTCTACCCGCCAACTCCTCTTCAGCTTCTTTCTGCACCTTTTCAAATGCTTTTGTGATTGTCCCAAAAAAAAAAAATAGAATGTTCCATATTTATGAATTTCTACAAACAATTGTGTGAAAAGCTTTTCTCTGAACATTATCACTAGCCCAACTCAACTACTCAAGGCACCCTCATTCCATTTAACCAACCATTTGTCTCATCATCAACCATCCCGAAATCGAAAGGATAACTTCATCATCTTTAATTCTGGTCCTTGCAATCTTCCCGCCACTTTCAATGTTTGTTAAACTGTTCATTTTAATTTTGTTTTGTCGTAATGTCGTCACCGACATCGACATGGTCGTCATGTCGGTCGTCAACACATACCACCTCCTTCTTACAGACAACCAAGGACAATAGTCCAACGACTGCTAAATTTGAATTGGATCAAGGCAATTCGTTCTAAAGGATTTGAATGGGCGGGTGATGAATGAATTCAAAATTTGCATACGACAAATATCTACTTGACAATGAAGGAAGTTATCCCTCGTCAGTTCAATAAGGGACATTAGTTTAATTACAAAAACCGCGTTCAATAGGTTTAAATTTATGTATTTCTTCCAAAAATATCAAACCCACACCGCGTCGACATCGCACCAAAAATTTGAGTTTTGAGTAAACAAGAGTGTTTTAATGAGCCAAAATTAAGATGCAAAAAAACAAGAAAAACTGTGAGGGCTGAAATAATTTTCCAAGATTATTCAAAAATGCGGAATTCTCACATAAACTTGCTTATAATGAAATGAGGAGGTGCTAAGCTGGAGTCGATAAGATGGTATAAAAGTCGAAATGATTACAGACACTGCAAACTAACGAATATATAGTAGGTACCTCCCTCTTCCTATTATTAGGCCAAAGTGAAAAAATAGAACTTTTTTGTTGCTTACTTTATTTAATTTTGAATGTTTTTGTCAAAATAGGTTTGTTCGTATCTATATTATTCCAGAACAAGATTATAAACAACTTAGTAAGACCTTAAAAAATTTTTTTTTTTATTTTTTTGCAAACATTTCTTTAATAATTACTTTTGCAAAATATAAGGAAGTATAGATATATATTTCTATAGAAAATTGAATTTCCCACACAAAGTTTCTTACACAAGTTAAATTATCAACTTAAGATCAGTTTTCATCCAAAAAAATGTAAAGTTGATATAAATTAGCTCTTTAAAAATTGGTCACAACTTGTAACAGCCCTCAATGACACACTGGTAAGACCCTCGAGTAGATTTAAAAAAGGCTACTAACTTCTAAAGTATAGCTCCGATTTTGATGATTTTTATTGCAAACTGTTTGTTTTTAGATATCATTTTAATTCCGTAAGTTTTGCGTAGGTCCCGTGATTTAAAGTATTTTAAAAATTACAATTTCGATTTTCTTGCTGTAATTTGTTTAAAAAGTTTTATTGAAGGAAATATTGTCAATAAAGAGAGGCAATTTAAATTTTAAATTAAAAAATATTGAGTAGTTTTCGAAAAAATGATTTTCAAAAAAAAAATTTCAACTATTTTTTAAAAATCCAAAAAAAAAATTTCGAAATTTTTTTTACTTAAAACTATTACGGCAACTTAAAAGCTTTGATATAAAAAGAATGGTTGAAATTGATTGATTTTTGAAGGAGATAATCAGAATTAAAAAAAAACGGTTCTATGGCATTTACTGTTTATAACGGTTTTTGAAAAAAATGGTTTTCATTTAAAGATAGACCTTATCCAAAAAAATGACCATGACCATGATGATGATGATCAAAATTGTAGGAACCATTTTTGAGAAAAATGAGTTTATCTTAAACCGGTATATGCCAGGTACCGTTATTTTTTGTAAAAAAAAAATAATTCAAAAAACCTCTAGGGATAGTCTCAAAAAAACGACACATACCAAGTTTGAAGTAAATGAACCTATCCGTTTAGGCTGTGGACTCTGATACATACAGACAGACAGACCCACTTTTTTCTCATTCCTATCATCGTAATGCCATGTTTGATTGTTATCTCAACTTTTTTTTTGTACGAATGCATAACTTGATATATAGTACCTATAGCGCAAGTAACAAAATAAAGTTAAATGGGCATTACCTGAAAAATACAGCTCGCAAATAAATAATTGAGGGTCCAAATTTATAAAACAAATATATAAAACTAAGTAAGGTAAGTTACACCATTTATAACTCAAGAACTGCTGAACCGATTTTAATGATCTCTGATTAGTTGGATTCGTTTTCCTTAGGAATAACAGAATAACTTTTAAGACTTGGGAAAATTATGGTCTCGAGGAGTTTTCCCATGCATTGAAAAAAAAGAATGAAATCAGAAAAAAAATAAATCCTTATACAACACCATGAGCCGTATGCATAAACGGTAGCAAATTCTTTTATTAGTAAATTTGTATAGTATTTACTACTTTCCATATGCATAAAAGACATAGCAAATGCTGGAAAGGTAGCATTTACTAGAAGAAAAGTATTTACTTGTTTTGGATGAATTCTTATAGTAAATACTTATATTGACTGCAAATTTTTCAAGTTTCTAAATACCAACTTTCTCAATGCCAACATCAACAGTCGCAACTTTAATTTCAAAGCAATCGGTTTGCAGAGGATTTATTACGTATAAATATGGCAGCTTTATTCAATGTTAGATCTGAAAAAGTTTATAAAGAGCGAAGAACGCCCGGGAATAATAATTTTAAAATGCTCTACCGTTTTGAAAAAGATAACGTTGAGTGGCTAAGCGAATATTTTATGGGTAAGATATTTTATTTGCAATTAATTGTTTAGCTAACAAATTTATTTATCCCTTTTACATTAAAAATTATCAAGGTTCTCAATCTGAAAGAAGGGGAGGAGCAACGTCCGCTGAAGAAAAGATGAGAATTTTCTCGAGATATGTTGGAGATCCAGGCTTTCAAGTTGGCGTTGGGGAAGACACGGGCATGCATCAGAGCACTGTTTGCAGAACTGTACGTATAGTGTACGTACAGCAAAACATATAGTGGATAAACCTTCTCTTTGTAATAAGTTTCTTTCGGGTTACCCACACCAATTGGAAGCTAAACAGGATTGGCTTTTGAAATACAGTTTTACAGTTGTTTTGGTCAACTGAAAAGCCGGTTTCCAATCCTACAAAACTGTATACGAGTCGAATTAAAGAATGTACCAACTTTATTTACTGCATGTTTTGTCCTGCAAAATATTGCAAAGTATTTAAATGACTGTGACGACTTCGAGATTTCAGAAGGTGAAGGAAAGGGAAATGAAAGTGTAGTCCCCACTTCAGAGAATAATGCTTCTTTACTACAAATCGGAAGATTGGGACAGATGAAGAGAAATGAGCTTCCAGAAATAATATACAATACACAATTATAATTTTATTAAAGATATATACAGGGTGATTGGCATAAGGTGTGACAAAAAGATAGCGTGTGTAGGTTGGACTTAGACAAGCAAAAAATCGTATGGGAGGGGGTCGTCCATTTTCCCCCGTTTAGGCGGGAAGGGCAATTTAAGAAAAAAATCACTTAAAACGGAAAAAATATTATTTAAAAATAACGGTTATACCTACAGAGTCGTGCTATAGCATTTTGAAAAGCCAAAAACCTATACATTAATTTAAAGTTTAAAATAAGTTGTTCAAATGAATAGTTTTTGAAACATTAATTTTCAAAGTCAAAATTTTGAGAAAAACCATAATTTTTTTTATTTAAACCATTTTTTTTTCAAAATTTTACGATATTAAGTAATATTTTTGTGGCTTATTTTCAATGCTCTTATTTATTTTTGATCAAACACAAAAAACCGGATGTCAAAATAACCTGTAGTTTTTGAGAAAACCAAAAATGACCAAAACTACTTTTTTCTGAGAAAAACCTTTTCTTGAAAGAAAGGATTAACTTTCTATTTTTTTACTATCAGTCTTTGTTGGGGTTTGTGGATTAACCATATTTCACCCTTTTTTCAATGAAAAAACCTGCGTGAGAGCATTGAATTGACATTGACCTGAAAACTTGTTTTTATTGCCGTGTGAACCTCCCATACGATTTTTTGCTTGTCTAAGTCCAACCTACACACCCTATCTTCTTGTCACACCTTATGCAAATCACCCTGTATAAGAAGCTTTAACGTCCACAGCAACTTTGACCCTAACAGCAAGTACGTGCGGCCCAAATTCAATTGCGTAATGTATTATTACAACGTAATGTATTACTACAAAACTGAGAAACTTATCAAATATTTATCATGTATTAATTTATCATTTCCATCCAATTCTGCAAGTCTCGTTATGATTTGGCCAAACTTGCATATACACTATGTACCTCATACATACATGTGTAATATGTATACATGTGTAATGTGTATGCATAGTATATATCAGGCCGTGTGGACCATAGTGGGTCTTACTGATTCTACTGATTCTTTTTCAAAGGGCGAAAACTTATATTTAGGGTCACAAAAATATATGACATATCAAAAAGTACAATTTTTTCAAAAAGAACTGAATACTGCTAAAGTAAACATAGTTTTTAATCGTTCCAAAAAAAAATTGAAAAATCAGGTCCTACATACCTATGATGTAGATAATGTTCACGAAAAGTATTTAATTCATAAGCCTTGTTCTCTTGTGTAGCTCCCTACAAAAAGGACCAGCTAACTAATTTAGGACAATTTCATTTTAAAATACTCTGTTTTAGCACCTTATGACTACAACCATAAACAATAATAATTATCAATCGATTCATGCCATCACACATTCAAAACCGAACAATTGAAAGATTTATTCGAATTGTATTGCCGTTTTCCTGAGCTAATTGAAAATGCCTTCAGAGGCAACCATGGGTGTTGCTTTTGTTTTATCCATAATAGAGTCGTGGATAAAGGAGAATCATTGCATGCAACATGAACATATGTAGAACACAAACACATCGAAACGCACTGCAGTTCCATAAATTGTACTCGAAATAATTAGGAAACTATTTTCATTGAAATTCCTTTGCCGCGGATAGAAATTGAAAAGACCGCGATTGAGAATTGACTCCTGGCTTATCTACTAGTTTTTTTGAAGGATTCCGTGTTTGTGGATACGCAGATGCGATTTTCGAGGAAATTTTTGGAAAATTATTTCTGTTGTTTTACGAACCAGGAAGGAAAGAAAATAACACTTTAAATACTTTATATCACTATATCAGTTGAGCTTGGACTAAACTAGCTAAACCTATGTATGAGTAATTACATTTTCTATTATGTGTACGTAATATAGGTATGTAGTATATACATAATTTTACTGATGCGTTGTAGGAAAACATCAATTATTCCACTTACACTGATTCTTTATTAAAGACTAGTAGGAAAGACCATCTTGGATTGTAAGAGCCATCTTAAGTAAAAATAAGGCACGGAATCAGCTTGCACAAGGGTAAAAACAATATACAATTTTATAAGGCCATATTGAATTGTAAGTGGAAACAACTTCCTCTAACATGTTTATTTTCACGTTGAAACTTATTTGATTCAAACACATTATTCAGTGTAATTTTCAAAATGTGACGTATTCAAAGTTCTATCAATATAGGGATTTTGATGAAACTCTTTTCAAGTTTGTGAAGCTTTTATAGCATGTACACGTCCAGTTATGTGTGATATATCAAATTCAAGGTAATTTAATCGTGATGCTTAATAAAGTTGAATCATAGTTTTATGAGGCTTATGTAAATATAGTCGGAGAGCCAGGAGCCACTTTGACTAACCTACTAGTCGCAAGTCTGAAATTTTGTTTATAGTTGATTTGGTACTAACCTAAGTCTGGCAGGGTTGCTATGGACCCGGGGTTGCCACTTGATTTTCAAAATGTGGATGGCAACCCTTGACCTACAGCTAGCCTAATATATCATAAAAGTCTGATAAACTAGGCATGTAAGAAGTACACACGAAGTTTAAGCAATTAAAAATAGAATGAATTTTTTTAGGTATATCAACAAGAAACTTTAGGATCGTCTAGAAAGAACTTGAGCCCACGACATCCCTGCCAGACTTTGTTTTTTCTACTTAACTTATACGAAAGAAAATATTACCAAAGCACAAGAAAGTATAATGTAAGGGAAGTACGTTAATTTCAGGATTTATGCCTATTTTAAATATTATTTAAAAAAAAAAACCATAGCAACCCTATTACTGCGGCAACCCTGACATATTATAATACTCTGATTAAACTGGTCATGTACAAAATAAAATACACACCAAGTTTAAGCAATTAGTCTAGCCAATTTCTAAAACTATATTATGAACTTTTTTGTATTAACAAACACTTTAGGCTAGTCTGGAAAGCACTTTGGCCCACTTTGGCCACGACCGCACCAGACTTTTTTTTTGTACTTTTCTAGTATCCAAAAAAATATTTCAGAGCACAAGAAGAAGGCTGCACATAATCAACATGACAGCCCTCTAAAAGTACGTTAATTTCGTGTTTTAAACCTAATTAAAACTTTATATAAAAGTATGGCAACCCTAGAACAGCAGCAACCCTTATATATTATAGGACTCTTATTTACCTTGTCATGGAAAAAATAAACACCACGTTTAAGCAAAAACTCGAGCAAATTTCTAAAATTATATGATGAATTTTCATACATTAACAAAACATTTAGGCCCGTCTGGCGAGCACTTCGACCCATAGCAACCCTGCCAGATTTTATTTTTTGTATTAAGCTAATACCAAAGCAAATATTTAAAAAGAACAAAAAATTATAGGGTTGTTACAAATCACCAATACAGTCCTCTGAAAATTCCTTAATTTCGTGTTTTATACCTATTTCAAATTTAATTAAAAAAAGTATGGCAGCCCTAAAACTGCGGCAACCCTGATATATTATAAAACTGGTCAAGTAAAAATTATCAAGATTAAGCAACAACTGTAGCCAATTTCTTAAAACATGTGTTATATTTTCATTATATTAAAAACTTTAGGCTCGTCTGGCAACTTTTCGGCCCACGGCAACCCTGCCAGACCGTGTTTTTTAAACTTTACTAGTACCAACGCAGCTGTATACAAAATTTCAGCCTTGTGAAAGAAGGTTATGACAATTTTTTGGCATTTTGAAAAATCGAGTGGCAACCCCGGGCCCACAGCAACCCTGCCAGAATTTGGATTTTGGGCATAACTAGTACCAAATCAACTATAAAAAAATTTCAGTCTTGCTACTTATAGTAGTAGACTGAAATAGTGACTACCGTTAATAGTGACTACCGTTCAGTCGGCTGTATAAATTTTAAGTTTGAAAATGTAAAGCTAAAAAAGATAAAAATAAAATACAGTTGGACTGAAAAATTTGTTTTTTACTGTTATTCATTGAAAAAATGTTTAAAAATCTAATTTTCTCACACGTGTTTAGAACACATAAGCCTAAAAGTAATTTTGACAAAATATTTTTAACGTTATTCTCTGATTTTTAAAATCAATTAAACCAACCACATAAACTTTCAAAAACGTATTTGTTCTTTAAAGCTGGAAAAAACCGTTATGGAGCATTTTAAATATAATCCGTATTAGACGCTTATTTTTTTTTATGACCTTTCAAAGTGCATAATTAGTTTTTCAAGAAATTATCAACTTTATGTTCAAATCGTTCAACTGATTATACTCTGTCCGATAAAAATTGGCAGTACAGGCCTTATGGGAGAGCTTTTTAAAAATCAGTGGCGCGCTATTTTCTACACCATACCCAATTGAAGGAAACTCCTTTAAAAAGTTTAATAAAACACCCATGAATTTTCGATGGCATCCAACGTAGATCCCACAACGACCTACCTGGCACACACTTGAGCATGCACTGATCGTTCTCTGCTGCTTTTCAACCCTCATTAAATCACACACATTCAGAGTTGCCTTTTTCAATTTCTTAACTCACTTCGTATTTTTTTCTTACTTTTTCAATGGGTTTCTGTTGAGGAGCTTTTGCTTTGAGAGCTTTTTTAAAAGTTCTTAACGATGAGTGTTATCGTGTTGTGTTTTGACTTTTGCATTTCTTTTAAAGTTCTGGAAATCAGTTAAAATGCAGTTATAAAAATCAAAGCCATTTTATTTGAGGAAGTATATTATTTGCGTAGATTCTTGTGCCGGGCGGTAGGTTTGTTCATTTTGCGAGTTATTTTTGTGCATTATTGTAATAATTTTGTTGTGCTGTTGTTGTTCTATTGTTGTGTGGTTTGTTTTTTAGTGTTGTGCCTTTGTTGTTTTGTTTGTATATTATCTTTATGATTTTGTGGTGTTGTTTGTATTTTATTGTTGTGTTTTTGTTGTGTTGTGCAAATTAAAAATGGCTTCAACATCAACAGGCTCAAAGGACTTGAGTGCCGACAAAAAAAAAGAAATAGTTGAGGCGACAAAAGCTATTTGTAAGAACCTGCAAAGCAAAACCGAGGCTGTAAAGCAGGTTGTTGATATTTTTTCTGTATCTGAACGAACAGTATACAGACTTCTGAAGGAAAACAGCACCAAAGGCCACAACTCACCACCAAAAAAGAAAAACCAATCTGGTCGCAAAATTAAAATTGATGATTTTGATAAATGTGCAAATAGTTCACCAATTTTTTTCAAATAATGAATTACCGACGCTTGACAAAATCCTGAATGAGGTAAAACTTAATGTCAACATCAACAAAATCAGCAGGTCTTACTTGCACACGATTTTGACAAAAAATCTTGGCTTTAAGTTTGCCAGTCGCCAGCGAAAAAGTGTATTATTAGAAAGAAATGACATTATCGCCTGGAGAAGGCGATACTTGCGTGAAATAAAAAAACTTAGGGAACAAAACCGCAAAATATATTACACTGATGAAACTTGGCTAAACGAAGGGCACACAAAAGAAAAAGTTTGGCAAGATCCGTCCATATTAACACCTCGGCAAGCTTTCACGGAAGGTTCATCAACAGGTTTGCGTGCACCATCGGGAAAAGGGAAGAGACTTATAATAACGCACATAGGAAGCTCTACAGGTTTCGTAGATGGCAAACTCCTATGTTTCGTTTCTGGAAGCAGTGGTGATTATCACGAAGATATGAACGCCGACGTTTATGAAAAGTGGTTTAAGGAAACACTTACGTGCCTGGATCCCAACTCAGTTATTGTCCTGGATAACGCATCATATCATTCACGAAAGAAAAACAAAGCTCCAACTACAGCAACAAAAAAAAACGACATAAAGATTTGGCTCCGGTCAAACGATATTTCTTTCGAGGATGATATGGTGAAGGCAGAGTTGTTGAGCATTGTTAAGCACCATAAAACCAGGTATGAAACATACGTCGTTGACGATATGGCCCAAGCTGCAGGACACGAAGTGCTTCGCTTGCCTCCTTACCACTGTGAGCTGAATCCAATAGAATTGGTTTGGGCTCAAGTAAAAGGATTCGTGGCAAGTCGAAACAAGTCGTTTAAGATGACAGAACTAAAAGGCCTTTTCAAAAGTGCAATACAAAACGTGGACGCTGAAAAATGGCATAGGTGTGTCCAACACGTTGAGCAGGTGGTTGAGCCAAAAATGTGGGAAATGGACGTTTTTTCGGAAGATGCTGTGGAAAGCCTCATCATAAATTTAGATGAAGAGAGCAGCAGCAGTAACTACTCTTCGGATTAAAATGTATGTATGTATATGTAAATATTATGAAACATGAATTGTTATTTATTTTTGTTATGCTTGTTTATTTTATTTTTTTGTTATCTTAATATTTATGAATAAATTTTTTTTGTTTGTTTTTTATCAAAAAGGGATTAGGCCTACTGGGGATACCCTTCAAAAACGCGCCATTTATCTTACCTCTTGGTGGTGTGGAAAAAGATAATTTTTATTTCATTTTTATATATAATTATGAACAAAATGAAATTTCAATGTAAAAAAGAAGAATGGTAACCCTGCAGTTATTTTTTTGCGCATTACGGCAACCCTGTAAGAGCTTTTTTGAGAAAGGTACTTATGCGTAGGAAAAGAGTGCGAACGAGATGCAGATATCCCTATCTTCCCTGTACTGCCAATTTTTATCGGACAGACTATAGACGTGTTTTTCCCTCTTGGCTGGCAATCTCATTAAGTTTCAAGTTAAACTAACGCGACTATTCTTTTAATCAAGTGATAAACCCTACAACCATCAACTTTCTCAACTTTAATAAATAACCCTTGAAACAGTGACATTATTCTGTTTAAAATATAAAATATTCAGTGTTGATCCATTGTCCATATAACAAAAAAAAAAAAAAATAAAAAAAAAGGTTTTCTTTGTGCACTCCTGCCATAATCATACATAACAAACAACCTATGCCTGGTTCAAGCATGTCCACCCCAAAGCGGGGCAGAACCAACTCAAAAACTGATTCCTATCACTTACAATGTAGAAAATGAATCAGTCAGAATATCAATAACAATGGCTGACTTCTGTAATTTAATAAGTTTATTGTGTTTCACACAAAATTAAAAATATAAAAAAACAAACCCAGTATAAAATGTAAATGTGTTACTCTTTACCTACTTATAGTATCTGTGTGAAATAAACCAGTTATAATGGTCTGAAAAAATCTATGTGTTATTACTGGTTTTATATTTTTATAAATGCCGGTAAAGAAGTATAATTTCAAAAATTTGAAAATCGTTAGAGCCGTTTTAAAAAAATAAAATTTTTGTATGTATATTGTATAAATGGCAAACCTTGTTTTAAAAAAAATTGGTATGCCATTTTCAAGAAAATATTCATGCACATTTTAAACCAAAATTAAAAAAAAATACAGCGACCTGTTTTCGAAAAATTGATTCATCGGCGTTACCGTATGTCGTCGAAGACTTCCATAGTATGCGCATGCCATGTAGTGCAACAACATAAGTAATTCTTATTTTTTCGTGACGTACAGAGACGATTCGATAGATAATAATGTGTTTGGGACGTAAAGCAGAAACAATTTTATATGGTGAAGAAATTAAATCATAGTTAAATCGAGTCCTAACGAGCTAGACTCCCAATATTGAGGGTCTAAATAAATCGAAGCTCTAACGCAAACAAAGTTTCAAGCTCGTGTTCTAAGACGTTAGAACTTTGTGAAGAAGGGAGGCTTCAGCCCCTGAGCCCCCCTTCTCTCAATACGCCACTGCTTCGAGGCCCGTGACATTTCTCTATTGCCGGGACTTGCATATAGGATAGATTGGCAGCTAAACTTATCTACTACATGCGTCGCGAGAAGAGCTAAGTATAGGCTGCTTCTGGTACGACCGTTCCTGGTGTCTTCGGTTCAGTATTACTGTATCCGACTAATAAATGTTTTAGATAGGGAGAGGTATGGTGGCATACCTCTCAAAAAAACTGCCCTGTTTGAATTTTTGATAGGTTTAAAAAAAGCTTTAAGATTGAGTTAAAGAAAAAACATTTTAAAATTCAAAATAAAAAAATGAGTTTTATATGTAGATATCGTATAAGTATAAACGTCCTGAATTTCAATTTTGTTCCAAGGTAATGATCGTTTCGTTCAATTGTCCCCCCCCCTGAATACAATAAAGTTTCTGACTTAACACAAAAGTGAAGGTATTACCGTTTAATTTGATGATTTTTTTCCAAAATTGCCCCTCCCACCTGAACGGTCGCCCTCTTAAGGTGGGAGGAGCAATTTTCGAGGAGGCCCCTACCCATACTATTTTTTTTTTTGTATTGACTTGCCCTACCATCGTCACAACTTATACGAATCACCCTTTACATATAGAAATCATACATCTTACATTTGTAATTTCTAGTTTAAAAAAAATATTCAAAAACGCGATTTAACTGAAATACATTCGCCAAATACATAATATACTTAATTGAATCGGTGAGTAAGGAATAGTACAAGTCCAATATTTTAGTTAAGTAAAAAAACACTAGAAGAGTTTTACAGAAAAACTAAGAATTTTTTTTCTAGAAAATAACAATGCGTAGGATAAGAATTGAAGGTGGGTAAAATATTTAAATTCCCCTGCATTAATTTTCAGAAAAAATTATATTTTTTTCTATAAAACTCATTTACATTTGCTTTTTCTCAAAAATTAAAAAATTGGACTTGTACTGTTCTTACAGTCACAGATTCATTTGCACTAATTAAATAATTATTATTTTCTATATTTTTTTTATGGGTTTTTTGATCTCTTTTTTTTGTATGCGAATTAAACAAATTCCATATTTTGCTACATAAAATTAAAACTATATAAATCTATAGATATATACAAAATTTGATCAACAACTACACAAAAAAATATTTTTTTATCGACCTTGTCAAACACTTTTTACTTGTCATTTTTATTTTCATATCCACTCCCCAAATTTCACTCAAAAAAGTTTAATCCCCAATCAACAACAAATTAAATAAAAGCCGATAGATCTATAATAAATTCCTTGTTTTCATTTAACAGATACTCCAACTCCAATGTAGTTGTAAATTCAGAAAATGGTTTCAGGTATGAGAGTACCTACTCTGTGAGAAGGAGGATGTGCTCCCTGGTTGGTTGTTATTTTTATTAATATGAAACCTGAGCAGGTGCTCTTTTTTTGAGTAGCTGCTCCGGTAGGGTACAAGTGCCTACTCTGGAGTACGTGCTCCGTTTTATTCATACCACCTAATGTGTTTAGCAAAGTGAACTCTTACTTTTGAATAAAAGCAATTATCGAGAAAAGTCATTTAACATATTTTATAGGAAATTAAATTGACTACACCTTTGTCATCCATTTTTTTTTTTAAGAATCAAAAATTAAAGAACGTGAAAAAATCAAAATTACATTAAAAATAAAATGGCGGCTAAATGAATCTAGGTGCAGGCGTGCAAAATGTGGTTTTAGGTGTTACACGTGCCTCCAACAAAAATATAATTTAATGTAAAAGTTCGTTGCACTTTGCAACGAACTCCACTCTAGCTTACATACACTGAAAAAATTATTATTCTTAAAAACTATGAATCTCGTTCATAAACCGAAATTCATTAATTTTTAAGAAAAATTCATTAATTTTAAGCACGAATTCTTAAAAAAAAAAAAAAAATTTAAGAACAATTCATAAAGTTTAAGAATCAGTTTTCATAAAAAAATTCCTATGGAAAATATTTTTATGAATTTTTTTTAAGAACGAATACAAAGGTTTATGAATAAATCCATAAGCTTCTAGTCCGAATTTGAAAGAATATTTCATTTATTCTAAGAATCTATACATTCTTTTTTATGAACAAGATTTATTTTGCCGGAGCTTAAGATTTTGTGCATTAAATTTATGTAGTATACACACAAATTATGAACAAACGCTTAAACTTAAGGTTTTGAGTATTTTTATATAAAATATATTAATATTTTCAGTAGGTAATCGAAACACATTTTTAACGTTTAACGTTTTAATTTATTTTTTCAAGTTTTAAGAATTTATTCGTTAAGGCTCAAAGTACCATTAAAAAACTCGTGTCAACGCAACTTTGCGCTTTTTTCTGTATGGATTGTATGGATTTTTTCATTAATAGAAAAATAACGAACATTTTACCGCTATCCTTATCCTGCATTCGGTATTAAGAACTTATTCTTAAAATCTAAGAATCTGTTCATACTTTTTAAGATCGAAATTCATATTTTTCCAAGGTTTAAGAATTAATTCATTCAATTTTATAAAAGTATATAATTTAAGAAACTTTTTTTAAATTTTGGGTGTTTAAGTATTTTTTCTTAAAATTTATGTATTTTTTCTTAAAATTTATGTATTTGTTCTTAAAATGTATGAATTTTTTCATTATTCCAGAAAATAATAACTGTTATTCTGATTGAAATTGAAAGGATTTCTCTCTGACGATTTCATTTAAGTTCAGATATTCAAAGCGGACGGTCGTTTCGAGTCAAATTATAAGTGTTATTTGGATTTTTCTAAGATTGTTGTTTGCAAAAGTTTCTAAGATTGTTATTTGTAAAATTGCATCATTATACCAAGTGTTAAGCATTATAAACCATAAACAATTGTGACAGTGTAAGACATTAAAAGTGTAAACTAATATTGTTTCCCGTTGCCTAGTTCCCGTATACTTAGTTAAGTATAAAAACAGGTATGTTTTTTAAAAGTTTCTTTCATTTTAATAAAACAAAATTTTTTAAAACCATTTTTTATGTGTATATTTAAAAATTTTGTTTTTGGTATCGAAATAATTGCATTGCTATTAATGAAAAATTAATCATTAATGGAAGTGTTCAAGGCCTGGCCAGAGTATAAAAAACCAACTGGCTATCGATTGGTAAGTTGTATCTTTTACATTATTAGTAAGAAATTGATTT
Organism: Meliscaeva auricollis; assembly: GCA_948107695.1. Classification (NCBI taxonomy): domain Eukaryota; kingdom Metazoa; phylum Arthropoda; class Insecta; order Diptera; family Syrphidae; genus Meliscaeva; species Meliscaeva auricollis. The sequence continues at coordinate 42,889,706 of OX403618.1, forward strand.
TTTAAAATGCAAAAACAATATATCTTTATAGATAAACAAGGATTTTGAGGCCATGTTTGGCAAACGACCAGGAGTGGTCACAAGATGGCCCGAACAGGTCCTCAAGATCAAAGAGTTCCAACTTCAAGAAAACCGGCTGAAGGATAAGATTATTGATGGAGAACATCGATGATGTGACAAAAGGTAAAAATTAATTAATATATTTATAGCTGCTACACATATAAAAAATATTTTCATTTATTTTAAAACAATCCACATTTTAAAAATCTGCCTTCTATTTTGATTTTATAAATCTTTTACTAATACAACCTTTTTGCCTATCTTTCCAGATGATGCATTCATAAAAATAATGCTGTGCCTCCACTCATATCTTTTCCCCACTCAAAAATGTGTGAAGAGGAGTGTTGATGGCAGTTCAAATGTGTTTAAATACACAGTCAAAAGCTCCCAGGAAGCCTTCTTATTTCAAGCCAAAACTGCATAGGAACTAGACGACCATATAAAATTCCTGTTGAATAAGCAAGAAAATATCCAGCCATTTATCATGGGAATAGGTGAAAGTTTCATATATGAAAATAACTTCGTTTACCTAGATGGTATTAAATACCAGTTTAAAAATTTTATTAATGCTGTAGATATATGTTTTAAATGTTTCCATCTTTTTTATCTCTAAAATCCGCCTGCATGTTCGCAGCTTTGGACTTTTATAGAGTACAATTATGATATTAAGACCTCTAAAAATAGAACACCAAAGATGTACATACTATGCGAACATCTTAAACAGATAGATATTTAATATAAAAATAAAAGTTTATTTAATTTAATAAAATAAAATATATTTATAACGTTTAAACTTTTCTTTTATTGAATAGACAATTCAGATTTCCTTTGTTGCTTAAAAATTTGGGTTGCTTTCTTTTTCTGGTTATTTGTTTGGAAGATTTTTTTTTTTAGGAACGAACTTAAGGATTGAAATGGTAATGTATATAGTATAGAAAATATTGCCAAATTTTATGAAAATAATCATCAAATCTATGAATTATTTCAGAAAGTTGTATGATGTTTTTAACACAATTTAAAACATTTTTCATGAAAATTTATATATTTATTTATAAATGTATATAAATTCATGATGTGATTTTATTCATATAAATGCATATAATAGCAATTATATGAATATAATCATATCATGAATTTATATACATATATAAATTAATATATTAATTTTAATGAAAAATGTTTTAAATTTTATTAAAAACATCATACAACTTTATGAAATAATTCATAGATTTGATCATTATTTTCATAAAATTTTAGCAAAATTTTCTATACTTTTTTACGAAACTAATGACGAAAAATCATAAGATTTAAGAAATATTTCATAGATTTAATTCATAATATTTATGAAACATTACATATACTTTTTTGCGAAAATTATGAAAAAAGTCAATAAATTTAAAAAATAATTCACTAATTTAATGATTTTTTTCATAAAATTTAAGAATCATTTCATTTACTTTTTTCAAATAAAAAATGAAAAAAATCATTAAATTTAAGAAATGTTCTTTAATTGTAAGAAACTTTTCTTAAACTTTGTTCTTAAATTTTAGAAGAAAATAAAAAAAAGATTATGAAATAATTCTTAAATTAAATGAACATTTCTTAAAATTTAAGAAACTTTTCTTAAAACATATTCCAAAATTTTTGAATTTTTTTAAGAACAAAATTCATAAAATTTAAGAACATATTCTTAGTTTTTAAGAAAGATTCATTCCCTTATGAATTTGTTCATAAAAAGATTCTTAAATTTAATGAATTTTTACATTGGCTCATTTGCCATGAATTTTTACATCAATTGAATGTACAAATTCATTAATTTTATGTACCTTTTTGGTTCAGTGTAGAATTCCAGGTATTCAATAAAGTATGCCATATTATATTCTTAGAACTATTAATTTTCTTTTTTTCTGTTTTCAATAAAGTATGCCTATCATATTCTAACAATTTTATTTTTTTGTAAAATATGTGAATGCATATTGCTAATGCAAGCTTGCATACCAAAGGTGTAAAACAAAAGTTTAATGATTTATAAAAAGGAATATTGTATTTAGTCTTAAGTAAGATTCAGATCCGACGAATAAAGAATAAAGATTTTCGGAATCTTACTTAAGACTAATCCTAAGCTCGTCTATTGATAAACTTTCGAATACTTAAGTCAAAATACATATTGATAAATTAATTCCCAGCAAAAGTATAAATGCCCGCACTAAAACGAATTAACAGTGATTTTTTGGATATTGTTAGATAAAAAATAAAAATAATGTCATCTTAAGCTAACTTGCACAACTTAAACAATATTACGCCTAGCCACTGGCCTGTGACTTTAGAGATGTAGAAATAAGGCTTCGCTTTAATTTTAAACATTACTTCTTTAACACATTCTAAACATATTAAGTGATTCACTCACTCAATGACATATCATCAAAATTATGAAGCCCTACTTTCCACCCTTGAACTTGGAAATTTTGCACAGTAGAAGACTTTGCGGTTTAGAATTTCAACTAAAGGTAAATCCGCACATATTCACTGAATTGTGGAAGAATTCAAATCAAAACCAAACGGAATTAGATAAGTTTATCTTTAAGCAAATTGTACGATACCAGCAGCCACCGGCAGTGTGATGCGATTTGAAAATTTCGAACTAAATAATATTTATCAATTTTAACTTGGTCCAAAAAATTCAAAAAAGATTCCATCGTATACCAAATATTTATAAAATACAAATAGAAAATACAGGATACCTACAGGAAAACCTATAGATACGAATTAAAAAACTTAAAATTAAAAAAAACTTAAAAATATCTTTAAAAATAATTGCACAGCACCATCCAAATATTAATGAAAGCGGAAGCTAACATAAAGCAAAATTTTTTTACGAAGCGTGGTTTACCCTTTCTAAAGTCATTAACTAACAAAACGAAAACACTAAAAGGCACAAGGACCACGACAATAACAACAATACCAATGTTCTGAATCCAGATTCTGCTCCAAAGCGCTGCTGATGAGAATGAAGATGACAATATTATGATGGTGATGGATTTAATGAAGACAAATTACCTGTGGGCATTTTTATGAAATAATAATTAAACAAAGGCACACAATTTCATTGTCCTTGCATGCCTCGACTGTGTTCACTGTTTTCACAGGAGCGCATAGAATTTATGCTAAGTACCTTTCCTTTGCAATTGGAGTGGCTTTAATATAAATAAACATGATAATCGTTTATGAGAAGCAAAAATAATAAAACGACGATGGCAGAAGGATGTCAGGCGGAACAAATAACAATTGCAACACGAAGCATAACAGTTGATGTATCCTTGCTAATTGGAGGAATAAGGAAGCAGCGTTTTGTTGCTGTATTGCTTCTGCTTGTGTTGCAACTCTGCATATTGTGAATGATATATGCATTTGCATTAGTTAGAATAGTACACTCTCTCGGTGCTGCTGAACACAATGATGAGATGAGATTATTATTTTTCTTACCTAAGTACCTTTATTCTTCTGGCATGAATGCATATGTATATGACGCAAAATCTCCATTGTTGAGATTCTTTTTAATTATTTCTTTTATATCTTTAGGCACAAGCTTTTTCGTTTCAAAATTAGGTCAAAAGTTTTTGGATTTTATTTTTGTTTTTATTAAACAATGATGCTACAATATTTGAATAAACAATTCATAAATAGGATACAATTCGATTATTATGATTTACAATACCTAAATAAATAGTAATAAATAATAAATAATGAAAATTATTTTTATTTTTGGACTTCAACTTTTAAGTTGAAATTATTCCATTGCTCCGCTAAAAATTAATAAATTAAATATAAAAATAATATGTATTATTAATTATTTCTTTCTCATTATTGATTTTACATATCAACCAGGAATTAATAAGTCTAATAGACCGAGATCTCACAGAAATTTTTGGGTGTGAGCATGAAAGAATAAAATCGCTGATACTTTAACAAATATCGAGTTTTTGCATGTAGCTGAAGCGTTTCTGAGCAATGCTGCATTTAAAATGCGTTTGTTGGTATAGCAAAATCATGGAGCTGAAAGACGTAATCAAAAAATGCAAAACATGGATTTTTGAAATAATTGCGATGGCAAGATTATTTTTCTGTTCTATGATATTAGAGAAACGAGAGTCTAAGATGCGTGTGGCATGCGGCATTCTGCCTGCAAAATGTTCTCAAAAAATGCAAAACACCGAATTTCGGAATAATTCTAACAGCATTGATTTGATAGTTCTTCATTCCAACAATAGAGCAGAGAATCGATCTTTATTACAATAACGAACTTTAAATGGAGACCTTCAAGACTTAGGTACTTATAGAAGCCAAAATCTACCATGATTATTTTTACTTGCAATATGGGTACTATAGGGCTAGTTTAGGTATGTCATTTTAATAATGAATTTAATTTTTTTTTTTTTTCATTTCTTATTAAATTATTTACTTTTAAAAACTTTATATTAGAAGTTTTAACGTCCGTGCGACCCAGTGCATTTTATTTTTAATACATTCATTTCTATTCATCCCTATGAGAATTCTTATGAGTTTTAACATGTTCTCTTTTTTTTCTTATGTTTCTCTTCTCCAACCTGTCTGAAAATTATTTTTCTAGGACCACCAAATAAGATGCACTCAAAGAATTTAAGAAAGCAGAAAATAAATAAATAAAAAACATTTTTTCATAGTTATTTAATTTTATTAAAAATAAAAGCTAATGTTTTTTTTAGTTAATTATCTGCTTGCTTGCATTTTTTGAGAGCATCTTATGTGGCGATTCTAGGATAACAATTTTTGTGAAGGGGTTGGGAAATCTATCATGGAGAAAGAAACAAAATGAATTTTGTATAAAAAAGTACGTATACGCCACAGTGCGCACATTTTCCTAATACAGTTTATACTCGTTCTCGTCTAATACTCACTCCAATTTTATCCTTTTTTATTCCTAAGTTTGCCCAAGTTCAGGTTCAGAAATGGAATAGAGGAACATAAGAAAAAAAAAACGGTGCATGTAAAAAGTCATATGAATTCATATCAATACAAATATTTATTAAAAAAAATAATTATTGTTGATTTTTGCATTTTGTTTTGCTCCGTTAGAACTTGATTCAAAAAAAAAAACTAATAACGGAGAAATAAGAGCATATTCTAGATTGAATTCGATTGTACCGATAGTTTTTTCTTAGACTTCAATTAAAACACACAAAAAGCTGACTCCTTCACCAAACTACTTTGGGTAGAATTGTGTTTTTTTTAGAAGGAACAAAAGTAATAAGAGTTCCCGGCAGAAATACTTAATAGAAACATTATACATTTTTACATGTCAAAAATATTAAAAATCGGTTGACTTGGTTCCTCTCGGGGAGTTCCTTCCCGGTTGAGTTATTATGCAGGCTTACAGTAACCTTGTAAAAATATTATAGTATTCTACAAGTATTCATTTCGTTCTTAAAAATTATTCTTGTAATACTGTGGAAGAGTGTTGTAAGTCGAAAAGTGTTATTTGGGGTTAACACCTTGAATTTTTAGCAATGGGCCGTATTGATTTAGATAAATGTGTTAAGCCCGATCCACACTATGTTGATCAAGACGTTCAACATGCGTTCCAAATCAATATAATAAATAGTTTAACTTATTCTACAGCACATTGTTCAACGTGTAAGCTTTAATATTACGGGTCAATTTCTTAGGTTGGAACGTTTGTTGATGGTGTTGGTGAACATAGTATGTATCGGGCTTTGGCTTCATCCATGAGGCAAGAGCGACAAGAAAAATGTTTTCTTAAATTTCGGTTAGGTCTAAACTGTCTACTTAATTTTTTTAAATAATCATAATTATCAGAATATATCCAAAAGTTATCACTACAATACTGAATCGATTTATTAGTAGTTAGGTATAGGTAAGGTAGTCATGTTTTTTAACACATACTAAGAACAAAAAGCAACGTCCACACATTCTCATCGATTTCGCATCATCATTCGTCGTAATGTGTACATATCTAAATAATTGAAATAATTTAAAGCATAAAAAGTCTCCCCTTCTTTAGGGAAAATGTATTCGACAGACGTTACCCAATACAAATAGCCATCCGCGTTTTAACAAAAATAAAAATAGAAAATTAAAACACAAAAAAAATAGAAGAAAAAATAAAAATTCCCATTCCCTTAAAAGTACTTTATTATGATTACGGTGATTCTTTCGATTGTTCTCCTCTACATTCAACTCCAGAAGTCATCTTTAGGTAGGTGACTAGCATTCCCGGATTCCCCATATATAACCACCACCGTTTTCTCCCTCTCGCTCTCCCCACCCAATCGGTTGATGACCAGTGGCCAGTCGTTGCGTTCATTTCATTTGCATTTGTTTTAAGTTTTCTTTTTCGTCGTTTTTTGCATTAACCAACACACATCCTCCTTCTCTTGCTTCAACTCCTGCCATCTTTGTCGCATTTGTTTTGCTTTTACTTCAAGGACAACATGTAAAAAGTAAATGTTGACCATAGAAAGTTCTAGCAGGGGAGGATCAAGGACGACAAGGGTATACATCGCGAAGCAGCTACAGCTTCAAAAAATAGAAGAAAACACTGCACATATCCAATTATACATTTTTATTGTTCAACTTGGCATCCTAGCAGAGCTATAGCTGCTATAACATTCCCAATTTTTACCACCCATATACTCATACTATTATTCTATCACTTTTCTCATCCCACAGAATTCGAAAATCCTCCAAAAAATGAAGGCAAAGTATAACGGACAAACAAACACGATGTGTGTTCCACTTGTGGTCCTCTTCCCAATCTCGCCAAGCAAAACGACTGCGACTACGATGATGACGACCAGAATTCGGAGCCACCAACGCCAACGCCTTCATGCCCAACCTTCAATAATCCAGAGTGTCTCCCATACAAGCCGTAGTTGAACGAGAATTGGACTCGCAACGGCTCTAAGGACTACGTCGACTCAGGACATCATTGGATGCTGGACGGCGCGAAATTTCAGCTAAAAAAAAGAAAAGAAATTCGCTCGAAACAGAAAAAAGTAAACCAGGAATCAATTCCTATCAAAAAATGCTAAATTCATTCATTCATCGTTGTATGTGTCTTTTTGCGGCAGAAATTGCTAAAAAAAATCGCGAGTTTGAAGGAGGATGGTGACGATGCGATGAACGGATGGCAGTGGTGGTGGTGGTCACTGTTTTTTTGTGTTTAGCAACTGGACGCTCGCTGTTTCTGTCCGATTTTTCATTCATTCTCATCCTTTCACATTGGCAGGACGACGAGCCCTCGTTCATCCCGTCGACCCATCCGCCATCGTCATCGCATTGGCATAGTTGCGTTTCGGTTCTTCGAATACAATATTTCTCCAGGTCCATTTCTATCCTTAGGTTTTTTTGTTCCATGATGTAGTGTGCAAGTTAGGATTCGGTTGTGGACTTGTGGGTCTAAGGATGGGTTGTTAGTTTCACCCTATGGAGTCATCCAGTGTTTAGCATTATCATTCTTGGAACACATACATATACTTATGTTTGCAGATCAAACGAAGGACGAAAAGGATGATGGCGACTACCAACGACCAAATATCTAGATCTAGATGCAAAAATGAAGTATTTTTTTTTTGCCTGGCTGTTTATTTATGTTCGTTTTTAGTTAAATTTTACTCTTTTTTTATCTTTTTTCGCGCGCTGAAAGATTAAATGATGTCTAGAAAAAGTTGTAGTTTTGTTTGGCTTCTTAATTAATATAAAAAAAAAACCATTTGAAGCATTTAGATGGTAAAGGCCTATGAACTTGTAAAAAAAATTATAATATGTAGATACACCTGTGTGTAGGAGGATCACGTGCATGCATACATGAATCTACTACTAACTATTGAAGCATTTGGTCTTTTATTATTTACCTATGTTTTTGAATTAATTAAAACTGTACGGTGGAGTTGAATCTTATTATAAGAACTGGCTTCAATAAAACTTTAATCGACTTTTTACTATTTAATTTTTATTTGTTAACTAAACCAACTAACACTTTTATTTAAAACTTACTATTTCTCTTTATAAATTACAAGAACTAACACTTCCAATTTAGAATTTCACAACTACTTATTTTTAGCACTTTCAAAATTCAATTGCGTCGATTTCTCTCTTCGTACTCATATTTATACCCAAACCATCTCACAGTAGACCGTTTCATACATAATAGAAGTAGAAATTCTTTATCTAATATTAAAACGTGAAAAAAAAAAATAAAAAAAGTAAAAATCTGATTATACAATTTTTGTTTCTTTAGAGTAATGTAAGCTTAAATTTTATTTTAAAGATAACCCTAGTTTACAGCAAAAGTGCACACTCCATTTTAATATATTTTGTTGTACAGAATAAAGCATTCTGAACTCGAAAATATTATTGAAAAATATTCAGATAGATAGATAGATTTATTTAAATAGATTTTCGAGATATTATTTTACATTTTTTTTTCTGTTTTTTTTTCAAATCAACCTAAGTTCTAACAAGATTTACAATAATTTCTATTTTTTTTTTTTAATTGCTTGGAAAGCTCACTTTTGTCTTTAATATTATTAAATTTATCTGGAACATGTGGAAAAGTGTTTTTATATTCCATATGCGAAAATATTCCATATACGAAATTCGATACTTTATCAATATAAACTAAAAAGTAGTACCTTCAAGTTGTTTTTGTAGTTCAAAGATTAATAACAAAAAAGGACTGTAGACAGCAGTGTGAATGCAAGTATGGAAACATACGAAATTTAATATAAACGTAAAAACCAGCGTCTAATATGTTTCACATTAATGTCTGATGATAGGATTGACACCCTTGAAATAGCTTTGACTCTAGCCATGCGCTTGGTGGTAGTATCTTCAAGTTGTTGTTGTTCAAAGATTAAAAGTAAAAAAACATGTCTAGCAAACCCGTGTGAAATAAAAAAGAAACATATTCTTTAACTGGGAATGACCAACTTTACAAATCATTTTATTCATCTCGACACTTTGACACGGGTAGGTACTCATATATAAATTGTCTAAAAAAAAAATAAAATTTCACACTACAAAAATGGAAACTTGACTTTTTTTTTTATTCGTAGGAACTGTATTACATTTGACGCAAATTTTAATTCTATTATAGCAAACATATTGCAAAACAACCTATTCGTTTGGAGCTCATTTTTATGAGTTGATTACGGCAAACGAAAATGCTTCCCACATCTAAACACCTTTTCGTTTACTAGAATATTCTATTGCTTGCAAAAAGCAAAAAATGCTGAGTAGTCTAATTTTTGTTTGTTTTGCGAATAAAATGAAACACTAAGTAAGTACTCAGTGTTGAATGAAACAAGGCTACACGAAAGTTATCTAGTGTGTGGTGCAATCTCAAAAGCCTTTGTTCGAAATCGAGAGGCCACAGATTCAATCACCGGTGTTACGCTGAGTTTTGTTTGTTTCACCGAAACGAATTTAAGACAAATCGAACAAACTAAAAGTTGTTTAATGCAACCGATTAGTTCTCTCATTTTCTTTATATACATTCTACCAATCATAAATTATACAGTCCGTAGCGGAATCGAGAGGTCACGCCGCCGCCGGTTCAATCACAGGTATTACATTTAACTTAAGCCGAAAAATTGGCCAGTTAACGAATATTTGGTCAATTTTTTCGTTTGCCGCAATCGATTTGTTCTCTCAGTGTCCAAGCAAGCTCCATTCCGTTTGGTCTCGTTCTCTAAACACTCTCGTTAAAACTTGCATGTAAGCTTTCGCTACTTGCTACATGGTGGCGTTAAACAAACGTTGATGTACTTTTATGTTCTATGGTATCCGTAATTTCTAAGCAAGGTATATAAGTCAGCAACGGAAAGTTTTACAAACCAATATTCAATAGTCAATTCTTTAAAAAAACGCTACTTGGATTTAGAAATAAATGTTCCATAGCAATTCAAGGCCATTGTCGAAACTGGTTTTAAAAATGCCAATGGCGGGTTAAAAATATTTTTTATAGTTTTAACATTCTCTTAGGCAAATCCACCGATTTTATCCTAGAAATAAGGTAAACAACAATACAAATTGTCATATCAATAGAATATCTTTAAATTTGGCGAATGCAAAGTAAAAGGTATAGGTAAGTATCAGAAGATATTTTGTCGAATTTTTTCAATGATGATCAAGTTATAACTTGATTTATTTTGATGATTTATGAGAAACCTTAATAGACTAACATTGTAGTTTTCTTTTTTGGAGTAACATTGCAGTTTTTTTTTTTTTGAATTATGATAAAAACAAAAATGTTTGCCACGAAGATAGATCTTCTTTGTATGTTACCAAAAAAATTGTTTCAAGTCAGTTTGCATATTTCCATTTGGCCGTTAGATGAACTAAAAACTCATACTTTGTGTGCATATTACGGACAGATGGAAACAAGTCAACCGTCTTGAAACATATACTTTTTGATAACATACGAGGAAGAAATATCTTAGCGGCACCAATTTTTGTTGGTATCGAAATCATTTCATTGTTATTTAGAAAACTGCATCTTTATTGCACTGTAACTTCTAAACACCCCTACGGACTACAAGAACTCAACATCTCATACATTAATCAAAAGACTTTTCCAAAAATACCAATTTTTGTATGCTATCATTCAGATTTGCGAAAATGGAGACAGCCCAAAAAGCGCGAAGCACTCTGTTTACTAGTAGCTACAAAATATACCTACACACACCTAAAATTGCACAAATCGGTCTTTTAGTTTATTTTTTCATGTACCTACGTACCATTTTATCAGATGAAAAAAACAAATCTAAATTTTACAAGTACCTACATACTTACGAGGTGTAGTTATGTGCGAGGTGGGAATGCATTTCAACTCGTTATGGACAATGGTCCACCAAGGGTGTCCAGTTTCCACTGTCCAGTCCAGTTTTATGTACCCATCTACTATACAGTCAGTCAGAATTTTCCATTATGAAAACATTAAGCCAACAACAAAGACTTCCCTGTTCATTGGAACAGCAAATGAGGAAAAGCACGAACATATATGTACATAAATATAAACTTAAATTTTAGACAAAACAAAATAAAAATTATCGAAATTTTTTTTCCAAAAATGCTCAAAGGGTGCCAGCTGATGACTATGTGTATGTGTAAGCCCACAAATAAATATAACGTGAATGCCCAATTCAAGTCACTCTGCTAGCCATCACCTGAAGCCTGATATATGATGCTTGCAAGGGCAATCTTTTTTCTCGCACTCTGCCCCCGTTTTACGTTCTATCGTTTTTTACCCTGTATGAGCTGGTGGCAATGAAATTGAGGACGATAAATTGAAGACGGTGGGGATGATGGTGATGAGATGGTGATGACGATGATGAAGCAATGGTTCGTCATTATAATTTTTTTTCTGCAGTCTCTAGCGTCATTGAAAGCTTATTTAAGGTTTGAAAAAAATTAGGTTTTGGGGAGGTTGAACGATTTTTATGGCGATAGAAACAAGAAACCTCGAGGCAATTGATGAAGAATATATTTTATTTTTAGTATAGGTACAAATTGTAAATTTTTGTTTTATTTTTCTTTTTCTTTTTTTTTCATAATGTAGCCAAGTTGCAGTCAAACTGAACACAAAAATGCCAGTGGCATTTGTTTAGCATTTAAGCTTGACCCCTTCATTATTGTTATAAGGGAAATTGGAATTTTGTTAATGTATGTGTGTAAAAACTGTGCATATGTGTTTATAACACGCAATGATTTAAGAAAGATACAAAAAATACGATATACCTATTCTATAATAAGGCATGGTATTCGTAAAATTTACGAATTCATATTCAAATTTAATGGCACCTTATGTATCCTACATATTGTACAGTTGTACATGTACATACCTTAGATAGATAATGAAGATACGACACAGGAATTCACTTGCAATTATAATAATAATAATAAAATAAATACTTTTGGTATCGAAAACATCTGTAATTTGGCCGTATTAGATATTTTATTTATTTATTAAATAGACCTATTGATTGGTTCTACATTGGTTAAAAAGGTTTGTGTAATGCACGAGAGTCAAAAGTTATACTTCCTTGACGTTTTGTCAAAACAAATGTTCTTCCCTTATTAATGCGAATTAATTTTACTCTCAATCTGGTAAAAATTAAGAAATCAGTGCATTATACTTTGACGAAATGATAACTTTCGTTATATTTTAAAATATATTAATACCTCCGCATCAAGCAATCAAAAAGTTTAATCAAAATAGTTAGAGCCGTTTTCGAGAAAACTCGAATAGATCAAAAATGTTATAGCTACTCGTTCTGGATAAGATATTCAAAAACAAAAATAAATTAAATTACATAAAAATCATCTAAATTTGACGTTTGATCCGTGGAAATGTGTACAGATGGACGCACAGACCGACGGACGGCATGACGAAAAATTAAGAAATTTGTTCGAAAAATGTTAAAAAAAAATTGAAAAAAAAATATTTTTTTAGTTTTTATCTTTTTTCCAATTTAATTTTTTAGTTTCATTGTATAAATAACTTAACTTGAATTTACACATAAAAAGGTTAGCTAGAATTCTACAGCTTTGGTCAACAAGAGCAAGTACGTACGCACCAATATAGTGCATTTTATTTGCATTCTTTTTCCAATTCCAATTCCAATACCACTGAACTTTCAGGAGAATTTAGGTCAATTCGCAGCATAGTGCTAGGATCGGATTCTGTTAAGAAATTGGCTGTAAATTTGGTTATTTCAAAAATAAATTTTGGGAGGGGGGGTTTAACAAAGTGACTACTGTTTTTACTTTATTCCAGCTTTGCCTAGAGGGTTGGGACTATCTACGCTTCCATTTGATTTTTATTATATCGCTTTGAAAAATGACTATATCGCCAAGAAATTCCTGTAACTGGCTTTAAAGGAAAACATACCAATTTTTTTTTTTAATTTTTAGTTTCCCCTCAGTATTTACAACACAGGGTGTCCCACAGTCACTGCCGCAGGCGAAATGGGTTCCTAAGTTCATTCTGAGTCGAAAAAATAATGAGGTAGTTCGTTTTGGAGTTACTTTTTACATTTAACTGGCTGCATCTCTGCCTAATGACGTGCGATTCCTATGATATTTTTATTCAAACAAGAATTTATAACTATTACTTTGTCCTACATTTTTTTGCGTATGAAAGCCCAGTTCATTTTCTTAAAACAACATACATTCTATTCCAATGATTTATATTCTTAATTAACAATAAAAATAGAACTAAGTGAAATTTAAAAAAAATATTTCTTAGATAAAAAATTATTAAAAATTAACAAAAAAAAACTACTTTTGAGGTAATGTGGATGAAAAATAGGTTGCACCTTAGCTATAAAACTATATACTGTATACAGAATATTATTTCTTTAAAAAAAAGCTTTAAAATTGTCCTAATAAAGTGCAGTGTTTACATTTTCCAAAATTGATTTTTCTTAATTTAAAAAAATGTGTTTTCGTTTTTGAATAATCTTTTTTTTTTAAACGGCTCAGCGTTTTCTTTTTAATTTTTAGTTAAAAATGGGATAGCAAATTTTTATTTGAAAAGTTCTTTGAAAATTGTATAGGTATAAGAAAGAGTTTTTTTGTTGGTAACGGCTCTAATGATTTTTAAATTTTTTTCTAAAAATGTATCTCTGTAGAAGAAATCAAATTTAAAATCCATTAAAAAGGTTTATAGTCATTTGCAAATCAAATTATATGTTTTTTTTTTCTAAAACTCCATTTACAAATTAAAAAAAAGTCTTAGCAACGAGCAACCTTAGTAACTTAAGGAAGGTATCTAAAAAAGCGAGTCCATTTAATTTCTGTATATACATACGAGTAGTTTGGTTTTCTTTATACTTTTTATGAATAAAACAACCTTCTGTTAATATTTTAACAATGAAAAAGATTTTACTGTGGAACATAAGAAACAAAGTGAACGCAATGAAAATTAAGAGTCGACTACTTAATAATACGAAAAAGACTTCCTACGGAAAACGATGTAAGAACAGAATAGGACTTACGATCTAGGCTTACGATCTATATAATACGATCTCTCCAACTTAATCTCCGATGAGAGATAATGTTGGATAGAGAATTAACTTTAATTTATTGGTGTACGATTGGTGTTTGCGCTGCAAACAACAAGAGTGGCAAAAAGTATTCTATGCCTGGGTGGCTTTCTTGCACAATAGTTCTGAGGAACATTTTACTACATGACAATATAAAAAGTCTCTTAATAATGGTACAGAAACAAAAAATGGCATGTATAAACGTTTCATTTGCAATGAGAACAAAGAACAAAAGAGTGAAATGAAATATTTTTTGTGACAGGGTGTTTGGTGCAACAACACCTATTATACACCTTGTACATATAATGGTGGGTTTAAAAAACTGTTAAGTTATTCCGATATTCATTAAAACCAAGAATACAAAAAAAAACTACATGCATATCATGGGTGCGAGGATCCTTTTTTTCGGTTAAACTGACCTTACATTCGATTTTATTTTATTCAAAGCTTTCTTCAGAAATTTCGGCAAATTACCATATTGCAATGTCCCCGAATAAAAAGAATGTAATGAGGCATATAATAATGCAAGTCTAATTATTGACTTCCCCATAAAATTACTTGTGCTTTTACGAAATAAAATAAAATAATACATAATATAGGAGCTATTTTTGCTTCGGATATCCTCTCAAAAGTCTTTTTCAGAATTGCGTTTATACTTTTGAAAGACACAGTAGTCCTTCTCTTATACGTCAATGTTATCACGTTCAGCTTGAAATAATGCTAAAAAAAACACAATACAATTCTTGACATTCTAAAGCTCAAATTCCAACACTTTATTGAGTTGAAAACTTTAGATTCAAAGCTAAACATTTTTTTATATCACTTAACACAGAATTTCACATTTTCGGTCTTGGCTTGCACCCACTTTAGATATGTTGAAATTCTTGAATTCACCGAGGGAACTTCTGAATCACATGCATAGCCATAACTCACAATCGCAACTGCATACATTCGACTCATTCTTAGATATAGTCCTCCACCCGAATCATACTGGCACGTGTCCTTTCCAGATGAAGAAGAAGTACACAATTGGCTTGCTGTCACTGCATCCACACTTTGTTTGCACATTTCGCTACTTAGGATGAACAAGCTTGTTTTTAACAATTTGCTCGACTGTTGTCCACCAAAACTTGTTGTACCCCATCCGGCTGTATCCACTGGATAGCCACCCAATGGTTTCTTTGCAAACCGAAAGGGCAGACATGCTGGTCCCACTACCCTACTCCATTTAATACTCTGTGTTGTTCTTAGCAAAGCAATATCGTTTCTAAGATTCATTAACTGGAAGTTCCTGTGTTTTATAATTTCTTCGATGTCGTATTGCTGGCTGTAAGACGAATCATGAACTTTACATAATTGAATGGATATCTTTCAACTATAATTTTTATTTTAATTACTTACTGTTCGAAAGGTCTTCTTCTCCAACGACAATTTTTATAAGTCCGGGATGTGAAACTTCTTGAGCTATAAAGCAATGAGCAGCTGACAATAAGTATCTATGATGAACTAAAATACAAATGAAAAATATGGTTAGGTATGCTTATCTTGCAAGTAGTACTCAAATTACTTATTGTGGCACCACAGAAAATTTTGTTTCCAAGCTTTCGAACGACAGCCGCCATTGAGGGGAACTCCGCCAAGGAAGCCTCACTTCCACCAGTCACTCTCTGTGTTGAGCTCCATCCACAGTCACAGGGAGCTTTGATTACTTCCACTAAACATGAAAAGCTACCGGATTTTGAGGAGTTGTTGTGAATAATGCGCTTGGTAGGAATCGAAGATATATACGAAATCGTTGCCTTATTGATTAAGCTTTTCTTTTCCAAGCTCCCTGAACCACAAAAATACTCAGAACCGTATAGAACTTCACTTCCTTCATTGTTGAAGTAAAATATATCTGAGTTGCAGTTCATTTTATTAAACTATTTATATGAGAAATGAAATAGAGAGGTAAAATTAATAAAATTAATAGTATAGCCCGACTCACGACAACTCGACTCAGGTGAAAAAATTGACATAATATGCTGCCCCACTGTAACTCCCCTGCTTGGGATCACAAAAGCATTTTGTAGTACACGGATAAAAATTTTGGGGTACTTTTTACTACTTTTCGGGTTATATATAGGTCCACTCCAGAAATTCATTAAAATTGAATAAACGACCAATATTCAATTTTTTTCAGTTAATACAAAATATGGAAGAATATTTAATAATTCAATCGTATTACTTTTAATACAAGTTTCATTACAAGATTTGTTTAATATTATTCTTTTCTTTTTTCTCTTTATTATTCTCTTCTCTCTAAATTCTTTTAAATGAAGCACAACGTGCATTATGTTGTCACATTAAAATGGTGATATTATTATCTTAATTGTTTTTTTTCGCAAATTATGTGAAGTCAAATCTTATGGCAATTGAAATTTGATCAGTAATTCATACATTGTACTTCGGAAAAAACGATAACGCCTTCAAAATAGTGCACATTTAGATCATTTATTTTAAAAATTTTATCAGATATTTTAATACATCCCTGAAACAATACATATAGGCTTCTGTTATCGTCTTCGTCTGGCTTGCTCTTTTAATACAGTTTGAATTAAATTTAATTTCCTTGCATTAATATGTAATATTAAAGTATTAAATTTTAATCCTTTGGATTAAATGTTAATCCTTTGGATAACACTCTAATCTCTTTCGAATTGAAAATATCAATTTTATTACAAAACTTTTATAATGTAATACAAAATAAAGGGTTTTCCAATAAGAGGTGTTATTTTGAATAGCCCACTATTTCGGTAGCTGTCACTTTTGAAGCTGTCATTTTTGACATTTGACAAGTAGAAACTACGCTATTAATAAAAATGGAACGATACACGCTTCAACAACGCATTGAAATTATTAAAATTCACTATAAAAATGGTGAAAATTTGGCAGAGACGGTTCGTAAAACTAAAACATTTTTGGGTCGTCGTGAAGCACCTTGTCGGACCGCAATACAGAAATTGGTGGACAAATTCGAGCTGTTGGGACAAGTTAGTGATGCTCAAGAACAACTGAGAATATTGCTGTTGTAGCCCAAAGTGTTGAAGAAAACCCAGGTTTGTCCACTGCTCGTCGTTCTTTGGAATTAGGCATTCCACAAACGTCATTACACCGTATTTTGCATAAAGACTTGGGTCTTAAGGCTTATAAAGTTCAGATAACACAAGAACTCAAGCCGGCTGATCATCAACAACGTCGTGTCTTTGCTGATTGGGTCCTTGAAATGCATGAAAATGAACCGGAATTTCTTCGAAAAATCATCTTGACTGATGAGGCCCATTTCCACCTCGGAGGCTACGTCAACAAGCAAAACTGTCGCATCTGGGGCTCGGAAAACCCAAGAGTTATTGTTGAAAAGCCTCTCCACCCTCAACGCGTGACTGTTTGGTGCGGTTTATGGTCCCGCGGGGTCATTGGACCTTACTTTTTCGAAAATGAGGCTGGAGCAGCAGTTACGGTCAATGGATTGCGCTATCGAGAGATGATTAATGATTTTCTATGGCCTGAATTGGATGGTATTGATCTGGACAACGTTTACTTTCAACAAGACGGCGCTACGTGCCACACAAGCAATGAAACCATCGATCTTTTACGGGAAAAGTTTCCGGACCGTGTTATCTCTCGAAGAGGTGATCACAATTGGCCACCGAGATCTTGTGATTAACCACCTTGCGACTTCTTCCTTTGGGGCCACGTGAAAGATAAGGTCTACGCCAACAGCCCAGCGTCGATTCAAGGCCTCAAAGACGAAATTCGTGAGGCTATCGAGGACATAGGGCAGCCACTTTGCGATTTGGTTATGGAAAATTTCATGAAAAGGATATGGTCCTGTAAGCGTGGTCTTGGCGGCCATTTGGCATACCAACGGCATACCTTCCTCTTTATTATGAAATAAACATCTGATCATTTATCTCCCAAAATGCCATTTTTCTTTGAATATCAAAATAACACCTCTTATTGGAAAACCTTTTAGTTAAACAAAATTCTAATATTTACAGAATATTAAAAAGTAATATTCACTGTATTGCATACGGCTGTAATACAAAGGCTGTATCAAAAATTTTTAACCGTATGGCAGGTTATATCTTAATTCTTAAAAAAAAATAAAAGCCAAAAAATGTACGCTGTCCTGAGTCGAGTTGCCGTGAGTCGAGTTGACATTTATTGGGATTCAAAATTTACTTTTTAGTGTTTCAAAGTATTTGAACGCAGTTTTAATAGTTATATTGTAGTAGAATAGTTAAACAAAAAACGAATGCACGAGTAGGTTGCAAGCATTTGCTCTTATGGTTGGGTGGATTGTTAAAACATTTTATAATAAGAAATATTGTAGGTACCTAAGTGAATAATAATAATAGTAATTTAATAGTAATTTAAATAATAGTAATAATCTTATAGAGATAAAAACCAACTTCTTATTAATCCAGCAAAGATATTTAAATTCAAAAACCCTTTAGAGGGGGATAAAGCTATTGATTGCTTTATGATACACTGTGGTTTGCATAAAATGTGACAAAAGGCAAGGTTGGATAAAAACTGTAAGGCACGATGGCGGACCTAGGGTTGCTGGTACTCGGGGCAAAGCGTCACAAGTGTTTTGTACGCCTCTAACCCCAATGATAAAATATATAGTATTCCTTTTGGAGTGAGATTAAAAGTTCCCCCCCTTTTGTTGGATCTTTTCCATTTAATACATTTAAATTTCAGCTAATGATTCGGATTTATCGCTAATTTCCAATAGCCTATTCAGAATTTCTTTGTAGTCGTCAAGATATTCTTTGAAGTCGAAGAAAAATCCGAAGCACTCGCTCAACACTCTCAAGCTAGCAAAGCGAGTAGAAACTTCAATCGAATGACTGTCCGAAATTTCAACTAAGAAGCGTCATCAACAACATCATCTACTCTATTTGCAAAACTATACATAAAAGGAAGAATACCCTTAGTACAAAAAATTTACACCGATATGGGTTCTTATAAGTCTACACCACAGGGGAATCAAATTAATACCAGGAAAGTTCAAATTCAATCCTGTTTATCAGATAGCCGATAAAACAAGTAAGATATAAATAGAACCGTAGATCAATTTCACCCGTGCTTTATGAATGCCCCCCAATTTTTGTATGTATTATTAAATATTATTGTTGTGTTTGTTTTTATGTTCTTATTGTATGTTTGTTGTTCTAACTACAAACACTGCACTAAGTGATGAGCCAGTGAACAAACTTTCTTGTAAGGCAAATCTTGCTTTTTTTCCTAGATATTATAAAGCATTCTTCGATAAAAATTAAAAATCGTTGGAGCCGTTTATTTGAAAAAATATATTCAACGTTTGTCTTTTAAATTTTTTTTTTCTTAGCTTTATCACGGCATTTTAAAAGCTTTTAATTAAGAAAAACCATTGAAATCGAGTTTTTCTTTGAAGTGAAAACAAAACAAGTAATCAAAATAAAATACATGACTGGATCGCACGTACATTGCTCTCATAGCTATAGTTTTTTAGATTTAAGATTTTTTATTTTAAGTTTTGTAATTGCAGTCTTAAAAAAATTACGAAAAAAAATTGTTAAGCTTCAAAATTAATATCTACAGTTATCAATATCAATGCGATTAGATAAAACGGTTTTGAATAAGAAGTTACTAGACAACGGAGCAAACGATGTTTATTAAACTTATTGACTGATTTCTTTTATAAAGATGAATTTTTAGAATTTTTTTTTTATTGAAAATCAATTGATCTATTTTTTTTTTTTTTAAACTTTTGAAGATACAAACAAAGAAAGAACTCGAATATATCAAAAAAAATTGGCAATGATTCAACGTATTTCTTTGACATGAATAACATAAATAACATACATAAACGTCAATTCGAGTCGTCAAAACAAGTACTATGCAACACATGAGACCCTTGGGAGTCAAATCCGTTACATTAAAGAAGGAGGAGGTCCAAGATTTATAGCTTTTTAGTTCCCAACAACCACGAAAACATAATTATTATGGGGGATTTAAATGGTCGTAAAGGTTATTTTTCAACATTTAAAAACTAAATTTTGAAAAAAAATCCATTGAAACATTTTTAAAAAAATTATTTTTCAAAAAAAAATTTTAATTTATTTTTAAAATTCAAAACATCAGTTTTTGAAAATTTTGTTACATAACTTTATTACGTCAACTTGAAAGATTCGTTGAAATTAAGTCACTCACACCGTCCGTCGGTTTGTGTGTCTGTTCGTCCATCTGAACAGAGAGACGGATTTGCTTGAAATTCGGTACAGATTACTTTTTTGGAATTTCCAATATTGTTTTAACGAATGGCTCTAACGATTTCAATTAAACCTGGTGTATGTTATGTAATAAATGATTGTAACAATACTCGGTTTTTAGTTTTTCTTAAAAAAAATCTAATAATGAACAAGATTTTCGGTAAATTTTCCATAATTTTTAGTTATTTTCGTATACATCATTACATTAAAAAACAGTTCGAAAAGAATTGAACAAAACATGATTTTCTTTGTTCAATATAAATATACAACTCTGAACTACAACAGCAAGTTCGTGCGATCCAGGCGTGCATTTTATTTTGTAATGTCATAGTTCGCGTGAAACAAACAAATGTAACCTATTTGACAAAAAATAATATTGTAATAAACAACACAAAAATATATATAAAGAAACCTAAAATTTTGTAACGTTAGCATTTAACGGTTTAAATAAATAAATAAACAAATAAATTCTATTCAATTGGGCCTAATAAAAAATCAATAGATGTGTTTTCTTATCTTCTATCGGGATAGGGATTTAGATTTACAGCACGTAATACACAAACAAAATAATGGAATTTTTTCTTAAATTAATTTTGTATAACGTTTTGTAAATCCAGATCCCGATCGCAATAGAAGATAATAATAATAATAAACACACTTAATGGCATGAAAAATAATAAACAAACACTCAAAAAATGCATGCATTATGTGTAAAGTAAAAGTCAAGTAAAAAGATTTGTTACATTATTTTGTACTGAGATAGAACTTATTAAAAACTACGATTAAAAGCCCTCAATTATTATTTATTATTATTTCATTTTCATAACACTTTTAATTTACCGTATTGAAATCAATTTCACACCTGAATTTAAGTTCAAAGTCGATAGGTGCCTGCACTGTATATCGACAGGATGTACCTCGCGGATATGAGTTTGGATAATATGGTGAATTAATGTAAAGTTTTTGATCCGGATTAAGTTTTAGTATATGATTACAGTTTTCAAATAATCCATTAGATTGAAAACATTCGGAAAACAATACGAGGGTAAATACAAGTGAACCATTCTTGAAAATCATTATTATGAATGAACTCGATTTAAACTGATATTGTGTTGACTAAAAACAGTCTATTAAGCATACGGTTTCAATTTGAACTGATTCTTGAGATTAAAATAAACTTCATAGATGCCATTAGATTCTTAAGATTTTCCCTCAATGCTTCTATGTAGGTATGACTCATAATAATTAGTTTGATTGAAAGATACAAATGGTACAAAGCTGTATAATAAATAAAAAAAAAAAAAAAAAAAAAATACCTACACTCGAAGAACTGTACCTAATAGCATCTGGTTTATCATGTAGATTGTCATGTTAAGTTGACAATTACAGTTTTTATCGATTTCTAGTTTTAATACCATTTGTTTGCACTTTAAGCGCCTCATAAAAGTCGTATCTGCTAAAATATTTCCTACACTTAAAAAAAAAAACTTTGGATTAAAATTGTACGAGACTTTATTAATGTTATACTGTTTGTCTATTTTTACTTTGTTGATATTATATTTCTATAACAGGATTTTTGGCCATTTTCGTTGTTTTTTGTATTCATTTTATGATTTAAAAGTCTATTTCATATTTAAAAGAACTTTTTGAAATCGGGGATGGGCGTATAAATTTTATTGCTGTTTTGACTTTCATTGATTTTATTGGGTGATTTTTCTAAGACTAAATATTACCTATTTTAAGTCAAATTTAGATTAATAACTTAGTTCTAAAGATCAAGAACAAATCACCGAATAAGCAAACCCTTATCCAAAGTAATAAAAATAACTTAAACATTTTGATGAATATTGAATATTGGAATGGAGAATTTTTCAAAAACCATTTATTTTCCGTTTAAGTCATTTGAGAAACTTTAAACAATAATGAATGTTTTATAAAACATAATCTTATTGAAATAAATGCAGTATCAGCGAACCAGTTCTGGTGACACGCTGTGGTTTTGAGATTACTCGCAAAAAGCTTCTGTTAAAATCTTCAACTTTAAACATTTAAGAACAATTACATCAATGTGTAAAAAATATTTAATTTTAACTAATATTGTAATCACGCAAAATAGTTTTCACATTTTGTTCTGCAAGTGTAAGCTAACAAGCAAGCAGCAATGTTGGCCTCATTTTTATTTTATGTATTTCGTGTAGGTAAACAAAACAAAAAAAAAGAGATTAAAAAAAAGTATTTTTGTCACACTTTGTCAGTCTGTATGTACATAATTATGTAGTTTCATCTACATCTTCAGCACAAACAGAAAAAGCTCTATTTCATGTGAGGGGGGGTCACATTAACCCCCGACTTTTAAAATTATTTCGCCTAAGAATTAAGACAAAATGAATTATTATATCGTCTCAGTATTGGAGTGATCTAAGCGACAAAAACCTAGTTTAAAAAAAAAAACAGGTTTGAAGTTTGGATTTAAAAAAATATTCAGTTGAGCAAACTTCAAAAAAATCATAAAATAGTGGCTATTGTTTTACTTAAACTTTAATTTTTGCTTTGTTCCGTTTGTTAGTTAAGTCATAATCTTTAATTGAAAAAAAAATTTGTTTGCATAAGTGGCATTTCTTTATGTATTTTCCATAAAGTGCGTTTTTGTATATGGTATGAGGCATATTCAACCAACCTGCCTCACAGGTTTGGAATAAGATTTTGCTATTTTGTATTTTCTTGGTGCGCATAGATCATGTTTTCATACAACAGACAGACGTGTCCTAGCTACTATATCTTGGGATTTTTACTAGATTATTTGTACATACATATGTATGTCTATTATAATATATGTATAAAAAGAGAACACATTTTAATTTTACCATCAATTGAGTGCGTTGATGTACAAAATTTATATAACTGCTATATATAATTGGATTTTAAGTAATTGGATTCAAGTTAAACACTATTGAAAAGGTTGCTGTGACAATGAAGGTGAAAATTGAAATCTACGCTGAAAAGGTTGCTGTGACAATGAAAGTGAAAAATGAAATCTACGCTGTGATTTTTGTAACTCTGTAATAAAACACCGGTAAGAACTCCATTAACATCATTATGACCCTAGGTATCTTTGCATTTGTACATAGCCTCCGAAAAAGTAAACTATTAATCTCCCTGTCCAGAAGGTTGTTTTAGGGCTCAAAAGGAGATTTGCCGAACGAATTCCAATAAAAAGGAGAAATCATTTACGACGCACCCTTCGCAAGATCTTTGAATAATTGACGAACAGAAATTAAAACAAAAACAGACATTATCTGACTGCCAGTTTTTTGCTTCTTCCAGAGAAATGTTCCGACTCACACGTGTTTCTAAGACTGTTGTGCGAGATTGTGGTTTTATAGAATTTTACAATTTATCCTGTTCTTTGAAGTTTGAACGTATCCCCTAGTATTCTAGTGATTATTTTTGTCCTTTGTTTAAGCTTTTTTATATGCTGAACCGATCGAGATCCAAACCAAGGTAATACGACTACTTTAAGTGGATATAAAGTCCTTTTTATGTAAAATCCTATTTTTAGTGCAACAGATGTTATTTTTCAGAAAACCCCTTTCCAATAGTAATACAGCGATAAAATTTAACATGGACGTTGCATTTACAATGAGAACTAAGAACTAAATGAGTTCATCAAAATATTTTGGTTAAAAAAATGTTTCTTTTATGCAAGAAAGAACGTTGTACAACGAGTACTAAATCACCCTGAAATTAAAAAAAAAACCTATATGGAAATTTCCCGAAAATGTATAACAAGTATAATTGAAAAAAAAAAGAACCGTTGACCAATGATATTCTTGTGTGGTTTTTATTCTTGATTCTCATGAACATTAAGAATATATCTACCAAATTTAATTTTAATTTTAAATCTACCATTTATTTTACTGGTTGTCTTTCTTCCTTTTAAAAACCCTTAAAAATAAAATATTTCAAGGACAACCAGTTTAATAGATATAGTCTAACGAAAAATTGTATTATTGGTGCAGTTTTTTTCAAGATGGTGGCCAAAAACCAAACGGGATATATTTGGACATTTGGGATATATGTAGGTTAGGTAAGGGCATTGCTTTTAATAATTTCCCCCAGTAAAAATGCTTTAAAGTAATTTGTCCGGGTCAGATGTCTTTTTGTCTAATTTCACCGGTCTAATAGGTAAGTGCAATCTTAAAGTAACACTAAACTTGTTGTATTATACTAGATTGTCTTACGTCTTTTGTTTTTTTAAGGAAATTTAAGTAAAGAAATACAAATTTTTGTTGGAAAGTGTTTATTCACAAAAATCTAAATACATATATCTCCAATATATCCCAAATAGGACATTTTATGTTTATCTATTGAATTTTTATAAACGACTTTTAAAATCTTATAATTCAATGAGTGAGAATGACATTGAATAACACAATTTCAAAATAAGAAGTTTAAAGAACAACTATACTAACACAATTAAATTAATATCAATCACGTATATTATTATGATCAATTGTTCTACCGAGCGCTTTGTTATACATGTAACCATTCCTTAAAAATTCTATCGAGAAATACTTGAAGCAACGTGATTAACTTCTAAATATTCAATTACTAATCAATCCAATTACAGCGTTCATTTACAATGTGGTCAAAACTTCTCAAAGTTTCTTTCCAAGAACCATGGAAGCCTTAAATTTCAAAGTCCGATTCCCAATAATAATTACCCAATATCAGGCTTTTCATGTACAAGACCTCCATCGCACGTTCCAATATTCATTGAAGTTTTTAATTGTGTAATCTTGCGAAAACTAATGAAAAGTTTCTATAAAAGACGTAAGACTCATATTGAGTGTTCAGGTTGGTGTTTGGTACATTTTGCTGTAGGTATTCATATACAATGACGTTAGTAAGTCCTGACATCAAACTTTATCAATTCATATTCGTTCTTCGTTCGGCATACCGTTGCTTCGCCTCCCTTTTAATGTCATTAAATTAAAATTTCCCACTTGCAAAGGATGTGTCGTAGGAAAATATATATCTATGCGTATATGATGAATATAAACATACGTATGCATGTGTGTTACTGCATAACCTCCTCTGGAACTCATACCACAGCTTTTTTGTGTTTTTACCTTTCACAAAAAGGACGATGACGACGACGCAAGAGAATAAGATCAAAACTCAAAATTCCTTATTTCCAATTTCAGTGCAAATGAAATTAAGTTAAATCCTTGTCAACCTCATCAAATAGTTGCTCCATTCTTCTTCACATTGCAATTGCAGTCTTCCGCAACTCCTCTGCATGTCAGAAAAGCAGCTAAAACCTAGATAGTCAATGATGTCTGAGCCTATGCGTCTTTTCGGTGCGACGACGACGAGGACCGACCGAATGGAGAATGGATACGACGATGATGATGAGGCTACGGCTTTATATTTTGGTCTTTATACTCAGTGCATGGTAGTTTCATTAGCAGTTGCGTTCATTTCTATTTAAATTATAGTTCGCTATATACATTGCATATGCCGCCCGTTTTCTCGCCACAGAAACACAGGGACGATTTTTCACTGGCCTTTGTTTGACACAAATTTTAGTAACTAGTGAATTACTTTTATTAGTTTCATATTTCAATAAGTAAAGCTTTCGTTTCAGACGAACTTGAGTCGTTTCATCTTAAACCTATTCAGATGAAATTAGTTAAACTTTGTCCAATTCTTAAAAGTAAGCATCGGAATTTGGCGAAAGTGAATACAGGATGCGTTTGCTTAAAATGATTTTTAAAAAAATTCTTCATAAAAAATAAATCAGAGAAATTTTCTAAATTTTCTTGTTGCTCTTTTTTTTTTTTTTTATTTGATTTTAATAAATCACATCTCAAAAAAAGGATGATATTTTAATTCTAAAAACCAAATGATTTTATGTTTCTTAGTTTTTGCGGAATTAAAAAATACCAATGTTTTTA
The DNA here is from genome assembly GCA_948107695.1 of Meliscaeva auricollis. NCBI lineage: Eukaryota > Metazoa > Arthropoda > Insecta > Diptera > Syrphidae > Meliscaeva > Meliscaeva auricollis. The sequence continues at coordinate 42,916,133 of OX403618.1, forward strand.
ATAAAGTTTTTTTTATTTTCAAAAAAAAAAAAATAACTATGTACCTATTATGATATTTTCAATTTTGTCAACAACTAACAACTAAAGAGCATAAAACCATTTGGTTTTTTAAATTCGAGTAAGAATTTATGATTCCAGTTTATTTAAGAAAATAAAATGCACGACTGGGTCGCTTGTTCTTGCTCTGTGGGTCAAAGAGATATTCACAAATAACATTATTTGTCGTATTACACGATCATTTATAAAATTTTATAGCCACTAAGCCGCAAGATTTTTCATTGGCTTCATAATTTTAGCATTTAAATATTTATGTTCAGGTGCTCTTAGATACACATTATTTTTCGTTTTCCCACTTGGACCATAGACAAATTAGTTTGAAGTTTTTCTAACGCTTTGGCAGGCTAAATATTCCAGTTGTCCATTTCCATGTGCGAAACTTGGAACAATGCGAAATACCGTGGAAAAACGTATGAAAAAGTGTTGAAAACCATGGAAAATACGTGAAAAGTGAAAAGTGTGAAATACCTGAGAAAGAAATAATGTGAGATCGTGAAAAAAGTTTGGGGTTTAAAAGTTCATTCACCAGTATTAAGCGCTTTTATCCACGGTATTCCGCGATTTTTAGCGTGCAGGTCTTCGGTATCTCGCATATTTTCCCATAACGTATCGCACAGTTTTTCGCGCTTTTTTCTACTATTTTTATCACGGTATAACTCATATTTTTCCGCCAATTTGTACACTCTGACTCCATTACCACTTTTTTCGCGGCGCAGTATTTCGCGATTATTCGCGTGGTGTTCAAAAGTTCTTCCACCGCTTCACCAGTATTCCGCGCTTTTACCCACGATATTCCGCGCATTTTGCAGTGCATATTTTTCCACAACTTTCAGGTTTTTTTCGCGACTTTTCAAACTTCTCTGTGACTTTCTTTTCTTTTCTCCGTGATGCCTTACACTTGCTATTCTCCGAGGTATTCTGAGTATTCCGCTATTTTTTCCATGATATTCCGCACTTTTTAACGATGTAGCCCGTGATAGTATTTTACGTATTGTTCGGGACTTTTCACACTTTTTTCCACCCCTTTCTTGCTTTTTTCTATTACTTTCTTTGTTTTTTTTTTGCGCTGCATTTTACGCTCTTCTATCAGTATAGTAAACTCTTTTTTCATGGCCTTCCAAGCAGTATTTCGCGATCTTAACCCGTTTCATTTAAATCGAATTAAAATGAAATAAAATAACTTTCGAAATTTCGAAAAAAATTGTATTTAAATAATTTAATTGTATGCAATGAAAGGTCTTTGCAACTGAATTAACTCGCAAAGTATAATGCACACAACGCCATCTGCTGGAATTTTTCAACCCAGCATTCCGTGTTCTGTTTCTATCTTCTATCAGAGATGGTGTTGTATAGGGATTCAATTTTTTATAATTTTCTTGTTTTCAGTGCATGGGAAAATTTCTGTTATTCCTAAGGAAGACGAATCCAACGTATCAGAGATCATTAATATCAGCGCAGCAGTTCTTGAGTTATAAATGGTGTAACTAACCCGACTAAATAATTTTATTTTCATTTAAAGTCGCATTTTTGAAAATTGCCTGTCTAAACGGGCAGAGATAGACCCACCTCTCATTTAGTAAAATATACTTGAATTTAGTCCCTTAAAAGGAAGAGGTATTGGGTAAAATTTGTAATAGGTAAAGATTTTATCACTATGCTTATCCAATATTTTTGATCCTCTTAAAAAGTACCTACTATTGGTTTTTATGTGTTTTACCAAGTTTCAAAAGTGTATCATTTTTAAGTCAGATGCTGTGTTCCCCACAAAAAAAAAACAACCTTCAACCAAAAATATTTTTATGTTGATTCCTTGTTCTTATTTCAAATGATTTTCTTACCGAATTTCACGAGTGTATCATCTTTTTTGAATTTGTGTTTTTACCTGTTAGGGCCTTCGCCTAAGTACAATTAAATATGGACTAATCGGACTGACTAAGAATTAAACGCGATAAAAACTCAACGCATTATTTCAAATGGGGATTCGTAGAACTTGACGAGATAAAATGAAAAGACTAGATAAAATTTTACTATATTTTGGAAAAAAAAATTTACCTCAATGACATGTGAATGCAACTGATCTTCTGCTCGAGAAATTTGAAGACATTATATAATAACAACATTACCATTGACATTAATGGTACTGACAGAGATTGAAATTTAGTTTGACTAATTGAAAAAAATTGAGTTTGATAACAGAGTTTGAACTTGTACTGTGAAATTGATTTTAAAAACTGTAAATGCTTCAATTTTCTTGGATGTAATTTGCACTCATTATTAACTCAGCAGATACAAATTAACATCGCCTTCTTAAATCATAAATTAATTTTGTCATAAGGACTTCGTAAATATTTAGTACAACCCTGTTTTAATATAATGTATGTATTGCAGATAAGTTCCTATCTTTATGTCACGTTGTTACAAAATATATTTGTGAATATTAAAAGAGGGCCATTCCGTATGCTCCTGAAATTTATTTACGAAGAAAATCTTGGCCTTGTTCCGATTGAGGACAACGCCGAAAGACGATGACATTAGAATCATCAACATCACCGACATTGACTTTCATGTATCGAAATTTACTCGTACGTATACCTATACATACATACATACATACTAAACGCATACGACATACATTCATACATATATCTCTGGAATGTTGCAAATCAAGTAAAATGGTTTTAAATTGTACACAAAATTTATGCATCATGCCTCCCACTTTTTGAATTGGACTTCGAAGGGTTATAAATACAATAATATTGAAAATTCTTCCCTTGAGTTGCCAGATTTTCGATACTGAATTGAATTTAATATGTCCTTTGAAAGACTTTCTAAGGACTCCAAATTTATAAGTTATTCCATCATGGAAGGTAGAAATTTAATTATTATTTGGAAAGATTTGTTGTTAGGGTGTGTACCTACTGCATAATATTGAAAAACTTTAGACTTAGGTTAACTCTTTTCCACGAAAATATGTGATGATTGCAGGAATATGTGCTTATTTCTTCTATTCATTACAAGAAACAAATTAAGAAATGTTGATTTTACTCAGATAACAACAGTGAAGCAACCCCCCTGCTTGGGGTCACTATAGGATTTGTGGTAGGTGCGAGGTCGGGTGTATGCATAATTTCTTTTGCTTTTACAAAATCTTGATTTTAAGAAACTTTGATTCTTTTTATGCGAAATTTGCATACACCCAACCTCGCACCTACCCCAAATATTATAGTGACCCCAAGGAGGGGTCATACGCTGTTTATACGCTCATAGGTGGGGCCCTGGACCTGCGGCCATGTTGCAATGCACTTGAAACATTTGTTAATTGTATTATAGTCGTTAATATGGGGCGAGTTAAAAAAAAAAAAAACAATTTGGCTTTATTTCCAAATTTAATTTGGCCTTATTTCCCCCAAGGAGGGGTCATACGCTGCTTATACGCTCATAGGTGGGGCCCTGGACCTGCGGCCATGTGGCAAAGCACAAAGAAACAACTGTTAATTGAATTATAGTTGTTAATATGTGGGCGAGTTAAAAAAAAAAAAACAATTTGGCTTTATTTCCAAATTTAATTTGGCCTTATTTCGCTTTTGAAATGGAAATAAAGCCAATTTGGCCTTATTTACATTTCAGAAGTGAAATAAGGCCCAATTTTAAATTTGGTCTTATTTCGTTTGGCCTTATTTCACGTTACTTATTTCGTTGGGCGTTATTTCACGTCACCGTTTGAATTTAGAAATAATTATTTAACTATTAACCAAGTTCAAACTGTGAAGGTAATTTTGAGTATCCAGTTAAGGTTTTACTTGCTGATGGTTTCAAGTCTCTTGCAAGAGGAACACCATTCTTCGGTTGCTGCTTCCCCTCCGACTTCCGCCTTTTTGTCGTTAACAGACTTTATTTCTGCTGCTAGGAGATCGATGGGGGTAACTCCGGCGATAACAAGGACTGCTGGTTCCGACAACGTTCGGTAGGAACTGGGTCGCGTAGAGCTCCACGCCTTTGCACTACTGCCATCGGCTTTTTGCATTTTTATTGTCGAAGTTCTTCTGCCCAAATCTCACATCCACATAAGAGAGAATGGAGTTTGTTGTTGACATCAGCAGCCCTCTTTTACTTGACTTTGGACCACCAACGTTTTTAATGGTAAACGCTCTCAGTGACGTTGTTACTTTGTAGGCTCGTTCCGCAGCATGCTTTATCTGTTGCCAGAAAGTGAGTATCATGTTAATGGCTAATCCCAGATATTTCACGGATTCTTTGCTTCTTATGAAAGTTGATGATTGTCGGTATTCTCTTCTTAGTGAGGAGGACTATCTTCCTTTTTTTCTGTGTCCAGACTAAGATCATGTTTGTCCATCCACGAATTAAATCGTCGAATGACCTGGTTCAGCACTATTCGCTCTCTTTCTTTGATTTTGCAGTTATTACCGCGGCAATGTCATCTGCATACCCTACAAAGAAAAATCTTCTGGCATGTCTAAGCGAATGATACCATCATACAAGATATTCCAGAGATCTAGTCCATCTGCATTCGTTGGTATCGTATGTAGATCAGCTCTCGATCTTTTAGGTAGTCTTCCACAATTCGCAAAATATAGTAAAGAACCGAGTTTTCTTCCAGATTTAATCGACGATGAAATCAAGATTACAGAACAGCGACCGCACCTTCGCGTGGCTAGGAGTAGACTGACTCAACATCCTTCCCCTTCCTGCCACTCGATCGCTGGCCCTTTTCTTCTATTTCTTCTTCTTACTTCTTCGGTGATGGCTGAGGGAAAGGATTATTTTCTTCCCTCTTCATTGTCGCTCAATATTCGGCCATCCTACTTTATCCACCGTCCCGGTGGAGTCTAGTCTATATCTCAAATTTTTACCCTGAATCTTTTTTGTTCACACAGGTTTAAGCCAACCATACAGGTAAGTTCTCCACACAGGAAAGGGACACACAGTCCTTGCGATGTTAGTTAAAAACCACACAGTCTTACCACACAGTATCCATCAAAATAAAATAGAACCACACAGGTAATTCTCCACACAGGAGGAGGTTGTTTTCACACAGTCTTTTAAACAGTAACCCCTTACCAAAAAGAACCACACAGGTAAATCTCCACATAAGAGCGACACACAGTGTTTGCTAGGGTAATTATCACACAGTCTTACCAAGCAGTAAGTTAGTTTTGCATATAAAAATAAAGATTCCATAGATATTCTACGCCTTCCTTTTCGTATAACTTACCCAATTTGCACTCGGCTACAACTGATTATATACCCCTTCTTGCCATTCTCCGACCATGATGGTCCTCTTACATGTTGTATCTTATCTGTATTTCCTGTACAACCCAACTGATCCGAATTGAGTAATAAGTCTAGTATTTAGAACCTTGCTATTTCATTAGTTTTATTGTAATCCAGTTCAATTTTTTTTTGAATAATATTGTTAAAAAAAAAGCTACTTATTTTTAAACAGTTAATAAAAGGTAAACTAAAAATTTTTTTTTTAAGACTTCTTGATCAATTCAATTAACTTAGTACAAAAAAGGTAAGCAACAAAATGTTAATGACTTATTATTCAATTCAATTAATTTAACAAAAAAGGTAAACACAAAAAAATTTTGACTTCTTGATGATTTGATTACAATGTATGCGTTTAAGTAGATAAAAAAAATGGTTATATAAAATTAAATATATTTCACGCTGGAATTTATATAATGTGCTCTTGATTGGACTTATTCGATGTCTTCATCAGAGTCTTCGTCGTCGAAAACGAGGTCGGTAAAATCGCCCCAGGGTTTCATTTTATCTGCTGCATAGACTGATTGGAACGGTCTTTGAGTGACTCGGGTTTCTTCCGTATCCTGGATCTTATATCTATCATTCGGAAACACCTCTGCAACTTTATACGGGCCTCGATATCTTGGTAATAATTTCCTCGAAGTTCCTGTAGCGGGGTGTTCTGCTTTAAGTAGCACCAAATCGCCTACTTTATATAGTTTAGGTGGCCTATGTTGTTTGTTAAATTCAGCCGATAATTTTTCCTGGTTTTGTTTCATACGTTGCTCTACAACCTTACGGAGTTCTTCGATATCAATGTCATCTTTGTGTTGACTGAGGTCACCCTGTAGTGCTAGACAGAGTTTACTGTGGACGTTGTTTGCCGGTTGATAAGCGAAAAGTAAATCGTGTGCAGTCTTCCCGGTGATTTCGTGTCGAATGTTATTTAACGCCCATTGTATCGATGAAACGCATTCGTCCCAGTCCTTCCCATCCTTGTGCTGAGACATACAAGATAATGCGGAGTTAAACGTACGGAAGTACCTCTCTATTTGTCCGTTCGCCCTAGGTGTTCTTACAGCCGTTTTGATGTGAAGAATATTGTTATTTGTAATATACTTGGCGAAAATATTTGAGGTGAACGCAGAGCCCCGATCGCTTACTATTCGGACTGGTAGGCCGAATATCTGAGATACTTCATCCAGAGTTCTAATCACGCCACTTGAATTGGTCGCCCGTAAAGGTCTCAGTATTACATATTTTGTAAATGAATCAATGATTCCGAGAACATAGGAGTTTTGACGGCGACTTTTAGGAAAGGGGCCTACATGGTCTATATGAATGGTATGGAATGGCAGCGCAATTTTTTCAATAGGATGTAACTTAAACCGAGTCTCGTCCTGTCCTCTCTTATTGTATAGACAGTCCACGCAGCTGTCAATGTACTTCCTACATATAGTACGCATCTTGGCAAACCAATACGAACGCTTGATGAGAGAAACGGTGTTTTCTAATCCTAGATGACCCACGTCATCATGCAGAGATTTGATTACCCTCCATCTTGCTGGTCTTGGCACCACAAATTTAGGACCATCGATGGTCTTTTTGAAGAGCCTTCCGTGTTTCAACTCAAACTCCTGCTTCAAACTTCTGAGATAATTCCTGGTTCCAGTTCCGTCATTTAATGCTTCAATTATCTTAACTATTTCTGGATCTTGTCTCTGCAAAGTTGCCACCCAATCACTTTCTTCCATTCCAATGGCCATAATCTGCCTGTGTCCCACGATATTAGCATCCACTGATGCCTCAGCTGGTGATCTGCTTAGGGCATCAACATGTTCCATCAATTTTCCTGCTCGAAACTGCAATTCAAAATCATATTCTTGAATACGGAGCCACCAACGAGCGATCTTTGGTACTAAATCTCTTTTGGCTTGTGTGAGTTTCAACGAATTACAGTCAGTGAAAACGGTGAATCTCTTATTCAAGAGATAATACTTGAATCGCTCGAGACTTTCGACTACGGCCAGAGCTTCTAGTTCGTAGCTATGGGCAGTTGTCTCTGTCTTTGTTGTTGCGCGACTAAAAAACGCGACGGCTTGCTTGACTCCCCATACTCCAACCTGGATAAGTATTCCCGCAAGCCCATATTTTGACGCGTCTGTATGAAGTTCGTGCATAGCCTTGGGGTTGTACAATACTAGGACTGGTTCTGAACTTAGCCTTATCTTAAGTTCATCAAAAGCTCTTTCCTGCTCGTCACCCCAAACGAAATCTATGTTCTTGCCCAAAAGGTAGTGAAGAGGCCTTGCTATGATGGCATACCCATTTATAAATTTTCGAAAGAACCCACTTAGCCCTAAAAATCTTCTGACCTCAGTTAAGTTGATTGGAATGGGAAACTCCAGAATGGCAAGAATATTCTTGGTTCCGGGAGAAATTCCTCTTGAGCTAAGTTCATGGCCGAGGTATGTAACCGACTCTTGGAAGAACTCGCATTTGCCCAAATTTAGTGTAAGACCCCTTAACTGCAACTCGTTCAGAAACCGTTCTAATCTATCTAACCCATCTTTCACGGAGACTGATGCCAGCAAAATATCATCTACGTATATTTTGATGAGTCTACTATCTATCGATGAAATAACCTCTGCCATCATCTTCATAAATACTGCTGGGGCATCGGACAGTCCGAACGGCATTCTTTTGAATTGAAAGTGCCCAAAGGGCGTTACGAATGCTGTGAGGTGTCTTGACTGAACAGCAATTGGGACTTGATAATACCCACTCATAAGGTCCAGGACACAAAAAACCTTGCTGTTATGTAATGTCTGTAGCTGTTCCTCGATATTCGGTGTTGGAAATATTTTGCGCTTTGTGATGGAATTTAGTTTTCTGAAATCCACGCACATCCTTAAGGTTCCATTCTTTTTTTTCACTAGGAGCACCGGGCTAGCATATTCCGAGGTCGAGTCTTCAATAATGTCGTTGGCTTTAAGGTCTTTAATAATATTCTCCAGTTCTTCTTCCTGCCCAAACGGTACCCGATATGGCTTGTACCGAACGATCTCATCTGACTTAAGTTCTATTTCCATTTCACACGTTTTCGAGAGACCAAGTTCAGAAATATCCAGCGCGACCCCGTCTCTATACTTATTTAATATACTGACCAGCTGGCTCACCTCGTCTTTCGTGGCACAGTTGCCAATCGTTAGGTCGCTCTCTGTTAATGTCCTTTTGATTTTCATGACTTGTCTGGGACCGTAGTCTTCTGATATTTGAAAATTATTTTGACCGGGTTCTTCGTCGATCCTTGCAACTTCTAGGGTTCCTTTTTTTCTTGTGACAATCACACCTGGCTGATCAAAAAATGTCCTGCCTATAATTAATGACGTGTCTTGAGCTTCATCATCAACAACAATTATATTTGTTTTTAACTGAACCGTTCCCACCTTTATCTCCCGCATCATTTGCCCAGTTGCCCTACAGTTTCCCCCTCCAAAGCCTTGCAGAACCATGTCAGTCTCCGTATGAGACCAATTATATTTCTTTGCTATACTCGCTTTCATTGTAGTGCAGTCGCTTCCAAGGTCTAGGAAGCCATCCAAACTTTGTCCTTCTACAAGAACCTGTTGATAACACTCGTTGGCGTTCGTTCTCTGACTAATTTGTTTCATGCTGTTCTTTGAAAGTTTAAGGGTTGGTTCATTAGATCTGGAAACCTTTTGACATTGAAATGATAGGTGGCCGGGTTTACGGCATGTGTAGCACAATCGTTCTGTGGTAGAACGTGCAGGAACTCCGGTGTTAGGTGGTGGTGCCCTGTTAAACCCATCCCCGCGCCGCGGTTGGTCTCTGAAGTATGGCGAATAACGATTTATATTGCTATTTTCGTTGCCCTGAACTCTAAAATTACCAGCTGGTCTGTGGAATTCTTTTCTGGACTGTCTGTATGCGTTTTCATCTTCCTGAGTCTTAATTTCTTGAAGCAACTCATTAAGACTCCCAGGCTTCCTGGCGTCCAGCACCGCAATCAGAGTTACGTCCTTTAGTCCCGAAACTATATGTTGAATTGATTCCTTTTCACTAAGTCCTGCTCTATGAGCCATGGATGTCATATCATAAAAATAGTTTTCAATGGATTCATCCCTAGCCCTTTCCCTTCTTAGTATTTCGATCATTAGTTTATTTTTGTTTCCCGTTTCCGGAAACCCTTTTACAAATTCTGTCTTAAATTTTTCCCATGAGCTAATCTCGTTGCCCTTGCTCTCATGCCAATGCTTGGCTGCCCCCCTTAGCAGAGCCGAAGCAAAAAAAAGACTTTCGAGAGAACTCCAACCATAAATATTCGCCGACTTCTCTATGTTTTCCACCCACTGGACAGGAGTGAGAGCTGTCACTCCTGGCTCGAACTCTCTTACTAGAGCTCTTACTTCGTTGAGAGTCATTCTTATCGACTCCGGCCTTGGTGTTGAAGTGAGACTTATAGCGTCCGGGACTTCTTCGCTTCTACTCGTATCTACCAGATTCCCCTTCCCGCTCTTAAGGCGAGAATTTTCCTCTCTAAGACGTTTTACCTCTTCTAAGAGCTCTTCCAAGCGAGACTCTTCATGTTGCCTCTTTCGGCCAAGTTTGGTTGGGCGACTCATTCCGAGATTAATTCCCGCACAAGAAAATAGCAATGAAACAATAAACAACTCACCTTGTAAGAGCAATGATTTTTCTTTTTTCTTTTTTTTTTTTTTATTTTCTCTAGCTGCTAGAAAAAGAATAGCACAAGGATAAATAGAATACAATTATTTTTTTTCTTTGTTTTAGTCTCTCTCTTTTTTTTCTCTTCTTTTTTCTTTTATTTTCGCCGTTTCGCCGTTTCGCACAAAAAACAATGAGAGCCCACTCTATCGCGTTAGTATGTGTGTATAAATAAAGAAAAACAATAAACGGTTTTCTTCTCTCTTTTATTTTTAAACAAAAACGATAAACGGTTTTCTTCTCTCTTTTATTTTTAAACAACTCACGACGAAGTTGAACTCACTGCGCATGCAAAGATGTTAATTTGTTTTTTTCTTTTTTTTTTTTTTTAATATTCTCTAGCTACGAGAAAAGAATAGCACAAGGATAAATAGAATACACTTATTTTTTTTTCTTTGTTTTAGTCTCTCTTTTTTTTTTCTTTTATTTTCGCCGTTTCGCACAATAAACAAGGAGAGCCAACTCTATCGCGTTAGTATGTGTGTATAAATAAAAAAAGTAATAAACGGTTTTCTTCTCTCTTTTATTTTTAAACAACTCACGACGAAGTTGAACTCACTGCGCATGCAAAGATGTTAATTTGTTTTTTTTTTTTTTTTTTTTTTTTTTTTTTTTTTTTTTTATTCTCCAGCTACGAGAAAAAGAATAGCACAAGGACAAATAGAATACACTTATTATTTTCTCCCCCTGTTAGCCGATAGCCGACCGTGGATCCTTGATCCCACTTCTGAAATAAAGAACCGAGTTTTCTTCCAGATTTAATCGACGATGAAATCAAGATTACAGAACAGCGACCGCACCTTCGCGTGGCTAGGAGTAGACTGACTCAACATCCTTCCCCTTCCTGCCACTCGATCGCTGGCCCTTTTCTTCTATTTCTTCTTCTTACTTCTTCGGTGATGGCTGAGGGAAAGGATTATTTTCTTCCCTCTTCATTGTCGCTCAATAATAGTTTGAAACGTGAAGTGCATTAAGCATAGGATGGTCCATTTTTTGGTTTGTACATTTTCGCTGTTCCCAACCTATTTATTTATGCGAATGGTTTTGTTTACAGTTTTGAAAAGAAAAAAAACATGTGATTTTTAAAAATATATGTATTTTTGCAGTTACACTGTAAAACTGATTGAATACACAAAATACATGATTTTTCCTATTTTTTAAAGACTGAATACCGTTTTAAGCAATATTGTGACTACACACATTTTTATTTTTAACTTTACTTTTATTGTCCAATTTCTAATGAATCAAATGAGATATCATGTATTAAAATCTGTTAAAAATTGTAGACGATACGAGCGACTACCGTCAGATAAGTTAGCTCAGAAGGTTAGAGATTTAAATTAGTGTCAAATGATAAGGTGATACTGAAAATGAAAATATAGGATTGCCACTTTTAAAAAAGGGTGCAACAACGTGGCAACCCTGTTTGAATGATAAAAAAGTTTATTGATATTTCAAAGCCGATAAGCGCCCTCTTCCCATTAATTAAGAACGTTAAAACTTTCAGAATATGTTGGTATTGATGTGTGCAACAAAATGATGGGTGGGGATGTAGTTATTTTTTTTGCACTTTAACGTGGACCACACTAATGTATCATGTCACACCACCTAGCTTGAGTTTCTGACGATCTTCTTTAGAGTAGTGGGTTCCCTGTTGTGCTATTTGGGTGGCATTAACCACTGTACTGGTTTCGATTTATACTACTGTGGTCTGATCGTTTAAAAAAAAAAACTACTGACATTAAACGCGATATCTTCTGTATAAAACAAATACAAATTGAATTAAACTAATTCTCCACCATCATGATGGACCACTTATTGTCAACAAACAATAAATCTATCAGTTTATTTTAAAAATTTAATGTAGTACATACAACACATCCAAAATTTCTTCACCTAGAAAAATATTATGAATTTAAATTGCATCACAGAAATTTGTAGCCCCCTTGCATCAATCTCAACAAAATTTACATTTTCACCTCTCTGTTTTAATTAGAGTAAAATTTGCAACCGTAGCTGCATTTCAGAAAATTAGCCAGTTATGTGCTGTGGCAACAATTCATTATACTGGGTGTGTGCAAGCGCGTAGAGTTGCAACAGCTTACCCATGGACCTTATTTCTAATTTACGTTGGCCTCAAGATAAATTGAGATTTAACATTTCAAATATTCCTTGCCCTAAACTTGCAACTACGTTCATATATAGGTATGTAAATAGATGTGAAGGTGTAGGTATATTTACCATACTTCGCATTAAATTTCCTTTTCACGCTTACCTTAAGTACCAACTATACTCTATTGCTGGATGGAATGTAGTACATACAATCCGAGTCTATTGATTGACTTCATTTTTGTTACGAATTTATTTTCAAAGTAGGTACATTTTGTAAATTCTATGGCTTGATACATATTTCGTATGAAGACAAACACAATAAATATCTAGTTATTAACTTAAGTCGCGTCGTCCATCGATGCAAATGCTCCTCGTTGATGTCCATCTCAACCGCTTTTTTAGGCTTTTGCAAAGGTCGATTTTGATTTAAATCTCGTAGATCTCGTTTTTGTATCTTAACTCTCCATCCAAATATAATTCGAATAATCCCTCTCGGAAAGACACCCAGCTGTTTTTTTTTTTTTTTTTCATCTGAAATTGACATTGTCCACGACTTTGCTGCAAACAGTAGATTCTTTGAGAGCGGGGTTTACTTTTTGAAATACCTTTTAACCCCAAAGAACCACCGCTTGGCAAGTGTGTTCCTTCTGTTGATCTCTACAATGATGTCGTTGTTCGATGGGTCCCAGGCACACAAAAACTTTGACTACTTCTACTTTTACATTCAAAATAGCAGCCTTATGCGTTTTCTGTTAATATCCGCTCATCGCTTGGGGGCCATGGATATCCGCATACGTACTTTACATAATACCAGGTAGTAATCTTAATCTATGTTGGCCAATCGGAACGTTCAGATATTCAGGATACCGGATGCATGCCTGGCGTCTATCGCAACATGATCAATTTGGTTAACTGTAAATTGATCTGAAAATTCCCCTTGTGAACATTAAGGTGTTGAAATCAAGTACTTTACATATTTGTTGATTTATCGCTCTTAGGAGTTTTGTCGTGCAGACTGTGTTTTCCGGCTGCGAATCAAAGCCTCCAATTCCGATCTAGGCGTTAAAGTCGCCAAGGTTTGCCAGGATCATCCATATCTGAGGTTTAAAGTTGATTCATTAGTATCAAACTCACTCCTACGTCGGGCGTTTACCTCAGTGGCAGGAGCCCCCAACCTGGAGAGCCAGGCCCTTTAATGACTCCAAGCACGAGAGGCCGGATTAACTGATCCTTATACGTTGGGTAAGCCCATATAAGGTTTTCACCAAGTAGATCATCCTGACTGGAAATAGTGACGCTACCGTTGGTTCCATCAAGAGAACATAATTCCGCTACCGTCTAATCTGTTGGAAGTACCTTTGTGGAAACAATCCTCTCCTGGGGAGGAAATTAGTAAGGACACATCCTACTCCATTTCGATCTGTTTACCATAATGGGTGGTCGCACCGTAAGCACCTCCACTCCACTACGTCAAGGCTTATTTACATATAAGGGCATTCATTCAGAATCATTTTTTTTGTTTAATAAAACTTATGTTAGTATGAGTGTTGTTTTTGTCAATTTATCGAATTTACAAACATGGAATGAATGTGATGAATTTAGGTTTTCATTACCTTACACAGTGTTATTGAACTTTTAAATGATTTATCGTTGGGAGATCGTTATGAAAATGCTGTATCACTTAAACAAGCTTTTTTATAGCTCTAAGTATGATCTTATTGATCTCATTTAGAAAAATTAATTTTTAGAAACAAAAATTGAAAATCTTTTGAGCGGCTTTAAAAAAAATTATTTTGTATGCATTAAAATTCTCAAAAAAATTGGTATGCCATTTTCAAGAAAATAACAATAGACACCGTTTTTGAAAAATTGATTTTTCAAAACAAATATGTATTTTAATTTTTTTTTTTGTTAACTGTGATATTAAATGATCTTATGGTTGCTAAGGAGCTTCTTACAAACAGTTCTATCATTTCAAAAGTATGACATAACAAATGTAGACACCAAAAATTTGAATCAAAATCGTCAAAGCCGTTATTGAAAAAAAACTTAACTTTTCATTATTGGTTATAATGGCAGGTACCGTTAGTTTTGGTCCTAAAAACAAATCTAAATTTCCTCTAGGGAATCACCAAACCCTTTAATCACCAAATTTAAAGAAATTCGCTTCAGAGGCTTGGGCCGTAGTTCGAGGTATACACAGACAGACAGCAGAGGGAATTGCGACTTGCGAGACCCATTTTTGTTGCATTGTCTATCATCGTTGTGTCATGTCTGATTGTTATCTCCAGTTCTATTTTTATTACGAATCCTAAACTTGGCCTATAGTACCTATATGCAAGTAAAAAATGCCAAAATGATAACTTCACAAAATTGATTCTTGAAAAAAGGAAACTTGCAAAACTATTTCATTGAAATTCCCATAAATCAATTTGTTATCGACTTGGACTATAAGACTTCTATTTTTGGTATATATACATAATCATATAAGCAACAAATTATTATCAGTCGTTAAAAAACAAATAAGCTGATATAATCAAGTGATGCTAGGTGTATGTAGGTATGGTAAGAAAGTACGCCTCCCACAACCGGCCAGGACAATTTTCTAAAGGAAAATTACACCGATACGAAGTTGTGCCTATCACTGCGATGACAGCGATATGAACAACGGGTAATTTACTCTTGCGGGCAAGTCCCGACATCAAGGATGTCTTCAATTAGGAACCAGGATAGTGAAGGTGAAATTAATTTTACTTTTCCCTCTCTCTGGGTAAATACTTCTTCCGAATAACAACGAGTAATTCTCATTATTATTTGTTGGTATATTCTTAATTGCAAGATTTACATTTAAACAATTAACATGATTAGATTAAAGAAGTAACAACAAGATATTTTTTACACTTCAGATTATTTGATGTAGTAAGCTTAGAGCAAGCTATTATCTACAATCAAAGGCTCATCATGTTCATGTTCATACGATTAAGAGGTTCATGCATACCATAGTTTGTTCTACGGAAGTCAACATGTAGTAGTTCAAATCTTCGTAGCAGTTGAGATCCTCCCGGATAATTAATGCCAATGCAGGCTAATAGATCAGGGGCGTCAATTTGACCATTAATAAGTTGATGAAGGAATACCAAATCATTATTAACACGCCTTTGAAATAAAGTTTCCATCTGAAGAAGTTGGATTCGATGTTCATATGGAGGCAAGTTATAAGGGTCAGTCCAGGGAAGGCCCTTCAGAGCAAAGCGTATAAAGTTATGTTGTACTGATTCGATACGGCTTATATGAGCTTGATAAAAGGGAGTCCATACTTGTGAAGCATATTCAAGATGGGGTCGCACGTAGCAATTGTACAAAGAAAGAGTAACATATGGATCGTTAAATTCCTTTGCCCAGCGTTTTATAAAACCAAGCATTGAGCTCGCTTTATTTACTATGAGATTAATGTGTTCCGTGAATTCTAAATTTGAACAGAATTGGACACCTAGGTCCTTGAAACTAAATACTCTACAAAGCTTGTGTTGCGAGATGCAGTAGTCAAAAGCATTCGCAAAACGCTTCCTAGAGAATGTAATTGTCTGGCATTTTACTGGGTTGAGAGAGAGACCGTTTTTCATACACCAAACAATGCGGTCGTGATTAGAATTTACTGTCTTGAAAATCTTCATGTCATCAGCAAAAATTAGAATCTCACTTGATTTTATGCAAGATACAAAATCATTTATTGCTAGAATGAATAGAAGTGGGCCCAAATGACTTCCCTGAGGGACACCTGAATGTGAAATAAAAGGATCAGAAAGACTATTTCTAAATTTGACTTGATAAGATCTATTTTCCAGGTATGATTTTACCCAAGCAATAAAGATAGGTGGAAAACCAAAAGCTTTAAGTTTAAAGATAATTATTTTATGACTTAATTGATCAAATGCCTTAGAAAAGTCAGTATATATGCAGTCAACTTCATTTCCCTTTTCTAATGCATTTGAACAATTGTGCAAGAACATAAGAAGATTAGTTACCGTTGATCTATTTTTCACAAAACCGTGCTGTTGTTCAACAATCAGACTTTTACTAAAAAAAGCAAAACTCTCGCAAACTACTTGTTCAAAAAGTGTTGGAATGCACGATAGTTTTGAAATAGGCCTATAATTCTTTATATCTGTTTTGTCCCCTTTCTTGAAGACTGGAGTGAGAAATGATTTTTTCCACATCAAGGGAAATTTTCCTGATTTGATAGAAAGTTGAAACAAAAAAGTAAGAGGCTGAACTAGTGAATTTCTACAGTTTTTTAATAAAATTGGAGGAATACCATCTGGGCCAGCTGAGCAATCATCATTTAATGATGAAAGAAGATCCAAGACAGTGCTCTGAAGAACAGGGATATTATTACAACTCGTTTGTGAATACGTGTGTAGATTTTTAAAAAGAATTCATCAACATCAACATTCTCACTAACAAATGAATTTCGAAAATTTGTCGCGAACGCGTTGCAAATGTCGAGAGTATTTTGCAATTGAATGTTTTCATAAGTTAAATTTGCCGGATAACCATCTGAGTTCTTTTTTGAGTTTACGAGTTTCCAAAATGATTTAGGGTCGTTTTTTAAGGAACACCCCTTTTCAACCAAGTAGTTGGCGTAAAGAGTTTTAAATTCTTCAAATAGTGTAAAATACAGAGTGTGATCAACTGTTGAAAGAGTTTTTAAATAACTTCTCCATGCCTTATTTCTTTTATTTCTAAGTATTTTCAGTTCTTTCGTATACCAAGAGTGGCTGAAATTCGTATTATTTGATTTTTTCATTAAAAGAGTGTTGGAAAGGTAATTATTCAAGATACTATAGAAACTAGTAACTAAGATATGGTGACTTCTCAATAGAATGTGTTATTATGTAGTATAAAACGTCTTTGAAAACATAGTAAGTCAAGGCGATGAAATGTAGGTACTATGTATTATCATTATATCAAGTTATATGTATATTCGTGGACAAAAAAAATATATAATAACTAAAGATGACATTACGATGATAGAGAATACGGAAGTGAGCCTCACATTCCTGTCTGTCTGTCAGTCTATGTGTCTGTATAAGGAGACACAGCCTAAACCAATGGGTCGATTTACTTCAAACTAAGTATTTTGTATTTTGTTCCACAAAATTTAATAAATTACAGATTGCAAAAACCTCTGATTCTCTGTCATTTTTTCTAAGTAAGTAAGAGTTTTTGTGTTCTACATAAATTTTTCGAGATCGAAACAAAATGGAATTGTGCTAAACGAGGTTTTGAACTTAATCTTGTTATTAGATGTGAAAGGGTTGGGTTCGATATCTTGCTAAAAATCCTGTTTTTATATTCCCGCTTTTTTAAAATCTTGCTTTTTATAATACTATTTTTCATAATCCAGTTTCCTTTTATTTTAAAAACAGGTTTTATTTCAAAATGAAACACGCAGTCAGAAAAGTTAGTAAAAAATATGATGTAGGTAATTTAAACATATTTTATAACAATTCTTTTATTTTACTAAGAAAATATTAACATATTTATATTAAACAGGGGTAAACATAAAAATAATGCGCAATATTCATTAGATTTATGGAGCAGCAGCACAAAGATTTCCCGTTTTATGAAAAAGGGAACGAGTTGCCGCCGAAAATTTGTGGGAAAATTAAAAAAAAAATCATAAAAGTCATGATCTGCCACAGAAGTACGCAAATGGATGGAAAAAGGTACATACAAAAAATAATAGATCCCTCACAATAAATTATATTACAAGGTCTGGATGGGAAGCTTCGGTAGAAAAGAAACTATCACATTTCCGACCGAAGATTTATCAAAAGGAAATGCTTTAATGCATAGCCATCAAAATCTCCTAAAAGCCAGGAAGAACGGTCCCCACCATAATATCTTTAATTGCAGATAATCTCGAGCTTTGGTCATGCTCCAAATCAGTGCATCTTGATTAGATCCTCGACGACGAGCGTCGACAGATTTTATACATTATCGCCCTTATCCCGCAGGACGTTTGTGTTAAAACGCCATGCTCTAAGCGACAATTGACGTTTCTGGGAAACGACTTCGCTGTTATGGAGATAGAGATACAGAACGAAGAGGACTGTAAAGTTTAATTTTAACTTGAAAGCAAATTATGGCTTTTAGAGCTTGGCGTTTTTGAGCAAACGCCTTCCGGAATAAGGGTGTATAAACGCATATCTGTTAAATGGAAGAAACATGTGCAGTGCATACCTATTTTCTATACTTTAATAATAAAACAACACAGAATTATCGCGTAATAATTGAAAAGAATCCCGTTTTATTGTAGTAAAGCGTTTGGATCTTGATTTGTTGCGAAATTCGAACATGTGTGTCGTCGCACAGTGGAATATCGTAGAACAACAGCATATCAAAATGTTTTATTTTTTGTCTCATTTGACACAGTATTTAATTTTTTTTAAAAGCTAAATATTCAATCTTTACAGCATGAATGAAACATATTGCATGTAAATGATTGAAGCCCTTCTATTTACAAATTGTTTGGATGTTCAAATCAAACCCGTTCGTATCAGAAGCTTAAATGTTTATTTGCTACAAGAATTTTTAAGAATAATTAAGAAGTATTATACATTTCTGAATAGCAAATTTTACTGAGATTTAAGAACAATTACGTTTCCAATTATGCGAATAAGTGTAGAAGTTATTCAATGAACTATAAAATAAGAAAAAACAAAAATGTTCTTCAAGTTCAGCGAGACTTTAGTAGATGACATCGCTTGCCCTCCCTTACTTTGCATATAGCTTTAGTTTGTAGCTTAAGTTCTAATAAATAACATATTGAAACACATCACCTACGGAGATATGCAGATGCCGAAGTTATCGGAAAACAGTGAAAAAAGTAAGAACATTTAAAACAACTATTTGAGCTTGTAGAGCGGGTGGCCACTACAAGAATGCTTTACTCATCGAGTTTAGAAAATTTCAAATGAGAAGTGAAAGAAGGCTTAGTAGTTTAGTTCCCGTCTGCATCCTGGAACGAATGGCGTAGTAAGATGCAATCGGTACCATTTCTAAGATGTGGTTGATATTGTTTTTTTAAATCAAAGCTAAGACAAAGGAATTTCTCAATATATAATTTTTTAGGTGACAGCTTGACAGTTTCCTTAGACAGAACCAAAATTTGTTCAAAATTTGCAATGACATAGGAAAATTCGACAAGAGGTATCCTGTGGATTAGTGTACTCATCTGAGCAACCAAACAGGATATCGAGATTATTTAAACGCAGCTACAAAAGATATTTTTTCTAAAAATGAAGACCCCAATAACATTTCTACCATTATTATTGACAGAGAAATCATCGTTTACATGAACCAAGGTATAGGTAGCTAAATAATTTGAAACTTCGCTAAAAATTGAAAAAAAATTCTAGCGACCCCTTAACCCATTATTTTCGGTTCATCTTTAGTGTATAATTATTTATCAACTGTTATCCATCGTTTATTTATGTATTGGCTACGGTAACTGGACCATAGGTACATAATACCAAATATGTTAAAAAATGATGATTTTGAATATTACGACTTCAAATGACTGATTACTTCAAATGTCGTATTTGATCCAGATTTCAAAATGGTATATTTTCCGGAATATTCCTTAAATTAGCACAAACATAATTTTTCTAAGTATGTAATTTTAATTTTAAAATACAGTTCTTTTTACATAGTTACCAAAACCATCAGGCTATGCTTTCTCAAAGTCCATAAGTATAAGATTCAAAGGTTCAAAATTGAGTGGATTGTGGAAACTTTTGATAACTTGGTCTTGGTTAAAAAGTGACATTTTCTTTAAATCTTAGGCAAGGCAGTTGTGTTTTTTTTTTATGAAATTTTAAGAAGGATTATTCAAGATAACATCACAAAAAAGTTAAGAAAAGGAACTATTTGTAGTCCCGGCACTGGAAAGACAATCATGTTATTAATTATTTTGAAGTTGTTTTTTTGTAATGCCTATAATTTTGAAAAAAAAACTCGTGACTAAAGCTAGTATAACACGATTTGTGTAAACACCATAATTTGTCTATTTCTAACATAAATACATATGCACAAAACCATAAGAACCACAAATTGGATGACAGAAAATGAAATTATAAACACGATTTTCATAGCCTTTGGTTTCATCCGAATTATGGTTCAGGTGATAAGGTGTATTTTTACTGACAAAATTCACAAATTTTTGTGTAAACACAAGTCGTGTGATCTTAGGTTACAAAAATGTTACTATTTTTCTGTAAAAGTGATTTTCCAGCTGAACTTTTAATTTTGGGACACCCTGTATATTTTGCTAGATGAACAGAACTCTTGAATCTTGAGTAGCATGCATTCTCAAATATGCAAACGATTTCTTAAAATTAAATTTTTTTAATAAACGAACCTTAATTTCTCCCTTCAGCCGCAGCACATGCCTTCTTCATTTACATTTTCTAGCACAACTAACCTTTATTTACAACGCACCTGACTTATAAGAGAAAAGTCATAAACAGAAAGAAAAAGCTCGCATGTTGAAATTCTTTTTTATTTTTAATTTTACTATTCACCCAAACATACTTTCAAAGGAATCCCCGAAAAAAATCGCGCACTCTCCTAACTCGTAATGTGTCCTTGTTCTCACATACATGCCCAAAAGCTCCCCTCATCAACATTAACACACTCACTCCCTACAGCCAACTTACCTATTCGAATGAGTTTTTCATGCGTTTTGGAGCACTTTTCTGATGTACCTACTATATAGCGCGGCCAGAAAACTTGCTATACTCGGAGAGAATCTGCTTCGCGATAGAAAATAAGTTAGGCTTGGCCCTTTTTTTTATAAAAGGCAATACAAAAAGATCTGCTCCACTCTTTTCTACAATTCTCTTTCGACTTTATTCACGGACAACACTGAACGGGAGAAGGCTTGGGAGGCTTGGCTGGTGCTAGTCCTGGACGTCCTGCTTCCGCTGGATCATGATGAAGATGATTACATTAAATACTGTACTTGTGGTAGAGTAGTGTTTGTATTAGTGGTAGTTGCGTTGTATCGCGTCCTCCTTAACTCATATGTCATATCATTCTTAAATGAGATTGGTGCAGATGCCGAGCAACCTTTATCGCCCCCACCCATACCTCTCTCAATAACGAAAGCTACAAGGAAGTAAATAATTTCGTATCTTAGTAGTAAATAATTGTTTGTCCTACACCTCTACACTGGTGTAGGATGCTGTAGTAGCCGCGATATATTCTTGCGAGCGAAGCCTCTTCTTATCCTTACTTATGTGAAACTCCGCCCAAATGAATGTCCTCTTTATTTTTTTTTTATATTTTCTTCTGAAAGTTGGTTTGGGTTACCTACGTTAACTTGTCTTTTCGCATTTTTTACTCAATATTATTTTTGTTGTTGTTGTTGTTTTTACTTTTCATGTGTAATTTTTTTTCGATTCTCCTTAAATTTGTGTTGTAGTTATTCCTTCTTTTTTAATTCTCTTGTGATGGTATGTTTATATAGTGAACAACATCCATATTCTAACATTTCTGATTCTTGTCCTTCTTTATATAGTGCAGATAGAAAATTCCATCCATTACGTAGGTTTATTTTTTTTGTATGTCCTTAATTTCCTTATTGCAGTTTTTGCCTTTTTTACAAAACAAACAATGTAGTACATAGATACGCCACAATTACATTTTATCAGTATTTCTGATGTAGGAAAATGATATTGCTGGTGAATCGCTTTTTCATTTTATATAATTAATTGCTTATATATTTTTGTTTCCAATAAACTTTTAATTGATCAGCTAAGGAATTTTGAAATGTTATAAGATAACATTGATATTTAATAAACATAAAGAAAGCCTCTCCACTTCCGATATCAAAATTTATATTTAAATCAAAATGTTTCAGGGTACAATGTAATACGGGGGCTAGGCTTAGCAAAAAATTGGATAGGAATTGAAAGAAAAATACATTCGTGTTGTGCCACTAAAGAAGGAATCTCTATATCAAACATGCGCTAAAATAATTGTTTTTCAAATAAAAAATTACTGAAACGATGTTGATATGAAGTAAAAGTTATTTTCCTGAGTGCCGGTTCTGGTTATGTAAAAAAGTGATTCATTTCAATTCAATTTTGTTTTATTGAACATAATATTTACAATTTGACTTAAACTTACAAATAATATATTACAGTGGCAAAATTTTAGAATTGTTGGCACATAGGGGGCCTAACGTTATATAGTGGCTTAAATTAAAATGAATAGTATATAGTTATATTTTACATGTCAAAAAAAAAAATTCTTAATATTTAAAGTCGGTTGACTTGGTTAATCTCTGGTTGTTCCTTCCCGGTTGTCAAATGAAAGTGCTGCTAGCGATTGTTGGGATGGTGGTGACGCTTAGTCACGATAATGGGCTGACCCAGGGTCAGAGTAGAAGTTAACTGCTTCGTCGTCGTTGATTGCTGGAACAATATCCTCGTTTAGGATTTCCATTGCGGACAGGTACCTTGGCTCGGATAATCTTTGTTGAGTAATCATCCTTCTCATCAGTTGGTTGGGGTGGTTATTGATACTTTCGACAATTTTCTTTGCTGATAGTAGACAATACTTGTCCAGTGGGATGATTTTGGCTTCTTCGTAGAGTCGTTGGTTGCTGTAATGTTTCTGCCTCTGTCGGAATATAAAAAAGTGATACGAAAAACTATTCACTTTTTCACTCATCGCTTCTTGTTCTGGGCAAAAAAAATTAATAAATTTCTTTCGAGGTGAAAACAAATTCTTCTACCTGAACTAAAAATAGTAAGAAAAATTAAATACACGAACAAAATTTAATACTGTTAATAGCAAATGCGAAAATTATTTTACTGATGATTGAGAAATCCAGCCTTAATTGAATTGATTGAAACACTGATACTTATTTTAAGTTCGTTATTGGAATTTATCTACTTTTTAAATCTACACTAATATTTTAAGTGTTTTGTTATTAACCGAAAAATAAACCATTTTGTGCTGTTCCCTATTTTGTTCTGATAAATAAGCCGTGTTTTATTCA
The DNA here is from genome assembly GCA_948107695.1 of Meliscaeva auricollis. Classification (NCBI taxonomy): domain Eukaryota; kingdom Metazoa; phylum Arthropoda; class Insecta; order Diptera; family Syrphidae; genus Meliscaeva; species Meliscaeva auricollis. The sequence goes on from OX403618.1 coordinate 42,939,393, forward strand.
ACACTGAGAAGCTACTCAATGTTTTATTTTATTCACAAAACAAAAACTGATTAGACTACTCAGTATTTTTACTAACTCTATAGGGCAAGTATTGGTTTCGTGTCAAACAAAAAAATTTGAGGTTTTAATCAAAACCAACATTACGATGATGGAGAAGGCCAAAAAAGTGGTTTTCGTCATGACGGCGTCCGTCGGTCTGTGCGTCTGTGCGTCTGTACGTCTGTGGGTCCGTGTGGACACATTTCCACTGCCCGGATTTTCTTAAAATTTGGTACAGATCATTTTCAAATTTTCAAAGTTGTTTTTTTTTTATTTTTGAATATCTCATCTAGAACGAGTATATTTCCTATACAACATTTTTGAGTTATTCGAGTTTTCTCGAAAACGGCTCTAACGATTTTGATTTCTTCTATAAAGATACATTTTTAGAATTTTTTTTTGAAAAATCGTTGGTGCCATTTTTTTTTACAATTTTTTTAAACGATTTTTCAAAAAATAATTGATATGCCGTTTTTAATGTATTATTGATTAACATCTAAGAACTAAATTTTGAAAAAAATTAATAGACCCATTTGAAAAAAATATTTTTTTTTCAAAAAAAACCAAACCTAAAGCAAAAATTTACAATCTAATTAATAACGAGCAGCGCGCACATGAAACTCTTCAGAAGCAATCAACGAAATAAACCAACACATACACAACATCTATAATCTTTCTTTCTCATAAATTGAAAGCGAAATAGCATCTTTTGTTTTGTTTATGGAAGAAAAGAATAGATGCATTGTTTGAAGAAAATGAGACACTATATTACATACACATCACCAAGAAACTATTTAGTGGAATGTGCGCGCTGCTATGTTTAATCAAAGATAATATATAAGACAAAAGCAAAAAAAAAAACAAACAGAAGAAGAAGAACAAACGAGATATAAATTTCTTTTAAAAGATTCCAGTTTTTTAATGAATTCCCTAGGTCTCGCAACATTTCGTAACTAGCAACATGTTGTGGTACGAGATATTGCGTACCAGGCTTTAAATTTTGTACGCCAAAAGTTTGTTTGGGATGCGACATCTTTGTATTATATTATCTTTGGTTTAATCATGTAGGATACAGATTGTTTTTTCGGTCTGAGCCACCGCACCGTTTAGTTTTTGCAATCAGACCGATGAGAGAAAAAAAAATTTATGTATGGGAATTTTCTCCTCTCAAAAATTGAACATGAGAGGCAAATAATGGCTACATTTCCTTTTTCTCTTGCACTTATATATCTATGTATTGTATATATTTTGTTTTTGGTTTGCGATTAAAAACATAACGAAGTTGAATTTTTTCGAAGAGAATATTTTCAAACTAGTATTGTTTTTTTTTCAGATTTTATACTGGATAAGTTTAAGTCAGAGTTAAAGAGTTAAATTGAAGCTCTCATCCCATGAAAGCTATGACACTGTCCAAATTAAGTTTTAATAATAACTCAGAGCAATTCGACAAAAATGGTGCCTGACACGTGCAAAATACTTTTGTGCATTTTCATTAGTAAAGATTGTTGGCAACAATGCCCTTACTCATATTCTAAAAGTCTCATCAAATCCCATTAGGGGTTTGGCCACCATCTTTACAAATCTTCACCAATATTGCAATTTTAGTTTTAATATATTTTAAACTACATGTCCTCTAAAAGTCATTTAAATATTTAAAAAATCATATCTGTGTGCTTAATCTATTGAGAATAAAACTAAGGTTATACGCCTACTCTAAAGAGAGCAAAAGAGTCACATGAAAGTTTCATCTAAATAGAAAACTTAGCAGAAATAAAAGATTGCACCGAAATATTTTGGTTACTTAAATTTGTGAAATTTCGGGAAATTGCCATATTATACTTTTAGACTAATGTACCTATCAAGGAAGTACAAATCAATTTAAAATCGGGCTATTTGAAACTTTCACTGAAAAAACCTTCGGTTTACCAGAAACGTTATAGCACCACCCATTTTTTATGTTCCGAGCTAATAATGCCTTAAAAATTAGCTCAAAAAAGCATAACTAATGTTTGCTATAAGACTATTTTTTCAAGGTGTACTAAACCGTGTATGGCAATTTCCCGAATTTCCCAAGATAAAGGCAACATTCGAAAAGTACTATAATAGTCAGTTAGAGAACTAGTGTTATAACCTTAGTTTTGTTCTCAATAGATTCAGCATATAGATAAGCATTTTTGACATTTAAAAGACCTCTCAAGCGTTTTTTTGGAGAATATCCCCTGACGTTTTTTAAAAATTTTTTTGACCCCAAATAACGGTACCTGTGATATACCGGTTTTAGAAAAACTCATTTTTCTCAAAAACGGTGCCTACGATTTTGATTAAAAAAATCATGCTCAGTTTTTTAAATAAGGTCTATCTTTAAATGGAAACCATTTTTTTTTAAACCGTTATTAACGGTACCTGTCATAGAACCGTTTTTTTTAATTCTGATTTTCTCCTTCATGACATAATCAATTTCAACCACTTTTTTTTACATGGATGCTTAAGTTGCCGTAATAATATTTAGTAAAAAAAATCGCAAATTGTTTTTTTGGATTTTTAAAAAAAAATTTGAAATTTTTTTGTTTGAAAAATCATTTTTTCGATAACTACTCAATATTTTTTTTTCAAAATTTAGTTTTTAGATGTTCATAAATAATATCTTAAAAATGGCATACCAATTTTTTTTTATAAAAGTCCTTGCAAAATTTTATATAGAAAAAATAGTTTTTTTAAAAAACGGCTCTAACGATTTTCAAAAGCTTAGCATATATAGTAACTTCATCTATAAGAGCAAGTACGTGCGACCCAGTCGTGCATTTTATTTTTTTCATACTTGTATAACTCGAACTTTTTGTCTTTCTTTTTGAGAGTTCGACTTATGGAAGTTCCACTGTACTAAGTCTTGTATTCCGTTAACAAAATAAACAGGACACTTACACCATCATGATTCCTCTCATCCTCATTGAACTTTTTTTATGTAGAAAAAGAGCATGTTGTGGATAAAATTGGTGTATTCCTTTTTTCTTGATTAATTGCCACATGAGAACAAATTTTCTCAATTTTTTTTTAACTTACTTTGCACAGCTTTATGAAATACGAAACATAGCCCAAAATAAATTTTTATCTTAGCGAAGATATAAATCCTTTTTGGAAATTGATACTATGACGGTCTATTCCTATCCTATACCTATTCCTTTACCTATTCCTATAGGTCAGGTATGTATATTCCGATTTGCAATTAATTATTGTTTTTTTTTTTTTTTTTTTTTTTTACTGTCACTATCCATCTATACCTCTCTATTCAGTATTACCAAGTGATGTTGCTGGTATCGTTATTAATACCATGAATTCCTCTGTAACTTATTAATACCTACCCTTCCATGAGGAATAACTGTAGACTGAAACATAGCATAAATGGCAGTAGAATATTGGAAGTTGTTTGGGTAGAAAAAAAGCCCAATTTGGTTCTTCCTATCTTCTAATCATACAGCGTTGCCATGAATGCATCTATTTATTTAAATATTGTAGATTTTCAACTTAAGCACAAAGACTTCCCAATTTACCTGTGATGTGAAGAATAAAACCCGTGCACGTCGCTCAAGAACAACTGAGAATATTGCTGTTGTAGCCCAAAGTGTTGAAGAAAACCCAGGTTTGTCCATTCCTCGTCGTTCTTTGGAATTAGGCATTCCACAAACGTCATTACACCGTATTTTGCATAAAGACTTATGTCTTAAGGCTTATAAAGTTCAGTTAACACAAGAACTCAAGCCGGCTGATCATCAACAACGTCGTGTCTTTGATGATTGGGTCCTTGAAATGCATGAAAATGAACCGGAATTTCGTCGAAAAATCATCTTGACTGATGAGGCCCATTTCCACCTCGGAGGCTACGTCAACAAGCAAAACTGTCGCATCTGGGGCTCGGAAAACCCAAGAGTTATTGTTGAAAAGCCTCTCCATCCTCAACGCGTGACTGTTTGGTACGGTTTATGGTCCCGCGGGGTCATTGGACCTTACTTTTTCGAAAATGAGGCTGGAGCAACAGTTACGGTCAATGGATTGCGCTATCGAGTGATGATTAATGATTTTTTATGGCCTGAATTGGATGGTATTGATCTGGACAACGTTTACTTTCAACAAGACGGCGCTGCGTGCCACACAAGCAATGAAACCATCGATCTTTTACGGGAAAAGTTTCCGGACCGTGTTATCTCTCGAAGAGGTGATCACAATTGGCCACCGAGATCTTGTGATTTAACACCTTGTGACTTCTTCCTTTGGGGCCACGTGAAAGATAAGGCCTACGCCAACAGCCCAGCGTCGATTCAAGACCTCAAAGATGAAATTCGTGAGGCTATCGAGGACATAGGGCAGCCACTTTGCGATTTGGTTATGGAAAATTTCATGAAAAGGATATGGTCCTGTAAGCGTGGTCTTGGCGGCCATTTGGCTGATGTTGTGTTTCATTATTAACGGCATACCTTCCTCTTTATAATGAAATAAACATCCGATCATTTATCTCCAAAAATGCCATTTTTCTTTGAATATCAAAATAACACCTCTTATTGGAAAACCCTTTATTTATGGTTACTATTCTCAATATAATTATATTCTAATTGAAATTTTATCTATACCTACTAAGCTCCTCGATTCTTAGCTCATATGGGCTTTGAATTACCAATTTTGAATTACCAAGTATAAATAAATCCAAAACGTCATTAAATTTAAATTTGTTTTATTTATTTGTGATTAGTTCTTGATAAACACTTCATATTGCATCGAATGAATTATTTGAATGACTAATTGTTTACTTTTTTCAGCTATACAAAGAATTGAATTAACAGTTTGAGTTTTTAATAGAAACAAATGTTTCACATACGCGACAGTGACCTACACAAATAATATTTTTTTTACTACAGCATTTTCCCAAGACTTTTCTCGTTTCAATAAAAGAAAACATATAAATCAGTATTTAACATAGAAGATGATTAACAAGTAATATAAATTATGTACATAATATAATCGGGCTTAACTTGTGAATTTTAAAGTATAGCTCAGATCAAACTCTAAAGTTGGCCAACTCTAGAGTTAATACAAACTTGAGAGTTGAGTGAAAAGTTTGTTTTTCTTCACTATTCTTAGTTTGAAAGTTCGCCAACTTGCGTCTTTTTAAATTTCCCTGGGAAATTTTTGACAGATACGAAGTTTCAACTATAGATATGAATTTGTCACGGTGTTTGTGATACAAACACCGGACAAAATTAACTAAAAAATATTTGAATTAACTTTTTTTAGTACCAGTTATCAATAATTATTATTTTTTTTTTTTAATATCTTATTTTATCACGCAAACACTTTTTCTTTCAAGAATTGAACATTATTTTCAAAAAAAAACTAAACTCTGTTATTTTAACACTTAAATTATGTATAAATCATGCTTATACATAATTTAGCTGAAGTGTCACTTCCTACCAAAGTCGTTGTAAATTTAAAAAAAAAGCCGTTATGAAAGAATACAATAGTGTAATCACATCTTAAGGACATTAAAAAAAAATACCCTGTGCTCATTGTTTTAATCATAAACTCTGTTTATAAATAATAATCAAAACAGTAAAACAAGACAGTGCAGTTAAAGAACTAATAGATTTTCAGCTCATACATACTGCTTTCAACAACCGTTTACTTCAGAAACAACGCTTTTTTTGTAGAATCGAATTACATAATTGGGCCCCCGTAAAGTCTAAGATTGAGGTTAGTTACAGCCGATTTTCCTTTTTTACTTCCGATATAGGTACTATTAGGCAAGCTTAGGATTCGTAAAAAATTGAACTCGAGATAACAATCAGACATGACATTACGATGATAGAGAAAGCAAAAAAAGTGGATCTCGCAATTCTTGGTGTCTCTCTGTCAGTCTGTCTGTATCTATCTTGAGCTAGAGCCTAAATAACTCAAGCGATTATCTTCAAACTATGTAGTTAAGGGTTTTTGGTGATTCCCTAGAAGGGAAATTGAATTTTTTTTTAGGACCAAAATTAATGGTAGCTGCCATACAACCAATATGGAAAAATTAAATTTTCTCAAAAACGGCTCTACCGATTCTGATTAAATCTTTTTTGTGTTCCTCAACAGACAAGGTAGTAAACTTAAAATGAAAAAAAAAATCATCGGTTAAGAACGGTACCTACCTCCCATAGGCCGTTCTTTTTTTTAATTTCTCGTAAGCGACTTCACGGATTTCGATGAAAATTTTTACACAAGAGGTTCTTAACAATTTTCAAATTATTTCATATCAAAATTTAATTAAATTTTTTGGATTTTTTAAAAATGTTTAAATATTTTTTTTCAATTTTTTTTTGAAATTTTGGTTTTAGATGCCTATTAATATATTCTTGAAATCGGTATTCAAACTTTTTTTTTAGCTTGAAATTTTTTTTTAAAACGGCTCTAATGTTAATTAATTAATTTATTAATTAATTAATTAATTAATCTTTTTTAGCTAAATCAAATGGCATACTTAGTTTTGAGATCAAAACAATTTAAGAAGTTGTTTAAGTCATTTTAGTAATAAATTTTATGTTTATTTTTTTAATTTCTTATATGTAATATTTTTTGTGTTTTTTTTTTAATTTCTCAACTTATCACATCCCCTCTACTTAAAAATTTTTGACTCAAAGTTTTCTTCCATAAATAATAAAAAACGACAAACAAAATTATACAAATTTGGTTTGAAAATTTTTTGTTTGCCCACATTAAAAATGCACTTCAACTATTCACAATCTAAATTAAAAGTGGTGAAGGGTTTTCGTAGTTTCTTTAAGTTAAAGAAAACAACGTTTTTCATAACATATAAATAAGGTGTGCCCAGAGGACAGTGGTTGGTAAAATAAACTTACCTTTTGCTCCGATATCCAATTTTTTATTACTCTTGTACAGTGAATCCGGGAAAAATTCTTATGGAATGTTCAAGGCAGTATAGTTAGTAGTTTTGTTGTGGGAGATCTTTGTTTGGAGTTTTGAATGGTTTTCAAATCGGGAAACCCATATTGAACTGTTCCATATTTCTAAAACCGCACTTTTCAATATAACATCTACCTTTGGCCTATGGTTTTAAAAATCGTTGTTTCACCCTTTAATCATAGAAGGAGTAGCAATATCCATCTAGATTATCTAAGTTTATTTATTTTCCTTCAGAAAACCACTGTCTGCCACGATTTTCTTAACATTTTTGAAAACAAAAATTTAAAAAAAGACAACACTGTTTTTCCGAGCTTTTGAGTAAAACTGAAAATGCGGTTTTGTTGCAATCATTTGAGATAATAAATTAACAAATTTTAATCGCAATCTTGGGAGGCGTTTTCGATAAAACTGGAATAACTCAAAAATGTTATATGGGAGGTTCTCGTTCTAGACGAGATACTTATTCAAAAACAAAAATATATACCAACTTAAAATAAGTTGGCTACTACGGAGTACCTACTGTAGAGTGTAGAGTCCCACATTGCGTATTTTACACATGGAAGAATTGTTTAATTTTTACAAATTTAAAATACATTATTTTCAGGAAACCTTGAAAAAAATATGGTAACACTTCTTTTGATTATATATAAAAGAAATCGATTCCATAATATTTCCTATAACTTTTTTGCATATTTATACTTCGGCTACATACATGATAGGGTATTGAGGTTATTTTTGGATTTTCCATTCACCTTTTCCCGTCCTATACTCGTATCCTGTGTCTCTTTTTGAGTTCACATTTATGTGCATTGCTGATACTAAATTCATGAGTATGAGTGTTATGTTGTTGCATCCTTCTTTGGACTACAGTATACCTACTGTATTTGTTGTAAGGAAACAATTTTCTCCAGCTTAATAGGTTGTTTTATGCTCTATTTTTTTAGTTTCATTTTTTTATCGAGCTATCCTTCATCACCAAATTAATTAGCGTTTTTTCTTCTTTAGCTGTGTATTTCTTGTTAATTTTAAGGAAACGGATACAGCTGAAATAGGATTTTGTTGTATGGAATTTTCTGCAATCGGCTGGATGAATGTTAAAAATTAACGACATTCGATTAGTCTATTTTTATTTTTTATTTTTGTAAATGGTTTTAATAATCTAAATCGATTGGATATAACCGTTGCAGCGGTTGTACATGAACATGCACACTGTACATTTACAAGGTTTTTATTAAATTTTGGCATAGTATAAGACATAATATTAAACTTGGGGCATATTACACAATATTTGACAAAAGCTTCAAGTAATCTACTTCCAACGTATCTTTCGACTTCAAATATTATAATGTATGTATCGTAAATTATTGTATTTTCATATCAAAATTGAAAATATGGCAACAAAAATTGTTCCACTAGCGACAAAGAAGTATGATAGACAATTTTGCCATAGGGTATCCTACTTCTGGGTAAATTATTTATGCCGCATATGAAAGGTTTTTATATTTATTGAAATTTTTTTATTAATTTCGGAAAAATTCGACTTTGTACCAGTAATTTGCACCCATTCTCCAAAATTAATTTTTTTCTGTTCAAAATATTTACATTCTGAAATTGGTAAATAGTTGAATAAGTCTTATTTATGGGAAGGTGCCTGTTGGAGCCGAAATCTTATCAAAATTATAAATTTATTTAACTTCAAATATAAATTATATAATGAACGCTTTCAAACAATTTGTGTTACTACCACAATTTTTATTCTTCGACTGCTTGATCTTACTTTCGTTTGTTAACTTGACAGCTATGTATATAACAGAGGTTGGAATATTTTTTTTTGTAAATAGAATCAGTTAGTAAATGAATTTACGTCTTAATTAAGTTCAATACAGGGTGTTTGAATTTTTAGTACTACAATTTATAATTATTATGAAATTTATATATTTTTAAGATCAAATACTGGTTATTTATAAAAAGATAAACTATGGCGGTAACATTCTCCCCCTCGTAAGCAAGCTAGGATGAATTGAGCTTACTTTCAGCTTTACCGACATCTAAGACAGCAATTTTGCTTGTAGGTCGCTCTAGCATTCGTATTTGAGTTCTCACCATCGCTCTTCGAACTTGGCCATCCTTCGCAGTAACTGTTTGCTCAATGATCTCCTTTGGCCAGCAGTTGCGTGGAAGGTTTTCGTCCACGATAACTACCACATCACCAACAGCTATAGGAGGTTGCTTAACAAACCACTTACCTCGTCGTGCTAGCAAAGGTGTGTAGTCTTTAATCCATCTGCGCCAAAATTCATCAGCAAATGCCTGGGTTTGGTGTCAACGTTGTCGCAGGTCTGCGTTCTCCTTGCAAATAGGCTTGTAACCAGTTGATGAGCCTAACAGCAAGTGATTTGGTGTGATAGCTTCATCATCAGAAGATTCTAGTGACACAAATGTGAGTGGACGAGAGTTAATTAAGAATTCCACCTCAAACAGCGCACAACTTAGGCTCTCGTCATTGAAGTTCATTGGAGCCATACTATAGAGGATGGTCTTGATGGATCGGACAAGCCTTTCCCAGGCTCCTCCTATGTGCGGTGCTGCCGGCTGGTTGAACCTCCATTTAATTTCATCATATTTTGAAGCAACTTGTGAGTAATCGATGTTATTATCTTCAGCACATAAAATTTTTGCTGTTCCTCTAAAATTTGTGCCGTTATCAGTGTAAATTTCTCGAGGCATTCCCCTTCGCGATACGAAGTTTCGTATGCACATGATGCAAGAGCTTGTGTCTAGACTGTGGGCCACCTCAACATAACTGCGCGGACAGGGAGACAAGTAAATATGACACCCCATCTTTTCTCCCGTCTTCGACCGATTATAGTGGAGATGGGTCCAAAATAGTCGATCCCAACAAACGTGAAAGGACGTTCAAAAACTGCCAATCGTGCTGCAGGCAAGGAGGCCATCAGGGGAACTGCTGGTGACGAGTAGTAGTTCTTACATCGTTGGCAATGTTTCCGCACTGTTTTGTAGAGCACGCGTAAGCGCGATATGTAGAACTTGCCTCTGATCTTATTGATTATGGTCTCATGTGACACATGATGGTGCTCCTCGTGATAGTAGCGTACAATAAGAAACGTCACATGATGACTTTTTGGTAGAACTATGACATCGTCGCTATTATTGAGATTTTTTGCTCTACCCTGAGCTCTCAAGTTACCAAAAGAATCTAAGTAAACGTTCAAAGAAATTAGTTTTGAATTCTTTTTAATGATCTTACCCTGCACTAGGTCGGCTACTTCTTGGCTGTATTGGCTCATCTGTGCACATCGGTAGAGTTGAAGCTTTGCATTTTGAAGCATTTCAAATGAAATTAATTTTGAACTTGGGTCATCTTTAGTTATTATAGCATGGAGTCTTGTGATGTATAATAAATGAAATGTTGCTACTGCTCTGTAAAGTCGTCTCCAATAAGAAAAGTACTTGACATTCATGTTGAGTGCAGGTCGTAAACTCGTAGATTCTTGTATGTGAAGCAAGCGATGTCGCAGTTCAGCTTTATCGTCAGGTCCAAGATCGTCGCATGTTGGCCAATAAGTTGCATCAGAAACAAAAGTGGGGCCGGTGAACCATGGTTCAACATCTAATTGAGGCGAGACTTTTGTAGAAAGATCAGCTGTGTTCAGCTTCGAAGGCACTCATCTCCATTCTGTAGTATTTGAATGTTCTAATATCTCGCCGACTCGAAACATTACAAATTGTAGAAATTTCTTAGGGTCCATTCGCAGCCATTTCAAGACGGTCTTTGAGTCTGTATTTTGGCCGAGAGTCTTATGCCTAATACGACAGCTTGAAGTTCAAGCCTCGGGATCGATACTAGTTTCAGAGGAGCCACTTTCGACTTTGAGGCTAACAACGTGACGGACACCTGATCCCCACATTGAACTCGAAGATAGCACACTGCAGCATAAGCGTACTCTCCGGCGTCTACAAACATGTGAATTTGGATATTATCGGCCTTAGGCAATAGGCCGCTGTACCAGCGGGGAATTTCGATCGATTTTATTGTTGGTAGAAGAGATTTGCATTGACGCCACTTGCATAGATCACCATTGGGAAGCTAGTCATCACAATCAATGCTGGAAAGCCAGACTTCTTGCAGGCGGATCTTCAAGCCTATGGTATAGACGGCAATGAAGCCGAGGGGATCGAAAATTGACATGAGCACTTGTAGGGTCTCTCGTTTAGTTGGTACAACATGCTCATCCAATACATCTCGTTTTAATCGAGCAAATCTGAAAATATACTTAAACACATCGTTATTGGGATCCCAATACATACCGAGAATTTTCTCAGGTGTTACATTTGGTGACTGAAACACTAACTTTTTATTTTATTTTTATAAACAACAACGAAGACGAACTGACAACGACCGCGACAAACGATGACGACGTAAACTAGGACTAGACTTATATAGATATCGAAGTTTGCTTTGAGTTATTGAGTCAAAGTTTTAAACTCGATTATTCGATGTCGACGATTTTAAGATCGTAAGAGGATATTAGACTCGAGTAATTTGAAAGGTGGGTGTCTATGATCATGCTTTTGTGGATGGTATTCGCACAGTTTTTTTTTGTAGAACTTATCTGATGGTTCTGGTCTGAAATTTTTGAATCAAAGTTCAAACATTGTCACTCGTTTAGGTTAGCGGTCGCCAGTTAGGTATATAGCGAGAGATAGCTTTTGTGCAAGATTCCCAGTGGCGGTCAGTTACAGGTCTATAAAAAAATAGGTAAACCTTTAGACTTTCTTTCTTAACCGTAAGTCAAGAAAACCATCTCGTGACGCTCAACAGTGATTTCTATACGAATTCAAATCCAAGTGAATCTTAGAAGTCTGAGCAATTATAAATATCGAAGTGAAGGTTAATTTCAACAAGGAGTTCTACTTTGTATTTAAACATTTAAAAATGTAAGTTAGTGAAGAAATCCAATGATTATTAATTAATTAGTTTTTTTTTTGTTAGTTCAAGAATAAAGGCAGTAAAAAAAAATTACTGCTGTGATTTTCTTAAAACATAAAAAAAAAGGCTGTCCAGTCCAAGGCGACCAGGAAAAACAGGAAAGGATTTGTGTGGGTGTCTAATCGTGACGGAATTTGCTCACGTGAATTAGACATAGCGCATATTGCTTTGGTCATATGACTAAAATTAAAATCGTTTGTAACCAAGCACCGTAGCCGCAACCGGTTAGCCGTCGTCCACAAAGAGAGGTCCCTCTGAAGGCCTAGGTTCTATTCTCGACCACCACCTGAAAACTATTATTTGGTGCTAAATTTTATTTATTAATTTTTTTTTTAACGCAAAATTTAATTTTCATTTTTTTTATTTTGCTACCAATTTGGGTTACGAAAATTCTTTTTAAATTTCTTAAAGCGGGAACCGTATATAAAAAAAAAATTATTTAAATTCAATTCGCGAAGTGTATAAGTTTTTAATATATATATATAAATTTCTTTGCCTGGCTTTGAAAGCGAGAAGGTAAAAATTAAATTCAGGAACACCTGTAGCAGAACTTATGAATGCAGTGGCCACTGCATTCAGGAGTTTTGAGGGTGAGTTATTTTTATTGACTTCTTTTCCTAAATGTGTTCTTTCGCCTAAAGAAAGAAATTTGTAGATAAATAGAAAATTATATACATATCGGTTTAACACCGTATTTCGCGGATTGAAAAGGGGGGTTACAGTGGGAAAAAGAAAGTGATATAGTGAAAGAAAAAGTTAAAGAAAAAAGAGGATTGAAATCCCATTTTATCAATAAATCGATATAGTTTTAAGGAGTTTCTATGAATCTAAATTGAAGAGCGGCGTTGCCATCCATAATTTTTAATTTTTATGTTACCTAATTTAAATAAAACAAAATTCAATCGTTTTAAACTTTTATAATAATATATAAATTAAATGAACTTAAAATATTTACTATTTCAATAAATTTAAATTATAATTTTTATTAAAATGAATTTCTGGATTCTTAATTGAAAATTATATGGGTTCACACATATAATGTGTAAGAACTAAAATCTTAGTTTAAGGATGAGGAGAAGCAGGATGAAAACGATTTAAATGATGGGAGAAGAAGCCTAGTCATGGGGTTGTTAAGCGAGGAAAACAACCAAGGTAGGGTGGGTAGAGGCGACTTTCTCGCGCATCGTCAACAACAGATGCTAAGTCTGGCAAATTAAACATTTTTTTTTGCAACTGAGTTGAGTCAAGAACCACCCCAACGCTGAGCTAAGGGTCCTGAATATTGCCAGCAACGACTCTGGAGGCAAAATGACTCGTTACACAGGGGATCCTAATGCCTTATGTTTTTGTATGGTTGAGTTATTATTGTTCAATTGATCAATAACCCAGGTTGAGTTTGAAGCCCAATTGCGAACCTCGAATCCAGCAGACGAATGAATCTCTTTTACTTGATTCGCTAAGCGCAATGCATCTTCGGGAGTGTCAACACTGTCGATGAAGTCATCCACATAGTGATAATTTTTGATGGCTTCAACGGCTCTTGGGTAACTTCCTTCAAACTGGTCTGCATTTTTATTGCGTATGTAATGCGCAATACAGGGAGCGCAATTGATTCCAAACGTTAATGAGCTCATGACATATAGGTACTAGGTTGCTCAGGTAGATCGTTTTTATCCCACCATAAGAAACGTTGTACGTGCATGTCCTCATTTCTAACTCTGATTTGGTGGAACATCTCGGCTATGTTACCACAGATAGCTATACTCTTCCGATTCTGAAGGCCAGTAAAATTTCCACCAAAGATGTCAGAAGATCAGGTCCGCTCAGCATAAAATCATTTAAAGAACATCCGCTTGACTTAGCCGCAGCATCCCAAACAAGACGAACTCTATTCAGCGTATTAGGATTCATGGTTACGAAAATTAAGTACCACACTGGCTTACAGTTTACTGCCAAACCGGCTGCTGTCAACTTTCTTGCATACCCCTTCAGCAAAAGGTTGTCGATCTCTGCTTGCATCTTTTCCTTGAGCGCTGCTTCGCGTTTAAATTTTTTGTGGAGGCACATCAGTCTGTTGAACACGGTGTTGTAACTATGGGGCATCTTTGGATTGTCATGTTGCCAGAGCAATCCTATCTCATACCGGTTCATCAAAGGCTTACAGGTAGAATCCAATGTTCTTTTGTCTTCTTTGGAACATATGATGGTAGATGATGATTCCAATGCAAAATAAGCTTTCATCTCTTCATGAAGGTCATCAGAACGTTGAACACAGTCACAAGAATGCATATTGAGGTGGTTAATTTGTTGATGGTTGGGTAATCTTCCTTGCAACGCCCATCCTAATCGAGTTTTCGTGGCGATTGGCTGGTTCCAGGAACCTTCTCGAACTTTAAGGGGCACTACTAGTTTCCAGTTGTCTAATCCGATTAGAATCGTTGGCCATGCGTTCTGGTATGACTCAATTGGAAGACCAGCCAAGTAAGGATACCTCTGACTGATTCTATATATGTCCAGTGATTGTATAGGAAGTGAAAGGTTTTCCACTGTGTGTACACCATGCAGAATATGTTTGGTTTCATTGTGTTGACCTGACATCTTGAATGAACTTTGCATCGAGGTTTCTTCAACACGGGTTTTGTCGCCAGTCCAGCGCAAACATAAAGATTTGTTAACACCAGCCAAACCTAGACTGTCGAAGACTTCTCTTTCCATTAAAGTCTAGAAAGGCAAATGTGTTTATAAATATATTTTTTGAATAAACGCGAATTGGAACAATGCGGAAGCAGGGTTTCTCCCCCTCGTCAACGTCACTGTGCGCGTTAACATTCACATGCCCCCTCGGAGTAACAGAAAATTCATTTTCACTTACTTGGTTCCTTTCATGACTTACTTGCGCTGCAGGCTTGTGTAACAGGGGGTGATGCTTTGCTTTACAATTTTGAATCCCACATTCATTGTTGGTATAGCACCTTCGGCGATGTAGATTTAGGCACTGAAGACACAATTTATTCGCTTTCAGCATCTCCCACTTTTGATTGTATGCCATTTTCTCAAAAACAGCGCAGCGAGAAATTTTGTGATCGGTTCCGTTGCAGGCAACACAAACCGTATTCCCTGATGAATGTTGAACTTCTGTATGAGTATTTAAGACTCCGCTCCTCTTGAATGGGAATAGTGACGCGACTTGACTTGCGGCTTCGGCAATATGTTCTAACCAGCAACTAAATGCTTTCGCAACAGGGACATGTTCGTTCTATTGATCTTGTGAGTTTGTATTGACCTGGCAATTTATCGACGAACTCTTTGACCAGCATTGGATTATTTAAGTGTGCTGACATTTGACACGCTTCCATTGTAGAACATATATTGCTTACAGTTAAAGAAAACTCAATTATATGCTCTAATTTATCTTTCGGTGGTGATAGTTTTCGTGCCTTGTCAATTATACACTCTATAATTTGTTCTGGCTGCCCAAAGTACATTTTTAAAGTTCGTATTATATCTGGAACTAGACTGGGCAAAAGAAGTTTATTCCGAACAATTTCACGTGCCTTGCCCTTTAGACAAGTCTGCAGCCGCATTAAATTTTCCGCATCGCTGTAGCCGGCCAATCTTCAAAATTGCCGCACAAAGGAGAAGGAATGCCCAGGAAATTCGCTCACCAAAGTTCATTAACGATGCTGAAGGCCTACTACTTGTAAATGACGACAAAATTCTTCACAGGTGGCGACAGTATTGTGACGAACTCCTAAATGAACAATTTCCCAGGATATACTTTCCAACAGCCGAACCTAATTTAGAAGAAGTACCCGACCTTACAGTCGAAGAAGTTAGCGTGGCGGTGAAAAACTCCAAGAAAGGAAAGGCGATTGGTCCAGACGAAATACCCTCTGAGTTCTGGAAGAAGATGGGAGACATTGGGTGTAAATGGCTTACGATTCTCATCTCCAAACTCATAAGCGTGACCAAATGCCAAATCAGTGGAGGGAAAGTTTCCTTCTCCCAATCTACAAAGGAAAGGGGGACACACGAAACTGTGATAACTACCGATCGATTAAGCTGATGTCACACACCATGAAGATCGTAGAGCGGATTTTGGACGGCCGACTGCGAAAAATAATACGGCTGTCTGATGACCAGTGCGGGTTTGTCTCGGGTAAATCAACCACAGATGCCATACAGAGTTTAAGAATCCGAATGGAAAAACACCGTGATTCCTCAAGGGATTTGCATATTGTGCTAGTTGATTTCGAAAAGGCATTCGATAGACAACCACGAGATCTGATATGGGTGTCCTTGAGACAGCGAGGGGTTCCGGAAACCTACGTGCGGATGATCATGGACATGTATGAGGAAGTAAAAACGAAGGTAAAATGCCCCGCAGGAGTCACCGAAGAGTTCCCAATCAAAGTCGGTGTGCACCAGGGAAGCGTCCTGAGTCCTTTGCTCTTTATCACAGTCCTTGACTTTCTGCTTGAAGGAAAAGTGACGGATCCGAAAGTGAATCAGTTATTCTTTGCTGATGATGGAGCCATCATAAGTGAAGATCCAACATCCTTGCAACGAGCACTTGATGTGTGGGTGGATGTTCTGGAGGGAAGTGGGTACCGGATAAGCGCGAAAAAGACAGAATATCTCTGCTGTCCATTTTCTGACCCAGACGGCCCTATTCCGGACATTTACCTGAATGGAACAACACTTCCCAAGTGCGAAAAGTTCAAATATCTTGGATCTATGATCAACAACCAAGCTTCTTGTGATGACGACATCAACCACCGAATAAGTGTAGGGTGGATGAAGTGGCGCGAAAACTCTGCCATCTTCTGTGACCGAAAAATGCCCCCTAAACTGAAAGGAAAGCTCTATACTGCAGTTGTTCGCCCAGCACTTACATACGGTTCACAATGTTGGACAATGTACAGAACGTATGAGAGTAAGCTGACAGCAGCTGAGATGAAGATGCTTCGTATGACAGCAGGAGTAACAAAGCTTGATCGAATCAGAAGCAAGAAAATCCGAGGAAGCCTTCACGTCAAACACACCATCTTGGATAAAATACAGCATGACCGTTTAAGCTGGTACTGTCATGTACAAAGACGAAACCCTGAGAACCCAGTTCAAAAGGCGATCGCTTACGACGTTCCAATGCAATCGCGAAGAAGAGGCAGGCCCAAGAACTCATGGAGAAGACAAATGCAACGACAACTGCATTCAGTTGGCCTTAGACATGGAACAATTCAAAATCGAGAAGCCTGCCGACGTTTCCTGAGGTCAACCCGGCGAACCCCACATGCGGAGCCGTAGTGTGAAGCAGTAGAGTGGGAGAGTTGTGACCCCATCCGAGATCATGACTATCGTCGATAATGGAGAAGAAGAAGAAGAAGAAGAAGTAGCCGGCCATTGCAGTGCTGTTGTTGAAACTGCTCAAGAACAGCGGCCACTCTTCGGGATCACCATGAAATGCTGGTAATTCTTTAGGGAGCACTTGTCTTGCTGCTATTTGCGCGGGTGATTGCCCGGAGGCGTAGGTTGTGGCGACATCAGGGGGACTAAAGCAAAAGTTATTTGACGAGGAGGGTGCACATCCATCCGAAGTGGATAAAATTTGGTATTTCTTTTGTAAATAACGCTGGTGCAACTTTTTTTCTTCTTCAAGCATTTCCATTTGCAATTCTTTATTTAGAAGCGAAACATCAACACCGTTTGACAATGTTGCTGGCACACTTGTCATTTGCTTAGAAGCATGTTGTAGAGATGTTGCTAGGCCAGCTGTCATCTGCTGTGTAGATGTTTGTGGAACTCGTTCAGCGATGTTTTAGGAGGTGCATTGGGAAATGATTTGAAGTTGTTGTTGCGAATTGTTGACCATGTTATCATTGTAGGTGTATGTGTATACATACTTCTATACGGTTGATTAAATAAAGCAGTTTGCGTTGCGTTTGTATGTGACGCTGTGGTGCCATTTGACGAATATGATGCCGATGTCTGGTGGTGTGGAAACAGAGGAACTACCGTTGGCGTTGTGAGTACAGGAATGGAACGGTGTTGCAAAGGTTGATAGTTCGAGTTTACCGTACTCAACGAAGTTCTATAAATTGCTTGATCTATGGTGCTCACCTGTACTGCTGTGCTTGCAGTAGATAGACTTGTTTCTGCATTATTCGGTATGATGTCTTGATGTAGGGTTGATGGAGATGAAGATGCTTGTGGAGGGATTGTGAATCCTGACATGAGGCCAATATTCTGTACGGTCGGAGCAGCACTAGTTGTTGTAACTGCACTAGAACTGGTAGTTGTTGTAACTGATCGTGAATTTATGCAGAATTCGCAACTCCAGCTGACATCAGCTACACCACTATTAACACCGACACATTCGAAATGATACCACTTATCGCAAGAATCACATTGTACCATTTGTTCTGTTTCACCTTCACTACACAAATTGCAGGCAGAAACACCATCATCTTGCATTGTCTTTTTTGGAGGCATTTTCTTTTAGCGCGATTCCGATTAAGCTAAACTGAATTACCGTTTAATAAAATAATAAAATTGTTTTCAAGATTTGTTGGAGCCGAATTCTTATCAAAATTAAAGTATAAAGCCGACACAATTTTTAATTATTATCAAATTTATATGTTTTTAAAATCAAATACTGGTTATTTACAAAAAGATAAATTATGGCGGTAACAGTGTATATTGATTAATTTTTACTTGCGTTATAGGTGCTTTAACTAGTGATGGGCGCATTCGAATGAATTAATCGATTATAATCGATTCATGCAACATCTGAGATATCTCGATTCTTTTTCAGCCAAATCATTCGAATGATTTTCCATACCCATTCTACCTATATATACCAATACCAACTTATAAATTTAATGCTATAAATAATTGTATTAACAGTGTGAGAACTTGAAGTCAAATACACATATACTTATGTAGTTGAGAATCTGACTGTTTGATTGTTGTTCGTGTTTCTATAAATGAATTCAATGCGTATTAATCGTAACCGAAGTCGTACACAGCCATTGAGTATGTTCTGTCTGCATCTGTATTATATTATCTTTAGTATTATTTTATTTATGTTTATCTTTGTGGTCTTTCTCGGCTTTTCTAGGCTGTTGGATCTCGAGTCTCCTCTGTCAGTCTGTCAGTCTGTCAGTCTGTCAGTCTGTCAGTCTGTCAGTCTGTCAGTCTGTCAGTCTGTCAGTCTGTCAGTCTGTCAGTCTGTCAGTCTGTCAGTCTGTCAGTCTGTCAGTCTGTCAGTCTGTCAGTCTGTCAGTCTGTCAGTCTGTCAGTCTGTCAGTCTGTCAGTCTGTCAGTCTGTCAGTCTGTCAGTCTGTCAGTCTGTCAGTCTGTCAGTCTGTCAGTCTGTCAGTCTGTCAGTCTGTCAGTCTGTCAGTCTGTCAGTCTGTCAGTCTGTCAGTCTGTCAGTCTGTCAGTCTGTCAGTCTGTCAGTCTGTCAGTCTGTCAGTCTGTCAGTCTGTCAGTCTGTCAGTCTGTCAGTCTGTCAGTCTGTCAGTCTGTCAGTCTGTCAGTCTGTCAGTCTGTCAGTCTGTCAGTCTGTCAGTCTGTCAGTCTGTCAGTCTGTCAGTCTGTCAGTCTGTCAGTCTGTCAGTCTGTCAGTCTGTCAGTCTGTCAGTCTGTCAGTCTGTCAGTCTGTCAGTCTGTCAGTCTGTCAGTCTGTCAGTCTGTCAGTCTGTCAGTCTGTCAGTCTGTCAGTCTGTCAGTCTGTCAGTCTGTCAGTCTGTCAGTCTGTCAGTCTGTCAGTCTGTCAGTCTGTCAGTCTGTCAGTCTGTCAGTCTGTCAGTCTGTCAGTCTGTCAGTCTGTCAGTCTGTCAGTCTGTCAGTCTGTCAGTCTGTCAGTCTGTCAGTCTGTCAGTCTGTCAGTCTGTCAGTCTGTCAGTCTGTCAGTCTGTCAGTCTGTCAGTCTGTCAGTCTGTCAGTCTGTCAGTCTGTCAGTCTGTCAGTCTGTCAGTCTGTCAGTCTGTCAGTCTGTCAGTCTGTCAGTCTGTCAGTCTGTCAGTCTGTCAGTCTGTCAGTCTGTCAGTCTGTCAGTCTGTCAGTCTGTCAGTCTGTCAGTCTGTCAGTCTGTCAGTCTGTCAGTCTGTCAGTCTGTCAGTCTGTCAGTCTGTCAGTCTGTCAGTCTGTCAGTCTGTCAGTCTGTCAGTCTGTCAGTCTGTCAGTCTGTCAGTCTGTCAGTCTGTCAGTCTGTCAGTCTGTCAGTCTGTCAGTCTGTCAGTCTGTCAGTCTGTCAGTCTGTCAGTCTGTCAGTCTGTCAGTCTGTCAGTCTGTCAGTCTGTCAGTCTGTCAGTCTGTCAGTCTGTCAGTCTGTCAGTCTGTCAGTCTGTCAGTCTGTCAGTCTGTCAGTCTGTCAGTCTGTCAGTCTGTCAGTCTGTCAGTCTGTCAGTCTGTCAGTCTGTCAGTCTGTCAGTCTGTCAGTCTGTCAGTCTGTCAGTCTGTCAGTCTGTCAGTCTGTCAGTCTGTCAGTCTGTCAGTCTGTCAGTCTGTCAGTCTGTCAGTCTGTCAGTCTGTCAGTCTGTCAGTCTGTCAGTCTGTCAGTCTGTCAGTCTGTCAGTCTGTCAGTCTGTCAGTCTGTCAGTCTGTCAGTCTGTCAGTCTGTCAGTCTGTCAGTCTGTCAGTCTGTCAGTCTGTCAGTCTGTCAGTCTGTCAGTCTGTCAGTCTGTCAGTCTGTCAGTCTGTCAGTCTGTCAGTCTGTCAGTCTGTCAGTCTGTCAGTCTGTCAGTCTGTCAGTCTGTCAGTCTGTCAGTCTGTCAGTCTGTCAGTCTGTCAGTCTGTCAGTCTGTCAGTCTGTCAGTCTGTCAGTCTGTCAGTCTGTCAGTCTGTCAGTCTGTCAGTCTGTCAGTCTGTCAGTCTGTCAGTCTGTCAGTCTGTCAGTCTGTCAGTCTGTCAGTCTGTCAGTCTGTCAGTCTGTCAGTCTGTCAGTCTGTCAGTCTGTCAGTCTGTCAGTCTGTCAGTCTGTCAGTCTGTCAGTCTGTCAGTCTGTCAGTCTGTCAGTCTGTCAGTCTGTCAGTCTGTCAGTCTGTCAGTCTGTCAGTCTGTCAGTCTGTCAGTCTGTCAGTCTGTCAGTCTGTCAGTCTGTCAGTCTGTCAGTCTGTCAGTCTGTCAGTCTGTCAGTCTGTCAGTCTGTCAGTCTGTCAGTCTGTCAGTCTGTCAGTCTGTCAGTCTGTCAGTCTGTCAGTCTGTCAGTCTGTCAGTCTGTCAGTCTGTCAGTCTGTCAGTCTGTCAGTCTGTCAGTCTGTCAGTCTGTCAGTCTGTCAGTCTGTCAGTCTGTCAGTCTGTCAGTCTGTCAGTCTGTCAGTCTGTCAGTCTGTCAGTCTGTCAGTCTGTCAGTCTGTCAGTCTGTCAGTCTGTCAGTCTGTCAGTCTGTCAGTCTGTCAGTCTGTCAGTCTGTCAGTCTGTCAGTCTGTCAGTCTGTCAGTCTGTCAGTCTGTCAGTCTGTCAGTCTGTCAGTCTGTCAGTCTGTCAGTCTGTCAGTCTGTCAGTCTGTCAGTCTGTCAGTCTGTCAGTCTGTCAGTCTGTCAGTCTGTCAGTCTGTCAGTCTGTCAGTCTGTCAGTCTGTCAGTCTGTCAGTCTGTCAGTCTGTCAGTCTGTCAGTCTGTCAGTCTGTCAGTCTGTCAGTCTGTCAGTCTGTCAGTCTGTCAGTCTGTCAGTCTGTCAGTCTGTCAGTCTGTCAGTCTGTCAGTCTGTCAGTCTGTCAGTCTGTCAGTCTGTCAGTCTGTCAGTCTGTCAGTCTGTCAGTCTGTCAGTCTGTCAGTCTGTCAGTCTGTCAGTCTGTCAGTCTGTCAGTCTGTCAGTCTGTCAGTCTGTCAGTCTGTCAGTCTGTCAGTCTGTCAGTCTGTCAGTCTGTCAGTCTGTCAGTCTGTCAGTCTGTCAGTCTGTCAGTCTGTCAGTCTGTCAGTCTGTCAGTCTGTCAGTCTGTCAGTCTGTCAGTCTGTCAGTCTGTCAGTCTGTCAGTCTGTCAGTCTGTCAGTCTGTCAGTCTGTCAGTCTGTCAGTCTGTCAGTCTGTCAGTCTGTCAGTCTGTCAGTCTGTCAGTCTGTCAGTCTGTCAGTCTGTCAGTCTGTCAGTCTGTCAGTCTGTCAGTCTGTCAGTCTGTCAGTCTGTCAGTCTGTCAGTCTGTCAGTCTGTCAGTCTGTCAGTCTGTCAGTCTGTCAGTCTGTCAGTCTGTCAGTCTGTCAGTCTGTCAGTCTGTCAGTCTGTCAGTCTGTCAGTCTGTCAGTCTGTCAGTCTGTCAGTCTGTCAGTCTGTCAGTCTGTCAGTCTGTCAGTCTGTCAGTCTGTCAGTCTGTCAGTCTGTCAGTCTGTCAGTCTGTCAGTCTGTCAGTCTGTCAGTCTGTCAGTCTGTCAGTCTGTCAGTCTGTCAGTCTGTCAGTCTGTCAGTCTGTCAGTCTGTCAGTCTGTCAGTCTGTCAGTCTGTCAGTCTGTCAGTCTGTCAGTCTGTCAGTCTGTCAGTCTGTCAGTCTGTCAGTCTGTCAGTCTGTCAGTCTGTCAGTCTGTCAGTCTGTCAGTCTGTCAGTCTGTCAGTCTGTCAGTCTGTCAGTCTGTCAGTCTGTCAGTCTGTCAGTCTGTCAGTCTGTCAGTCTGTCAGTCTGTCAGTCTGTCAGTCTGTCAGTCTGTCAGTCTGTCAGTCTGTCAGTCTGTCAGTCTGTCAGTCTGTCAGTCTGTCAGTCTGTCAGTCTGTCAGTCTGTCAGTCTGTCAGTCTGTCAGTCTGTCAGTCTGTCAGTCTGTCAGTCTGTCAGTCTGTCAGTCTGTCAGTCTGTCAGTCTGTCAGTCTGTCAGTCTGTCAGTCTGTCAGTCTGTCAGTCTGTCAGTCTGTCAGTCTGTCAGTCTGTCAGTCTGTCAGTCTGTCAGTCTGTCAGTCTGTCAGTCTGTCAGTCTGTCAGTCTGTCAGTCTGTCAGTCTGTCAGTCTGTCAGTCTGTCAGTCTGTCAGTCTGTCAGTCTGTCAGTCTGTCAGTCTGTCAGTCTGTCAGTCTGTCAGTCTGTCAGTCTGTCAGTCTGTCAGTCTGTCAGTCTGTCAGTCTGTCAGTCTGTCAGTCTGTCAGTCTGTCAGTCTGTCAGTCTGTCAGTCTGTCAGTCTGTCAGTCTGTCAGTCTGTCAGTCTGTCAGTCTGTCAGTCTGTCAGACTGTCAGTCTGTCAGACTGTCAGTCTGTCAGTCTGTCAGTCTGTCAGTCTGTCAGTCTGTCAGTCTGTCAGTCTGTCAGTTTAAATCATTTTAGTAATAAATTTTATGTATATTTTTTTTAATTTCTTATAACAGTTTTTACATTTAAGAACCCAGCCGTGCATTTTATTTTTATTTCGTTGTCTGCTATTTCGTTTTACACACATTTAGTTAAGGTTTAGTTCACAATTCCTTTTTTAGTTTTCTTTCAACTTGGTTTTTAGGTTATTTCGCCCCATGGACACTTCGCATTTATTTTCTTGTTTTTTTTTAATACAAGTGCAAAGAATTACTTAAGATAAAAGTGATTTCGATTAGGGATATTTCGTTTTTATTTCCTTGAACCTAAGATTATTTTGTAAATTTGGTTAGAATCGATGGTCCAATCGCGGACGAACGAGTTGGCACCAAATTTAACAAAAACAAATTCTACTAAGTAGTAGTAAGTAAGTAACTAATTTTATTAGAAATTATTTCATAATAATTTATTAGAAATTATTTAATGTACAAAATTATGAATTTTAAAGCTTTGGCTTAGCCATCAGCTCGGATTTTTTAAATGAACAAAAGCACTTATACATATTCAGTTATTATTAAATTTCTGTATTTTGAATGGCTTTTAAGAAGCGACATGTTTTCCAATTGTTTCCATTTAAAACTTCGATTGTTTCCAGCATTGTGAGTCTTTCCTTCAGAAGATGCAATATTCTGCCATTTCACCATCCACCAGTCCTGGTTTTCATTTTCCATTTCACTATCCACCAGTCCTCGTTTCTTTCTTCGTAAAGACGAAGTTTTTTAGTGAGACGAGCATAAATTGTTAGAATATAGTAGGCCAGTTTCCAAATAGATTGCGTAGTTCGGAGTATTTCTTGAAGATGAAAAAGTTTTTTAACGTAATTTCTATGAAATTTTTCTATCTCTTCATATTTGTCAGATCCCCAAACCTGAGCAGCGTAACACAACGTTGATTTCACAACACTATCAAAGACTTTGTGTTTAGCTGAAAGTGCGACATTTTCATTTGCAAAAATTTTCCGCCACCTCATGTTGACCAGACCTTGATATGTTTCTGTTTTTTCTTGAAGGTGTTTACTGAAACATATTCTATATTAATCAAAAGATTTAAAAATTAATCAAAAAAGTTTGATAAAAAAGGTAAATTAAAGAAATATTTTAAATTCGTTTTATTTTTGTCATCATTGCTTCGCTTTTGTTCTTTTTAAGAGCCTAAAGGCATTAAAATGCGTGTGAATTTTTACGCCGGTAGGTGTAAGAAGCTGTTTAAGTCATTTTAGTTATGAATCTTATATTTTTTTAACATTTCTCATAAAATTATTAATTTTTAAAACTTTATATAAGAAGCTTTAGCATCTACAACAACCTTGACCCTAAGAGCAAGTACGTGCGACCCAGTCGTTCTACAACTTTGATATGTATAAAACAATTGAAGAAGGTTCTATTTACTGTCCTGAATCTTTTCAACGTGACATAAGTTTTTCAAAATATGGTTCTTATTATAATTTCAATGCATACAAAAACAATTTAAAAGGCAGCTTTTTTGTTTTTTTTTAAATATATTTTTGAAAAAGTTTTAGTCTAAGAGCCGACAGCAAGTTTTGGGAGTGGAGGTATAACCAAAATCTGAGTATGCAGTTTTATAGGTATACGCGTCCTGATTCTCATCTGAGAAAGGTAAATCCACTTCAATTGAAATTTTTAATATTGAAACTGATGTTCTGTCATTTTTCCTAAGTGTGGGACCTCAATCGTGAAGATCTAATAAGTAGAACTCAAGAAAAAGCTTTTAAATCCACACATATCAGGTCTTTTATTGGATAGTTTTCAGATTAGAAAAACATACAAAAAATAAAACAGAAATGTCTCCAAAAATGGTTCGCTTAAATAGCATATATCTTGAGTTCGTCTAATCGGATCGTTAAGATTGATGTCTCCAGACTTAGAAAAAATGACTGAGCATCATTTTAAATATTAAAATCTTTAATTGAAGTGTATTTATATATTTCAGATGAATTTAAATAATCGCATTTTTTAACCCCCCTGAAACCCCAGAAGGCTGAAAAATAAACAGGACACGCATTCCTATAAAACTGCATACTCAGATTTTGGTTATACATCCATTCCCAAAATTTGCTATTGGGTCTTGTTTTTTTGACCCTTATTTTTGACCCAGCACTCGAAATTCGAGTGCCTATTTATTTTTTCAGAAAATCGCTTAATGATTTAAAATATTGATGCATATTATGGAATTCGCTTTATGCTTCTCCAGGGGAGTCAGCTTGATTCGCAATTCGCAGTACTCGCATTCGCATTTAAAGCAAATTTTGGAACTTGTCAGGAGTGGAATTGGTAAAGTAGTTTCTTATATCGATAATATAGTTCATCGGCAAGTTCCATAATTGCTTTAAATGCGAATGTGAGTACTGCAAATCAAGTTGACTCCCCGGCAGTAGAATATTTCGAATTCCTGTGACATTCAATATGTTCATATGTGAACAACCCTTAATGTGAAAATAAATAATAAAATAAACTAATGTGAATCCACCTTAATGTTTTGGGTATTTTTATTTTTTTATTTATAGTATTTTGATATTTCATGTGTCAGTGGATTTTTTTTGTTTTGCTCGCTTTTTTTGAAATTTAAATTCATTGTTTTAAATAATTTCGGTGTAAAATATTTAAATAATTTATATCCACTGCATATCTGTGCAAAAAATGCTTTCGTTTGATATATAATTTATGGCCCTTCGGTTTGTGTGGGCCGCGTAAGGAGTACCACAAAAAAAGTGTTCACCGTTTTATTACATGATTTGAAAGGTTGTACGTAAGTTTTTTTTTAATTTAACAATTTGATTTATTTTTAATCTAGCTTTTGTTTTTGAATAACATTGAAGTGGTTGCAATTGCATTTCACGTCATTCAATTTCAATTGCGTTTCGCTGGTATTTTTTAAATGAATATTCCAGTAAGCACATTGATATCAAGATGATGTGGACCTGATATCATTCAATATCATGCTTCACATAACATGCCACTCAGAAGTGACTCATGGCTGACTCATAACTTCGCACCTAGTTACATCAGATACTGACATCTCATTGATGACATTGTAATGATAATAATCTGGCATTTCTACTCTATTTATATTTATATTTATATTTATAACTCTCAAAACGGAAAGAGAGGTGACAACTGACAATGGCAAATGCGCAAAGTACACAATTGGGTGTTTTACGCATTTATCTTTGTCGATGAAATAAGCAGCATGAGTGCAACAATTCGAAAAGAAAAAATTATTTACGAATTTAAAATCCCTCTACCTTTCAGAGAACATTTCCAACTATACAAAATCATCCCTTTACCAACTCGTTTAAATAACAAACTTGTATTCGTACAACCAACTTCCAAATTTGTTATAATTGATTTCAAAAAAGAACATTTCTATAATATAGAAAGTGAAGAAATGAACCATTGTAAAAATTTGGATAACAATTTTTTATGCGAAATGACACATCCATTATTCAACACAAATAACAATAACCCTCAATGTGAAATTCAACTTTTGCAAAGAGTCCAATCTTTTCCGGATTCTTGCGAAATAAAAGAATCTAACATTTCAACTGTTTTTATACAAGTATCACAGCCAAATACATGGTTATTTTCTTCTTTAGGGAAATATATCATAGACGAAATATGCCAAGACAAAATCATAACTCATTCTTTAGAAGGAACATCTATTCTAGAACTTACAGGAGATTGTTTCCTAAAGTCGAAAGATCTGACTATACGATCTAAAAACGAGAAATTGACTTATGTTTATAATTCATTTATTCCTGCCTTGAATATTTCCGAAGTAAAGGTTAATTACTTGAAAAACGAAACTATCCCAGAAGTCACATTCATCAAATACTCTAGTCGAGATGAACTAAAACTTCTATCCAAAAACATTAAGTTTCAAAAAGCAAAAGAACGAACTCCTTTTTTAACAATAGACAAACATGATATTCATCACTATATAGTCATATATATAGTTTTCATAATTCTTTTAATATCGCTTTGTTACAAGCGTTACCAAATATATAAACTAAAACATTCGAAAAATAAGAGCATAGAGAAGGGTAAGATTGTCCAAGTAGATACAAATAGTAATGAAATGCCAATTTTCGTCCTATCACATTGAGTCAATAAAAAAATTTTTAAATAAATAAAAACATTGTAAAATTAAGATATCAATGAATAACCAATTTTTATTGTAAGTTACTCATAAGAATCAATAAATTCAAAATATATTAAATTTCAGTGACATATAAAAAAAAATACATATCTATATCATTTAATAAATGTAAATAAAAAAAAAATATATAATACATAAATGTACACATGTACTTACATGTACGAATTCGATGACATAACGATATCCATAATGTATAAAAAAAAAAAAAAAAAAAAATTAATAATAATAACATTGAAAAATATCTGTCGTATAAACAAAAAAAAAGAATGCAAACTCCATGTTAATTATACTTACAAAAAAAAAAAAAAAAATAAAAATTTATGAATTGTAATTTTAGTACCTAAGCATAAAATTGTTCACACTATTTAAAATAAGTATCACACATACAAACATACATAATCATTAATACAAATGTTAATTAATTTTTTACAGCTCTAACCTCTTCGCACTTGGTTCAACTCTACGCGTTTCTTTTTACGAAAATTCCTAACCTTTTTCGTTAGGCCATGAATTTTCTTTTTTCAAGAGGGGGAGGATGTTGTGACCCGCAGTCCCAACCAACCTCAATCCCATACAAAACCTCTTTTTGTATACATTCCATATAATCCATACGCGCATGAAACCACCCAGAAACCAGAAACACCTTGACCATGAATAATAATCCATACTCGTCATAATTATGTAAACAAAACAAATACTAATTATAGAACATTGGTTTGCCTACACAACGTAAACAAAACAATGCGCTTCTTCAAAGTGCATTGTGTAATGTGACACCTTCCAACTGCAAACTGCGATCGATTATGACACACACCGAAGTACTTGAGTGGGTCACCATACGATCAGCAGAATTAATGCATTGAAGTATATGACACATTGTTTATGTTGCTATGACCAGTGCAATTTGGTATATTATGAATATTATGAAATATAGATCATGATGTGTGGCCTGGTTATGGTAAACAAAACGCATTGTTAAGTGACATAGTTCTTACTATGTCAAATGACATATGGATTGTAGGGCATGGTATTTAGAGGGAGGATAGGTTCTAAATTGTATAAAAGAGGAACCAAATGCGAGAAAGGGCAGAGTTGATCTAACATAGTGTAGAGTAAAGGTTGCAGCCATAAGCATAGAGACAGCGGGCCTTTTACTTTAATAAATAGCATAAACTAAACACTTTGTTTTATTTTTCTAAAGACAACTCTCCGTCGTCTGCTCTTCCATCTGAAGCACGGCAGAAACGAAACACCTCTAACAAGACACAAAAAAAGAAAAAACAAAACAAAACACGATAAATCTTGTTCAAATGCATGCTTCGCAACACGTTTTTATTTTCTTTATATTCACAGTAAAAAATGTTATATTTTTAACATATTGTTACGAATATAGGAGCGAACACACCCAAGCGAAAAGACACATGTAGGTCTTTGGTTATGATTAATAACTAAAGCTCTGAACGCTTTCATCCGAACGTCAAACTTTCGAACTTCGAACGGAACGAAATGGAACGGAACGAAATTTGCCTATATCTGTCTCTATCTATCTGTGTGTATTTGTCTCTTTTGCAACGAAACTTGAGATATCTGGATCCTTCGAGAAGAAATGAGACAGGGTATAAATACGAGGTCGGAGAAGGAGATCGACAGTTTAATCTTGACAGTGATAAAGATAAGTGATTGTGAAAGTGTTAATTCTTGTAAATTGTAAAGAGTAATAGTGAAACAGTTTGTTATAGATAAAAGTGTTTGTTAATTTGGAAAGTAAATAATAGTAAAAAGTGAAAATAAGTTTTATTCAGAACCCAGAAAAACATTACAATATTTAATGTTTTCTATTTTTAATTCATAAACTTTTTTCAAGCACTTTATTTTTTTTTTTTTATTCACAATTTTTGTTCAAGCTCTAAATATTCTTTTTTTTAATTTTTAAACCCACAAACTTTTTTAAAGCTCTCAATATTTTTTTTTAGTTTTAAATTCACGAACTTTATTTGCCATTAAAACATTTTTGAAGTAATGAGCTACCAATTTCTTTTTTATTCAATACATCTATTTTATTTTCAAAATAATTGGCCTGTTTCAACACGTTCTCAAACAATAAGCAAACGGCAATTTTAATTAGGTGGCATATTGCGCAGGTTGTCATAAATTATATGAAAAAAAAATATTTCAAAGCGACCATGTAAAATTATTTGACAAATAACACAAAGTAGCTATTTATATTAAAAATCACTTTCACGACGAAAAATGTACAAACACCAGAATGTATAAAACGCCACACAAAACTAAGAAAAAAACAAAAAAAATTTTCAATGGAAAAGAAGAAGAATATTTTTAATATTTTATTTTTTAAAATAATTCAAATAACAATTTAAAACTCAAATTGATTGAAAGGGGTCGCTTACAATTTTTTTTAAGTTTGGCTACTGCACAGACTTGTTCGAAAAACGCGGAATATAAAAACTACCATATTATGTGAGTTGTAAGTATGATATAGTCATAATCATTTTAAGTCACAACAAATGTTCGTCAAAATTACGTGAAAACTCATGACCTAGTTATGACTTAACAATGATGCCAAACTTGGGTCATGCGTTCACTGGGCTAAGATTTTCCCAGATTATTAATAATTATTTTTTTTTTGTAAAAAAGGTAGAAAGGTTATTTTAAAAGTGCATTTATCTTCAGAAGCAAAAACGCAGTTGGAGTGAATATGAAATTGTTTTGACCAAATTGTTGTCGATGCGTTTGCTGCTGACTTTTAAAGATGTTTGTCACTACCTCGAAGGAGAAAAAAAACTCATTAATAAAGCGAAAAACTCTTATAGCTATGAACGTCATGGAAGATTGAGATTATTTCTGTGGCAAATAGGTAGTTTAAGTTCATTTTTTTTCATTTTGAGTAAATTAAGTTTAAACATTAAAACTTTCTAGTCTAAGAGCCGACAGCGAATTTTGTTAGTGGAGGTATAACCTGAGTATGCAGTTTTATAGATATGTGAGTACTGATTTTAAATTCAAAAGTCTAGCAGATTTATTTTTCAGCCTTCTATGTTTTTCGGGGGATTGTTCCAATTCATCTGAAAAAAATAATTCCACTTCAATCGTGACGATCCGATTGTTAGAAGTCAAGATATAAGCTTGCCAGGTTTGGAGAGTTTTCAAATTAGAAAAACAAACAAAAAATCAAACAGAAATGTCTCCAAAAATGGTTCGCTTAAATAGCATATATCTTGAGTTCTATTAATGGAGCGTCAATATTTACGTCTCCAGACTTAGAAAAAATGACAGAGCATCAGTTTAGTACATAAAATGGTAATTAAAGTAAATTTGTCATTCTCGGATAAATTGGTACAATCGTTTTTTAACCCCCGAAAAACATAAAAGGCTAAAAAATAAA
Source organism: Meliscaeva auricollis (assembly GCA_948107695.1). Classification (NCBI taxonomy): domain Eukaryota; kingdom Metazoa; phylum Arthropoda; class Insecta; order Diptera; family Syrphidae; genus Meliscaeva; species Meliscaeva auricollis. Next base: position 42,970,238 of record OX403618.1, read on the forward strand.
CCTGCCAGACTTTTGAATTTTAAATCAGGACGCGTATACGTAGAAAATCTGCATACTTAGATTTTGTGTATACCTTCACTCCCAAAATTTGCTGTCGGTTCTTAGAGTTTTGAAGTTTTTTTTTCTGAAAATTCATAGTTTGTAATGTTAATCATGGATAAAGCTAATCAACCGATTTTGGTTGACTAGCCATTCAACTAGAACCTCTGAAAAATATGCTAAAAACTTAACCCGCTGTGAACTAACTAGCCTTAAGTGTGTTGATTTGAGAATTTGCTCCTATCCAAAAGTCAAAAAAGTTCCAAGAAAAGAACACTCTTTCATTAAAAGTCAAAGAAAAACTATTTTGCTAGAAGGTTCTCCGTCTTGAAGCTCTTCCAACACCCACGCAGATTTCATCACAGAAGAAGACAAAATTCCAAACCAACACTGAATCTGTTATCTTACTGTGCACATAAAAAACACCGTGGTTAATTAAAATTTAACAAATTCTACATGAAGGCTACTTCCAAGCCGTATTACGAACTACGAAACGTAAGGCAAAAAAACAATAACCAAGGACAACCATAGTCACGACTTTCACAGATTATGAATTACGAATGGATGAATTATGAATTTATTCATATATTTTTCTTTCTTCGAATAGCAAAACAAAACCAAGACCGATACAAAAACACAAAAAGTGTGAGACAAGTGACACTCAAGTCAAATACGACCACCGAAAGCAGTCCGAATACAAAACGAGTATCGTTAACGATTATCGTAATTTGCAATACGGCCTAGTACTGTGTGGTCACAGGGTAACTAGAATACCTTGGGAATCTAATTCAACAATCAAAAGGAAATAACAACAAAATACCAAAAGCAAATAGTTTAAGAGCCTGATATCAAGTACCTGGGAATTATTACAACCACATAACGGAAAACCAAAAACAGCTACAAATGTACATACATAATATGAAACTTTATGGTACCTACTTATCTCAGTGAACAAATCTGAAACTTATTTGGAGCGAACGGTTCCAATGTTCAAATAAGCAATGGTGTGCAAGAAGAACCAATTTTCAAAAAAATCCAAGAATGGTTGATATAAATAAAAAAATGTAGGGAAAGTTTCCAAATTTAGTTTATTTATGGAGTGATTAGTGAGTTTTGAGCTCCGCCCTTTAATCTTTTTGTTATTCGAGTTGTTCTTAGGTCGAAGCGGATGGAAAGCTATTTCCGAATATTAAAAAAAAAAACTCCTAATCTTTCAGATCTTTTTTAAATAAATATGTACAGATATAGGATTTTTTTAATGTTTTAAAGTTCATCCCTATGTTGATGCTCAGTATACTCCCAAAAATTGTAAGTGGTTGCAAATGACTCTAAAATATGTCACTCTTCGAGGAGAAAAAAAAAGTTTTGTTTTTTATGTACTTACTTACTTATGGTGGCGCTTACAATCCAGGATGGATTACGGCCTCTCCAGCCAGCTCTGTCCTTAGCTAGCCAATTCCCGTTTTTGTTTCGGAACAAAGTCTTTTTGCCGTGGTAGGGGAGTTACCCCCACGCACAACCCCCATCCTGGAGGACCAGACTCTTAGTTAACTCCAAGAGCGGGAAGCCGGATAAAACCCGCTCCTTATAGGCCTGCGCTCCGAATATGTCGTAGTAGCACGTATAAGGTGTTCGTTCACCAAGCAGTTCATCCTAACTGGAACTAGCGACGCTGGGGGGGGGTAATTAGTAGCGACATTCTACTACACTTCGACCTGTCGACCATGGGGGGCCCTTCTGCATAAACAAGTTCCGCGATCACATATAGATCTAAGTTTCATTGTAAAGCCCCGTTTTTGTATCTACATTTTATATTATTAAGTTAATTTGTATTCGTTCTTGAATGGGTCTGCCCCCTCGCCCCCTGATCAAAATTCTGCGTACGCCCTTGGAGATTAATTATAATTATAATGTTTGTTATCATGAGAACCCACTAAACATTAAATAAAAAACAATTTTGAAACAAAAAAAAATATTTATTTTACCAATCAAGCCATTATGCAATTTAAAAAATTAAACTTTTGTGATTAAATAATTGCTTTTAATTCATATTTTTGATTTACAGAAACTTAATTCAAACGAAATTTAGAATGCAAAAAATTATGCGTCTCGTGCCGTTTTTGAATGGGTTAGCAATTTAAAATGTACAAAAAAATCACAGATAAAAAATAATTTCTAAAAAATAAAATTAAAACGAAAACTTGAACTAAGAATAAGTAAAAAGAAATATGAAGGAAGATAAACACACATTACATTAAAAAATAAAAAAAAATTAGGTCACAAGACAACATTTTTGTTTTCAAATTTAACAAACAACAGAACCAAACACTAAATAAACTTAAAGTTATGCGCAAATTCAAACAGATTATTTACATTTTTTGACAATATTCATAACAAATATAAAAGCAATAAATCTACCAGGGTCTCCACATACTTTCTGAAGCTTCTTCAGCTTCTTTCTTAAGATTTTCATTGCTATCGATCCGTTCTGCTTTTTCTCTTTTTATTTTCTTCATCGATGGTTCCTCAGGACTTGTCGTAGCATATGGATATAAACGTTTTGAAGAAAACGTCCCCTCGCTACTGGATGTTACATGAGACTGCTGGAGTACACCCACAGTGCGAGGAAATACTTTATTCGATGATTCAGAACTAGATGGAGTTGTGAAACCGCCCGAAAAGCTACTTCCACTTCCATCTAGCGGTGGAGTTATGGAGCGCGATGCAAAATCAGAACTAGTGTGCATTATTGAATCGTCTTCGTGACTAGAAATCGATGAGATCGGGCTTAAAGGGGGACTAGTTGTGGTTGCTGATGGTTGAACAGAGACATTGATATCATAGCTGCTTCGTTTTGGAAATGATGTCCTATTATTAGGCTTACTAAATGCACTCACTCTTGGAAAACTGGTCATAAAATCAACATTTGTCGGTGGTATATTTGGTATACAAAACGACGATGGGTCATTGTCATTTGATGTTTTGATATTTGCATTTGGCAATATAAGAGCGAATTCTCCAGATGGCAGTAAAGATGGGATAAGGTTAACTCCAGTCATTGGAACATGACCGTTATTATTGTTTGTGTCATGAGAAGCAGCAAATGGTATTTGAGTTGGAATAACTGCAGGGTTCACACAGTCTTGTGTTGTCTGTGATCGAAAGCTGTTTGAAAAATTAGTAAACGACCCAATTTGTTCTAAGCTATTCGCACAGTTATTCAAGTAGTTTGATAAACGTTGGCGTGTTCCAGTATCAACTCCATCCAGCTGACTAATATAACGTTTAACTTCATCAGCACATTCTACAAATCCAGTTTTAAACTTGTGAATGACTGTGGGATCGGTTTGAATTGCCATCGAAAGCTGACGTCTTTGCATTGATTGCAGATGTTTAACTGTCATCTCAAGGATATCGGCTTTTTCAAGCTTAGTATGACGTGCGGGCTAAAATTAAAAGATAAAACAAAAAAAAGATAATTTTTTATATGTAGGTACACATTAACTATACAATCTTAAAATTTATTTTGATTAAATAATTGGCAAATGTAAACAAAAAATCATCTGTGAGGATCTGAAACATCCTTGAGGACTATTTTGGATATTATTTTTTGCAAATCATTTTTGAAGAGAAAACACATATTATTTAATTAAATCAAAAACGTTTAGAAGAAGCTGTTCATTCGTTTCATGGGTTGGTACGATTTGTCGATTTTTAAAATGTTGCTTAAAAAAAACCGACTGTCATAAGTCGACTTTCAAAATGTCGATAGGTAAAAATACTGACAAATCAAAATGTCAATTCTTATAAAGTCGATTTGTAAATGGCAAAGTGAATAATGTTAACATGCATACGGCGCCGCATGCATCTGAACATCATTCACTTTACCACTGTCGATCAACATATCATTCTCGGATAAATGTTAACGTTTGATTAACAGTATTTTATTTACATCAACCTGTAACCCTCAATGCATACACAGCCGGTCAAAAGTTGTAAACCCAAATAAAGTGTTATGTTTATATGAACGTAAACTTAAAGTAAGTACTGTTATTTTAAATCTGAAAAGTTGCCTAAAATGTCAGTTTTGTGTTTATTTTTCGAGTGCAATAAATGTGCATTAAGGGCACATTGACCAAAAACATAAACTGATGCTATCATTACAAATAATTTTACTTTTATTGACACTGAACAGAATTTGTGATTATTTAAGCTTCCTAAATCAGGTGTTTTTTAATTGATTACGCTGTTAATTATTCTCGTTTTCTTGAACAACATACTAAGTGAGAACTTGCGGTTTCTACATCCACAACATCTTAAAAATGGCAACATAACGGGAAATAAAAACTTAAACGAGAGCTGCCATCGTTACTCTGTCAGTTAAAATAAATTTGATTTGTTAAATAATATTGCAGTCCATTTAACGCTGTGTGTAAAGAAGTAATGAAAACCACTTTTTTTAATTATTATTTGACTCGATGACAATATCTGATATTAATAAATAGTTTACATTACAACATTTATTTAATCTCCCATTACGCTGTCAACGTTTTTTGTTGTCGACCAAATATCGATGAAGTTTCCATTAGTCCAGTCGAATTTATTTTTGTTAACCATTCGTACCCTTTCCCTTCTTCCTGAATATCTACCTAAAGCTAGTCAATTTTTACAAACGCTTATGATTTTTGTGGAAAAAACATTACACTCCTTATTAAAATAAAAGGATTTAAACTTTTTTTTCATTTTAAAACGCAACAAAAATCGAGTCATAAATCATGATTTGATTTGATTTGATTATAGATGGGATACATCTGCTAAGTTTCTTATATGAAATGCAAGTAGTTTTTTTTAAATAAAAATAAAGCAACATTGAAGTCTTGAAATTGACATTGGTTGATACAAGTTAAGTTCAATGTAAAAAATCATTGCAACTTCTTAATACTTAAAAATTCTATCTCAAAAAAATTAAGCATTTATGATACTATTAATTAATTATATGGTTAATGCATATATGGTTCAGTTTGATGACCAAAGTTTAAAGTGGAACTTATGAACAAGAACACAAAACACAAAAGAGCTGACGCACGAACTCTATTTTGATCAATAACATCATCAATAATTTTATTTGATAATCCGATAATCCTCTGAAGAAAAGATTTGAGAATGTGATTCAAGTTCCTCATTAAAAAAAGCATCTAATGTTCTTTCGTAGTCTTTGACGGAACTATAGATATTATATATCACCTACTATTTTCAGATAAAAAGGAACAACATTTTGACATCTCTACAAAGCTCCTTAATACGGAGTCACACACATACATTGCCTTTTTAGAAATGACAATGGACTTAGATGTGGCTTCTATCTTCTATGACCATGAGTTGAGAAATTATAATAAATAAAGGGTTTTCCAATAAGAGGTGTTATTATGATATTCAAAGAAAAATGGCATTTTTGGAGATCGGATGTTTATTTCATTATAAAGAGGAAGGTATGCCGTTAATAATGGAACACAACATCAGCCAAATGGCCGCCAAGACCACGCTTACAGGACCATATCCTTTTCATGAAATTTTCCATAACCAAATCGCAAAGTGGCTGCCCTATGTCCTCGATAGCCTCACGAATTTCATCTTTGAGGTCTTGAATCGAAGCTGGGCTGTTGGCGTAGACCTTATCTTTCACGTGGCCCCAAAGGAAGAAGCCGCAAGGTGTTAAATCACAAGATCTCGGTGGCCAATTGTGATCACCTCTTCGAGAGATAACACGGTCCGGAAACTTTTCCCGTAAAAGATCGATGGTTTCATTGCTTTTGTGGCACGTAGCGCAGTCTTGTTGAAAGTAAACGTTGTCCAGATCAATACCATCCAATTCAGGCTATAAAAAATCATTAATCATCTCTCGATAGCGCAATCCATTGACCGTAACTGTTGCTCCAGCCTCATTTTCGAAAAAGTAAGGTCCAATTACCCCGCGGGACCATAAACCGCACCAAACAGTCACGCGTTGAGGATGGAGAGGCTTTTCAACAATAACTCTTGGGTTTTCCGAGCCCCAGATGCGACAGTTTTGCTTGTTGACGTAGCCTCCGAGGTGGAAATGGGCCTCATCAGTCAAGATGATTTTTCGATGAAATTCCGGTTCATTTTCATGCATTTCAAGGACCCAATCATCAAAGACACGACGTTGTTGATGATCAGCCGGCTTGAGTTCTTGTGTTAACTGAACTTTATAAGCCTTAAGACCCAAGTCTTTATGCAAAATACGGTGTAATGACGTTTGTGGAATGCCTAATTCCAAAGAACGACGAGGAATGGACAAACCTGGGTTTTCTTCAACACTTTGGGCTACAACAGCAATATTCTCAGTTGTTCTTGAGCGACGTGCATGGGTTTTATTCTTCACATCACTAACTTGTCCCAACAGCTCGAATTTGTACACCAATTTCTGTATTGCGGTCCGACAAGGTGCTTCACGACGACCCAAAAATGTTGTAGTTGTACGAACCGTCTCTGCCAAATTTTCACCATTTTTATAGTGAATTTTAATAATTTCAATGCGTTGTTGAAGCGTGTATCGTTCCATTTTTATTAATAGCGTAGTTTCTACTTGTCAAATGTCAAAAAATGACAGCTTCAAAAGTGAAAACTACCGAAATAGCGGGCTATTCAAAATAATACCTCTTATTGGAAAACCCTTTATAAAAAGGAATAAAGATGATCTCAGACGATTTATCAGTTTAAAATGTTTTTAAAATGTGGGTTTTTAAGTTCAAATTCTGCCAGGGAAAATATTCTTTTTTCATAATTCTGCTTTCAAAATTCAGATTTTCAAAATTCTGTTTTTATAATCCTGTTTTACAAAGTTCTGAAAATATTTTTAAAAAATCTCGTTTGGAAAATGTTATTAAACGCGTTTTTTTTAAATTATTTTAAGAATTTTGTAAAAAAAAAAAATAGTATGGAAACAAGCTTCATTGAAGTTATTTACTTGCAGCATTTTTTTAGGATGCACCGAAGAGGAAAAAACATTACTCCGATAACAAGGCTGATAAATGCAAATGCAGTTTCAGTAAGTGGCAATGTTTTTCCTGTAACGATAATGCAGTTTAACGGCTGACTCTCTGATTAAAATTTGCCAACAAACATGAATGTTTTTCGGTTTTAAATCGTTTGTATTCTTCTGACTATATGTTCCTCATATTCTTTACTCTTTTCTCACTCAAATATAACAGTTTAATTGGTACCAATTATTTAATATCATGTAATATACTGTTTTTGTTATTTTTGCTGTTATTAAAGGTTTATATTAAAGAAGACCAGAATTAAAGGAATTTTTTTCCTCAAATATACATTTTAAAAACAGAATTTTTAAAACGGCCACTTTGGTTCTCACGGCCTGATATATTATATTATTAATCTGGTATCAATCATTTTTCAGAAGAATCATGTGATTATTAGAGTTAATTCTCTTATAATGTTAAAAATTAGTACTGCCCATATAAAATACAACCATGAAAAAAAAACGAACCGATTTTGAACTACATATTTAATTTATTAATTTTAAATAAGTTGGGAAATTTAAAATCTTTAACGTCATTTATCTAAGAAAAACGTTTATCATCAGGGAGGGATGTTTTGCTTTTAAAAACAAACCAAGAAATTACAATATTGGTCATAAATAAATATAATGTTCTTCGCGAAGAATTATCCTTAAACATTGTAAACCCATCAATGTTTGTTCCTCAATAAACAAATAAAAACCAAAGTTACTCTACCTGATTACACTCGTTAAAATGATTACTGTCCTAAAACATAAAACGACACATAGGTACATATCTCCCATCATCATTGAATATTACGAGTATAGGATTTGATTGATACATCACTGTATTCACCTTGCGAAGGCCAAATTATCGCTTTTTGTATCGTTTAACTATTTTCTATACACAGGACACCCCTAAAACAATCTTACTGCTAATGATAGGTTAGTAGATATGCACTAAAATATCGAAGCAGTAGGTAGATGGCCATGAAAATTCGGATTCCCAGAACTACCTCTAATCAAAAATAATAATAGTTCCTTAATAGTCATCATACGCAAAATATAATTAAAGGCTCGACTTTATTTTAAGGATTTCCATACGGTACCGATCCAGGCAACTAAACAAAACGGAACTGGAAAAAAATTCCCACAGTTCCCACGCGGGTTTTTCACACGAGAAATTTACCTAACTAGGTCCTTTCAGAAAACATAAAAGAATTCCATCATCATCCGTATGTTTTATTAAAAACCTCTTTTATGCATGGGAACTAACCATGAACCATCATCTTCGAGTCAAGTGCATGAAATCGAAAACAAAAGAATACGAAATTCAAAAAAAAAAAAAAATAAAGCAAAACAAAAAATGAGTAAAGACGAAAAATGTTCTCATCGGAAATAAATTTTTACAAAGCGAAAACGATATCTTAAAGAAAAAGAAAACGCTTAAAAAAGAATCATTTTTCTCTGTAACTGTTCTCTTGGATCTTTGTACAGTTGAATCTCTCTAATTGTTACTGATTTAATCTTATACATACATAAATAAAAAAAGAGTGATTTTTTTCAATTTACAAAGGCAATATTTGTAGTTAGACTGACGTATTTTAGTTACTAGCCGAAAAACTAAGTTCCTTTATAAAATTTGGTAAACAGGTATTTTTAATTAGAAATAAAGTTTTCAAGAACAAGAATTTGCGACTAAAGGGGCTTCAACTGTATTTTTTTTATCCCAAAGAAGGTTCAGTAAAACATGCTGGCTGCTTGATGATGATCATATTTCTCTGATTATCCTTCGCATTTTCACTTCTCTGTCTGGCTGAGCCTGCTAGCTGAGTAGGTAAGGTGCTGGTGCTGGCACCCATGACTGTGCTGGAGATGCACCGACCAAAAATGAGAACAACGAACAACACCAAAATCGACCCAACATAATCGTGTTCGTGGTAAAGAAGGCGCTTCGAAAGGTCGTGCGAAATGTTAGTAACCTTTATCTGGCCTGTGTTAGAATGTTTTGATTCAAGGTTCCCATACAATCTCATTGTCTTTTTTTCTCTTTTTATAAAATAAATAATTATGTAGGGAGATCTAGATATTCACATGCATTTATACACTTGTTACCCTTGAGCCTTTCTTTACTTGATCAATCTACCTGTTCACCGCATTTTCCATTTTTTTTTTTGGGTCAATATTTATTTGTTCATTATTACCAAATTAAGTGCACTATTGATTTTATCAGATGGTAAATACAAAGGCAAAGACTTATTCTTCATTTGGGTTAGACATCAAAATTTAACAACTTTGACTTACAATTATTGTACTACATAGTATGAAAAGGATAGTTTGGTAATTAACTGTCTATAAAACTTGTTGAATGGGTGATTGTCTTACAATTTTTCATCATATACGTATTTATTGCTTCCTAAAAACTCAGGTAGTGTTCTTTTTTGCGAAATAAATGTGAGCACTCAAAAATCTCCAGTAATTGTGTTTAAATGAAATTCTTACCACGTTGCACATGATTGATACAAGCATTATTCGGCAATTGTTAAAAAAATACTTACGTCTTTTTTCATTGCTTCCAAAATTAAGGATTTCAATTCATTCAAGCAGTGATTGATTCTAGCACGTCTCCGTTTTTCCATTATTGGCTTATTGCTCTGAAAAAAAGAGACGTTCGTAAATTAACTCAAATATTACATAAACAATGTTTATAAAAAAGGATAGGATAATGGACAAATGGACATACTTGTACTTACGTGCTGCGTCCAAAATGCTTTAACACTTAGTGACCTACATATAACCCACAACATTGTGAGGGTTTTTTTGTATGGGACGTAGCATAGGAAAATTGTTCTGTAGTCTTGGTATATATATGATATATGATTCTATTAAACAAAAGTCAATTATTTTCTAGACTGGTACTCTATTAGAGTTAAAAAAAAGTATTTAATTTAATATGAACCATAGAAAAATGACAATTTCCAGACAAAATGACAACATTTTTTGAGGGGTTTTCTTTGGTCTTTATTTCTCAAAAGAAACGAAATATCGGAAAATTTTACTTAAACTCTTCGTTTTTTCTCTTATGGTTCCAGGCATGTAGTGAAAAGAAAGCATGAAAAGAATCATATATATTTAATCCCGGAGTTAACTCATTAAACTAATGGAGAAAAACATACATATTTAAGGAGTTTAAATTAAACTCAAATCATCAACAAAACCAGGATTATCTCGCATTAAAAATACTAAGATTTACTCTTTTTATTTACTTAAAGATTTCTGAGTTTTCTGAGATATGAACAAATGTTTCATAATTTCTTATCGAGTTAAATTGCACAGTTAAACATCCTCAATTTAAATTACATACATGCTCTTTAGTGCAGCCCTCAGGCCAAACATCTTGAAAAAACCGATTCCTGCAAAATAATCAATATTTTGAAAACTACTCGCTTCACAAAATTTTCTAAGCTCAAAGTATATGGAATTTAATTGATTTAAAGGCCATTATAGGGTCTTTTTATTAAAAAAACTAGTGTTTTAGTCCTAAAATTATAAAAACACTAAACAAAAAAGGGAGCGACCACATTTGTCGTTCGGTCTTATTTTGCTCAATTGATAAAAGTACCTATAAATATTAGTTTTTGCGCTGTGGTTTATATTTTTTTTTAACATAAATACCCGAAAAATTACAAAGCAATACCCTCCTGAAACTAAATCCTGGCTACGGGCCTCTATAGTTATACATATTCCCATTACCATCGAGTTTTTCATAACTTTAATCACCACGAAAACAACATTTCAAGATGAAGCCACTTAAGGGAAGCGACAAAATCATAAATACTGTTCCAACTCAAAAATAAATCGAAAACAATCAAATTTCCTCATAAGTTTTTTGACTTAAAACTACCTACCTCAGGAACGGTGGTGATTGCGGAAGACTCTGTGTAAATTCAAATTTGCTTCTTAGCAAAGTAATAGTTTTGATAGAATCAAAAAAATACAAAATTAATTTAAGAACACATGAGTGTGGAGATCATTTTCGATTATAATAAATAAATTGCTAATCGAATTGAAAACTGTAGTAACTATTTATGAATTTTCCAAAAGTCGGTTAAAATATTCAACATAGTTAAACTTTGCACTCATTCTCAGACAAAAATCGAAATTAAGCTCTCGATATTATACATATATATTCAGGCTTATTTTCAAATTTCCTTATATTTACGAGCTCAGTCTTAAAATGAAACCAATATTTCTTAATACAATCAGGATAAATCAGGAATTGAGAATATCTTGAAATTAATTGAATTATTGCTTAATTCTTGCATTCTGAAAATGGTAGTACCATTTAGCGTGATGGCTAGTGTACTATCACGCCGGAGGTCATGGAATCTAACTAAATTCAAACATGTTTTGTTAGTGTTATTTAAACGTTGAGGTATAACTTGGTGGAAATACAAGTTATTTATAAATTCTAACAAGGAGTAGAGCAGAATAGATAATATTAGCGACTGGTAACTTGAAGCTTCGCAGGTTCGTATATTGGTAGATGCCATAATTTTTTTTTTTTAATAAAACTTTTTGCGAATTCAAAGTGGAATCGTTTTTTGATTTTTTTGAAAATTTGAAATTGTAGACGTTTAACTTTGATTAAAAGTATTATTTTTTTTTATTAATCTACATCGTTTTTTCCCCCATTGTAAAGGCCATAGTGAGCTAGTCGTTTCACAAAATTTATTTAAATTTTTATTCTTAAAAATGTCGCTAAATCGAAATAAGAACTAACTTTCTAAAAACAAGATTTTTTTCTTGAATTTACAATTTTCGAGATTAACGGACTTTATCTACAAAGAAGTTTGATTTGACATTGATTTTCTTGATTTTTTCTGAGTGTGTAGCTTTCATTCTTTACAGCCTCAGTCTGTTCCATACAAAATATGCACTGATCTTGTTTATTGAAATTTTAATGTGAGAAGTGTATTTCAACTGATTTGATTTTTTTTTTTTTAATATAAATAAAACCACTTAAACGTAATAATGTAGCAACAATCTTTTAAACTTACTCTTCTCAATTCTGCTTTAGACATTCCATTAGGATTTCTCATTTGGTTACTGTTATTTTGGTTGTTTATCATCTCATTAGTATAGCTATTGCAACTTCCATCGAAATCATCATCCGAATTTGAGTTAATATTGTAATCCATTTTAATTTATTAGGTTTATAATCCAAAAAAAATAGTAAAAGCAGATATCCAAATATTGTTAAATCTTTTTGGTTTAATAATCGTATTTGTTTTTAAGAAAATACTTTTTAACAAAAACAAACTTTGGGTGTATGAAGGAAATACGAAAACTTTCGCACATTAAAAACTTAACTATAATAAAAACAAAAAATTAACAGAAAAAAAAAAACCGACAACAAAACCATTTAAAAAATAACCCCGGAATAATATTTTATATTTTCATAACATCGTCCCGAGTGATCTATACACACGAGCGTCCCAAACGTTACTGATCTCGGCCACAAGACGTATTCCTCATATCGAACGCGAACCAGAACCACACGAGGTATACAAAACACAATAAAACAGTACACTCCATGTTCACTTCTTTTTATTGATGCAACTTCAAATTCAAATTCAGAATCCAAGGATACTTTTTTGCTTTTCTTTGGGTTCGTACATGCATATTACTTTTCTCAGGATCGTGTGAACTCTTTTTTACCTATGAAGGTAAAACCAGGGAGGTTGAATGAATTAGAAATTTAATTTTTACAAGGGATGTTTAAATGTCTGCTTTGTGTATGGCTGTATGTATGTGCTTCGAAGTTGATCAACCCCTATCAGTTCGTTAGACTTAGGGTATGTATGTGACAGCGCCAGTAAACTACGGCAATGCGAACTCATTTGTATAAACTATGTGATGGAATGGTGGGAATGGGAAATCCTGAACACCCCTAAAGAGCAATATTATATTAATTTGTTGTTTGTATGTGTTTGTGTATGGGTTTATTAGACAGAGTATCAATTTTGCTATGAACTTTTGAATTTAAGTTTTTGATTATAAAAATAATCGTTTTTGTTGAGTTTATAGGCATAATAGCTTACAGAGTAGTAAGACAGTAAAGTACCTAAATAACATCGATGTATGTACGTATGTAAGGTACCTCAGGGTGGTTATGTTATTTTAAAAAGATCAGAATTTGTATGCTCCCAGAGGCTTATATCGCTAGAAATAAATTTAAAAAAAATAATCTCAAAACTTCCAGTCTCAAACTCAATTTTGACCGAGCTATCCTAAAATTTTGAAAATTGTGGCTACTTTCTGAAATTTTCACAAATTCGTGTATCTAATATTTTTGAGTTATTTAAAGGTAGCTTAAATCAATGATTTTTTTTCAGTTGTTTTTCAATTTTATCAACACATTGTTCAGTTGTAGGTAGTTCTAGCTCCGATTGTCCAAAAACAATACAAAACTTCGGACACTTTAGTCTCATCCCATAGCTATAGCTGAGCATTTTTACAGGCTGGCCAATAACTTAAGTGTAATTTTCCGATAAATTCTTGTTTTCGAACTATAAATTTGTACCTTAATTGGAGTCATTATTCCAAAACGATCAACTTTTTCCGTCATTTTCTAAAATTCAATTGAATTGCTTGGATCGGGATTATTATATTATTGTATTATTGTTAAATTCAACGGAAGTTGTTGGTTATTCAAAATTCCAGGACACAATAAACTGATTTCTAATAGAAAAATGTATTCACCTCATTGACACTGTTTTTCAATTATTTAAATCAAGAAATGTCACAATTTTTTGCACTAATTTATCTGAGTTTACAGATTAAATAAGTTTTATTTACACTCTGAAACATATGTAATGTTTTTTGGTCAATAAAACTTAAATATACTTTTTTTACTTGTTAACATTTAACTAGCAGAAACTGTTCCACTTTACTTTTTATAATTAACAAGAAATAAAACTTCACTTCGAAGTAAGACTTGAAGAAGAAAATTTACATAAATGTCACTTATCCTTCTCCTCCTCGGAACTCTTCAATTTCATTTTGATTTATCCTTAGCATTTTCAAAATTAAACTATGTCGATCTCCCCCTGCGACCTTGTATTTATAACCAAACCAGTCCTTTTCGGAAGCTAGTCTCTAGTTTTGATAAGAAAGAATGTTCCAGATAAGTTTCATTCCATTTCGTTCCCCTCGCCGAACGCTTTCAATAAAAGCTTTCGGTAAGACCTGCGCATAAGATGACGCTACAGTCATTAAGGGAAATCAAGGGTCCCTTCACATCTGTTTTGAATAAAAAAGATACGTACATATTATTGTTGTACAGGTTGTGAAAAACAATTATTGCCGATACATTTTGTTCGATAGGTTTGTTCCTTGTTCCACGCTTTTTCCAAACCAAATTATGTCGATTCTCGCAGTTTTGAATGAAGTGTGCAACACATTTAATAAATTTACTGTACATTTTGGCATATAAATTAAATTGTTTCAATAACAATTTTAGTTTTAAGTATTTTAGATTCAACAAATACTTTTTTTCTACGGTTGCATTAATTCTCCGATTATTTAATTAATTAATATGAATTTTGATTTCTTACTCGAAAGAAATCAAAATATTTTTTTATCTGCCGAGCAAAAAGACCCAGACTATCTACATCATTTCATCGCTTATCGAAAAAACGTAATCATCGCCTTCTTCCTTTTCGCAAAAATATTTACACATAACTATAAGAAAAGGTTAGCCGTAGCATAACACAATGAAACAAAACTAAATTCTCACGCTCCTTTCTTCCCTACAAAAATAAAAAAAAGATCATCCACGCAGAACTTCCCTCCCCGCGCCTGTATGTTGTTATAAAGGAATTGAGACCGATAGTGAGAAAATGAAACGAAAGAGTAAATTTGAGCAGAGTGTTGGAGTTGGACTTCGTTTTGGTAGACCTCGTCTCGCGCAACTCATGGAATGGAAGTGTGGGAAACTCCATGTTAAAATATTGCTTTTCGTTCTCGTTTCGGGTCGCAACTCGCAACCGTCGTTATGTCGGTCATGTGTTTTGTTGCCATTCCGATACATTAAATACAAAATTGAAACTTCAAAATGTGAACAGTTAAACCGACATAAAAGATAAGCAAGATGTTTTTCATAAAATGCATCAAAAAGCTAGGATGTGTAGTAGGCTACGTCAAGTAAAAGGTGGGACTGGGCTTAAGCTAGCATTATAAAATAAATACTAAAAATAGAAAATAACAAAAATGTATGTACATATGTAAAAAAAAAATTAACTTTGAAATTTTTGTTTGCAGTATAACTTAATTCAATGCAAAAAAATTTTACAATTTTCATTGAAATCAGTTAAACATAAACCTGTTAGTTAAAATATGCACACTTCCTGTTATGGGGTAGCTTTAGGTCCGGTTTTGATGTTTTTTGTGTTGTTCTTAATTTATATATATGTATATGTACATATATAAAATAATGCGCATATACATATATATATTATATAGATACTTTGGTGTAGGTAGCTTAGGGACCCATTCAAAATTGTGCAATTAGTCGGAATTTTCGTTTAATAAAAAAATCCACTCTAATGAAGCTTAATGGCCCATTAAAATTCATCATTGAAACAAATCAGTGGAGTGGATTTTGACAAATCAGTTATAGCAATCATTAAAAAATTTCTATCAGTGAACAATTCAAAAAACAAATCTGGGGTTAGAGTTGATGATTGAAAGCAAAACTAACAGGTTAGAAAGTTAGAATAGAAAGAGAATCTAACACATCAGTGAAACAATTGTGTTACAAATTCAGAAATAAAAATCATCTGTTCATTGAAATCGATTTCAATCATTGAAATAATAAAAGGGAATTAAAAAAAAAAAATTAATCAGAATAAATTATTTCTTTTATTAACAATATTCTACAACTCAATAGCTTTATTTTAATACCAAGTACACTAGGGTGTCCCTTATATGGGAGAAAGTTTGAAGAAATTCAAAATGTATACCCCGTTTTTTTTTCGTTTTGGTCCAAAAACATCGTGTGCGAAGTTTCATTGCCGTAGGATGACGTTAACCCGTGTCGAATCTTCTCCAAAGTTTAGGTATGTCAAATATAGCTTTTTCTCAGATTTAAATCACATTAATCGACAATAAATTTTTTCTACGCTTCTAGAGGAGCGTCTTGTTAATTTTGTATAAATTCGATGTCCCTACGTCAAATTTGAGCAAGGTGCTATAAAGTTCCAATTATCACGGAAAATTAATATCTTTTAGTCTCCAGTCTAAAATTAATTCTTTAGCATTGTATTACTGAAGATCATTCTCATGTCATTCATTCCTTTCTCCAATAATATGTCTGGTTTGCGTAGCTCTAAGAAATCGATATTTTTGGTTGGTGATGTGAACCATCAAATCGTAGGTTCCAAATTGCCATCCATCGTCAAGTGCTAGCTGTATTATTTTATAACATACGGGAAGTGAAGTTAACCGTTAATAAAAGTGCTCATTCGGTGATACGTGAGTGCAATTTTGGTTACAGCTCTTGATAGGTGCCAGTTAAGCATAAGAGACTCGGTTTTCATAGTCCATGCTGCTATTGAGGCATTGGGACTTGATCCTGATGATTTTCGAATAAACAAGTCCACCTAAATAAACAGTTGTTGGCAGTTCCAAAATTGCAAAGCTCAACGGGCAAACATCAGGTGGAAGCCGTTATGAATCAAAATCGACCACTGCGCTGAACACGATGGTCTTCTGGAAGCAAGATAAAATGTTTGAAGACATTGGACTAAAATCGGGCCTTATAAAAATGTCTGACAGCTGCTTTGGACGTAATTTTTTTTAGAAAAAAGCAAACTTTAGCGTTATATCTTTCCTCAAAATCGTCCAATCTCTTTCAAAATTATACCAGACCTTTATTGGTTCTTTCCAAACATCTCTTTCAAATTTCAAGGGAAATATTGTACAAAATATTTAATGGCGATAAATGTGATTCAAATCTGAGAAAAAGCTATATTTGACATATCTCAACTTTGGGAAGATTCGGCACGGGTTAATGTCATCCTACGGCGATGAAACTTCGTATACGATGTTTTTAGACCAAAACGAAAAAAAAACCGGGGTATACATTTTGAAATTCAAAAGTCGAAAAATAAGGGACACCCTAAAGTACACCCATTATTGTTTCCTCAATTGTCCTAAAATCTGAAAACAATATGTTCAATGATATTTGTATAAATTTGATGGTTGTTTAGTTCATACAAAAGTTTTGTGGAAGTAAAATTCTATTTCGGTTATCGATTATGAAGTTTTGAGATTTTCTTAAAATATTTGAACATAGTGGCATATGGGCTAAACTGTCCCTCCCACAGATAAACAATTTTGGCTTTACTTAATATAGTTTCTTTACTATTTAAAAATCACTTTGAAGTTAAAATGTCTTAATATTTGGAATAATAATGTTACAAATGTAGGAGCGAAACACCCAGGCGAAAAGACACATGTAGGTTTTTGGTTATAACTAATAACTAAAGCTCTGAACGCTTTCATCCGAACGTCAAACTTTCGAACTTCGAACGGAACGAAATGGAACGGAACAAAATCTGTCTATATCTGTCTCTATCTGTCTGTGTGTATTTGTCTCTTTTACTTAACGAAACTGAAGATCTCTGGATCCTTCGAGAAGAAATGAGAGGAGTATAAATACGAGGTCGGAGAAGGAGATCGGGACAGTTTAATTTTAACAGTGATAAAGATAAGTGATTGTGAAAGTGTAATTTGGAAGTGTTAATTCTTGTAAATTGTAAAGAGTAATAGTGAAACAGTTTGTAATAGATAAAAGTGTTTGTTAATTTGCAAGTAAATAAAAGTGTATAGTAAAAAGTAAAATAAGTTTTATTTAGAACCCAGAAAAACATTACAATAACTTTCTATTTCACCAGAAATACCTTAAAATATTTCATGGGAAATTGTTGGATTTGAGTGTTTTTTGGAAAGCACCCAAATTGGCACTTTGTGTACCGAGGGATTAATACCTGGGAACAGTTAATCAAATTCTATTATTTGTTATAATTTTTAAAGTAATAACTTCGAATTTCGCAAAAGAAATCCATTTTTCATGAGATGTTTTGCTATCGCCCATATTTGTGACATTATGCTGCCTTAAACAGACTAGACGTTAGAAAGTTCAAGACTTCTCTGAGGTCATAAACCACCTCTGAAACAAATAGTACATACTCATTACCAAAAATCATCCTGTTGTAATTTGTTTCTTTATTTAAATCTATTCTTTCTGGGCTAATTAGTGATTGTATCTACTATACATAATAAAGAAGTTTGTCTGCTCTTGTTATTGGACCATCAGTTGTGTACCTATAGAGAAATTTTATAGTTATGATCATTTAAAATTTAAATAGGTACAAAATCCAGTTAATGAAGAAGCGTATCGTTTTTGAATCCTGAAATAATAAACGCGCATAATATTAGGAACTTCGAACAAAACATTGAACGACGTAGTTTAAATACTTATATGAATATCTACTTTTTATATTAAGGTCCGGCATTTTTTCCCTTTCATGCACCATCGCACCAAAACCTCCCCATTTACCTAGGGGAATATACTAACAATAAAATTTTCTTCTTGCTTCTTTTATAAAATTCACACGCGATACGATAAATTTGTGTATACGAGTTTAAATGAAAGAACTGCACATTTGTCTTGTTTATGAAACTAGAATTATTATAATGTCCCATTTTTTCTGTAATACTTTGGGGTGAACTTTGATTAGCGACAGATGTGCACTCTTATGCGAAGATCTTGATGAAGAGGGGCTCTGCACGACGCGACGAACGTCACAGGCGATCACCCTACCGAACAATTTTCTTAAGAGTCGTACAATATACAGCGTTAAAAATAGGAAAAGAAACTTAGGGCAACAAAAGAAAAGACGGAAGGAAAAAGGATTTGGGTATATGAGTCTATAAGAATTACCAATTCTTCAAATTGAAAGTAAAATAAATCTTTTGCTTGCCATGCACGACAATACTGACAAAAGAAGAATTTCGTTTTTTCTATGTTAATGAAGATTTTGACTAATAAGTAGGTAACAGTCCAGATATTTTGTCTTACAGTTTATTTTTATTTGTCAGTAGGTACCTTTTTTTGGGTTTTTGACTAAAATTTTGGTTGAGCATTTATACTTCTATACAGATGGCCAATTCAATTATGAATAAAGTAGATTTAGGTTTTAAAACAGAGGAATCATGAAAGAGCGACAACGTATTGCGAAATATATTAAGATACCTATTGTACCTACAGGCGATACCACAGTCACCCGTATAAACTTAGCATGACAACTTTTGACGAGGTAATTTTTTTTTGGCTCAGTAATTGCCGTATAATTGCCGTGAAGTTAACAAAATTGACGCGTTCTTAGTTTGGTCAGAATTTGATATTAAGTGTTTGTCAGGCTTACTTCATATAAAGTTAGTTTTGGTTAAAAAAAAAGAACATTTTGTGACGTCATTCCATATAAAGTTATCAGGACATATCCAGTGTTTCGAAAATCACCTGTCAAAACAAACATTTTTTTTGCTCATTAATTGCCGCATTTGGTTTATATGTGAAATGCAAACTCAAAAAAATTGCCGCGCTCTTGGTTTTTTCAGAAAAAAAAATTTTTTTACAACCAAATTCCATATAAAGTTAGCATGACACATCCTGTATTTCGTTAATCACTGGTCAGTATCAAATTTTTTTTTGGCTCATTAATTGCCGCATTTGGTTTACATGTAAACTGCAAGACCAAAAAAATTGCCGCGCTTTTAGTTAAAAAGAAAAAAAACATTTTGTGACGTCATTCCATAAAAAGTTAGCATTTCGAAAATCACCTGTCAAAACTAAATTTTTTTTTGCTCATTAATTGCCGCATTGGGTTTATATGTGAAATGCAAAAACTCAACAAAATTACCAGCCAAAAACAGTTGTAGGTATTTGCTTCCAAAAAAAAAAACATAAACAAACATGCAATTGACGCACGGCCTATGTAATTATTTAAAGTGCTCTAAAGTTTATACTCTGTGAGATAGTGTGGAGACTCTATCTCACAGAGTATAAACAGAAACACATATCAAAAATGTGAGAGCAAAATCATGTAGGGGGAAGACGGGAGACTTGAGCCACTTCTTGCTACATAAATCATTCATAACAACTTTTCTATTCACCTAAGCCACATATTTGATACACCTTGTTAGAGATATACATTTTTAATTTATTTCAAGATTCGTACCATAAACTTTAAATACACGCAAGTGTTTTTTTCCGAAAACTAAATGTTTGGGAACAGAAATTTTGGCTCAAGTCTCCCGCTTAACTGTGAATTAAAATTCTTTTCTTTTAGAATATTTAAGAAAATTGTCGAAATTTTAAGAGGGAACAAAAAGACACGCGAATGCGATGATCACAGATATCTTGCACTTCCTTTTTTATTTCTTCGATAGGTAATTCGCTTTTTGATGGTATTTTTTGTATTAATTTAAAATTCTTTTTTTCACTTTTTGTGACAAGGTTACATTCAAAAATACTGATGTACTTTTTTGTTTATTTTTTCGACTTTAACAGAACTCATATTTCCGCCCAAGGAATAGATTTTTTCTTTCATGAGTTCAATCTTGACAGACTTCACATGATTTGGACTCAAAAATAGTAGAAATTCGTTGTACCCAAACTGACTTACAAAAAATATTCTTCAATTTGTATACGTAAGTTTGAACTATCAGTTGCGTGTCTATTCAAACGTGAAAATTTATTTTGAGTTAGAGAATTTTCTTAGTAGGCTTCTAATTTTATCATAAAAGCAATGACTCGTTTACTGGTTTTTCAACAGCAAACAAAGGCAACACTCTGACTGGGCTAGTGTTACAATTTCCCAGGAACTTCAAAACAAAGACACTATTTCCTCCCCCATAACAAGTGTGACAATTGATGGAAATTGAAACTGCGACAAGTGACCCCAACTGTAAAGCAAGGGCATACAATACAATCCAAGTAAGTACTTTTTAAACGCGATCTCATCACGGCGGATCACAATAGCTACTTCCGATTTGGTTAACAAAAATCTAAAAAGGGGGAAAACAATCAAGATAACTCAGTTTTGTTGTTTTTTTTTTGTTTTAATATAGAGGTAGGTTTGCTGAACAATTGCACTGCTGTTGGAAGCCTCATCGGCAACATAAACAGTAACATTATTAATCTCGTTTTGATGAAATGCTCGAGAATCTTAATCATCTGCTCCGACTTCAGTCTTCAGTGTGTGAGAAGAATAGAGACACATTTTATTAAAATAAAATGACCTATCGCACGACAGGCGCGTGTGTTTTCATTTTCATTCATGTGAACTGGGGAGAGAGGGAGAGTAATTCCATAAAATGCATAGCATATCTTTAAAATGCATCACCTTAAGAATTTGTTTCAAGCATCCACCCTTGTCAATTCCATGAACAATCAGGAAGAGAAAAAGGAGAAACAAGAACCCAAAATTCCCACAGTCAATGAATGTTTATGTACACGAAAAAAGTTCCCATAAAGGGATATTCTCACATATGGTTGAGCTGAAATGCATGGGAATCCAAATCATGATTTTGTGTGTAAATGTTAAAGACTCTTGAGTGCAATCTAAAAGCAGACGCTTGCGACTAAATATATTGTAGATATTTGGTTGGCTCCATGAAAACGATCAGGATCAGGACAGGACTCAACAGCTTTGATAATAAAGTAATCATTTTTGATTAAATTAAATTTTCCTGTTTTGCTGAATTTTGTAATTAGAATTATAATTTACCTTTTGTTGTCGTCTTTAAGATTTAAAAAAAATCGCATTTCTTTAAGTTATTATTTGATCAATATTTCAAGGATCTTTTTCCTCATCATCAGGATCAAAAATATTTATATCGGTTGTGTCATATTAACTTACAATCACATAAAAAAACGTCGTGAAGTTGCTGATGTTATTTTTATCCACCAAATTTTATCTGGCGTAACAGAATCATCATCCCTCCTTCAGGCAATGAGTATTAGGCTTGTGTAGTTCGCGAACGAACTAGTTCAATAAACAAGTTCATCTTATTGAACTAGTGAACTTAGTTCATATAGTTCGCGAGGCGCCTGTGAATTCATTTTTGATTTTCATAAAAACAAAATATAGTTCAAAATAAATTTAACAAAATACTTTAGGAGTTTAAAGTTTCTATTTAATTCTAACGCGCGCCTCTTTGCTATTACATTTTCTTATGGAAATAGCATGGGGTTTTGCTCTATTAAACAATACATTTTTAATTTGAGCTGAACTATTTCTCCTAAAATTTTGAAAATTATTGTAGAGTAATATGTACCTATTTATTGATTTTTTTTATAAATTTTAAGCTTTCATAGTTTTTTTTAAAGATATGTGAAAACAATGATATTTTGCATTTGTTTTTGATTTTATACAAAGATTGTTCAGTTTTTAATTCTATTTAAACATTTGTCCAAAAACTATGAACCGTGGTACTGGTTAACCTTATATCAAAAGGTAGTACTTGGAATTTTTAAGGGTTTTTAGCTATTATAGTTTTTGAGTTATATCTAGAAAAAATAGCGATTTTTATTGTATCCAACAATTTTTCAATAATTAATAATAAATTATTTTTACTTCATTTATAGTCGGAGAGCTGGTTAACCTTTTGAAAACGTTATCCTGAAAAGACTAACTTTTGTATCGGTTAGTAGGCCTCGAAAATTATCATCTGGCAGTTGTCTCCCGGGGTCTTCGCTAGGCACCCGACTCCCTGTGTTATGGAAAATTAAAAAGGATGCAGAAACGTAATCATTTCAATGGTTAATGGTAAATGAAAAGTTGTAGAACTTGACGAAATATAAGCAAAATATTTAATTTATGAAACCTTTAGATTTACCTACATACAAAATGTGATAAAAAATCGATCGTTGTTTTAACATAGCCATTTTTGACTCAAAAGCTGTTATAGCTTTAAACCTGTGAAAATTTCAAGTATTTGATATAAGAATAACGTATGCCAAGTTTTATAATTTTTAAAAGAAGGTTTAACCAGAATTGAAATATAAAAAAGCTTTAATAGTCCGGCTTTTCTTCACCATCTCTTATAAGACAATTTGTAGTGAAAACACTTTCTGAAATATGTGGAATTACATTATACTGAACTTTGAATGAATTGATACTTTTTTCGTTTATAATAAATAAATAATTTATTTTTACTATTAACATGGTATTTCTTTTTTCAATTGAATTCAAAATTGGACTAGTATTCAACAAGCTAAGGTTTTGTTTTTAGTTTTCTGTGAAATGGGCTTTTTTTAACATAATTGAACTAAAATGAACGAACTAGTTCAGTAGCGTTATTTGAACTAAATTGATCGATCTGAACTAAACTGCCCAAGCCTAATGAGTATAAACGTTAATTCTCACTCTCTTAGATCAGTACTCCAATTTCATCAAGCACTTCACAGAACTGACTACGGTAGAAATGAACCAGTAAAGAGGATGTTAAGAAGGGTAAATGATAATTCAAATATTTTTGATGACAGTCATAGCAACATCACACAAAAAAAAAATTTATAAAGTAATTCCTAGTAATCCTACAGTATTCCTTCAAGATTCCTACCTAAATTATAAACAAAACAAAATAATAAAAAAATTAACAAAAAAAACAAGAGAAACTGAAACTTTTTGTTTTTTACTTACTTAACAAGTGTTGAACATGAACATGCTTATTTAATTATTTTGTTTTTTCTGTTTTAATTATACATTTATTTTTTTTAATTTTTAACTTTTTTAATTTTTTTGCCTTTTTTTTTTGCTAATTAGTGATGTGCATGATCCTATTTACAAAATTGTATTTATTTTTTTACCTTATTTAAATGCTTTATTTTTAATTATACTTTTTGTAACTGCTTGTATTAAGCAGTCTAAACTCTTATATTCCAATGATATTTTAATATCGCCATTACTTTTTTTTATTTTTCATCTTCAATTAACTCTAATTAAGTGCCGATATGATTAGCAAATCGAAATTGCCATCGTATTCGGTGATAATGGACAACAGTGCGTGCGGTATCTGGGGAGGGGAAAGAGGCGTGAGATAATTTAATGTTGGTTAAAATAATGATTTTTTGTCACATTGAAATAGCCTCACTTTATATAATATATAGTTAAAATGACAATTATTTGATTTTTTTTTTTAAGACACTTTTTATTTATTTTTTGAAGTAAATCAAGAAATTTAAAAGCTTATGATTATGAAATTTTGTAAAAGTTTCTGCCAGAAGAAAATAACGTTATTGTTTCTATCAAAGTGAAGAACACAAAATTTTCAGCATTTTGATATATTTTCGAAGATGATCTAATGTCCCAGTCAAAATTTATAGCTATGAATACTAGACGTCGAGAGAGCAAACAAGTGTACACTCACTCAGAAAAAAAAATCATTGTTATCAGTGTCAAGAATTTTTATAGTCAATACATCCTTTCAAGAATGGAAGTGTTGATCCGAAAACTCGTTCTTGAAGTAACAATTACTACCAAGTATAAAAATAGTTGTCGTAAGAATTAGTTTTTGGGCCAAGACAGAATTTAGGAATATGGGGAGCCATATTGAAAAATGAGCGAGTTGTAAAATTAATTGAGTGTTACCATACATGGGAAAAAATGATATTGGGATCAGAAAATTCAAAAAGAGTACCTGGTAAGCCTTTCTCTAAATAAAAATGGAGAGTAAATAATTTACATTTTCATTATTTCAAGGTAAAATGTGTTATTTAGCTAATATACTTTTAATCGCAGTAAGATTTTGCTTTATACATAATGTGAAAATTAAAATATGTAGATATATTTCAATTAAACTATAGCCATTTAATTTGTTTCATTTCTGGGGGCCGATTCTGGTTCCATGAATAAATGAATAGAATAAATAATTTTCACATTCGCTATTCAGTATTAAATTTGGTTCATGTATTTAATTTTTCTTACTATTTTAACTTGTTTTCATGGTTTCACCTTGAAATTCACTTCCAAATTTTCCAGTGAAAGAACATTATTCATTATGAAGGTTTCAGAATTTTTTTCACAGAACCAGAATCGCTTTTATGATCTTGGTTTTTTTGTGACAACAAAAATCATTTAGACTTTCGTTCTTGAGACAACAATTTTAATCTTAAGTTTTTACGTTTGGCGTTCTTGAGTCCAAGAACTTTCAATACATGGGTTTATTTTAACCTACGGAAGTTGTTGGGGTAATGAACAAACACCTTTTTTTGTGAAGATTTTATTATGAAAGACCAGTTAATCTTTTAACAACATACATTTTTGTCCATAAAAAAGGTCAATATTCTCAATTAACATCAAATACAATTTTTAAAAAAATAAAATGCACGACTGGGTCGCACGTACTTTCTCTTATAGATAAAGTTACTATAAATGCTAAGCTTTTTTAATTAAAAATTTGTAAATGCAGTTAAAAAAAAAATGAAAAAAACCATAAAATTCGATTTTCAAATGACTAAAACAGCTTCTTTAATGAATGTTAACTCAAAACGAAGTATGCAATCTGATTTCTTCTACAATGATACATTTAAAAAAAAAAATTGAAAATCGTTAGAGCCGTTTTTAAAAAAAAATATTTTTTCTATATAAAATTTTGCAAGGACTTTTATACAAAAAATTTGGTACGCCATTTTTAAGATATTATTCATGAATATCTAAAAATTAAATTTCGCAATATTTTTTTTTACTAAATATTATTACGGCAACTTAAAAGCATTCATGTAAAAAAAAAATGGTTGAAATTGATTGAGTCATGAAGGAGAAAATCAGATCTAAAAAAAAAACGGTTCTATGGCAGGTACCATTAATAACAGTTTTTGAAAAAAATGATTATCATTTAAAGATAGACCTTACCCAAATAAATGACCATGATTTTTTTAATCAAAATCGTAGCCACCGTTTTTGAGAAATATGAGTTTTTCAAAAACCGGTGTATAACAGGTACCGTTATTTTTGGCCAAAAAAAAAACAGAAAAACGTCCGGGGATAGTCTCCAAAAAACGCCACTTACCAAGTTTGAAGTAAATCAACCCATCCGTTTAGGCTGTGATCTCTGATACATAATCATAATCATCGTAATGTAATGTTTGATTGTTATCTCAACTTTTTTTTTGTACGAATGCATAACTTGATTATAGTACCTATATCGCAAGTAAAAACAGTGAGTGTAGAAATAAATCTTAAAGTTGTACAAACGTGTACAAACGAAAGCAATTATCACTTTTGCGTAACTCGAGTCGGGCGGCCACCTGCATGCAAGCGAATATCTAGGCCAATCAAAACAAAATACAATGGGCCCTATCGGGAATCTCCGGGAGAATTTTGTTTCCCTTCAAATATTTTTTTTCCACAGATTTTTTTCAGCGATCATGAATTTTTCCAGGGAACAAAAAATGTATGAAATGTCCGATAAATTTCACTATAAATTATGTTCCCTATACCAATAAATTCCGAGGGAAACATTCCCTCGGTATTAACGTTCCCAATTCTCTTACGAGGGAAACGTTCAAAGGGAATTTTTTATTCACGTCCCATTTTATTTTAATCGCAACCAACGTATCTCCAATTTACAGCGTGAAAATAGAAAACGAAAGCCCAACTATAGCTAAATGGAAGTCGTTAAAAAAACGATTATTGTTAAACTAAAACGATTCTCGTTATATATAATCGCATTTTAAGGTTAAAAAATTAATTTCAATGATTATCGTTTTGCAAAAAAAAAAACCCAGAAGAAACTTATCTTCATTGACTTCGACATTCAGCGTTTACCAAGCCGAATATTGATTTGGCATTCCTACCATTGACTAAAAGAACTGCTGATAAACATAAATTTCGATGATTTAAAAGTATACAAATCATATACACCATTTGCTAACACTAAATGATTGTTACAACATGCACTTATGTTTTCATTTAAAAAGGATCGTTCTTCAATGACGTCTCAAAAGTCTTTAATTCCAGATTCAACAATCCTCGCGTTCACAGGACCGAATTTGGCATTTAGTACCTACTAACTTTTAAGATTGGTTAGATGTGACTGTATTTTTAGAAGTACTAAATGTCCTGTACTTATGTACTTGGAGAGTGACTGCCTCGCCCCATTAAGTCGTGGGGACTTTGAGTATGTTATACCTGAAGGTCATATCTACCTCTTCCAGACCACTAGATTTTTTTGCATTTATTTTATAATTTTGATAGTTCGTTGTTGAATCGAAAAACATTCAACCCTATTATGCAATAATCAAATGAATTGAATCTCTTTGGTTTGCTCAATTGACCATTTACAAGCAAATTATTTCTCTAATATTTGTTAACGTTATTAATGTGCCGAATAGGCACGTAATAATAATCCCCGTTTTTAAGCAAATGCTGAAATTGAGACATACGAAAAGCAAATATGATTCAAATCGAATTTCATAATTGGGCTGATTATTTTTTAATAAATATTTCGAAATCAATGAAAACTATTACCAAAATACATATTTCATTTTTATAATCACTAGCCAACTTTTATTTTGCTTTTAAAATAAATGTTCTATATCAAACTCAGTTGAAGGTAAATGAGTATAGTATATGCTTAAGAATAATTATACTGAAATGTGAAATTGTTTTTCCGTTCAACGACGAACTAACTAACTTCAAACTTCTGACTGAGCAAAAAAATCTGATATGCGTGGGTTCGATTCCCATGGTGTGCATAGAAAGTTTTTCATAATAAAATTGGATTAAAGCTCAGCACCACAAAAAGGAGACTGATGAGTACATAAGTGGCAAAGCACGAAATAGCTATATCTCCAACCAAACAAGAGTGGTAGCGCCTTTAAGTTGTTGTTGTTGTTCAAACATTCACTGAACTTAAGTTCAGTTGGTTCGTCTAGAACCCGGCCACTGCTCAATTTGTTTGTTTAAAATAAAAAGCTTTTCCAAGAGAAACAAAATGTTGCGTTAGAAAATTTTTAATTATTTTCAGTTCATTTGTTTTATTAAAATTTTACAATTTAAATTGATTGTGCGACTTTCTTATGCTACTATATATTACTTAAATATCATTTTCATTTGCATCAACAAAATTTATTTTCCTCTTATGCATTAATTAAAGCAAACAAAAAAATATATTGTTTCCGCAAACAGCGAAAGGATGCACCTTCGATTTTATACAGTTTTTGTTTTCATAAATAAAATATCTAATAAATCTCAATTTGTTCTAAAAAAATAACCAACAAATAATAAACAATATAAAATATGTCAAATGAAAATATTTGAGCTTAAATACACAGCAATCAGCTGTTTTGTTGGCATTAAAAATATTAAACCTTACTTTACAGTGCTTTTTTGTTCTTATATTTAGATACAATTTTTTTTCTGGTACCTACATTAGTACAAAAATCTATATACACAAATTATTTTTTTATTACCAGACAACTTAATACATGAACTATGCAGTCGTATTTAAATTTATGTATATGCATGTGAAGTTTTATTTTTTTTATTTTTGTTTTTATTCTTATGAATATAATGTACTTAACATAAAAATATATAAAATAGACTAAATTCGATTTTTTTTTGTTCTTCGTGAAGTATTCGTAGAAAAGTGATGTTTTTTTTTTGAACAGGGCTACGTTGCTTATACTAAAGTATACTAAACATCGATCAATAATCAAAGAATGTCCGGTGCGTTAGTGTCATCATGCGAATGTTGAAGTAACCCTTTCCTTTCGTCTGGGGCTGTACTTACGCTTTCCGACACAGAGGGTTCAGCGATTGCGCCCGCATACATCGATTCATAAGCTGGATTGGCAAAGTTTCCCTTAAAATATATCGGTGAAAAAAAGTAAATGTAAGTAGTTATTAATTAGATATTTGCTATCACTAAAAAAAAGATGTAGATATCGTTCAATTACTTGAAGACTATCATAATTCGAAAAAATCGATTTAGCAAAAGACGTGTTAAAAGTTTTCAAAATACATTATCAATTAAAAAACGGGAATGTAGGATGGTAAAACGATTAATTCTGTATCATTAATTCAAAAATCCGGTTTTTTGAGTTAAAATAGTTTTCAAGTAAATGTAAAAAAGTAAAACATAAAAAGATGATGATAAAAAGAAGATGTATTTTCGGGTTTTCGCTAGGATCTGTCGCTGATTGAATATTTTGTCAATTGCAGTGACGTAGCTAGGAGAGGGCGTTGATATCGGTCAACCGTTTTGGGGTGACAGCCGATAGCAATCTTATGCTTATATCTCGAAAACGTTTCTTTGAAAAGAAAATAAAGGAATTATTAAGTGACCCCAAATCAATCTCGAAAATACTACTTTTTGAAGACATTTTTTTCGTGTATACCATACGACTTAATAAACAAAATTTACCTTGTCATCTTCGTTTACAAAAGCTGGCGCTTCATCAATATCCCCTCTGTACATTGGGTTGGTTATTTCTACGTTATCTGTGAGTCTCGCATGCGAAAACGGTTGACTGATTTTTCTTTTTCTAAAACAAAAATTTAAATAAATAAAAAATACACTTAAGAAAATTCATTTAAACTCACTTTAAAAAGAATATGGCACCAACAAATAAGGCAATCAATAAAATCATTGACGCCAGTAAAACGCTGAGTATTGTTAAGACACGCGCGGATTCATCTTGAGCTGCTCCTAGTGCATCAGGGCTGTTTGATGAACAAGCTGCTATAGTTTCATCGGCGCATCTTAAAAAGAAAAAAAGAAAATTGTCTTGAATTTCACTTGTTTTTATATTAAACAACTTGGGCAACCCATTTGATTGGCATCATTTTTCATAATTAATGATCAAAATTATTGATTAAAAATATAAACAAAATAATTGGTCGCATAATATAAATCCTTTACTTACATAAAAACAAATTTGTCGAAATTCCGTAAAAATAGGAGTGTGAAGCTAAGAAATCACTCTTTAGCTATCGAATACACATGGCGATACCATATAATTGCTATTTGTGTATTTCGATAGATAAGGTTTATTTTCATAGTGTATTTTGTCAATTGAAAAGTTTCGCAGATTAATCTGTGGCAGAGATGCAAAAAGCTCAAATTTCAGCTCAGCTCACAGCTCAGCTCAATTTTGAGCTAGCTCTTTTTTTGAGCTAGCTCAGTGTGAGCTAGCTCAATTTTTAGCTAGCTCAAATTTGAGCTGCCGGTTGGGCTGAGCTGATTTGAGCTGAGCTGCTATTTGAGCTGAGCTGCTAGTTGAGCTGAGCTGTTAGTTGAGCTGAGCTGATTTGAGCTGAGCTGCTATTTGAGCTGAGCTGTTAGTTGAGCTGAGCTGTTAGTTGAGCTGAGCTGAGTTGATTTGAGCTGAGCTGAGCTGAGCTGAGTTGATTTGAGCTGAGCTGAGCTGATCTGATGCTGAGCTCATGGTAAGAGTTGATTTAATTTTTTTGTGTTGTAAAACATTGAAAAATATAATGAATAAATTGAATAATCTGCTGTTGTCGTAACTTTACATTATAGATGAATCCTAAAATTATTATATTTCTGCTCTATGAACTGCATTTTTGTAGATTGAAGTTAGATACTTGTATGTTAGGTAGATTTGTTATTCATGTATATTAAATGAACTAATGCGTAGCAAATATAATAAAATATTTTTTTTTTTGATAGAGAATAAGTAGTCATGACCATTTATGTACATATATGTACTTATCAACGAATTCAAAATACAATAATTCCAAATATTTTGTATTTCAATTACAACCCTTTCCAGTTACCTAAACTAGTATTAATGTTTATCTCATTCACCAAAAGGATCTCAAAAAACCACTGATGACCATAGGTTGCCAAATACTTCAAGAAAATCTCAACTACCTGCTTTTGAACTCGCAAGACCATTTTTTTTTAATCAAAATCGTAGGCACCGTTTTTGAGAAATATGAGTTTTTCAAAAACCGGTGTATAACAGGTACCGTTATTTTTGGCAAAAAAAAAAAAAACAGAAAAACGTCCGGGGATAGTCTCCAAAAAACGCCACTTACCAAGTTTGAAGTAAATCAACCCATCCGTTTAGGCTGTGATCTCTGATACATAATCATAATCATCGTAATGTAATGTTTGATTGATATCTCAACTTTTTTTTTGTACGAATGCATAACTTGATTATAGTACCTATATCGCAAGTAAAAACAGTGAGTGTAGAAATAAATCTTAAAGTTGTACAAACGAAAGCAATTACCACTTTTGCGTAACTCGAGTCGGGCGGCCACCTGCATGCAAGCGAATATCTAGGCCAATCAAAATATAATACAATGGGCCCTATCGGGAATCTCCGGGAGAATTTTGTTTCCCTTCAAATATTTTTTTTCCACAGATTTTTTTCAGCGATCATGAATTTTTCCAGGGAACAAAAAATGTATGAAATGTCCGATAAATTTCACTATAAATTATGTTCCCTATACCAATAAATTCCGAGGGAAACATTCCCTCGGTATAAACGTTCCCAATTCTCTTACGAGGGAAACGTTCAAAGGGAATTTTTTATTCACGTCCCATTTTATTTTAATCGCAACCAACGTATCTCCAATTTACAGCGTGAAAATAGAAAACGAAAGCCCAACTATAGCTAAATGGAAGTCGTTAAAAAAACGATTATTGTTAAACTAAAACGATTCTCGTTATATATAATCGCATTTTAAGGTTAAAAAATTAATTTCAATGATTATCGTTTTTGCAAAAAAAAAACCCCAGAAGAAACTTATCTTCATTGACTTCGACATTCAGCGTTTACCAAGCCGAATATTGATTTGGCATTCCTACCATTGACTAAAAGAACTGCTGATAAACATACATTTCGATGATTTAAAAGTATACAAATCATATACACCATTTGCTAACACTTAATGATTGTTACAACATGCACTTATGTTTTCATTTAAAAAGGATCGTTCTTCAATGACGTCTCAAAAGTCTTTAATTCCAGATTCAACAATCCTCGCGTTCACAGGACCGAATTTGGCATTTAGTACCTACTAACTTTTAAGATTGGTTAGATGTGACTGTATTTTTAGAAGTACTAAATGTCCTGTACTTATGTACTTGGAGAGTGACTGCCTCGCCCCATTAAGTCGTGGGGACTTTGAGTATGTTATACCTGAAGGTCATATCTACCTCTTCCAGACCACTAGATTTTTTGCATTTATTTTATAATTTTGATAGTTCGTTGTTGAATCGAAAAACATTCAACCCTATTATGCAATAATCAAATGAATTGAATCTCTTTGGTTTGCTCAATTGACCATTTACAAGCAAATTATTTCTCTAATATTTGTTAACGTTATTAATGTGCCGAATAGGCACGTAATAATAATCCCCGTTTTTAAGCAAATGCTGAAATTGAGACATACGAAAAGCAAATATGATTCAAATCGAATTTCATAATTGGGCTGATTATTTTTTAATAAATACTTCGAAATCAATGAAAACTATTACCAAAATACATATTTCATTTTTATAATCACTAGCCAACTTTTATTTTGCTTTTAAAATAAATGTTCTATATCAAACTCAGTTGAAGGTAAATGAGTATAGTATATGCTTAAGAATGATTATACTGAAATGTGAAATTGTTTTTCCGTTCAACGACGAACTAA
Organism: Meliscaeva auricollis; assembly: GCA_948107695.1. Classification (NCBI taxonomy): domain Eukaryota; kingdom Metazoa; phylum Arthropoda; class Insecta; order Diptera; family Syrphidae; genus Meliscaeva; species Meliscaeva auricollis. The sequence continues at coordinate 43,003,067 of OX403618.1, forward strand.
CTAACTTCAAACTTCTGACTGAGCAAAAAAATCTGATATGCGTGGGTTCGATTCCCATGGTGTGCATAGAAAGTTTTTCATAATAAAATTGGATTAAAGCTCAGCACCACAAAAAGGAGACTGATGAGTACATAAGTGGCAAAGCACGAAATAGCTATATCTCCAACCAAACAAGAGTGGTAGCGCCTTTAAGTTGTTGTTGTTGTTCAAACATTCACTGAACTTAAGTTCAGTTGGTTCGTCTAAATTGTTTGTCAAATGAAAATATTTGAGCTTAAATACACAGCAATCAGCTTTTTTGTTGGCATTAAAAATATTAAACCTTACTTTACAGTGCTTTTTTGTTCTTATATTTAGATACAATTTTTTTTCTGGTACCTACATTAGTACAAAAATCTATATACACAAATTATTTTTTTATTACCAGACAACTTAATACATGAACTATGCAGTCGTATTTAAATTTATGTATATGCATATGAAGTTTTATTTTTTTTATTTTTGTTTTTATTCTTATGAATATAATGTACTTAACATAAAAATATATAAAATAGACTAAATTCGATTTTTTTTTGTTCTTCGTGAAGTATTCGTAGAAAAGTGATGTTTTTTTTTTGAACAGGGCTACGTTGCTTATACTAAAGTATACTAAACATCGATCAATAATCAAAGAATGTCCGGTGCGTTAGTGTCATCATGCGAATGTTGAAGTAACCCTTTCCTTTCGTCTGGGGCTGTACTTACGCTTTCCGACACAGAGGGTTCAGCGATTGCGCCCGCATACATCGATTCATAAACTGGATTGGCAAAGTTTCCCTTAAAATATATCGGTGAAAAAAGTAAATGTAAGTAGTTATTAATTAGATGTTTGCTATCACTAAAAAAAAAGATGTAGATATCGTTCAATTACTTGAAGACTATCATAATTCGAAAAAATCGATTTAGCAAAAGACGTGTTAAAAGTTTTCAAAATGGTACATTATCAATTAAAAAACGGGAATGTAGGATGGTAAAACGATTAATTCTGTATCATTAATTCAAAAATCCGGTTTTTTGAGTTAAAATAGTTTTCAAGTAAATGTAAAAAAGTAAAACATAAAAAGATGATGATAAAAAGAAAATGCATTTCGGGTTTTCGCTAGGATCTGTCGCTGATTGAATATTTTGTCAATGGCAGTGACGTAGCTAGGAGAGGGCGTTGATATCGGTCAACCGTTTTGGGGTGACAGCCGATAGCAATCTTATGCTTATATCTCGAAAACGTTTCTTTGAAAAGAAAATAAAGGAATTATTAAGTGACCCCAAATCAATCTCGAAAATACTACTTTTTGAAGACATTTTTTTCGTGTATACCATACGACTTAATAAACAAAATTTACCTTGTCATCTTCGTTTACAAAAGCTGGCGCTTCATCAATATCCCCTCTGTACATTGGGTTGGTTATTTCTACGTTATCTGTGAGTCTCGCATGCGAAAACGGTTGACTGATTTTTCTTTTTCTAAAACAAAAATTTAAATAAATAAAAAATACACTTAAGAAAATTCATTTAAACTCACTTTAAAAAGAATATGGCACCAACAAATAAGGCAATCAATAAAATCATTGACGCCAGTAAAACGCTGAGTATTGTTAAGACACGCGCGGATTCATCTTGAGCTGCTCCTAGTGCATCAGGGCTGTTTGATGAACAAGCTGCTATAGTTTCATCGGCGCATCTTAAAAAGAAAAAAAGAAAATTGTCTTGAATTTCACTTGTTTTTATATTAAACAACTTGGGCAACCCATTTGATTGGCATCATTTTTCATAATTAATGATCAAAATTATTGATTAAAAATATAAACAAAATAATTGGTCGCATAATATAAATCCTTTACTTACATAAAAACAAATTTGTCGAAATTCCGTAAAAATAGGAGTGTGAAGCTAAGAAATCACTCTTTAGCTATCGAATACACATGGCGATACCATATAATTGCTATTTGTGTATTTCGATAGATAAGGTTTATTTTCATAGTGTATTTTGTCAATTGAAAAGTTTCGCAGATTAATCTGTGGCAGAGATGCAAAAAGCTCAAATTTCAGCTCAGCTCACAGCTCAGCTCAATTTTGAGCTAGCTCTTTTTTTGAGCTAGCTCAGTGTGAGCTAGCTCAATTTTTTAGCTAGCTCAAATTTGAGCTGCCAGTTGGGCTGAGCTGATTTGAGCTGAGCTGCTATTTGAGCTGAGCTGCTAGTTGAGCTGAGCTGTTAGTTGAGCTGAGCTGATTTGAGCTGAGCTGCTATTTGAGCTGAGCTGTTAGTTGAGCTGAGCTGTTAGTTCAGCTGAGCTGAGTTGATTTGAGCTGAGCTGAGCTGAGGTGAGTTGATTTGAGCTGAGCTGATCTGTGTTGTGCTGAGCTCATGGTAAGAGTTGATTTAATTTTTTTGTGTTGTAAAACATTGAAAAATATAATGAATAAATTGAATAATCTGCTGTTGTCGTAACTTTACATTATAGATGAATCCTAAAAGTTTCCCTTAAAATATATCGGTGAAAAAAAGTAAATGTAAGTAGTTATTAATTAGATGTTTGCTATCACTAAAAAAAAAGATGTAGATATCGTTCAATTACTTGAAGACTATCATAATTCGAAAAAATCGATTTAGCAAAAGACGTGTTAAAAGTTTTCAAAATGGTACATTATCAATTAAAAAACGGGAATGTAGGATGGTAAAACGATTAATTCTGTATCATTAATTCAAAAATCCGGTTTTTTGAGTTAAAATAGTTTTCAAGTAAATGTAAAAAAGTAAAACATAAAAAGATGATGATAAAAAGAAGATGTATTTTCGGGTTTTCGCTAGGATCTGTCGCTGATTGAATATTTTGTCAATGGCAGTGACGTAGCTAGGAGAGGGCGTTGATATCGGTCAACCGTTTTGGGGTGACAGCCGATAGCAATCTTATGCTTATATCTCGAAAACGTTTCTTTGAAAAGAAAATAAAGGAATTATTAAGTGACCCCAAATCAATCTCGAAAATACTACTTTTTGAAGACATTTTTTTCGTGTATACCATACGACTTAATAAACAAAATTTACCTTGTCATCTTCGTTTACAAAAGCTGGCGCTTCATCAATATCCCCTCTGTACATTGGGTTGGTTATTTCTACGTTATCTGTGAGTCTCGCATGCGAAAACGGTTGACTGATTTTTCTTTTTCTAAAACAAAAATTTAAATAAATAAAAAATACACTTAAGAAAATTCATTTAAACTCACTTTAAAAAGAATATGGCACCAACAAATAAGGCAATCAATAAAATCATTGACGCCAGTAAAACGCTGAGTATTGTTAAGACACGCGCGGATTCATCTTGAGCTGCTCCTAGTGCATCAGGGCTGTTTGATGAACAAGCTGCTATAGTTTCATCGGCGCATCTTAAAAAGAAAAAAAGAAAATTGTCTTGAATTTCACTTGTTTTTATATTAAACAACTTGGGCAACCTATTTGATTGGCATCATTTTTCATAATTAATGATCAAAATTATTGATTAAAAATATAAACAAAATAATTGGTCGCATAATATAAATCCTTTACTTACATAAAAACAAATTTGTCGAAATTCCGTAAAAATAGGAGTATGAAGCTAAGAAATCACTCTTTAGCTATCGAATACACATGGCGATACCATATAATTGCTATTTGTGTATTTCGATAGATAAGGTTTATTTTCATAGTGTATTTTGTCAATTGAAAAGTTTCGCAGATTAATCTGTGGCAGAGATGCAAAAAGCTCAAATTTCAGCTCAGCTCACAGCTCAGCTCAATTTTGAGCTAGCTCTTTTTTTGAGCTAGCTCAGTGTGAGCTAGCTCAATTTTTAGCTAGCTCAAATTTGAGCTGCCGGTTGGGCTGAGCTGATTTGAGCTGAGCTGCTATTTGAGCTGAGCTGCTAGTTGAGCTGAGCTGTTAGTTGAGCTGAGCTGATTTGAGCTGAGCTGATTTGAGCTGAGCTGCTATTTGAGCTGAGCTGTTAGTTGAGCTGAGCTGTTAGTTGAGCTGAGCTGAGTTGATTTGAGCTGAGCTGAGCTGAGCTGAGTTGATTTGAGCTGATCTGAGCTGATCTGAGCTGAGCTGTGTTGTGCTGAGCTCATGGTAAGAGTTGATTTAATTTTTTTGTGTTGTAAAACATTGAAAAATATAATGAATAAATTGAATAATCTGCTGTTGTCGTAACTTTACATTATAGATGAATCCTAAAATTATTATATTTCTGCTCTATGAACTGCATTTTTGTAGATTGAAGTTAGATACTTGTATGTTAGGTAGATTTGTTAGTCATGTATATTAAATGAACTAATGCGTAGCAAATATAATAAAATATTTTTTTTTTGATAGAGAATAAGTAGTCATGACCATTTATGTACATATATGTACTTATCAACGAATTCAAAATACAATAATTCCAAATATTTTGTATTTCAATTACAACCCTTTCCAGTTACCTAAACTAGTATTAATGTTTATCTCATTCACCAAAAGGATCTCAAAAAACCACTGATGACCATATGTTGCCAAATACTTCAAGAAAATCTCAACTACCTGCTTTTGAACTCGCGAGACCATGATTTTTTTAATCAAAATCGTAGGCACCGTTTTTGAGAAATATGAGTTTTTCAAGAACCGGTGTATAACAGGTACCGTTATTTTTGGCAAAAAAAAAAAACAGAAAAACGTCCGGGGATAGTCTCCAAAAAACGCCACTTACCAAGTTTGAAGTAAATCAACCCATCCGTTTAGGCTGTGATCTCTGATACATAATCATAATCATTGTAATGTAATGTTTGATTGTTATCTCAACTTTTTTTTTGTACGAATGCATAACTTGATTATAGTACCTATATCGCAAGTAGAAACAGTGAGTGTAGAAATAAATCTTAAAGTTGTACAAACGAAAGCAATTACCACTTTTGCGTAACTCGAGTCGGGCGGCCACCTGCATGCAAGCGAATATCTAGGCCAATCAAAACAAAATACAATGGGCCCTATCGGGAATCTCCGGGAGAATTTTGTTTCCCTTCAAATATTTTTTTTCCACAGATTTTTTTCAGCGATCATGAATTTTTCCAGGGAACAAAAAATGTATGAAATGTCCGATAAATTTCACTATAAATTATGTTCCCTATACCAATAAATTCCGAGGGAAACATTCCCTCGGTATAAACGTTCCCAATTCTCTTACGAGGGAAACGTTCAAAGGGAATTTTTTATTCACGTCCCATTTTATTTTAATCGCAACCAACGTATCTCCAATTTACAGCGTGAAAATAGAAAACGAAAGCCCAACTATAGCTAAATGGAAGTCGTTAAAAAAACGATTATTGTTAAACTAAAACGATTCTCGTTATATATAATCGCATTTTAAGGTTAAAAAATTAATTTCAATGATTATCGTTTTGCAAAAAAAAAAAACCCAGAAGAAACTTATCTTCATTGACTTCGACATTCAGCGTTTACCAAGCCGAATATTGATTTGGCATTCCTACCATTGACTAAAAGAACTGCTGATAAACATACATTTCGATGATTTAAAAGTATACAAATCATATACACCATTTGCTAACACTTAATGATTGTTACAACATGCACTTATGTTTTCATTTAAAAAGGATCGTTCTTCAATGACGTCTCAAAAGTCTTTAATTCCAGATTCAACAATCCTCGCGTTCACAGGACCGAATTTGGCATTAGGTACTAAACCTACTAACTTTTAAGATTGGTTAGATGTGACTGTATTTTTAGAAGTACTAAATGTCCTGTACTTATGTACTTGGAGAGTGACTGCCTCGCCCCATTAAGTCGTGGGGACTTTGAGTATGTTATACCTGAAGGTCATATCTACCTCTTCCAGACCACTAGATTTTTTGCATTTATTTTATAATTTTGATAGTTCGTTGTTGAATCGAAAAACATTCAACCCTATTATGCAATAATCAAATGAATTGAATCTCTTTGGTTTGCTCAATTGACCATTTACAAGCAAATTATTTCTCTAATATTTGTTAACGTTATTAATGTGCCGAATAGGCACGTAATAATAATCCCCGTTTTTAAGCAAATGCTGAAATTGAGACATACGAAAAGCAAATATGATTCAAATCGAATTTCATAATTGGGCTGATTATTTTTTAATAAATACTTCGAAATCAATGAAAACTATTACCAAAATACATATTTCATTTTTATAATCACTAGCCAACTTTTATTTTGCTTTTAAAATAAATGTTCTATATCAAACTCAGTTGAAGGTAAATGAGTATAGTATATGCTTAAGAATAATTATACTGAAATGTGAAATTGTTTTTCCGTTCAACGACGAACTAACTAACTTCAAACTTCTGACTGAGCAAAAAAATCTGATATGCGTGGGTTCGATTCCCATGGTGTGCATAGAAAGTTTTTCATAATAAAATTGGATTAAAGCTCAGCACCACAAAAAGGAGACTGATGAGTACATAAGTGGCAAAGCACGAAATAGCTATATCTCCAACCAAACAAGAGTGGTAGCGCCTTTAAGTTGTTGTTGTTGTTCAAACATTCACTGAACTTAAGTTCAGTTGGTTCGTCTAAATTGTTTGTCAAATGAAAATATTTGAGCTTAAATACACAGCAATCAGCTTTTTTGTTGGCATTAAAAATATTAAACCTTACTTTACAGTGCTTTTTTGTTCTTATATTTAGATACAATTTTTTTTCTGGTACCTACATTAGTACAAAAATCTATATACACAAATTATTTTTTTATTACCAGACAACTTAATACATGAACTATGCAGTCGTATTTAAATTTATGTATATGCATATGAAGTTTTATTTTTTTTATTTTTGTTTTTATTCTTATGAATATAATGTACTTAACATAAAAATATATAAAATAGACTAAATTCGATTTTTTTTTGTTCTTCGTGAAGTATTCGTAGAAAAGTGATGTTTTTTTTTGAACAGGGCTACGTTGCTTATACTAAAGTATACTAAACATCGATCAATAATCAAAGAATGTCCGGTGCGTTAGTGTCATCATGCGAATGTTGAAGTAACCCTTTCCTTTCGTCTGGGGCTGTACTTACGCTTTCCGACACAGAGGGTTCAGCGATTGCGCCCGCATACATCGATTCATAAACTGGATTGGCAAAGTTTCCCTTAAAATATATCGGTGAAAAAAGTAAATGTAAGTAGTTATTAATTAGATGTTTGCTATCACTAAAAAAAAAGATGTAGATATCGTTCAATTACTTGAAGACTATCATAATTCGAAAAAATCGATTTAGCAAAAGACGTGTTAAAAGTTTTCAAAATGGTACATTATCAATTAAAAAACGGGAATGTAGGATGGTAAAACGATTAATTCTGTATCATTAATTCAAAAATCCGGTTTTTTGAGTTAAAATAGTTTTCAAGTAAATGTAAAAAAGTAAAACATAAAAAGATGATGATAAAAAGAAGATGTATTTTCGGGTTTTCGCTAGGATCTGTCGCTGATTGAATATTTTGTCAATGGCAGTGACGTAGCTAGGAGAGGGCGTTGATATCGGTCAACCGTTTTGGGGTGACAGCCGATAGCAATCTTATGCTTATATCTCGAAAACGTTTCTTTGAAAAGAAAATAAAGGAATTATTAAGTGACCCCAAATCAATCTCGAAAATACTACTTTTTGAAGACATTTTTTTCGTGTATACCATACGACTTAATAAACAAAATTTACCTTGTCATCTTCGTTTACAAAAGCTGGCGCTTCATCAATATCCCCTCTGTACATTGGGTTGGTTATTTCTACGTTATCTGTGAGTCTCGCATGCGAAAACGGTTGACTGATTTTTCTTTTTCTAAAACAAAAATTTAAATAAATAAAAAATACACTTAAGAAAATTCATTTAAACTCACTTTAAAAAGAATATGGCACCAACAAATAAGGCAATCAATAAAATCATTGACGCCAGTAAAACGCTGAGTATTGTTAAGACACGCGCGGATTCATCTTGAGCTGCTCCTAGTGCATCAGGGCTGTTTGATGAACAAGCTGCTATAGTTTCATCGGCGCATCTTAAAAAGAAAAAAAGAAAATTGTCTTGAATTTCACTTGTTTTTATATTAAACAACTTGGGCAACCCATTTGATTGGCATCATTTTTCATAATTAATGATCAAAATTATTGATTAAAAATATAAACAAAATAATTGGTCGCATAATATAAATCCTTTACTTACATAAAAACAAATTTGTCGAAATTCCGTAAAAATAGGAGTGTGAAGCTAAGAAATCACTCTTTAGCTATCGAATACACATGGCGATACCATATAATTGCTATTTGTGTATTTCGATAGATAAGGTTTATTTTCATAGTGTATTTTGTCAATTGAAAAGTTTCGCAGATTAATCTGTGGCAGAGATGCAAAAAGCTCAAATTTCAGCTCAGCTCACAGCTCAGCTCAATTTTGAGCTAGCTCTTTTTTTGAGCTAGCTCAGTGTGAGCTAGCTCAATTTTTTAGCTAGCTCAAATTTGAGCTGCCAGTTGGGCTGAGCTGATTTGAGCTGAGCTGCTATTTGAGCTGAGCTGCTAGTTGAGCTGAGCTGTTAGTTGAGCTGAGCTGATTTGAGCTGAGCTGCTATTTGAGCTGAGCTGTTAGTTGAGCTGAGCTGTTAGTTCAGCTGAGCTGAGTTGATTTGAGCTGAGCTGAGCTGAGGTGAGTTGATTTGAGCTGAGCTGATCTGTGTTGTGCTGAGCTCATGGTAAGAGTTGATTTAATTTTTTTGTGTTGTAAAACATTGAAAAATATAATGAATAAATTGAATAATCTGCTGTTGTCGTAACTTTACATTATAGATGAATCCTAAAAGTTTCCCTTAAAATATATCGGTGAAAAAAAGTAAATGTAAGTAGTTATTAATTAGATGTTTGCTATCACTAAAAAAAAAGATGTAGATATCGTTCAATTACTTGAAGACTATCATAATTCGAAAAAATCGATTTAGCAAAAGACGTGTTAAAAGTTTTCAAAATGGTACATTATCAATTAAAAAACGGGAATGTAGGATGGTAAAACGATTAATTCTGTATCATTAATTCAAAAATCCGGTTTTTTGAGTTAAAATAGTTTTCAAGTAAATGTAAAAAAGTAAAACATAAAAAGATGATGATAAAAAGAAGATGTATTTTCGGGTTTTCGCTAGGATCTGTCGCTGATTGAATATTTTGTCAATGGCAGTGACGTAGCTAGGAGAGGGCGTTGATATCGGTCAACCGTTTTGGGGTGACAGCCGATAGCAATCTTATGCTTATATCTCGAAAACGTTTCTTTGAAAAGAAAATAAAGGAATTATTAAGTGACCCCAAATCAATCTCGAAAATACTACTTTTTGAAGACATTTTTTTCGTGTATACCATACGACTTAATAAACAAAATTTACCTTGTCATCTTCGTTTACAAAAGCTGGCGCTTCATCAATATCCCCTCTGTACATTGGGTTGGTTATTTCTACGTTATCTGTGAGTCTCGCATGCGAAAACGGTTGACTGATTTTTCTTTTTCTAAAACAAAAATTTAAATAAATAAAAAATACACTTAAGAAAATTCATTTAAACTCACTTTAAAAAGAATATGGCACCAACAAATAAGGCAATCAATAAAATCATTGACGCCAGTAAAACGCTGAGTATTGTTAAGACACGCGCGGATTCATCTTGAGCTGCTCCTAGTGCATCAGGGCTGTTTGATGAACAAGCTGCTATAGTTTCATCGGCGCATCTTAAAAAGAAAAAAAGAAAATTGTCTTGAATTTCACTTGTTTTTATATTAAACAACTTGGGCAACCTATTTGATTGGCATCATTTTTCATAATTAATGATCAAAATTATTGATTAAAAATATAAACAAAATAATTGGTCGCATAATATAAATCCTTTACTTACATAAAAACAAATTTGTCGAAATTCCGTAAAAATAGGAGTGTGAAGCTAAGAAATCACTCTTTAGCTATCGAATACACATGGCGATACCATATAATTGCTATTTGTGTATTTCGATAGATAAGGTTTATTTTCATAGTGTATTTTGTCAATTGAAAAGTTTCGCAGATTAATCTGTGGCAGAGATGCAAAAAGCTCAAATTTCAGCTCAGCTCACAGCTCAGCTCAATTTTGAGCTAGCTCTTTTTTTGAGCTAGCTCAGTGTGAGCTAGCTCAATTTTTAGCTAGCTCAAATTTGAGCTGCCGGTTGGACTGAGCTGATTTGAGCTGAGCTGCTATTTGAGCTGAGCTGCTAGTTGAGCTGAGCTGTTAGTTGAGCTGAGCTGATTTGAGCTGAGCTGAGCTGCTATTTGAGCTGAGCTGTTAGTTGAGCTGAGCTGTTAGTTGAGCTGAGCTGAGTTGATTTGAGCTGAGCTGAGCTGAGCTGAGTTGATTTGAGCTGATCTGAGCTGATCTGAGCTGAGCTGTGTTGTGCTGAGCTCATGGTAAGAGTTGATTTAATTTTTTTGTGTTGTAAAACATTGAAAAATATAATGAATAAATTGAATAATCTGCTGTTGTCGTAACTTTACATTATAGATGAATCCTAAAATTATTATATTTCTGCTCTATGAACTGCATTTTTGTAGATTGAAGTTAGATACTTGTATGTTAGGTAGATTTGTTATTCATGTATATTAAATGAACTAATGCGTAGCAAATATAATAAAATATTTTTTTTTTGATAGAGAATAAGTAGTCATGACCATTTATGTACATATATGTACTTATCAACGAATTCAAAATACAATAATTCCAAATATTTTGTATTTCAATTACAACCCTTTCCAGTTACCTAAACTAGTATTAATGTTTATCTCATTCACCAAAAGGATCTCAAAAAACCACTGATGACCATATGTTGCCAAATACTTCAAGAAAATCTCAACTACCTGCTTTTGAACTCGCGAGACCATGATTTTTTTAATCAAAATCGTAGGCACCGTTTTTGAGAAATATGAGTTTTTCAAGAACCGGTGTATAACAGGTACCGTTATTTTTGGCAAAAAAAAAAACAGAAAAACGTCCGGGGATAGTCTCCAAAAAACGCCACTTACCAAGTTTGAAGTAAATCAACCCATCCGTTTAGGCTGTGATCTCTGATACATAATCATAATCATTGTAATGTAATGTTTGATTGTTATCTCAACTTTTTTTTTGTACGAATGCATAACTTGATTATAGTACCTATATCGCAAGTAGAAACAGTGAGTGTAGAAATAAATCTTAAAGTTGTACAAACGAAAGCAATTACCACTTTTGCGTAACTCGAGTCGGGCGGCCACCTGCATGCAAGCGAATATCTAGGCCAATCAAAACAAAATACAATGGGCCCTATCGGGAATCTCCGGGAGAATTTTGTTTCCCTTCAAATATTTTTTTTCCACAGATTTTTTTCAGCGATCATGAATTTTTCCAGGGAACAAAAAATGTATGAAATGTCCGATAAATTTCACTATAAATTATGTTCCCTATACCAATAAATTCCGAGGGAAACATTCCCTCGGTATAAACGTTCCCAATTCTCTTACGAGGGAAACGTTCAAAGGGAATTTTTTATTCACGTCCCATTTTATTTTAATCGCAACCAACGTATCTCCAATTTACAGCGTGAAAATAGAAAACGAAAGCCCAACTATAGCTAAATGGAAGTCGTTAAAAAAACGATTATTGTTAAACTAAAACGATTCTCGTTATATATAATCGCATTTTAAGGTTAAAAAATTAATTTCAATGATTATCGTTTTGCAAAAAAAAAAAACCCAGAAGAAACTTATCTTCATTGACTTCGACATTCAGCGTTTACCAAGCCGAATATTGATTTGGCATTCCTACCATTGACTAAAAGAACTGCTGATAAACATACATTTCGATGATTTAAAAGTATACAAATCATATACACCATTTGCTAACACTTAATGATTGTTACAACATGCACTTATGTTTTCATTTAAAAAGGATCGTTCTTCAATGACGTCTCAAAAGTCTTTAATTCCAGATTCAACAATCCTCGCGTTCACAGGACCGAATTTGGCATTAGGTACTAAACCTACTAACTTTTAAGATTGGTTAGATGTGACTGTATTTTTAGAAGTACTAAATGTCCTGTACTTATGTACTTGGAGAGTGACTGCCTCGCCCCATTAAGTCGTGGGGACTTTGAGTATGTTATACCTGAAGGTCATATCTACCTCTTCCAGACCACTAGATTTTTTGCATTTATTTTATAATTTTGATAGTTCGTTGTTGAATCGAAAAACATTCAACCCTATTATGCAATAATCAAATGAATTGAATCTCTTTGGTTTGCTCAATTGACCATTTACAAGCAAATTATTTCTCTAATATTTTTTAACGTTATTAATGTGCCGAATAGGCACGTAATAATAATCCCCGTTTTTAAGCAAATGCTGAAATTGAGACATACGAAAAGCAAATATGATTCAAATCGAATTTCATAATTGGGCTGATTATTTTTTAATAAATACTTCGAAATCAATGAAAACTATTACCAAAATACATATTTCATTTTTATAATCACTAGCCAACTTTTATTTTGCTTTTAAAATAAATGTTCTATATCAAACTCAGTTGAAGGTAAATGAGTATAGTATATGCTTAAGAATAATAACTGAAATGTGAAATTGTTTTTCCGTTCAACGACGAACTAACTAACTTCAAACTTCTGACTGAGCAAAAAAATCTGATATGCGTGGGTTCGATTCCCATGGTGTGCATAGAAAGTTTTTCATAATAAAATTGGATTAAAGCTCAGCACCACAAAAAGGAGACTGATGAGTACATAAGTGGCAAAGCACGAAATAGCTATATCTCCAACCAAACAAGAGTGGTAGCGCCTTTAAGTTGTTGTTGTTGTTCAAACATTCACTGAACTTAAGTTCAGTTGGTTCGTCTAGAACCCGGCCACTGCTCAATTTGTTTGTTTAAAATAAAAAGCTTTTCCAAGAGAAACAAAATGTTGCGTTAGAAAATTTTTAATTATTTTCAGTTCATTTGTTTTATTAAAATTTTACAATTTAAATTGATTGTGCGACTTTCTTATGCTACTATATATTACTTAAATATCATTTTCATTTGCATCAACAAAATTTATTTTCCTCTTATGCATTAATTAAAGCAAACAAAAAAATATATTGTTTCCGCAAACAGCGAAAGGATGCACCTTCGATTTTATACAGTTTTTGTTTTCATAAATAAAATATCTTAATAAATCTCAATTTGTTCTAAAAAAATAACCAAAAAATAATAAACAATATAAAATGTGTCAAATGAAAATATTTGAGCTTAAATACACAGCAATCAGCTTTTTTGTTGGCATTAAAAATATTAAACCTTACTTTACAGTGCTTTTTTGTTCTTATATTTAGATACAATTTTTTTTCTGGTACCTACATTAGTACAAAAATCTATATACACAAATTATTTTTTTATTACCAGACAACTTAATACATGAACTATGCAGTCGTATTTAAATTTATGTATATGCATGTGAAGTTTTATTTTTTTTATTTTTGTTTTTATTCTTATGAATATAATGTACTTAACATAAAAATATATAAAATAGACTAAATTCGATTTTTTTTTGTTCTTCGTGAAGTATTCGTAGAAAAGTGATGTTTTTTTTTTGAACAGGGCTACGTTGCTTATACTAAAGTATACTAAACATCGATCAATAATCAAAGAATGTCCGGTGCGTTAGTGTCATCATGCGAATGTTGAAGTAACCCTTTCCTTTCGTCTGGGGCTGTACTTACGCTTTCCGACACAGAGGGTTCAGCGATTGCGCCCGCATACATCGATTCATAAACTGGATTGGCAAAGTTTCCCTTAAAATATATCGGTGAAAAAAGTAAATGTAAGTAGTTATTAATTAGATGTTTGCTATCACTAAAAAAAAAGATGTAGATATCGTTCAATTACTTGAAGACTATCATAATTCGAAAAAATCGATTTAGCAAAAGACGTGTTAAAAGTTTTCAAAATGGTACATTATCAATTAAAAAACGGGAATGTAGGATGGTAAAACGATTAATTCTGTATCATTAATTCAAAAATCCGGTTTTTTGAGTTAAAATAGTTTTCAAGTAAATGTAAAAAAGTAAAACATAAAAAGATGATGATAAAAAGAAGATGTATTTTCGGGTTTTCGCTAGGATCTGTCGCTGATTGAATATTTTGTCAATGGCAGTGACGTAGCTAGGAGAGGGCGTTGATATCGGTCAACCGTTTTGGGGTGACAGCCGATAGCAATCTTATGCTTATATCTCGAAAACGTTTCTTTGAAAAGAAAATAAAGGAATTATTAAGTGACCCCAAATCAATCTCGAAAATACTACTTTTTGAAGACATTTTTTTCGTGTATACCATACGACTTAATAAACAAAATTTACCTTGTCATCTTCGTTTACAAAAGCTGGCGCTTCATCAATATCCCCTCTGTACATTGGGTTGGTTATTTCTACGTTATCTGTGAGTCTCGCATGCGAAAACGGTTGACTGATTTTTCTTTTTCTAAAACAAAAATTTAAATAAATAAAAAATACACTTAAGAAAATTCATTTAAACTCACTTTAAAAAGAATATGGCACCAACAAATAAGGCAATCAATAAAATCATTGACGCCAGTAAAACGCTGAGTATTGTTAAGACACGCGCGGATTCATCTTGAGCTGCTCCTAGTGCATCAGGGCTGTTTGATGAACAAGCTGCTATAGTTTCATCGGCGCATCTTAAAAAGAAAAAAAGAAAATTGTCTTGAATTTCACTTGTTTTTATATTAAACAACTTGGGCAACCCATTTGATTGGCATCATTTTTCATAATTAATGATCAAAATTATTGATTAAAAATATAAACAAAATAATTGGTCGCATAATATAAATCCTTTACTTACATAAAAACAAATTTGTCGAAATTCCGTAAAAATAGGAGTGTGAAGCTAAGAAATCACTCTTTAGCTATCGAATACACATGGCGATACCATATAATTGCTATTTGTGTATTTCGATAGATAAGGTTTATTTTCATAGTGTATTTTGTCAATTGAAAAGTTTCGCAGATTAATCTGTGGCAGAGATGCAAAAAGCTCAAATTTCAGCTCAGCTCACAGCTCAGCTCAATTTTGAGCTAGCTCTTTTTTTGAGCTAGCTCAGTGTGAGCTAGCTCAATTTTTAGCTAGCTCAAATTTGAGCTGCCGGTTGGGCTGAGCTGATTTGAGCTGAGCTGCTATTTGAGCTGAGCTGCTAGTTGAGCTGAGCTGTTAGTTGAGCTGAGCTGATTTGAGCTGAGCTGCTATTTGAGCTGAGCTGTTAGTTGAGCTGAGCTGTTAGTTCAGCTGAGCTGAGTTGATTTGAGCTGAGCTGAGCTGAGTTGATTTGAGCTGAGCTGAGCTGAGTTGATTTGAGCTGAGCTGAGCTGATCTGAGCTGAGCTGTGTTGTGCTGAGCTCATGGTAAGAGTTGATTTTATTTTTTTGTGTTGTAAAAAATTGAAAAATATAATGAATAAATTGCATAATCTGCTGTTGTCGTAACTTTACATTATAGATGAATCCTAAAATTATTATATTTCTGCTCTATGAACTGCATTTTTGTAGATTGAAGTTAGATACTTGTATGTTAGGTAGATTTGTTATTCATGTATATTAAATGAACTAATGCGTAGCAAATATAATAAAATATTTTTTTTTTTTGATATAGAATAAGTAGTCGTGACCATTTATGTACATATATGTACTTATCAACGAATTCAAAATACAATAATTCCAAATATTTTGTATTTCAATTACAACCCTTTCCAGTTACCTAAACTAGTATTAATGTTTATCTCATTCACCAAAAGGATCTCGAAAAAACCACTGATGACCATAGGTTGCCAAATACTTCAAGAAAATCTCAACTACCTGCTTTTGAACTCGCAAGACCCATTCATATATACCATGGGTTTATTTTTATTACCCTTATGTTCCCTTACATCGTAACCCAACATACATTTTTATTATCCTCATAATTTTGTTACATTATAGATTAACAATTAGCGGCCTTCTCAGTACCTAAGAAGTTATTTAGTAAAATCTATTTTGCGGTCAAAATGGGTATGCTATTATCGAGAAGTGTAATTATTATTTATGGTGTTTCTCTGAAGATATATTATATTTCACTTGCCCTCTCTTCCGCCTCGATGTTAAAACTTGAAAAAATAATAAAAATTGTAACTTAACTTACTATACCTACTTCCAAAACATCTAATCTAATCTATATTAAATCAAAATTTAGTGTCTGAATTTAGTTTTACGTAGAATATTTCGGCTCAGTTCAGCTCAGTTTACTTCAGCTCTTCAGCTCATCTCATCTTAAATCAGCTCAACCCAAATGACAGCTCAGCTCAAATAACAGTTCAGCTCACCTCAAATCGGCTGACAGCTCAGCTCAAATGAAGCTCAGCTCAAATGACAGCTCAGCTCAAGTGACAGCTCAGCTCAAACGACAGCTCAGCTCAAATGGCAGCTCAGCTCACAGGTCAGTTCTGATTTGAGCTAGCTCACATTTGAGCTTGTTCACATTTGAGCTAGCTCAAATAAAAGTTGAGCTGTGAGCTGAGAGCAGCTCACTTTTGAGCTAAGTTACAACCCTGATCTGTGGAAAATATTTCATGTCTTAATCTATATTATTATATAACTATAATCATAATAAACATAAATAATCATCTATGATGGAAAAGGGACATAAGGTTCGATTCCCGTTCTATGAAATTTTGATGAAATAAAAATCTCCATAGCTTCACGCTTAATTCGATTCTTGTTCAATGGAAAAAATAAAATAAATGTCAAAACCTTTTTTGCATTAAATTTTAAATGAAAAATAAAATAAGAGGATTCGAAGTTCGACCATCAGTAGAATGTCCGTGATTGTGTAGGTTATTATGAGATACCGCTGTTCCCATGTCGGAAGTTAAAGCGCAATCCCATTGCAGGTTTTTAAATAAATTTAATACAAAAAAAGAATGTGCTATTAAGACAGATCTCCCTTGTATGTATTCAAAAAGTTTTGTTTAAATCAGTTTACAAAGTTGTAGTTGTTATTTTTAAAGAATGAATTGTATTTAAATTCTAATTATTCACTTTGTTCAAAAACACTCTGCTTGTGTAAATCACATCTTCTCTGTAAACTTCAAATTTACTATGTATAATTAAACTAGAGAATTTTCTATTATTCTGTTCTACAATATCGAAGTAAATAGTCTTTTCGTTTAATTGTTTTTTTGTCCTTCGGAATATTTCCTAATCGCTTTTTATCAGTAGTGTTTTTTTTTTTAATTGTTCGGAACATATTCTCTTACTACGTGATTTCTTTCTATAAAAAAAAAACAACCTGCCACCCAAAATATTACAATACAATCTTTTGGTTCTTAGTTCTCATGACTAATGAAACGTTGATGTCGAATTTTATTGTTATGCCATTATTGGAAGTGGGTTTCAGAAAACTCACCCCTCAAAACCATTAAGGTTAATAGATATAGCCAAACCTAAAATTGCAATATTGATGTAATTTTTTCAAGCCAAATCCCAAATGAGATTCATTTGAACTTCAAGAACTTTTGAGTATGTATAAAAATTCTGTAAAAGATTTTGTCCGGCTCAAAACCTAGCTATTAGTAGTGTTGCATATTTATTTGACTAAAGAAGGCATAATATCATTTTTCCTCCACGAGATACAAATTTGTACCCATGGAATAAAATTAAATACTAGTCGAGACCTTTTAATGATATTGGTCACAATGTGTTACAACTTACAATACCAGGGACGAAATCCCCAAGGAAAACTAAAAACATGGTTGGGAAATCGATTGCAATTTTTTCATGTTTATTTTTTATTTCATTCACTAAGTATAATTTTAATAATGATAACAGAAGTATAAATTAAGAAAAAAAAATAATAGGTATCATTCTATAGTTTAAAAACTAGAGGCGAATGAACCATATCATAAAATTTAAAGCATATGTGTAAAGTAAATGAATATTTGGGGTACTTTGTCACATGCAATTAGCAAAAAAGTTAATAGAAATAATATTTAAGTGAGAGTAAAGCAAAAATTGAAAAAAGATATAATTACAAGCTCAAATGTTATCTTTTATGCTATACTTAAAAACAAACTTTTGACCATCGAACTGTTTATTACAAAGAGCCATTTTTTTACTGATTTCAAAAATAAATTGAGAAAGTGAAGTTTTCTTGTTTCAAAAGGCAACTGGTTAAAAAGTTTAGGTGCTGTCGCAGTGTAAAAATTGGAGAATTGAGTTCTATTACTTATTGGGATGTTTACTAAAAAGAGAGCATTAATTCTTAGGCTATGTGTATTTGAGCTTCTGAGTACCTGGCTGTATCCGCTTCTCATGAAATAAACTTTAAGTACCTTATATACATAAAGATGCTTCAACGGCAAGATGCGACGATCTTGAAATAAAGGCCAGCTATGTGTTAACCTCGATTTTTTACATACTAGTCGGACAATATGTTTCTGCGCTGTAATTATGGGATAAAGCGTGCTTTGATATGCACCTCCCGAACTGGTTATTCCATACTGTATCTTAGAATGCACGAGACCAAAGTATATTGTTGTTAATAGATTTTTCGTACAAGTTCGTTGTAATAAGAACATTTTACGTGTTACGGACATCATGTATTTTTTAACTCTCCAGTATGTTGTTTCCAATTGAAATTGTTGTCAATTGTTACTCCTAAATATTTAAAACTATTAACAAAATCAACTTTAAAACAATCATTGGAAGGTGTCGTGTGTTGAAAGTTTGATTGTCCACAAGAATGTGTGGCTAGGCTGTTTGTTGCATGTTCCTGAATGAAAAATAACATTACAGTCCAAAATTGGAGCTGTTTTTTTTAAATTACAAACCATTATTTTGGTTTTTTCACTTAAAATGAGCTCATGTCTCGAAAACCATTGTCTAAGCACAAGTTAAGGATTCTCTTATGAGATATCCTAAAAAAACCGCGAACACCAACCCCAGAGGGGCCGGCCCAACCGTTCGACTTACAAATGAACAATTTCAAGTTAATTATTCTTTATAATTTCTTTATTGATAAGTCTTATTCCTAGCGTGTCCAAACTAGAACTAACTAAACCTAAAGTTGAAATTGTCAATCGTAGCTTATGCTCGTGCAAGGGTAATTTCCATGACCAAGCATTTTCCGACTGTGGGAACAGCGGATGAGGATCATATTTCCTCGTGGCCTTCGGCAGTGCAAGTGCATTTACCTTTTCTATTGAAATACACTGTCAGCACTAATACCTCAACTCGTGGGAAATGCTTTGTGTTAACTACCCTCTCCTCAAAAATCTACGTCCCGTAGATCCTCAATTTAAGATGAAATGTTGGGAGATGCTATTGCTGGTGGTGGTAGTTGTATCTTGGGTAAGTCAATCTTTTTATATATTGTACGCCATATCTTCAGGATTACGATAGCGAATATTAAAAGGATGGTCATATCCGTAGTCGTATATGTGTTCAGCTTACTTGTGAGACTGCTTAGGGTTTTAATGTTGTTCATACTCATATCGTGGAGGTATTCGATGTCGATTTTATGCTCAATCGCGGTGGTGTTTGTGAGAACTGGTGGTAATGCTTGAAGTGAGGTTGTTGTAATACTGGCATATGTCCTGTTGTTGAGCTGAACTGATTCGTTGTACAGTTGAATCAGATATGTGCCAGAAAGTTCTTTGAGTACTCCTTTGCTGGTTAACCTTCCATTGAAGTTTGTAACGAATATTGTATCTTCCTTGATGAGTTCTACTATCATAGCTGTGTTTGAGCGTATCGTGCAACTAGCATGTCCTCCTTTTAATAATCGAACAATGCACCCATCTTCGTCGAGCTTTTCTAAAGAGTCTTCATCGCAAACTGTCATGTTTCCTATATTAAGGCAATTAGATGTAATACCATAGGTTTCTTCATGGTTCACCAAAATTTTGGGGAAAGGTAAGTCTACCTGTTTTCCTTCGATAATTGATGCTCTGGTCAATAGAAGGTTAAATTCAATTCCGCTAACCTTAGGCATTGAAAGGACATACAGCAATATGGAATCATTGGTGAAAACCGATGGCTTACCAAATTGTAATGCTTCTACTACGTTTGCATAAGGTAAGGTTTCAACTTCATTGATGACCCTGTTGATTTCTTCTTGGTCTAGGAGATTAGTGTTTACTATTCCGCTTTTCGCTAGTTGGCACGCACGAGTAATCTCATTGACTTCTTCCTTGATGACCAGGAGTTCGTCTATAATACTCTGCTCTTGCATTGCCCTCCTGGATGAAGTTACTTGATTGGCAGTGCTGTTGATAACCCAATTTATCTTTTGTGTGATGTCCTCAGTTATTTTCAGGACACGCTCATTTATTTTGTACTGCTGGTTGTTGTTGGAAACGATATCTTCTTCGTTTTTGAGCACCTTGTCCCAGTCTGCAGCATCAGGGTTGCCTGCCAGCCATTTCCATGCGGACCCGATCCAGTTGATTGATCTTTGTCTTCTATGAGCTTTTCCTTTCAGAGAATCGAGACGTTCATGAAGTTGAGTAAGATGATGACGTGCGACGATTTTCCTCTCAGACTGCGTGATCTGCATTTCCACGGTTTCGGTCATTTTATTCACTAATTCTTCAAGTTTGTCCAAGCGAATGATGTGTATCAGATTGAAATGAAATCAATAATCCATCCTTGCCCTTCCTTAATGGTTACCATAGGGGACATGTATTCGAATATACTGAACCCTTGCACGGCCGTTATTAATAGAAAACTGTTTAATATAAAGAATTAATAAAAGAAATATATGTATACATATAATATTAACTGTTAAGCTTAAAGATTAAATTATTTTCTAATTTAAGTCACATATTTTTATAAGTCTTTAAATTGACAAATTTATCTTATAAGTGATAGTGCAGAAGTTACAACATAGGACATTTTTTAAATAAGACAAAATAGAACTAAAATAAGTTTTTTTTTTTTTATTATTTCTGCTAATGTTTTCTTATATTTAAAATTATTTTTTAAGTGCTTTATATCATATTTGGTGCTTAGTGAAAGGTTTAATTAATAAGTGCTTTTTATTACGTTTAGTGCTTTGGTGAAAAGTTAAGTTAATGAGTGCTTACTAGGTGCTATTGCCATTTTCCTTTTTTTTTTTTTTTTTTTTTTTTTTTTTTTTACTCTCCGATGGGGAATTGAACCCCAGTTTCCCGCATAAGAGCAGGTGTACTAACCACTATACTATCGAGGAGCCTTTAAGTTTGATTTTTACTGATATTTTTAATATGGGTTTTATGGATTTTTCTACCTGTATCGGTCGTGATTGTCACACGATTATTTTTGGCTACGATATTTTTTTTGGAATAAAGGTTTATTCTTCGCTTTAATCCCTTTTGCTGCAGTGTAAACGACATCTCCTCTTTTATATTTTTTGGGAGAGGTTCTTGTTTTGTTTCTGTAGCTGTTTGTCTCTCTTTGTTTCCTTTTTATCTCTACTTTGAGATCCTGATTTATCTTTTTCCTAAAGTTCGCAAGATTCTGATAGTTGATTCTTGGGGACCTATCGAAGAAAACATCCGTGGGTTTCAGTTTGGTAACTGAATGGATGCTATTATTGTATCTGTCAACGGCAATGTTTAATAATTCTTTCAGACGCAAATCTCTATATATTCTACTTTGAGGCAACGATAAATTTCAAGGATGGTTGAATGGAATCTTTCGACTTGTCCATTCACTTCCGATCGATATACAGGGGTTCGGTATAATTTTACCCCAAGTAGCTCAATAAAATTTGCGATTATGGGACTGACGAAACTACACTCATTGTCAGTGACAAGTATTTTGGGAACTGTAAAATAGTGGAGTACTTTTATAATTTTATCTCTGAGGTGAAGGACAGACCTATTTTTTATGTGAAATAGCTTTCCGAATTTAGAGAATTTATCAATGCAACTTATAAACTTTTCGTTCTGAACCTCCATTATATCCAGATGAAGTATTTCACAAGGATAACTTGGGATAGGAGTATGCTGAAGCTCAGGGCGAAAAGGATGCCTATCATATTTATTGATGTTGCAGATTTCACATGCTTTTACATACCTTCTAATAAGGCTATTCATGCCAGGAAAATAGTATCTTTCTAACAACTGTTCTTTATTCTCACGGGCATTCCTGTGCGCTCTCTTATGTTCTGCCATAATGAGTTCACATTTACGGTCTTCGTTCTTCACATCTTCGACCACTCTTTGTGTGATCCTGATTTTATATTTCGTGAAGTGTTCTATGAAGACCTCTTGAAGCATGTTTAAGTAACGTTCTGGCATTTTAATACCATTGACTAAATTAGGGTTTAGTTTAGACCTAAGAATTTGTATAAGAACTTCTTTGTCGGGTTCATCAATTGCAGCATAATGGCGTTGATATCCCGGATGTGGTTCTTCACAAATTTCCAAACCTTTCCCGTCTTTGAAACAAATCTGGTTACGGAAAACGTTGATAGGTGCTAGTACATGGGGTATTAAGTCTGATGCATCTTGTTGTGCACTGTGAGAAGTTTCCGCAGTGGATTTACCTTCAGATTTTGCCGTTTCTGTTGTGGATTCGCATAGAGAGGGTGCGGATTCTGTCGTAGATCCATCACTAGCCAATCGAGATTCAGATTGTGTGTTGCTCATATTTCCACTTGGAACAGGTTCATTCATTGAGTCCTGCAAGTGGTTTACTTGAGTCCTGAGTCTCGAAAGAGCATCAGCCACGTAATTTGATTTACCAGGTTTGTAAACCAACTCGTAGTTGTACTCTTCTATTCTAGACTTCCATCTTTTCAATTTTGCATTATAGTTTCTGTTCCCCAGAGCAAACGTTAGAGGCTGATGGTCTGTTAAGATTTTAATTTTTTTGGCTCCATAAAGGTATGACCGAAGGTTGTCAAGAGCCCAGACGATTGCCAGCATTTCTTTTTCATTTGTAGCAAAACCCTCTTCACTCTTGCTCAAGGATCTAGAAATAAATGCAATTGGTCTGTCTTTCCCGTCTACATCTTGGGATAGAACAGCACCGATCGCGTAATTAGATGCATCCGTTGTTAGAATAAATGTTTTTTGGAAATCGGGAAAAGCTAAAACCTCCGAAGATGTCAACAAAATCTTAAGGTCATTGAAGGCTTTCATCTCAACATCACCCAATTTGATTGGAACGCGCTTTGATTGATTAGCTCTTATTTGCGCGTTTTCTCCCCTGGTAAGATTTGTTAAAGGCTTAGCAACCTTAGCGTAATCGCGGATAAACTTTCTATAGTATGAAGTTAAGCCAAGGAATGATTTTAGTTCCTTCAGGTTTTGTGGTGGTTCTAAGTTCTGAATTGCAACAACCTTTTTTGAATCAGGCCGGATACCCTCAGGTGAAACGACATACCCTAAGAACTCCACTTTTTCCTGCATAAAATGAGTTTTTTCGAGGTTTACCCTTAACCCTGCCTCACCTAGTCGGGTTAGTACTGCATCCAAGTTTTTAAGATGATCGTCTTGCCCTTTACCAAATACTATTATATCATCTATATAGACGTAACATGTCTTTCCGATGAAAGGCTTTAGAACATCGTCGATCATCCTCTGAAATATCGCAGGTGCATTCTTGAGCCTAAAGGGTAATCTCAAAAATTCGAACTTCCCGTTCATGGTGGAAAATGCGGTTTTCGGGATGTCTGACGGCTTCATGAGTATTTGGTGGAATCCTGAAGTCAAGTCAAGCGTGGTAAAGTACTTGGCTTCTCCAAGACTAGCTAAAGTCGAATTAATATCAGGGATAGGATAGGTGTCCCCGATAGTGACACTGTTAAGCCTCTTATAATCAACAACCATTCGGTATTGTTTCTCACCATTAGGTTTGGGTTTTTTTGGTACAACCCATATGGGTGAGTTGTAAGGGCTTCGAGACGGTCTAATTGTCCCTTCTTCTAAAAGATTGGCTATTTCTTTTTCAACCTCTTCCCTGAGGCAAGCTGGATAAGGATAACTTTTTGAATATATTGGATCATTCGTGTTAGTCTTTATTTCCGCTAGGACAGAGGTTTCCACAATTTTTCTAGCATCAATTGGTCCGAAAATATATTCATGTCTTTTTATAAGAAAATTTAACTTGTCTTTAATAACATCAGGAAGTAAGGGATCAAGAGTGAAATTCACTTCCCTCGAGATTTTTTCCTTAAGGGGAATTTCAATATTATCTTTTAGTTTTAAAATGTTCCCTTTCCTATCAATTACAGCTTCTAATGCTTTTAACGTATCATCCCCTATGATCCCGTCAAAGGAATTGAGACCTGGTAAGACATAAAACTTTATTAGTGAGTTGTTCCCAACTTTTTCAAAAAACTTCCCTTCGACAGATTCTGTAATATTAAGTTCACCACCCGCTGAACGGACTATAAAAGGTTTTTTAATGGGTACTGTGGTTTGTTTTACTTTGGGACTTATAAAGTTCTTGTTGGCACCCGTATCAACAAGGAACTTCAAGGTGGACCCATCCCCTGTAACATATTCTATATATGGTACGCTGGATGGCCGTCCGTCATAAAATTTACATCTTCTGGAATTTCTTCCTCTGCAGTGGTATTATATTCATCATAATCATTATAGTCGTCATAATTGTCATAATTGTCACCCGCTTCTACCTGATAAACTCGTTGTTGTTTACGCGGGTAGTTTTCCGATCTTGCACCTCGCTTGAATGGATTCTTGTTGTTAGACGAATTGGGGCGGTTCATGTAATTTACTTGACGAGTTTGAACACTCCTGTCCACGTCCATTTTTTCGTGTGGCTTAGGCCCAACTTTGGGTGGAGAGCCATTTTCACGTGGAGCGTTCCAAGTATACCTTTGGAACCTCTCAGGAAGTGATTGATGAGGCTTCCTTGGAGGTAAATGTGGCTTTGCCTCATGACTCCTATAAGTTTGATTTACCGGAGCTGTAATGGTGTTTTTACCGACTGTGGAATGAATGTTGTTGCTTCTGTAATTTAGATTTTGTATTTCTAGACAAGCAGAGTAAGCTTCCGGAAGTGTTTTTGGCCTTTGTATGATTAACATACGCGATATGTCGCCGTTTAGGCCGCGTATGAAAACATCTAGGGCCCTGTTCCTATACGTTTCTACCAGAGCACGAACAGTTTCCTCACTGCAGGACTCTGTTTTGAGCTTATTTACCATCAGAGACATCTGATGGTTGACGGCCGCATAGAATTCGTCGATTTTACTATCTTTTTGAGTGAGTTGATTCAACTGGTGTTCCAGTGTTCGCATATCTCTTTTGTCTGCATAGTGCAGAGAGAGGCATTGTTTCAATTCACTCCAGTTTCCGTCGAAAATATTATACGACACTAAAGCGCTATCCGCTGAGCCCCTAACCTTCCCACGAATGTGTTGAAGGATTGCTCGGTAGATTGGTCTGTTTTTGACTATTTCAAAATCTTTTAATATTCCTTCAACAGCGTGTATCCATGATACATACTGCGTAGGTTCTCCATTAAACACTTGGAGCTCTTTCACACAGTCGGGTAGGCGACTGATCTCTTTTAGTTCAGCCTCACTTTGCGGAGGATGAAGCTGAACCACGGGGGCTTGAATCCAATTAGGTTGAAAAGGGTTTTGGGGTCTCGCTTCGACAGAAAGCAGACGAGACTCCAACTGCCTTACAAGGGCTTCATTGACAGATGAGGGTGGATTTGCTATCCTCTTCTCAATTGCTTCAACCCTTTTCCAAATTCTCTCAACTGGGCTAAGATATTATTAACTGCCCCGTTGAGTTGGGTAACAGATTCATTTAATTGATCCATTATTATTTTTTGAAGGGAATAGGTATAATCTTTTAAATAGGCAATATAATCTTATTAATCTCTTACCATAAAATTTTTCTTTTCTTTAAGTTTTTTTGATTTTTTTTTTGTATACTAAAGAAAAAGGCACCAGCACTCTTAGATATGTTGGTTCTTACCATATATCTTTTTTATCAATTCACTTAACTATTTCTTAAAATTTTTTGAATTTTCTTTTCTTTTTGGCAATAATTTTTTAATAAATATTATTTTTATAAAGCACCAACACTTTTGGATATGCTAATTTTTTGCATATTTTTTTCACCAATTCACTCGAAAAATTTTTTGCACAACCTTTTTTATTTTATTTTCCAATATATATTTAAAAAAAATTTTTTTTTTTATATATTTTTTCTTTTTTTTTTTTTTGACAATAATTTTATATTAATTTTTTGTTTTAAAGGCACCAGCACTTTTAGTGATACTATGTATTTTTTCCTCTTTGAGGATTAACAAATAATTTTTATGTGGGTATTTAATTTTAGCGTCACTCACAATATTTTCATTTTTATTAAAGTTTTTTTCCTTTATTATTTTCGTGCGCGGATATCTGTAAATAGAGATAGGTTACCGAAACGAAGAAAAAATAGGGAACCGGTATTCTCGGGGGTTGCCGTGTTTATCCCGTTTAGTTTAACTTAATAAACCTACTAATGGCACGCACAACTCCACCGTCGCATCCTTTAGCCGTGAAGGATATCAGCATGTTCCCATGCGAAAGTTTGAGCTCAAGGTAACAAAATGGTCAACTGTGTTCTCGTGGGTACAGCGACGTTCACCCAGATAGAGCGTATTGTCCTTGGCACAGATCCTTTGGCGAAAAGGATGCGATTGATGACCGGTCCCTGCTCGGGCGCCAGTTAAGGATTCTCTTATGAGATATCCTAAAAAAAACCGCGAACACCAACCCCAGAGGGGCCGGCCCAACCGTTCGACTTACAAATGAACAATTTCAAGTTAATTATTCTTTATAATTTCTTTATTGATAAGTCTTATTCCTAGCGTGTCCAAACTAGAACTAACTAAACCTAAAGTTGAAATTGTCAATCGTAGCTTATGCTCGTGCAAGGGTAATTTCCATGACCAAGCATTTTCCGACTGTGGGAACAGCGGATGAGGATCATATTTCCTCGTGGCCTTCGGCAGTGCAATTGCATTTACCTTTTCTATTGAAATACACTGTCAGCACTAATACCTCAACTCGTGGGAAATGCTTTGTGTTAACTCACATTTAAATCTTTTTGTAGCATAGCGATCAATTCAAATAGCGAATTGCTCACATATGTTAGTGCCATATCATCAGCAAACGCTGTTATTTTGCTAATTGAAGATTGTAAAGACAGAGTTTATATACAGGATGATTTGCATAAGGTGTGACAAAAAGATAGGGTGTGTAGGTTGGACTTAGACAAGCAAAAAATCGTATGGGAGGGGGGGTCCATTTTCCCCCGTTTAGGCGGGAGGGGCAATTTAAGAAAAAAATCACTTAAAACGGAAAAAAAATATTATTTAAAAATAACGGTTATACCTACAGAGTCGTGCTAAAGCATTTTGAAAAGCCAAAAACCTATACATTAATTTAAATTTTAAAGTAAGTTGTTCAAATGAATAGTTTTTGGAATATTAATTTTCAAAGTCAAAATTTTGAGAAAAAAACATACATTTTTTTATTTAAACCATTTTTTTTCAAAATTTCTGTAATTTTTGATTTTCTCAAAAACTACAGGTTATTTTGACATTCGGTTTTTTATGTTTGATCAAAAATAAATAAGAGCATTGAAAATAAGCCAGAAAAATACTACTTAATAACGTAAAATTTTGAAAAAAAATGGTTTAAATAAAAAAATGTATGTTTTTTTCTCAAAATTTTGACTTTGAAAATTAATATTTCAAAAACTATTCATTTGAACAACTTACTTTAAAATTTAAATTAATGTATAGGTTTTTGGCTTTTCAAAATGCTATAGCACGATTCTGTAGGTATAACCGTTATTTTTAAATAATATTTATTTCGTTTTAAGTGATTTTTTTCTTAAATTGCCCCTCCCGCCTAAACGGGGGAAAATGGACCCCCCTCCCATACGATTTTTTGCTTGTCTAAGTCCAACCTACACACCCTATCTTTGTGTCACACTTTATGCAAATCACCCTGTATATTAAAAATAACATCGGGCCTAGCACAGATCCTTGAGGAACGCCGGTAGTTAGCTGCAGAATATCGCTATATATTCCATCGATCTTAACTTTTTGCTGTCTTGCCGATAGATACGAAGCAAACCAATCGAGAACTAGACCTCTAAAACCAGCTTTATAAATTTTTTCTAAAAGGATCTGGTGATTGACCAAATCAAATGCCTTAGTTAGATCAATAAACAACGCAAGAACACTTTTATTGTTATTAAAACCTTCACTAACTTCACTGCAAAACTTTAATATTGCATCTTCAGTACATCTACCTTCACGAAAATTGATCGTTGCTAAAAAACTTATTTTTTTCTAAAAATGCCACCATACGATCCTTTATGAGCTTTTCAAAGAGTTTAGAGAACGTTGGTAATATGGAGATTGGTCTGTATTGACTCATAACACTACGATTACCCTTTTTAAACAACGGAATGACTTCGGCTTCTTTCAAAGAAGTTGGAAAAATTCCAGAGGTCATACTCATATTGAATATGAAGCTAAGCACGTCAACAATATAAAAGGCAATTTGCTTTAGCAGGCAGTTGGTTATATTATCCGATGTACTAGAGGACTTGTTATCGAGGGACATTATTTTCTTATATATTTCGTGAGATGTAAACGGAAAAAATACAAAACTATTGCTTTGAAATTGATCTTCTACCAGATCTGGATAAATATTGCAATTGCAATTATTATTAAATGTAGGACAAGGTTTTAAATTTGACGCGACAGAGGTAAAGTATCTATTAAAATTATTTGCGATATCAAATGGATTAGTGATAATTTCGTTATTAATTTCTATTTTTGATATGGAATCACTGTTTTTTTGTTTGTTTAAGATAGAATTAACAATTTTCCATTCTTCCTTAATGTTTCCTCTACAAGATTCAAGATTATTAGAGTAAAATCTATCACGACTAATTCCAATTTGTTTTTTTACATTTGCACTAAGCTTAGAGTAGTATTTTTTCAAACTTTTATTTTGTGGATGCCGTTTACATTTTTTTCAAAAACGAATTTTTCTTTCTAATAAAAGAACTAAGTTCTCGCTAATCCATGGTCTAAAGCGTTTAAGTTTTTGAAAATTGGAGCGAGAAGATGTTGAAACATCAATATGTGATTAAAGAATGCTTATAAATATGTCATACGCATGAGAAGGATTATTTTCACTATAAACCTGATCCCAACATTCGAATTTTAATGCCTCCAAAAGTATTGGAAAATTTATAGTTTGTTTGTTTAGAAATGGAATATTCTTTTTAACATTATTCTGAATTAATTTTAAGATTGTCATACAATGGTCTGTGATTTTAAAATTGATTACTTCACTTAATAGCCCATCAAACCAATTTGACTGCAATCTTAAAAATATGTTATCGATACAAGTCTGGGACGTATTTGTTATACGCGTAGGTTCATTTATAATTGACTTTAGCCCATAAGAAGACATAAGCATTAAAAAATTGTCCGAATCTGAATTATTACTAAGAATGTCTATGTTAAAATCTCCTATTAAAATGAGATTCGTTGTTTTAATATTCTTTAAAAGATTTTCTAACTCATCAAAAAAGACACTTAAGCTTGTTTCATGTAAGCGATACACACATAAAAAACTAAATTTTTCATTATGAAAAACACAATTTACTTTAATTATATCTGTACTGGTCAGATTATAAGAAACAACTTCGCATTCGTATGTTTCTTTGATAAACACTGCAACACCACCTGCACTGTAAGAGTTATTACAGTTGCCATACAATACAAAACCGGGTATATTGTAGTCTGAAAGTTCGAGGTCGTACAGCCAAATTTCTGTTAAAAAAATTAAATCAGCTTCAAAATTTAAAGCCTCAAAATGAGCAAGAAAAGAATCAAAATTTTTTCTCATACTACGAATGTTTTGATGCATTATTAAGGGTGACGTATATCCAAAAGTATTTACATAATTTTTTGCATTACAAGAAAATTCTGGATTCATAATTTTATAGCAATTAAATATTTACTTTATATTCACTTTATTGACCGCCTAGTAATTCCACTTTATATTATTACAGTTTTTAAGTTATTGAATATAACATAATATGCACTTTTATTTTGACAAAGAAGTCCCCATAACTATTTTCCCCCACGAGATACGGACTTATGCCCATCAAAAAATTAATGCAATAGTTAAGACCTTTCACACGACATAGATCACTAAATGTTACACCAATGGGACAGAACTGCCCATTCTCCTTTGTAACCATGATTTCCTTTCCCATGAAGAATGAAACTGGGGCGTGTAAGTGTAAGTGCGCACTGGATGAAAGAAAAAACAACCCCAATGCCAACATGGAGGACACCTACAATGTTCAGGACAACGAATTAAATGTAAAAAGTGGACTGGACACCTAATAGTAAATTTAAGCTCAACCACACAAAGAAAATACTAAAAAATATTTTGTTTTAAATTTTACTCACAAGCACTCATTGATGAAGCTGCCTTTTGTGCAAACTCCGCAGTAATTTACACATTTTGGAGGTTTATCACAGCGAACACCTTCCCATTCGCCAATGCAAGTGCAGTATGGCACCGTATAAGCATCTAGCTTACAAATTCCACTATTTCGACAATAACCTAGACAGGGATTTTCGTAGCGAATGGTATTCTGAAAATAGAAACAAATTAATTAGTGTTTTAATGTGTTTTATATGAAATATATGCGTCATTTCAAATTTACTTCACAAAGATTTCCATTAAATTGTTCTGTACAGTTACACATTGCCATTCCTTTGACGACATGACAGACACCATTATTCTTGCAGATTACTCCTGTACATGGGGTTCGTGCTGGTACTGGAGAATGATCGCAAACTAAATGGACATATAAGACGGTAAAAAAAAACACATTACAAAACCAAAGAAAACACTTACATCTTGGTGGATTTGCAGTTTGACAGAGATCTGTCTCGCACCGTTCTCCACCATAGCGTTCTGTACAAGCACAAAGTAATTGCTGCCCATGGTCAGTGCAAGTGCCACTGTTTAAGCAATAATAGATGCACGAATGCGATTCACATTGTTCACCATAGTATCCGAGTGCACATTCGCACTGTGGTCCTCCTTTATTACCAACTGCGCAAGAACCGTTGTTTTTACAGAAACCATCGCAGACATTTGTTTCACATCGTTTGCCCGTATATCTAAATGCATACAACTCATTTAAAACAATTTTGCTGTCAGAACTATTTTTGAAAGCTTACCCATCTGGACAGTCACACTGTGACGTTCCCGTTACTGTTTCACGGCAAATTCCTCCATTCTCGCATGTTAAATTAGCACAGTGCTCACATTTCTCACCGACAAACATATCGGGACATGTGCACTTCATTCCTTCTTCAGTAATCAAACATGATCCTCCATTATGACAACGGCTCTGACATTCTGGAACAGATGTCTCACATTTAGCTCCGGTCCATCCAGGAGGACACAGACATTTTAAAGGAGGAGGTTCGGCAGAGCTTGGAAGAAATGCTGCCACCGTACATAATCCCCCATTCATACAATATCTAGAGCAACGATAATGTTCGCAGAGATCTCCTTCGAATTGTGGTTGACAGATGCATTTTGGAACATGATCAATAACTTTGCATGTACCAAGATTACACTTCAATGGACAATAATCGGGAACTTCAATGTGTGGTTTGCACTCATTATTCTAGAAGACAAAAAGTCACGTAATACCAAATGTGTTTATCGGCGATCAACGATCGCAGATCGACAATTACGATTACAATTATTTATTTATTCGAAAAGTCTTACACAATAAGATACAATATCTTTTAAAACAGTATAAGCTTAATTATTTATAATTGATTTATTGAAAAAAAAACTTAAAATTAAAAATTAAAGAAAATGAAGTGAAAAAAAGAGATGCAACAGATACAGCTACAATTATTGGATTCATTTGTTAATTTTATATAATAAGCTTTTAATAATTTTTTTAATTTTTAATTTTTATAATTTGATTAATTATAATTAATACATACTAAAAAAAGCAGAAAAATAAAATAAATGAAACTTGTTAGGGCAAACCAAAGAAAAAAAACCTATCACCGTTAAAGAGTCTCCAAATACTCTTAAAATTTTAACCTGAACAGGGTATTACAGCTTATCATCCCGATAGATCGGGGAAGAGAGTTCCACAGGCGTAATTGTAATAGTAAGATGAGGATCAGTGTGGAAATATGATGAATAGTGAGCAGTTTTAAACAAATGCAAACATAAGACTCCTGATACTGAATACGTTCTTTCTTTTTAATTCGGTATGCAGCAGATATGGAGGTGCGTGAAGTTAGCACCGCCATAACAAAAAATCAAAAATCTGAGTATGCAGGAATTTGTTGCTAATTTGTTGCCGCATTCCCGAATTTGTTGCTCCTACCTTACCCCCCAAATCCATGGCGGTGCTAACTTCACGTGAAGTTAGCACCGCCATCATCCAAAACTCAAAATTTCAAAAATATAAGTATGCAGGAATTTGTTGGTAATTTGTTGCCGCATTCCCGAATTTGTTGCTCCACGTTTTGACCTTGAAATGCACTTTAACAGTTTCATAGAAAAATCTAAATCGCTCAAATATGATCATATAGTGAAAAGATTAACAGCAATTCAGGGGCTACTCCTCACCTTCTCAAAAAAGTGTATATAAAATTTTTAGCCCAACTCCTTCATGGCCAAAACGCATTGTGGATCTTGTGGAACGTATTCCACTCAGCTATCTCTAAGGGCACTTCTAAGAACTACACTTAAAACTCGAAATTTCAAAAATCTAATTATGTAAGAATTGGTTGCTAATTTGTTGCTGGTGAATAACACCATTCCCGAATTTGTTGCTCCTCCCCTAACCCCCAAAACAATGGCGGTGCTAACTTCACGTGAAGGTAGCACCGCCATCATCTAAAACACAAAATTTCATATGTTACCCCAGTCTCGAATTTGTTGCTCCACGATTTGACCTTGAAAAGGTCAAGTTTGTCATAGAAAGGTAGTAGGTAGGTAGTTATATCATCTTTCTGCGATATTGTCATGACTGGAAGTTAAAAATCAACATTCAGAAATCAGAAACAATTCTGTTTAGAAGCTCTTTGGGTGGGGCCTCAAGAGATACGAGATAGAGTTGGCGCAAGCTGGTGATCTTGGGACCATATGGACAGCCACTGACGAGTAAAAGTGTAGTAAAGTACCTTGTCATCTGGACGGATCAGAATTTGTTTTTCGATAGACATCTAGCCAGGGCTAGGGAAGCGTTTGCCCTGGTGAAACGGCTGTTTTATAGCAACCAGTGAAGGTGATTTGCTACATGGCCCTCATCAGACCGATAATTGATTGTTCACTGCCCTGTGAACCATTCAACGTTGCTCCATCTCAAATGGAAAAGATTAGGGTGTTTGAGAGTCAGTGTCTTACACGCTTCCGAATAATATATTTCTACTTTGAAACGCTTAAAACGCGACTATTTTTATTGTTCCAAGATCTGAACTTATCTCGTTGCATGAATACCCTGTGATAAACACCCATTCTTTATCTTCTTATTCTATGAGTACTGGGCACTTAGAATCTCGTTGTTCGATGCTAGGCTAAGAAGGAACATCGAACACCGGTGATAAAACCAAAGGTCTGAATGCAGGTTGACGTGCTTTCTGATAAGATAAAGGGCTGTCTTTAAAGAGCATTGTGAATTTTGATTGCTATGTAACAATTGGAAATTAGTTTTTAATTTGAAATTTCAGATTTTGGGATTGGATTTTGCTTGTTTGTTATTCTTGTGCTTAGAAGAAACTTTATTTATTATATTAAAATGTTTATTTCTAGTTATTTGTATTCTTATAAAAATTTACTGACCACGAATTTGTAATTGACTGAAAATTTGATAAATACCAATTTTTTTGACAACCATAAACCAATTTTGTCAATGGAAGTTGACAGTAGTTCTTAAATCTGAACTTGTATCAAAACAAAATGGATAATTGGTAACGATAATACGGGTTCTTCAATTTTGTTATCGTTTTGATAACTGGCAACCGTAATAGGGCTGTGTTTGTTCTTTATTTGACAACAAATAATTGAAGTAGTTTACACCCATTTTTTTTGTGCGACCTGCTCAAGCATACTTTAATACGTGGTGATAAATATAACTATGTTTGTTTTGTTAGATTAAATAAATATTTGACAACATAATTCTTTTTTTTAGATAATCTATGGTTTGTTTTAGGAAAAGGAGATAAAAGTGTTGTATTTATAACGAATAGACAGGATTCAACATTGTACTTACCACCATAACTAATCCACTTGGACAAAGACAGGCATGTCCTGTATTACTCTCAGATGACAGCACACAAAGTGCTCGTTTGACTTTGCATGGTTCCTTAGCACATGGATTTGTAACTATAAATGATAAAAAATAGCCCTTATTAATGTTTTGTTTACAATTTTTTTTAATATTCACATCGACCCTACTATTTTTATTTTGTTTGAGTGGATGTAGTATTCCAATGTCAGAAGATCGATAGCCCTTTAGCAAATACGTGCCATTATCGTTGCCAAACTTGTTCATCTTTATAATGCTTTGATCGTATAACTTAATATACAAATAATCTTCGAACACATCGATCTTTTGTGGTTTCTCTTTATTTGAAAATCTGCGGACAACATTTCGATCCTTTCCATTAAGTCGACAAGTCTCAATGGTACCCTTGCGATAATCAGCCCAATAGAGCCGTCCAGTTGGATAATCAATAGACAAACTTATTGGCCATCCAACGTCAATTTCAACAAGACTCTTTTTGTTCGATCCATCAAGTGAAGCAATTAGAATTCCATTTTCTAATGTTGACCAAATCATTATGCGTGACTCGGGTTCTAAAACAATGTCTGTTGGATTCATTCCTGTAGATACTAACGGCATATACTGCTTTCCATCAATATCAGTAGCTATTATCTCGTTGAGACGAGAATCAATAATATATATCATATGAGTTACCCAATCGACGGCTAGGGACTTGGGGTCATTTAACGAAGGAATCTAAAGCATACAATTATATATTTAATTATAAATCTGTTGAAATCGCTATTAAATGCAAAGTAAATTGCATGGTATGAGCAATAAGGAAAGGAAGGAAAGAACATTTTGTTATCAATAATGGATTTCAGAGTATAATCTGGGGATGTCAAAATTAAGACTTAAACCAACAAACTAAAGACTTACATCAAATGCCATCAGTTCCTTGAGATCACGTTTAACTCGAGCTGTTTCATGTTTAATATTACTAGATGGCGTAGCAATTTTCATTGTATGAACCTTTCCATGATGTGAATCAATCCAAAATAGTAGAGTATCCTTGGGTCGAATTAAGATGTCGAAAACATCTATCTTCAGACTTTTGGTTTGAAAGAAACCAACGACAATGGTTCCTTCTTGCTTTTCTGGCAAAATAAAACGGAATTCTTGTTCGGAAGCCAATAGAAGTATTTGGTCAGGGCTGGACGCCTTGCAAGTATCATTTTTCTTGGGACCTTTAGAGTAGCCGTCATTACATTTACAATTATAGTGGCCCGCTTTTTTTTCAATGCAAATTTGTGAGCAAGTTCCAAAGCCACACACGGGTGGCTGACAGTTCATTTCGTCTGATCCATCAATACAGTTGTATTGGCCTATAAATATACATTCTATAGACTATTCTCTTTTATGTAATTTAACATACCATCGCATCGGAAGTTTTTTGAGATGCACTGATCATTTTGACATTGAAACTGATCGTGTCTACACTTTGGCAATGCAGCACAAACTTCTGGAGCTTCGTCTTCACGATCCCCACAATCGTTAATACCATCACATAACGCTGATTTTCTTATACATTTTCGATTTTTGCACCTAAAGTCCAAAGTTTTAATTTTCACATAATTTAAAAGACCACGATAACTTACTTAAACGCATTTACATGGCAGGGTACTTCAGCACAAGTATCTAAGCTTTCATCAGAACCATCAGTACAATCATCCCAGCCATCACATTTCCAACGGCTCATAATACATTTGCCATTGGCACAATTAAAATGTTCCGGAGGACACGTGCAGCTTACTTCGTCTGATCCATCAGGACAATCGTCATCGCCATCACATTTATAGTTTCTAAAATATCAATCAAATTATTTAAGGACACTTTTATTGATAGAAAATTCTTACTTATTTATACATGTATTGTAAGCGGCGCATTTAAACTGGTTATCCTTGCAGGTTATATTACAATTGATCTCATCACTGCTATCGTCACAATGAATTTCTCCATCACAACGCTGATCATGTTTTATACACTTCCCTGTGCCGCATCTTGAATATTAAAACAAAATTTGGTTATTTCTGAGCATTGAGGTTCATTAAAATAATTCACAAGTAGTTCTAGTGATTCACTATCACGCTTCACCTAATTAATAACGACGAACTCGTCGAAAGCTATACCAGGGAAATTTAGTTTAATTTAGACACCAAAAAACAATATTGCTTGTGATCTGGTCATTGTAAATCTGTCCTCACTCAAGGGATTATTATGAATATCTTTAAAAATTGGAAGGAATTACATTAAATTATTTGAAAGAATAATTTAGGTGGGTGAGGCATAAGCCATTAACGTGGTTCGACTAAACAATCAATTAGGATGTAGCAAGTTAAGATGGAATCGTTCAAGGGGAGAAATGCAATTGGCTACCACTCGAGCATTGTTTATAAAAATAGTGTTAAAAAAAGAGAGACAAGAACTGTGTTCGAATTTTTAGTAAAGAAGATCAATACTTATAATTTTTATTTCATTTTTTTTATAATTAAATTTTTTGTATATATAATTTAGATGTATCCATATCCTCCTCTATGTCTATGACCACGATGACCATAGCCACTATCATAGCCTCCGTAGTTTGAAACCACTAATGGCACAGCAACTGCATATATTGGTCTTGGGGGCGGTGGTGGTGGTCGAGGTCGAAGTGGTGTTACGACAAATGCTGGATAATAACCTCGACTACCGTATCCATATGTTGGAATAGGACTTGCAACGCAAAACGAAAAATGACACAGCAGCGCGGTCACCGATACTACAAGTAATAATTTCATTTCGATTCTTAAAATTTAAATCAAATGCAATGTCTATTTATAAGAATCGTCAACATTCGTTTGCATTTAATTAACACATTAGTGCAAAATAATCTCAGGGGTTGCACACTTTTCAGAAGTGTTCTTCAAGCAATGTCAATAAGTTTGATTATTAATGGTTTATTTTTCTATTAGTGCATCCCCGAAATGCGGATGTTTAAATAATGTTTTTTTTTTCTAATTTAATCAACGACTTTTAAAGACAATTAATGTTGTTAATAAATATAAAGTAAAAGTATCCCATGCGATGGCTTCTATCATTATTTTTTTTTTTTCTTAATATCATTTGTAAAACTGAAGAGTTTTCTAGGGTTTACTAAAACAATTTCATTAATCGTTTTGAACTCTAAACGCGATATTTATAAATATGCATTTGTACATTAAAAATGAACTTTTTGTTTTCGAAATTAACTTATTTTTCAATAGTCTCTAGTGGGAGCAACTGAGATTGTTATTTCAAGTTAATGTTTTTACGAATCATGAACTTGCCCTATAGTCCTCATGACATGAAAAATAACCCCCAAAAATTGTTTGAAATACCTACAATACACTGTATACGGTATACGTTTTAAAGAGTATATTGAAGTTATTTCAAACAATTTTTGAGGGTTATTTTCGTCACAAGATTTAATAATATTGACCAATAAAACAAAAAAAACTTTTTTATTTTGTAATTATTTTAATATAAGGTAATTCTAAAGTAAAATCAGCAAAAGCACAATGTCGCATATGTACACTAGGTTTACATAATTCAAGTTAGCATTAGTAAACCACTTTTATATATTCTTTGTGACATGCTTAATGGTAGAACGTTTGTTGTCAAAACCGGCAATGTAACTTCTACGGCAGGGAGCGGTGAACTCGACGATTTTATCCAGCGTTTAGACCAGTAATCTGATAGATAGTCTAACCTAGGCAATTGCATATGCCGATGGTCTAATCGCGTCAGAGCAGATCCAAAAGTTGAGGTTATCAGAATTCTTCTGCAGCGTGACTTCGATCAAATTCAGCGATATTGTCATAACTGGGAGTTAAAAATCAACATTCAGAAATCAGAAACAATTCTGTTTAGAAGCCCTTAGGGTGGGGCCTCAAGAGATACGAAATAGAGTTGGCGCAAGCTGGTGATCGTGGGACCATATGGACAGCC
This sequence comes from Meliscaeva auricollis, assembly GCA_948107695.1. NCBI lineage: Eukaryota > Metazoa > Arthropoda > Insecta > Diptera > Syrphidae > Meliscaeva > Meliscaeva auricollis. The sequence goes on from OX403618.1 coordinate 43,041,556, forward strand.
ACTGACGAGTAAAAGTGTAGTAAAGTACCTTGTCATCTGGACGGATCAGAATTTGTTTTTCGATAGACATATAATCGCTGAATTAATAATTGCAATGCTTATTTGGTTTTTTAAAAAAGAACTTTATTTAATAAACGAACTTAAATAATAACCTAAGCTACAATTCTACTTATTAAAGAACCGGTTTGGTCGAGGAGTATCTATGAACTGAACTATATCATCCACTTGATGTCGATGGATGATTCAGCTGATGATCGATGATTGATGCTATACGTTCTCATAGGTATCATATTACCATGAGAACTGTTGAAGATGTTTATAGTTAATATAAACATTTGACGGATGTCATATTTCCGTTAGATTTTAATAACACTTGAAGATGATTCATATTGAATAAAATCGAAGTGTTAACTCCCCCCTTACTTCTATAGTGATCGTCCCGATCGCTCTTCTATAGCTTTCCTTGTTGCTGCTAAGCACTTAATTGTTGCTTTCTTAAATGCTAAATTATTTTTCTTTTCTTCATTTCTTTTATACATTTTCATCATCTTAATAACTATTACAATACTAAATATTAATATTACATTTAAAGTCATTCCCCACAGTATTGGGTGTTCTTTTACATCTTCAATATATGGTTTAATAAGATCAATGTTTGTGAATTTTAATTTTTCATTTCTTGATTCTAAATATTTCAAAATATTAATTTCCAATGGTACATTCATTTTAAAATGTTTTACAATTTTAGTTCTTTTATTTTCATACACTTTAGAATTAATAGTTACATTATTTTTGAAATTAATGAGATATGTACCCTTATATATTTTCCTATTGATTGTGGTTTCTCCACTTACAAAAATTATACCATCTTTAATTATTTTAATGTCTGGATTCTTCTCCTTTATTTTATGACAGTTTGCTTTCTTGTTATTTAATAAATCTGTTAGACAATTAGTTTCATTACTTATTGTACAATACATATTGTTTAATTCTTGTTTACAATTTGCCATTTTATATTTTTCTTCGTACAATACAATTTGATTTGGAATTTGTAACTTACCATCACCTATATTAATGCTTTCTACAATGAATTTAGTGTTTATTTCCTTAACAATCGGGTATTGAATGTATAACATGATTATTTCCTTATTTTGAATAATTTGAAAATCTGATGCATCTAAAACATCTGTAATTGAAATTGGCATTGTTTCTGTTTTTATTATTTTCTCTAAGTCTTCTATATTTAAAATTACTGTGTTTAAAATTCCATTTTCCTTAAATTGATGGTATTGATAATATCTCTTAAATCTTCAATTATAAATTTTAAAATTAGTTCGTCTTCTTTGTCAAACTAATATGTTTTTCAAAGTTATGAAACACGTCTATTGGTCGGAAGTTAGTCACTGAATGAATTGATTCATTATATTTTTTAACGACAAATGGCATTATTTCATTTGTTTCCGCATGGATATCTGTTTTCGTAATTCGTATAATTTCAGTCAATGTGCTGTGCACTCTTTCTATCATACCGTTCGTTCTACTATGGTTTGGAGCTGTTCTCTCATGTTTGACGCCTAGTCTTTCTAATTCTAGTTGTGCTGATGGTGTGCAAAATGTCTTTTCATTATCAGTTACAAGTGTTTCAACTCTGCCAAATATTGGTATTGTTTCAATGAGTTTATCCTTAGCATCTATTTTACTTTCAATATGTCTTACTATGAGAAATTTTGAAAAAGAATCTATCATGGTTAAAAATTGATCATTGTCTATATAGTATATATCAGTATGCATTCGCTCCCCCCTTTTCTTTGGAATTGGAGCCTCTCCAATCCTATATCTAACTGGATGTCTATCATATTTGTTTTCTTTGCAAACAGAGCAATTTCTTGTTAAATCTAATAATTGTTTAAAGCATTCAGGCCAGTAATATTTTGTTGTAATCTGTTTGAAATTCTCTCTTGAATCACGATGCGCTCTATTATGTTCGTTTTTTAGAATAGTTATTTGTGTATCTTTGTCCTCTATATCTTCTACTATATTTGTAACATATGCAAACTGAGTAGTGGGGTATTCACTTAATAACTTTGGTTTTAGTTTAAATAATAATTCCTCGCTGGAATGTATTGCATTAATGCCTTTCCTAATAATTTCTTTAAAATCACTAAATATATTTTCATCTTTATATATTACTGTGTGTCTCCTGTATCCTTTATGTACTTGTTCACTACTAATACTATTGTTATTTCCTTCTTTAATGATTAACTGATTCCTAAATCTATTAATTATACCTCCTAATCTTTTTATTTCTTCAACTGGACTACTTTGAGTACTATGTACTGTTGCTACGTCCGAGTCCATCATATTTAATTCTTGTCTGCTTAAAGCATCTGCTACTACATTCTCTCTACCTGGCTTGTATTTTATAATAGGAGAATATTCTTCTACAAATTCCCTCCATCGTTTCATTTTTGCATTGGGGTTTTTATCTGACATAGCGAATGTTAATGGTTGGTGGTCCGTATATATATGGATGCCGCTTGTTCCATAGAGGTAGTTCCTCAAATTTTTCAAACTCCAAACAATTGCTAATAATTCTTTCTCATTTGTTGCATAGCCTTCTTCGGTTACACTTAATCCCCTACTTATGAAAGTTATTGGTTTGTTATTTTGACTAAGCACTGCACCTATGGCTGAGTTACTTGCATCAGTTGTTAATTCAAAACCTTCTTCAAAGTTTGGCTGGTTCAATATTATATTTTCTTCTAACTTGTCTTTTAAAATTTGGAATGCTCTTTTCCCCTCATTATCTAATTCTATCGGTATAAATTTACTTTTTGTGTTTGCGTCTTGGTCTCTTAAATACTTTGTTAATGGCTTGCTGATCATAGCGTAATTTCTTATGAATTTACGATAGTAACCGCTTAGTCCCAAAAAAGATCTTAACTGTCTTAATGTCTTAGGTTCTGGGTATTCCTTAATAGTTTTTACTTTCTTTGGATCCGTTTTAATACTGTTGTAGGAAACAACATATCCTAAAAATTCTACTTCCTGCATAAAATACTTGCTTTTTTCACTACTTATCTTTATGTTGGCTTCGCTTAATGCTTTAATTATGATTTCTATGTGTTCCAAGTGTTTTTCTTCCGATTCAGAAAATATGATCACATCGTCGATATATACGTGGCAAAATTTCCCTATGTAAGGTCTAAGAATATCATCCATAGCTCTTTGAAATAAAGAGGGTGCATTCTTCAACCCGAATGGCATACGAAGGAACTCGTATTTTCCATTGTTTATGGTAAAAGCTGTTTTTTCTCTGTCTTCCTTTTTCATCATTATTTGGTGGAAACCACTTTGTAAGTCTAGTGTCGTGAAGAATTTAGACTTTCCTAAATTGAACAAAATTACTGAAGTATCTGACATTGGATACTTGTCTGTCTTAGTGAATGAATTTAGCTTTTTGTAGTCTATGACTAATCTGTGTTTTTTGGATCCGTCTTCATTAGTACCTTTCTTATCAACTACCCATACTGGTGAATTATATGCAGATCTATTTGGCGTTATTATATTATTTTCCAACATATTATTTATTTTATTGTTTACAAAATTGCTTACTGCTTGTGGATATGGATATGATTTTGACCATATTGGATCGTCTGTTGTAGTATCTATAGTCGCTACTATGTTCGTATTATATGGAAGATAATTCGGTTTTTCTGTAAAAATACCTTGAAAACGTTTTAAAATTGATTTCAATTTTTCGATATAGGTTTCATCTGTACTCATGCAGATTGCCAAATTGTTCAATAGTTCGTCATTGAATAATAAAGGTACTATGCCTTTTTCGTATTCTAATGTACCATCGACTATATTTATTTTGCCTTTAATTTTCCTGAGTGTTCTTATTCCTACAGTTATATCATAATCTTTTAATTCTTTAATTTCGTAAAAAATATCCTTAATTCCTAACATATTTATCTCCTGATACTTGTTTATAATACTTGTCCCATGGACGCTTCTGACTTTTGTAGTCCTTTCTAAGTCTTTACTTTTGAATAAACCTGGTTTAACGTAACTATGTGTTGCACCTGTGTCAATTAAAATTGTAAATATACGGCCTGTCTTTGGATCTGTTCTTTTAATAAAAGGCAGGTCGTTCCTTATTCTAAAAAATTATCCCCTTCATCTAAATTATTTAATCTCGGTGTTTTTACCGGAATCTGTTCACTTCGTGGCCTATCGCGCTTGAAAGGGTTGTTATTGTTTCTTATTTCGTTATTAAAACGTTGGTCCCTATATGGATTGTTATATAAATTTCTGTTTTGATTGTAATAATTGTTGTTCGTTTGGGGCTTAGGAGGATGGTAGTTACCACTTGCTAAGTCCATTCTTTGCGGTGGTGGAACAAATTGATTATTCTGTCTCGGTATGAAATTCTGTCTGTTATTATTATTATTGTTATTATTATTATACTTTGGTATAGGTGGAAGTTGAACTTGAGGTATTCCTCTATTATAATCCATTCTATGTGGATTTGGATTTATATCCCTTAATCTTTGATTCTGGTTTACCTCAATTTCTTGAGCTCTGGCCTACGCATTTGGCAGATCACCAGGATTAAGAGAGAATACGATGTTACTCATGGGTTGATTTAATCCCATTATGAACACTCTCAAAGCGTTCTCTCGGGCTACATTAATGAGCACATTAGTTTCAGCCGTTCTAGGCCCATAACTCATTATTGTTTTATTAGTTATTAATGTTAGTAACTGACTAACTTGATCATAGAACTGTTGCAAAGTTTGTTTCCCCTGCCTAGCACTCGCTAGTTCGGTTTGTAACATGTGTACTGGTCTTTTATCTTCGTAAGTTAGGTCTAATCGTCCTATTATTGCATTGACATTCAATGGCGTACCATGAGATGTCAGCACGTCATTAGCTTTCCCTATTATTTTGTTTCTTAATATGTTAACTGCTGTAAAGTAACTTGAACTACCTTTACAACATTCATAAGCTTTCATGCAGTGGATTACTGATGTCCGCCAGCTAATATAGTTTTCCCCATCAAACTTTTGCAAACTTTTAACTAACTCTAAACTTTCTGTGGTTGTTATAAGTGGGTCTATTTTAACGTCCTCGTATGGTTCAATATTATCAATGGGAGCTAATCTACCTAATAATTTCGTCAAGTCATCTATTTTCTTATCTAGTTTGTCCGTACTTTCGGCTACTGTCTGAGAAATCAACGTATGTATCTGATCTACTGTTAATGCCATATTGAGTTTTTTTGTTTTATTGATATTTATATAAAATTTAATTTTATAAATAAAGATTCTTAATAATAAGTATAATAATAATTTTTTTTTTTTTAATTTCCTTAATTAATTAAAAATTTTTTTTAAATAAAAATTTTCTTACTATATAATTATTGTTGATTTGTTGATGTATAGTTGAATCTCTGCTTAACACTGATCAATGATGACTTCGTAAAAAAAATTTGTTTATTCTTCACTTCCTGTCTTTCTTTATTATGAGTACTGAATATATTTTAAAAATTTTTTTTATTTTCTTTATTTTATTTATTTTGTTTTTGTCTTTCTTCTCTTTCACTCTGTTTGTCTTTTTAATTGCTCAGTTTCACTCCACTGAATATATGTTTATAAAAATATTTTATTTTTTATTTTTTTGTTTTACAAAATCTTTTTCTTCGCATTTATGTTTTTTATTTTATTTTTTATTCACCTCTTTTATTTTATTTTCTGTATTTTATTTTTTTTCCACTTTATTTTAATTATTTTTCTGATTTTCTACTTCATAAGTATACTTCTCATGATCTGTTGTAAAATTATATGTAATAATTAAACTTTTTGCCTCTCAATGTTTTACGTTGAGTAGGACTACTGAGTTTTTAGATTTAATACGCAAGTTAAAATTGTTGAAAATTTTTCTGCTGGATTTAAAATTAAAAAACGTCACTGCTTGATTTTAAAATTAAAAATCGTCACTGCATTACAAAATTTATTTTGTTAATTAAAACTTATTTATTCACTTTAAAATTTCACACGCGGCTAGAGGATACTTTGTACTGTTCTCCCCTTTGGATGCACTATAGCTTAAAATTTTGAATAGTAAAATTTTTCGATGCTGGGTTTTAATAACCGTCACTGCACTCTTAGCAAAATTAAACTACAATTAAAAACTATTCGCGTGTCCCTGCTCGGGCGCCAATTAATAATTGCAATGCTTATTTGGTTTTTTAAAAAAGAACTTTATTTAATAAACGAACTTAAATAATAACCTAAGCTACAATTCTACTTATTAAAGAACCGGTTTGGTCGAGGAGTATCTATGAACTGAACTATATCATCCACTTGATGTCGATGGATGATTCAGCTGATGATCGATGATTGATGCTATACGTTCTCATAGGTATCATATTACCATGAGAACTGTTGAAGATGTTTATAGTTAATATAAACATTTGACGGATGTCATATTTCCGTTAGATTTTAATAACACTTGAAGATGATTCATATTGAATAAAATCGAAGTGTTAACTCGCTGCTCTAGCCAGGGCTAGGGAAGCGTTTGCCCTGGTGAAACGGCTGTTTGATAGCAACCAGTGAAGGTGATTTGCTACATGGCCCTCATCAGCCCGATAATTGATTGTTCACTGCCCTGTGAACCATTCAACGTTGCTCCATCTCAAATGGAAAAGATTAGGGTGTTTGAGAGTCAGTGTCTTACACGCTGCCTTTGATTACACAGAACACCAGAGTCAGAATACACACACTATTATTCCAACCAGCTTCTATACAACATAAACAGAATTGATAATTTTTTGGTAAAGCTGATTCGGGGTCACATTGCAGGAGCGATGTCCCCAGCCAACAGCTTGATCTTCGGGGACCAATACCCTTACAACGAATTCTTCGAATGTGCGTTCAAGTGGTTAATGTATAAATTGCCCAACATTGTATAGTGGAGTAACTAAAGCTCAAAAAATGCAATATCTCGGACTCCGATTTAGATGAATTTTTTTCCAAAACTTGGTACTTAAAAATAATTTAACCTTTATGTATTAGAAATTGCCGCTCTCGTCGGATCTTTTTTTTTTTATTAACGTTAAGATTTTTGTGAGCGGAGAGGAAAGTTTTCCGAATCGGAGAAATTTTTACTCCTACGGATACCTCGCTAGGGCCGATAATTTTTATAAACAAAATTATCGGCCCTAGCGACATTTAACATTTTCGTTAAAATTAAAGGTTTTGAATGGTTAAAACTTCATAAAATAAACTATGCCAAACATTTTTCAGGAATCTTTAAGGAAAACAACTAGCAAGGATAGATAGATAGATAGATAGATATATAATTTTATTTCAAAAAAGGTTTTATAAAAACAGTGTATGCTGGTATAAAATTAATTTAGACAATAACATTAAGTTAGTAGATTTATATTATTTATGAAAATTCATTTAAAATTAGGTTACGATATTTGATTGCAGATTTTAAAAAATTGTATAGATTTCAATAGCAGTTGCCATTTAGAGCATTGAGAAACTGAGATCGAGAGAGCACGTCACTGCCAAGAAATCTCTTTCTGTACCCTTTGAAGATAGGACAGTTTCCGACGAAGTGAAAAGTATTTTCCGACGCATCCATGTTACAAAGTGTACATATACCATCAGAACCAGAACAACACTTTAGTAATAGGTGACTTAAATGCTCGTATTGGAAATGAGGCTGGCGCTGAAAACAACCTACACGAAAAAATCAGGCGGTCAAAAGATTCGGTTCGTAATGCAAGGGGAGTAAAACTTCTTGATTTATGCAATGAGTTAGTCTTCGTATACAAAACGGAACAACGGAGTCGGACGAGACTGGAAATTTCACATTCGTTGGAGGTCAAGGGACCTCAGTGATTGATTTCAGCCTCTTAGGTGGATTGGAACTCGTACGCTAAGGACCTGAAGGTTGATCATGTACCCTTTTCTGAACACCTACCTATTGTGCTCACATTTGGCATCAAGGTTGCGGAAATCGAGGTGATAAGAGAGATGAAACTTATACCAATGCTAAAATGGAAAGAAAAGTATGCAACTACTTACGATAGAAACTTAGGTATGATTTTACTTTCACGAGAAACAGAGAGCTTTGGACAACTTAGAGATGCAATTATTGAAGCATATCCTTCAAACAACAACGGGGATTTTTAGGCTAACAATGAAGGACGAAGAATAAAACAGCCATGGTTCGATGAGGACTGTATGAGAGCGAGAAAACAATCTTTCACATGCCTCAAACGGTTTCGTAATGAAAATCAGGATATTTTAGGGAAAGATATATACAAACAAATTTAAACTACAAACGATTATGTAAGGAGAAGAAAAAAGCATATCACGAATCCCAAGCTTTAAGATTAGCGTTATGTAAAACTTCGTCTGATTTTTGGAAAAAATTTTTATTAACAAGGAATTAAGCCCTGAGGTACTAGCTGCACACTTCATTAGTCTTCTTAATCAAGAAACCGTAAGAAGCACTCTTCAATACTCGGCGCCAGCGTTTGTAGACGCGATTTTGGACTGCGAAATAACGGAACTTGAGGTCATTTCAGCCTTAAGAGGACTCAAAGATGGAAAAGCACCAGGGCCCGTCAGAATACCAACAGAGTTCTACAAATTCGGTAATGCAGAGCTCGTTAAACAATTAACAACGCTATTTAATAAGGTTGTGGTGAGTGGAGAGATTCCCAAAGAATTCAAAGAATCACTTATTTTTCCAATTTTTAAAAAAAGGCAACAAGGCAGATGCGACAAACTACAGAGGCATCTCCTTCCTCAACGCTTCTTCTAAAGTCTTCACCGAAATTTGGCAAAAACGTCTGACAAGGTGGATTAATTGTAAGAACAAAATTAAAGAATACCAGGCGGGTTTTAGATCAGGATATTCAACGATTGATCACATTTTCGTCCTAAGGAGTATAGTTGAGTCCTACCACGCAAGAGGTTACAAGCTCTACACACTTTTTGTAGACTTCAAGGCGGCATTTGATAATGTGGATCGAAGAGCGCTTCTATACAAATTATATACCAAAGGTTTATCAAGGAAGTTCTGCACCCTGATTGAAAGAATGTATGAGGAAACTTGGGCCACAGTGTGGAACGGTGAAAATCTCTCGGAATCATTTGAAACAAAATTTGGTCTGAGGCAAGGTTGCTCATTAAGTCCCTTGCTTTTTGCTTTATTCATCGACGATATCGCAGATTATTTACCAGGAGGAATTGAGTATGGCAACCAGAACATTAAAGCCCTCTTGTTTGCGGATGACATCGTCTTACTTGCGAATTCACCTGGGACTTTGCAAAGGATGATAAACCGGCTCACTGAATATTGTAGCCTGTGGAATCTTACGGTCAATCTCGACAAGTCAAAGGCTATGGTTTTTAAGAGAAATTTTGGAAGAAACGCTGGCAACGAACATTGGACTTTCAACATGCAAACAATAGAAGAGGTTAGAGAATATAAATATCTTGGAGTATACTTTACACCAAACCTTAACTTGGAAAGACATTTAAAGGAGAAGTTGGTAAGCGCCAAAGCTGCAATATGTTCAAGCTGGAATAATTGTTTCGCTAACAAGCATGTGGCACATAGCAGCAAATATCGAGTGTTTGAAGCAGTATCCGAGTCGGTGTTATTTTATGCAACACAAGTGTGGGGTGCCAAACAGTATGACACAGTGGAAAAGTTGCTAAGATACTTCGTGAAACGGATCTTTCACCTGCCGCCATGTACACCAAATTATGCGGTAATGCTTGAAACTGGACTGTCACCTCTCTTTATAAAGACCCTTAAACTACAAGTGGATTATATCCTAAAAGTAATGAACTTGCCAAGTGAAAGACTGCCAAAGATAGCTGTACTAGATACAATCAGGAGCAAGACCGGTTGGTATGGTGAATGGATGGAGTTGGCGGATGCGTGTGGCATCATATTGGTTCTGGACATAGATCGACCTCGCCTGTGGAAGCCAATTCTCTATGAGCTGATCAAGATGGTGGATTGTATGTGTAGGGATAATTTCCTCAGAGAAGCGTCAAGCTCAGTTCACAGAGTAACTTATAGTGTGCTTGACCACAACTTGCAAGAACGAAACTACTTCCGCGATGAAAGTAGTATCCAGCAAATTTCAATGATGCTTAAACTGAGAGTGGAACTAATCAATCTCAATTATATTCCCCACCGTGCTGATCTACCATTGATATGCAGTATCTGTAATCTACGAGAACGAGAAAATGTCATTCATTTTTTGGGAACATGTCCAACCCTGAGAGAAACAAGGAGATATTACTATGGTGCAGATTTTATAGATGAAGAAGGTATTCAATTTTTACTAAATGAAATGGAGGTTGAAAAACTTTGTAATTACTGCAAAATAGCACTAGCGTATCGCGAAAGAATAATTAATGAAAACTTTTAAGAAATCAGGCAACTTTCAACAAATGTTATAACTCGAGATATTTTATTTAAATAATATATGTATATTTAAAGTAATATTAATGTCAATCGGCAGACGGCAAAGCCATGTCTAAAATTGATTTATAATATTGTACACACAAATCTGTTAATATGTTTAAAACTAATTAATCAATCTATCTATCTATCTATCTATCATATACCATCAGTATCTCTTTGAAACGCTCTTCCATTAAGATTAAGGAGGCCGCAACGAGCTTTGAAGATGATTAAAATCTTATCCCGGGGGTTCAAGTCATCAAAATAGTTTGGTACTTCAGAGTACATCAAGCTGCAGTTCTCGTCATGGAATTGAGAGTGCGGCGCTGGTATTAAATTCAATCCAGTGTTTTTCTCTCAGCTTTGATAGAAGAATACTGTGCAGTCCATGCCATTCAAGCAAACTTATGTCGAAAGAAAAATCCATCGACGTTTAACGAAAAATGGCCAACCATTCCTTAGCCCAGAAGATTTGTTTAGTAATGATGGCTTCAGATAAGATTCTGGGTAATCTATCATTAGGAAGAGATAAGGATCTTCTTATGTAAGCAAAGTGCAGCGTTAGAGTCGTAAGAAAAGATTTAGGTAAACCAGTTTCGATATGCAGAGCATAGTTCGGCGTATTATCAGGTAGCAGGAAACATTTCTTTATAAAGAAACGTTGCAGTTTTTAAACTTGGTTGTGTTCACGAAACCCCCATACTTGTGCACAGTACAACATTATAGCTCTAGAAGCAGCATCATACACTTTAAATGTAGTAGAGTGTTGGACAGAACTATCCCTCAGTAGCCTGGACCAAGGTGCATTGATGGAGTTTTTCGATGATCCCAATCTTTTTATAGTTGAAAGATACGCCTAGATATTTGTACTGGTTTGACACATTTATATCGGCACCATTGAAGAACCATTTTTCGCAAGCAGCTCTCCGTCCACCATTTCTAAAGATTACAATTTCCGATTTACCAAGATTGACTTCAAGGTTCCACTTATTGCAGTATGTAATAAAACTATCTATAAGTTGTTGTAGATTAGAAGGCTTATTCGATAAGAGGACAATATCATCAGCATATAAAAGGGGGTTGATTTGAAGACCATTTAAAAATAGACCAATAGGTAGTTCAGCATGTAAATCATTCAAAAAGAGAACGAAGAGAAGAGAGCTTAATACACAACCCTGTCGAACACCTTTGTTGGTGGAGAAGAAATCCGACAAACCGATTCCATCCCAAATAGCAGCAGCAGTATCCTGATAAAGAGATTTTAAAATAGCGATCGTTTTCAAAGAGATTCCAAGAGTCGATAATTTGTAGAATAATGCATTTCTATCGACGTTATCATAGCAGCCTTAAGATCGATGAAAAATGCATATAGCTTCTTCTTTTCACTAAGTTGAAGCTGTATAATGCATGAAAGATTGTAAACTTGGTCCACAGTCGATTAGTTACTCCTATAAGCAGCTTGAAACTCGTTTATGATGTTGTTGTTTTCCAGCCAAGACGTCAATCTATTTAAGAGCGTGGTAGTAAATAACTTATAAAGCGTGTCCAGGAAAGACAGTCCTCTATAGTTTGACACTACATTAGCATCTCCTTTCTTAAATAGCGGGTATATAATTGACTTTTTAAACGACGATGGTATAGTTGCAGTTTCAAACATTTCAGTAAATAACTTATGTATTTCCACAACTAAAGGAGGGGTCGCATTTTTATAGAACTCATACGGAATTCCGTCCAAACCAGGAGTTTTGTGATCTTTTGAGAAAGATATAGCAGAATATATCTCGTCAAGCTCTATGGGGAAATACAACTCAGGAACTTGCTTTAGAGAAAGAGCATATGAGATTGTGGCTGTATTAATTGACTGCGTTAATAAGTTCTTGAAATGCATTTTAAATTCACAAACTGAAACCTCTGTTGGTATATTAAACTCGTTACCACGTATCTCCTTGGCAATTTTCCACCACTCTCTGGCGGAATAAACAAATTGTAGACTTTTTGCATTTTTTTTGAAATAAGCTTGCTTTTTAATTTTACATAAGCTCCTGAACTTTTTGTTGGCATCACAGTAGTTTTTCCTGCAGACTTCAAGGTTTAGTTTTCGAAAAGCTTTGAGGTGTTTAAAAGCAGTTTTACGGGCTAGAAAACAAGCTAAATCAAACCAAGGCTTTTTGGGCTCAAACTTAAGTGTTTGTCGAATAGGAGCTCCATTTGCTTCATGTATACAACTTTTAATTGCATTGCAACGATCATCAATTGAATCTCGTGGTAATATTTTGTAAGGTACAAGTGACTCAAGTTTAGCATTGTAGGCGGTATATCGATTTGCGTGCCATTTAATTCGAGGAAGACTTCTGTGATTGGTATTAGTTTTCATTCCGGTGGATTTTAAGGAGCAGATTAATGGCATGTGGTCTGAGAAGGTTTCAACACCAACACTAAAATCTTCTACCATATCAGCGGCTGAGTATGAAAGGCAACAATAGTCAATCACCGAGGACCCTCTACTGCTTACAAACTAGCAAGGATAGGGTTCTATTTGGTCCGTTTAGATGGGAGGGGCAAACAAAATATGTAACAGGGGAATTCAATACATGATAAGGATACATGAAGAAAACCTTTTTTTATTTACATTTTAAATCAAGTTAATCCAATGAATAGTTTAAGAAAAAATATTGTCAAAATCGGAATTTAAAAAAAAATAAAATGCACGACTGGATCGCACGTACTTGCTCTTGATAAAGTTACTATATGCTGAGCCTTTTTAATTAAAAAATTGTAAATGCAGTTTCAGAAAAAAAAATTGGAGCATTAAATTAGATTTTCAAATGACTAAAACAGTTTCTTAAATGAATTTAACCTCGAAACGAAGTATGCAATTTGATTTCTTCTATAATGATACATTTTAAGAAAAAAAAAAATTAAAATCGTTGGAGCCGTTTTTTAAAAAAAATCTATTTTTACTATATACAATTTTGCAAGAACTTTTATAAAAAAAATTGGTACGCCATTTTTAAGATATTATTTATTAACATCTAAAAACTAAATTTTGAAAAAAAATATGGATTAGTTTCCGAAAAAATGAGAGAAGCGACAAAGAGAAAGCAAACGTTTTTGCTGATTACCTAGAGGAAACATTCAAACCATTTAATGGGAAAGCATTGAAGGACAGAATAAATATGAATATAACGTCAAGTGAAAGCTTTATCACAAGAAATGTTACTCTCGCCGAATTAAACAAAGAAATTAAGAAGCTAAAGTCAAAAAAAGCACCAGGATACGACTTAATTACTGCGGAAATTCTTAAAATGCTCCCACGGAAAGGTTTAATAAACCTTCTATATATAATGAATGCCACTCTTAGGTTAGAATATATTCCAAACCAATGGAAAGTCGCAAAAGTAATAATGGTATTGAAATCTGGAAAACCATCTCACGAAAAGAAATCGTACAGGCCCATTTCACTTCTTCCTGTAGTGTCGAAGGTCTTTGAGAGAATATTTCTCCAGCGTCTTCAGCCAATAATAGAAGAAAGAGGTCTTATAGCTGAACACCAGTTCGGTTTTAGAAGCAAGCACTCGACGATTGATCAAGTGCATAGAATAACCGATGTCATTGAGAAAGCTCTTGAAGAAAAGAAAATTTGTTCAGCTGTCTTTTTAGATGTGTCTCAAGCTTTTGATAAAGTATGGCACGAGGGTCTCAAATTCAAATTAAGACAAGTCCTACCTGAAAGACTCTTTACCATTCTTAGAGAATATCTAGAGAACAGAATTTTGCGCGTTAGACACGGAAATGATTACTCAGACTTTAGGGAAATAGTGGCTGGGGTACCACAAGGTAGTGTTTTGGGTCCCATTCTGTACCTTCTATTCACACGCGATATACCTCAAACACAAATTGTAGCTACTTTTGCTGACGATACCGCAATACTTGCAGTAGGCAAAACAATTAACGAATCGACAAGTAAATTGCAAAATGCTCAATGTCAATGAATGGACACAAGCATGGCGAATAGCTAAGTCAGTCCACGTGGACTTTACGTATAAGAAAATAAATAGACTACCTGTTTTTATTAATACTACTCAGGTCCCATTTGCAAATGAGGCAAAATATCTCGGGATGACTCTCGACGCGAAATTAAAATGGAAACCGCATATTAAAATTAAATGTGATCAGTTAAATTTGAAATTAAGAGAAATGTACTGGTTGCCCGGACAACATTCTAGACTTAGTATTGAAAACAAATTATTAGTTTACAAGCAAGTACTTAAGCCTGTCTGGACATATGGTATTCAACTCTGGGGTTGTACGCGCGATACAAATTTAAATAGATTACAAACTTTTGAAAATAAATTATTAAGATCATTTGTAAATACGCCGTGGTATATAAGAAACGAAGATCTTCACAGGGATCTTGAAATCCCCACGGTTCGCGAAGAAATAAAAACTTTTGCCCGAAAGCATAGAAAACAGTTAGTCGAACATACTAATAGAACAATACTAGAAATTCTCGACGAGACAAACTTAGTACGACGGTTATTTGTTTAATTTCCTATAAAGTACTTATTTTTTGATAACAAAATTTGAACCATTATTTTAATGATTTAATAAAAAAAAAAAAAAATGTGATTTAGCTATTTCTAAATATCATTAGTAGGAATTTTCACCGGAAAGTTACCTACAACACGCAACTTAACTCCGAGAAAGATAAATTGCTAGATAAGTTCCATCTGAACTTAGTTGCAATCGGGAGGAGGAGGTGGTTTTAGTGGTTAAGAGTCCCACATATCTATGAGCGCGCGTTTTCCGGTCCTCATAGAATCTTTTGAAGATTTCAACCCACGGACAAAAAAAAAAAAAAAAAAAATTATTTTCGATTTTTTTTACTAAAATTTCTTGCTTGTCAGACGAAAATCAGCTGACATTTTGAGTTGGTTTATTTGAAAGGTACAGAAATATTCCTATACTACAATTCAGTTTTTATATTATATTAGTGTGTTTTGTCGTTATCCGTGATAATGTGGCTTAATTTTAACATCTGGGCAACATTTTTTATATGTATGAAAATGAAGCAATTAAAAATCTCTGGGTTATATGGGTTCCTTTTACTTACAAATAATTTCTCAATTGATTTTGCATTGGTATGCATTTTTGCTTAAAGTCTAATGAATCAATAATTACAAGCATTAGAAGTGAACATAATTATTTGATCAAATGTATCCAAAATCTTCTTTAGCACAACTGAATGAAAAAAAGTCAAAAAATGGTGTTTTCATGTTTTCATATTTCCAACCACAACAGATATACATATAATATTGTGATGACGTTCTTTTCCAATTCAATTCTCGATAAAATCATATTTAAATTTCTTTAATACTTCTTACTTTTGTCTTTTAGTCTTAACTATGTCATTAGTCAGAAAACTAATAAAGAAATAATTTGCATTTCCAAAACCTAAGGTTTGAACAATAGAAAAAAATAACATGCACGACTGATCCCAGCACGAATTTGCTCTTTTAGTTGAAAGTTATTTTACGTATTTGTATGTTGAAAAAAAAATATCGAAGACAATCAGTTTTTGTTCAGATAATTTTTTTTTCAAACTTTTTTTTTAACTAAATACACAATACTTTTTAGAATGATGAGAACAACCTGGAGACAAGTTTTGAACCAGATCAGTTGAACCAGTAATGACATAAACGGAAATAACTAAAAATTATGGAAAATTTTCCGAAAAGTGTGTTCATCATATTTCCGTTATTCGAATATTTTGAGAAAAACTAAAAATGCAGTATTGTTACAATCACTTATTACATAACATACACAAAGTTTAATCGAAATCGTTACAGCCGTTTCCGAGAAAAATCCAATAACTCGAACCGTTATATGAGAGGTATTCGTTCTAATCGAGATATTCAAAAACAAAAGAAAAACAAAATTGGAAATTACAAAAAAGTAACCTGTACTAAATTCCATGCAATCCATCAACCCGTTTAGGCTGTGGCTCTTTGTACAGAGGGACGCACAGACGAACAGAAGAAAATACGAACAGACGAACAGAAGCACAGACCCACGGACGGCATGACGAAAACCACTTTTTGGTGGTAGGTTTTGATTAAAACCTCCATTTGTTTTGATGCGAAACCTATACTTTCCCTATAGAGCAAGTAAAAATCTATTTTTGTGTGCACTTTAAGAAGGTTCCAACCTACCTGAATTCACTTTCCGAACAATTCCTCATCTCGCAATTGAGCTCATCACTTCCATCGCCACAATCATTTTCATAATCACAACGCCATCTTCCAGGTATGCACTTTGAATTATTGCACCTATAATTTTAAATTTAAATAAGCAAGTACAATATACCAACATATAAGATAAATTCTTACTTAAAGTAAGTTGGATCACAAGTCTCTTTAGAAGAATGACAAGTAGGAGGTTCATCTTCACCATTTGGACAATCTTCTTCGCCATCACAACGCCATGTCATTGGAATACAACGACCGGAAGCACATCTAAAATTGTTTTAAGTTTTCTTTGATTTATTAAATATTAAAAATTAAATAGACCTACGCAAAATCACTTGACGCACACGAACTGCTATCACAATTCACTTCATCCGATTTATCTGGACAGTCCATGTCCCCATCGCACACCCAAACATAAGGCATGCAACGGTTGTTTCCGCATTGAAATTGGTCCTTCTTGCAAACCAAAGGTGTACAACCGGCCTCGTCTTCTCCACCAGGACAATCTCTAACGCCATCACATTTTTTCACTTGATCAATACAAAATGCCGAACTATTTCCCCATTGCTCGCACTTCATATGATTCTCGAAGCACGTAAACTTGTCGCAATTCCTTTCGTCCGAATTATCTCCGCATTGATTTTGACCATCACAGATGGCTGAAGGATGAATGCATTTGTTATTGAAGCATTGGTACTGTCCAGGTTCACAGTGGAAAACGGGACAAGACTCCGGTTCATCGCTTCCATCTCCACAATCGTCTTGAGTATCACATTTCCAATAAAACGGAATACACTTATAGGTGTTCACGCATTGAAAATGAGCTGCCGTGCAATTCGCTTTGCAGGATTTTTCATCATCATCAAGAACAAAATTATTTGGACAGGCACACTTATAGTAAGGAAATACTGGAGAAAGTAGGCAGAGTGTCGAACAACCTGCAGATTCACAAGGATTACCTGATTTAGGCGCTATTTGGCGATAGGGATGGTATACTCTTAAATCCATTGGTCTATGAATAGTCGTAATTAATGTCGAACAATTTTTTCCATCGTATTTATTGCAATATTCAATCGATTTTGTTTCCCAATCGGACCAATATATACGATCTTCCCACACTGCTATTGCAAATATGTGATGCAGCTTGAGTGAAGGATTCATACTCCTGCCCAAAAGCAGTCTTTGATTCTTTCCTTCCAAATCACTCACAGCGATGAAATCTTCCCGTGCATCACCCCAAAAAAGCTCATTTGTTTCGAAACTTATTGTTAAGGCATTCGGCCATCCCAGATTATCGTGGATTATAACCCGACTGTTGGATCCATCCATACCCGCTTTTCCAATGTGCGGACTGTCTCCCCAATCCGACCAGAATATATTTCGATTGAAAGGATCCAAGGCTATAGCACGTGGTTCACTAAGATTCTTATTAATTAGAACTCTGCGATACTTGCCATCCAACTGGGACACTTCGATGGTGTCTAAACCCTTATCACACCAATATAGATTTTTTCCGATCCAATCAACCGCCAAACCATCAGGATTTTTTAACATTGCCTGATGCAGAGTTATTGTCTTATTATCTCCTGGACAATATCTCTTTATCATACCCACAGTAGATGTAACATCTGACCAAAAAAGGCATTTGGTCTCCCAATCAAAGTCCAGGGCCACAGCGTTTGACAATTGATGAACCAGAATTGTTACATTTCCATTCGCATCGGCTTGCCTTATATAATATCTGTTTGAAAAAATTAGCTTCATTGTCTCATTGCTAGTAGCCTTGCAAGTATGGCGATCTTTCAGTTCATAGCCTTGACTGCAGAGACATTTGTATGAACCATAAGTGTTCACGCAAATTTGACTGCATGGCCGCTGTTCGGAACATTCATCTACATCGTCACATAACTGATGATTTAAATGATGAACCTTATAACCAGGTCGGCATTTGCACATATAACCGATTGGCATATCGACACAATCATGCTCGCAAATATCAGGAATCTTACATTCATTGATTCCGCAACGTTCCTCATCACTGAAATCCATGCAATCATTCGCCCCATCGCACAGGGCACTCGTGCTCACACACGCTCCATTTTTACATCTAAATTGGTCTGGGCCGTTACACAAACGACTAGAGTTAGCGCAAAATGTCACATCCTCATCCGACATATCATCACAGTCTACCTTTGAGTCACAAGTTGAATTTTTTGGTATACACAACGCATTCGAGGCGCATGAAAATTCATCCGTTCCACAAAGTGATGTTTCCCAAGTATTATGCGGACAGTCCTCGTACTCATCTTCACCACCAGGACAATCTTGATCTCCATCACAAACGTACTGCCTTTCCAGACATTGACCATTCGAACATAGAAACATTGGCGGTGGACATGCATTTATATGCAAAACAGAAATTAGTCCACAATGTTCTCCTTCATCTTCCAGTCCAGGAGCTGGACAATCCGGTTCACCGTCGCACACCCACCTCTGAGATATACATCTTCCCGAAAGAGTACATCGGAATTTCGTTGCTGGACACTCTCGGTGAGGACACTGCGGGCCCTCATCAGAGCCATCGGCGCAATCAGTTTTATTGTCGCACTGCCAGCTGCTTGGAATGCAGCCGTCATCGCATTGGAACTGGTTCAACTTGCACTGCAATGGACAGTTTAGCTCATCAGAGCTGGGATTTCCATCATTACAGTCATTCTCGTTATCACAGCGCCATTTTTCATTGATGCAGCGTCCATTTGAACATTGGAATTGACGCGCTGCACAGCCCAATCTGGTAATGTTATCACAATCGGCCTCATCGCTTCCATCAGGACAATCCCGATCACCATCACAACGCCATTGGGGCATATAACACGCTGTCGAATCAGCACAATGGGTGAAATTTATATCTCCTTGTAGACATTCATGTGGTGGACAGTGCTTTTCATCACTGAAATCCTTGCAATCCCTCAAACGATCGCACCTAAATTGCATTGATATACACTCGCCACTATCGCAGTGGAAGTGGTCAGCATCGCATTTACACAACAACTCAGACTCATCAGATCCATCCCCACACTGCTGTTCGCCATCACAAGTTTGATTATGAGGAATACAACGATGATTTTGACACATAAAGAAATCAGGTGGACATTCACGAATTATACAGTAACTACGAACTTCATCCGATCCATCAAGGCAATGTGGTATATTATCACAAGTCATTTCAAATGGAATGCACTCTCCGGACTTGCAGGTGAATTGTTCGTTAGTGCAGGCATTGTTTAAGACTTGAATACATCGCCTTCCATCAGACGCTAATATACCACGAGTGCACTGACAACTTGCAGTTCCATTTTTCCTTAAAATACAAACATCCTCGCATCCACCATTGAGAATTTTGCATTGATTGGAATCACAATTCATTGTAGTGTTCTGAACGGCAATGATGCCCATGGGTCGAGTTATATCCTCACGCAGAAACACAACATCAGATCCGGAGTATTTATTAGCTCGCACAACAGCGTGTAAAACCCAATCGGTCCAAAATAAGAGGTCTCCATAAACTGTCATCGAAAACGCATGTTTTGGTGTAGAATGAGCCAAAACCACTCGATGTGATCCATCATAGTCAGCTCTCTCAATTTTGTCAAGTCTAGCATCCGCCCAGTACAATTTTTGCTCCTCAAAGTCCAGTGTCAGAGCGTTTGGCATCAATATGTCGCTCTTTATTATCGATTCAACTCCGAATCCCGTAACATAGGCCCTTTGAACTGACGGCGTCTGTTCGTTCCAATTTGTCCAGTAAATCATGCCCATACAAGGCTCCACAGCAATACCACGAGGTTTGTCATGAGACATAAGTTTAAGGATTGTCTTTACAAGTTGAATATTACTATCGGGATTATCATTTGCTTCCGAGAGATCTAAACTTCTTATAGAGGCATCATTGTTTGATGTCCAAAAGAGTTGACGATTAACAACGTCAAATGTTAATCCCTCCACTCTGCCTTGACGATTGACCAAGACCGCATTCTTCGATCCGTTAAAATGCACTGAATTGATAGTGCTCATATGGACATCGGAGTAAAATACTTTATTATTGTCATAATCATAGGAAAGGGCTATTACATTTCGCATATAAGTTGCATTCATAATTTTTTCGATAGGACCATTTTTGTTGAGATGCTCGGTCATGTGGACGCTTTCAATGGAACTACGATATGAGAAAAGTAAAAATTTATCGTATGGCTCACAACTCGAACCATCAGAAGCAACCCGGCTATGGGAGCAGGCACAAATAGCATTTGTCCCATTGAAGAGGCATAGCTCTTGGCATCCTCCGTTGTCATGGGCACAAAGATTTGTTCCTTTTTGAACTCTCTTTGAATATATTTTCAAATCTTTAAGAGTATTTCCCTCGGACTTAAAAACTTCAGTAAAATCGGAAAGATTCTGCAATAATGCCCTTTTAATACTTCCTTTATTGTGATTATTATCAGCCCAATATATATAATCATCTATCAGTCCCAAAGCAACCGGGCTGTTCAAACTGTGATTTAAAAGTTGCGTTTTCAAATTTCCGTCGTAATCGACTTTCATTATTACATCATTGCCTGGTTCACACCAATAAACTTTAGTAGCATCAATATCTAAAACCAGATTATTAACCGTTTTGGTCTGGTTTACAAGAATGAAAGGTTGACTACCATCGAGGCCAGTTCTTCCAATCATTCCCTCTCCTACATAAAATAAAAATCCTTGAACTGGGTCCACAGCCAAGGCTGATGGATTTTCAACATTCGAGATAACAACATATCTCGAAGATCCATTTAAACGTGCTACTTCGATAATATTTCGTTTGGTGTCACTCCAGTAGATATTTCCTGCAACCCAATCGATTGCAAACCCACCTAACCAGTCTTGATTGCTTTGGTCGCCGGTTTGTTCGACTTGTTCTAGAATCACCTCACGCTGTGTACCATCACGTTTGATTCGCGAAATAATGCCTTTCTCACTATCAGCCCAATAGAGATAATCTCCAGCAGCATAGTAGTCAATGAAGGTTGCTAGAGTGATGCGAGATATAGAACCAAGTGCCTAGTAAAACAAAATTTGGTTTAATCTAAAGTTCTAAAAAAATTGGCGTACCCACCCTTTTTTCCTCTAAAATTGGTAGAGTGTTCCTGTCATGAGAAAATTTTATACCCTTGAGTTCGTGATTTGAGAAAAATAAGAACTCAGGTATTCCTATGCAGTTGGTAGGGTTATTTGGATCCTGAGTAAACCCAATAGCACACTTACAAGTGTGTTCATCGTTTCGTTTTGACAAACACAGATGTTCACATCCACCACGTCTATCACCGGCACATGAATTGGTTCCCTGCTGAGCCTCATTGTAGAACATCTTCATAGCTTGAATGCTTTCTATAGAAAAGAATTAAACTTAATCAAAAACGCATATTTCTTTAATTAATGCAACTTTAACTTACTGGTATTTTTTCTCAAAATTGAGTAGTTAGTACAAGCATTTTTTTCACAACTCATTATGACACTTTGAATGTTTTCCGGGAAATAAAGAGTATCATTGTAAACTGTAACGCTGCTGATAGTCATAACTTCACTTGCTGGGAGAACAGAAACTATGTTGTGGGTCTTCATATCATAGTAAGAAATTCCAGAGCCTTGATAGACGAAATACAATCGACGTGAATCAAAATCGAAAGTTAAACTTTGAACGAGCTGGGTCATGACTGCAAGTTCACGGCGGCCAGATCCATCCATATTGCTGATTTCAATTTTTGTTAGATTGTCTTCGCGAGATGAGTGCGACCAAAATATTTTTCCTCTTAAAATAAATAAATTCATTTAAAAATTTATCTAAAAAACACAAAAGGTGAAATTTTTACTCTGCAGGATCAAGAGCAATGCTTTCGACAACATTTAAGTTCTTGTGAATTTCAGTAAAATATTCTCCTCTAAGATTGCATGCAAAAATTTTACATTTTTGCTTTCCCGATGAGAAGAACATGTTTCTCGATATCCAATCAATTGCGAAACCCTGTTGATAAGCAAAAGTGAAGTATAAGTGCATTTTGTTCTTTTCATTTTCAAATCAACTTACATAAGGCTTGTAAAGGTCAGTATTCAGAATTGTATCAATGAGACCATTAGATAATCCAGCAGTCTTTATTTCGTTCAGCTGTACGTCGGTCCAATATATGCGACTGTCATCTACAGTAAAGTCTATTCTTTGAGGTCCGATAACCTATAATGATTATTTATTTTATGGTTTTGTTTTGATGTTTCATTACAAAATTGCTTAATTTGTTTATATTATGTTATTATAAAGCCGAAACGATTATTGCTTTAATTATTGCTACCCATGATCTTAGAAAGTAGCCGGTAGATTAATTTTTATAAATTGGCAATTCGTTCTATTGTTTTTTATGTTTAATTATTTTTTTTTTTTTATTTTTGTTCATTTTGTAAGAGGTTCACTTACGGCTGATAATAATAAATTATTTTTTTTTTTTGATTTTTGTTCATTTTGTAAGAGGTTCACTTACGGCTGATAAGTACAGGGTCTTAACCTCAGAAAACCATTATGATAACACCTGAAAAAATGTCATGTCAATCGGACTATTTGTTTACAAGCTATGCATGTTTAAGTGTGACAATTTTGAAATTTTGAAGGCCATGAATTTTCATGAATCGGACGTGGTTCGCTGGCTTCTGTTCTCTAAGCTGACTGCCATTTTGACTCCGGAGTGCAGAGAAACAGATTTTAACATATCTCGTAACCATAGACAGGTTGCTGTTTTGGTTATATATGTATTCCAAAATTTATAAAGTTGCCTCACTTTACACGCGTTTATTGTAAACAAATAGTCTTTGGCATGTTTGGGGATTAGACTAGGGACTTATCAGCCGAACTGAATTGAATCTGTGTTCGCTGGGCAATAGACTGACTCTTAATTTTAATGTTTTCCACCCCCAAATCGTCTCCAAATGACCTAGAAAAAATTCCCTTAAAATATTTTTGATCTACGATTAGATTTGGCAGTGCCAATCGCAAGATGAAGCAATGAAGTTTATCACATTGAAGAAGTTATATATTTTCTTGAAACTTGGTGGGTGTTGAGGGCACTTCATAATGTTATCATCGTCCTAGAAAATTCACCAAAAACTAATGACTGCCAGTAAAGTTATTGAAATTGAAAGAAGGCAACGGAAAAGACGCGTACGTGTCTATTTAACGGAAACAGTCCAACATTCAGCTTTTCATAATTCTGCTTTTTTGAAACTCCTAGCAATTTTTTTAATTCTCGTAAAATATTTTTGAAATAGTTTCCATTTATAATAGGACTGTTTGTGTCATTAATAAAAATGTTAAAAATGTGGTTTCAAGGATTTTTTAAGCTATAATATTAAAATAGCAAATAATCACATAGTAGATTTGCACTTATTATATTTTATCGACTAGTTATAAACGAGTCGGTCGTTGTTTGAGGTTTAAGAGGTGACATTTCCTTGGTGTTGGATCAAAGGGTGACATTTATAAAACTTATATTAAATATAAAAACTATTCCAAAACAAATAAAGGCATATCTGAATTTCTTTTTTCTCAATTTCTGAGAAAAATGGAAAAGTGTAAATGTCACCTTTTGTTCCTTAGCTCCTCAAATAATATGTGTGTTTTTATCGGGCCGGTATCTGGATTTATTTTCTACACGTACATTTATACAAAACAAAGTTTACCTATACATAGGTTAGGTTAGGTTAAAGTGGCTGTCATTAAAGCTATCTGACACACTTAGACCAATAGAGGTCCATTGTGATACCACGAACTATAGTGAACAAAAAAGTTCCCTACTAGTTAAAACCATTTAGAGCTTCTAATGAAGCGAGTGAGACTATTAATGTCTGTGTTTGAGAGATCGCTAGGTTCATTATAGAAGTAGTCTCCTAAATGAAGTTTGCTTCTATAGGAGAGAGCAGGGCATGTACAGAGAAGATGTGAATGTTTCTTCCTCTTCTTCGTCTAAACAGCTCCTGCAGAAATCATTTGATAGTACACCGAGTCGTGCCGCGTGTCTACCAATAAGACAGTGTCCCGTTATGACACCTATTACAGAGCTGATTTGAGATCTGCTGAGGGACAGAAGGCAATTCGACCGTTTCAAATCTAGTTTGGGCCAGATTCGTTTGGTCGCTGTACACGTGGTAGTATTAAGCTATCTTGTATTTGATTGTTCCAAAGCGATTCATTTCAGCAGTAGTTTAATTGTAGCTATGGGAATACTTTTATTTGCCTTGTTGGGCAGGATAGGCATTTCCGTTCCAATTCTGGCGAGTTCATAGGCTTTGCAATTCCCCGGAATGTCCCGGTGTCCCGACACCCAGATGAGGTGAATATCAAACTGTTTGGCCATCTCCGTTAGAGACGATCGGCAGTCTTGGGCTGTGATGGAGTTTGAGGAGACTGATACAAGGGATTTCAAAGCAGCCTGACCATCAGAGAAGATGCGGATATCCGAACTGGATATCACGTTTTCTTTAAGCCAGGACAAGACTTCCTTTATCGCCAGAATTTCCGCTTGGAATACGCTACAATGGTTTGGAAGGCGGAAGGAGAGACTAAGGTTTAGTCTATCTGAGTACACTCCACCACCCACCCCATTTCCAGTTTTCGATCCATCCGTATAGAAATGAATTGATTCATTTTCTAACAAGGCCCCTTCCTCCCAAGCTGACCTTGTGGGAATGGTGACTTCAAAGTTTTTGTCGAAAGCTAGAGTAGGAGTGATGTAGTCGGAGTGAATTGGGAATGTTCCGAACAAGTTCAGAATTATGGTGTGGCCAATAGAGTTATTGGTCCATTGAGAGATGGCTTTGAGGCGGAAGGCTGTGTTCGCGGCCACTTGTTTGCCATATATATCAAGGGGTGTAAGGTTGAGGAGTATGTCTAACGCAGCGGAAGGTGTCGAGCGTAGGGCTCCACTGATGCACATGCATGCTGAACGCTGCACCTTGCCTATACACAAAAGAATCCCTACTGCAATGAAACTCTCACCATAGATCACGTTCTCCAAAGATGTCCATTGACACAAGCACACTTCAACCATAACATTCCTACTTTCCAACAAATCCAGGACACAACCGTTCGTCCAGAAAAATCATTGATCTTTCCTCTTTTGAGAAAGCCTGCTGCTTGCCCAGCGATAGGAGTT
Organism: Meliscaeva auricollis; assembly: GCA_948107695.1. Taxonomy (NCBI): domain Eukaryota; kingdom Metazoa; phylum Arthropoda; class Insecta; order Diptera; family Syrphidae; genus Meliscaeva; species Meliscaeva auricollis. Next base: position 43,067,552 of record OX403618.1, read on the forward strand.
TTAAGTAGATATTGGGATGGAAGAGAGACAAAATGGAATTAATGAAATAGGTGGTTAAAGCGTAAGGTATTAAAAACGTGTGAGAGAGAATGTGAGGAAGAAAAAAAAGCTATAACGTATTCAATTAAGTAAAACAAAAACTTTAATCCATTTCGAGGCGATGGAATTAGAGAAACTGAAATATGTACATATGCGTTTGTCTGATAGTTGGACTTGAACATCTTGGCTTGAGGATTACAAAATGTGTAACGGGCGTACATAAGCTCCAATATTTACGGTTTTATAGCAATAAGAAAGCTACCAACATTGCGTACTAAGATATTTTTTTTAAAATGTTTTCTTGAAAAAAAAACTAATTTTTAACTTGGATACGGTTAACAATTATGTAAACTTCTTGTAAATATTATAGTAGAAACTAGGGTAAATTAAGCAATGTTTTCATATAAGCTAATATTAATAGTTTAAATATTTATCTTATATATATATATATATATATATATATATACATTATACATAAATAACAAAAATAATAATATTAATATTAAATCAAAAGAGAAATACTCGCCTGTGGTGATTGTCGTATTGTCGGAATTGTATGATGATTTGGCTGCATTAAATCAATTCCCCGAATCTCATTTCCCATTATAAACAACAGAACCTGTTCGTTTGGTACACAAGTCTTATGATCAGCTATATCAAGTCGCATCACATGTGGACATTCGCATTTATACGCCTTCTTAACACTTTAAGAGCAAAAACAAACAACATTATTGCTTCCTTACATATTATGTACACACAAAAATTTACCTTAACAGACATAAATGTGAGCAACCTCCATTGTTTAAACCGCAAGGATTTTCGTCTTGTGGTTGCCTACTAGAATGAAGTACTTGTATCCCAAAGGGTTGTGACAAAGTTCTCTGTATAACTTGAATGTCCGATCCATTCCATTTGTTTGCTCTTATTACTGATGTAGTACGCCAATCCGTCCAGTACACATAGTTTTCAAATACTGATATAGCAAACGGGTGAGACAGAATTTCTTTGTCGCGGACAACTAGATGATGATCAGTTCCATCATACCTAGTCGTGTATATTGCATCTGCTTTAGCATCAACCCAATATACACGCTTCTGCGTGTAGTCCAAAGTCAATCCATTGGGCCAAGCAGATATGACTTGGTTTGTTTGTGTAATTGTTCTCCGAAATTCACCAGCCATAGAACATCTTTCAATGCGAGGGAAGTTATCATCCCAATCAGTCCAGAAAAGAAGTCCTTCCCGGGGATCGAGGGCAATTGCCCGAGGACTTTCCATATCTCCTGCGACGAGAGTCCTTCTAAAGCTTCCATTTAGTAGAGCCACTTCTATCTGATCTAGATTACTATCTATCCAGTACAAATTAAGACCAATCCAATCAACAGCAAGTCCTTCAGTAGTCGATAAGCCCGATCGTACCACCGCTTCAACCTTTCTCAGCGACTCACCAACAAGATGACCCCTGTAAATCTTATCATCCATTACATCTGTCCAAAATATCTCCACTGAATCGTTGCGATACAAAAAGTCGAGCGCAATTGTGTTTCTCAACGATGTATAAAAGTTACTCACAACCGAAGTCTTAAGGTTAACTCCTCGTATTTCTTGACGATTGCTAAATATTACGTATGGCTCGTCAGGAGCTACACTCTTACAAGTAAACATATCATATTGCAAGCTGTAGCCTTCATGGCATTTACACTCGTAAGCTTTCCCAGTTTTTTCACATATTTGTGAGCAAGTATCCCAATGTTCGCATGAATGATCCATACTACAACGTAATCCATTCGGCTGGAGATACATATGCGAGGGACAAGAACAAACAAAGCCTTCTGGTGCATTATGACAATAATGTGAACAGCCGTTGCTCTTTTCACACATTTTCTCCATGCATCTAAATCCTTCATCGGTTCCATCTTCACAATTTATCTTTCCATCACATAATTGATGAACTGTTACGCATTTGTTTGACACTGCACAGTAACGATCAGGAGAATCGCAAGTAATGGTTTCATTAAATTCTCCAGAAGGAACTATTAGTGTGCAGTTTTCTTCGTCAGTTTTATCATAGCAGTGGGCTACTCCATCACATCTAAAGACATGCGGAATACATTCAAAGGGATTTCCACAGCTGAATTCATGTTGACCACACATATGTGCCACCCCCAGATCCTCTTCGTGATTGTCACTCTTGGTATCAGTGCAGTTTGCTTCATCACTGTAATCCAAACAGTCATGAACTCCATCGCAGAGCATTCGTTCACTGTAACACCCTATTGGAGCACAATATCTTTCACCTGGTCCGCAATCCGTATCGCATCCAGCTTCATCTGAATTGTCACTTTAAAAAAAAAGTTATTGTTGCAATTTTTGTGTTATTGTGACCAATATAAAAAGAAATAATACATGCATAAATGAAAATATGAGTATTTAAGAAAAATGCATTTGATCTAATTGTTTAATTAATTACCATAATAGAAAGGAAAAACAAACAAAGAGTTTTATTTCCCAACGAATAAATTAGATCCTGATGAAAAGGGGCTGGGTGTCTCTTACAAAAATACATTGCGCGGAGACAACATAATGGCTATGGGGGATTTGTAGACTGTAACAATTATGTGCTTAAGTATGTTATGGGCTTGGCAATTGCAACGACAATGGTAAGCGTTTCGTAGATTTCTGCAAACGTCTTGTAATTTGTGCTACCATGTTTGAACGAGATCAAGCCACAAAGCGGGTATCCATGGATAGGCAACCACTTTTCATTCTGCCGACGTTTTAGAAGTAGTATTCTGGGCGTCAGGAACAGAAGAGAGGCAGAAATGAAATAGTAATCTGATGGTTGCTACCGTAAGACTACACACAATGTTTTCATGACAGGTGCTGAAAAAATAGTCGGCCGGGAGCAGAGAAGGAACTGCTTGGAGACCGTCTGCATCTACCACTGGATGTTGTTTTTAACTTTGTACACCTGTGAGCTTCCTAGCGATTCTATAAACTGTAGCTCGTTTCTCCCTGCTGCTGGAGTAGGAGTCAGACTGCTGGCTCCTACTTCAGCAGCAGGGAGAAACGAGCTTGAGCCTACGTATCACATGAACTTGAAAGAAGGTTACCGCAGCATGTGACGTGTGAAGCTTAACCAAATCAAGGGTAACGCATCAGCTGAAGAACTGTTTATAGAATCACTAAGGAGGAATCACAATTTAAATATAGAATCACTACAGGTGTACAAATTTCAAAACAGTACCTAGTTGTAGATGCAGACAGTTCTCTGCTCCATTCGAATCAGAAAAAGCTCAGAAGGTGGAAGGAACTTAATCGCGTGTTCGCCAGTGTTGCGCACCCATCACCCGATGAGTTATCTGAAGTAACAAATTCCGGGATACGCGCCGCACCTTTCAGTAGAGAAGAGATCATTGCCACGATTAAAACACTGAAGAACAACAAGGACTTCACGGAATTCCCGCAGAGGTCTTAGAAGAGTGCCAACGACATAGCGCGAGCTACTACATTTACTCATCGAGAGAACTTGGAACTCAAATTGTTTCCCTGAGGAGTGGAAGAAGGGAATGATTGTCAAGCTCCCAAAGAAAAGAGATTCAATGCAGTTTAAAAACTGAAGAATGAATTTGTGTGCTGCGGTTGCCAAGATAACACCAATAATAGTTTTAGAGCGAAGAAAAGAAAATTTGGAAGACATACTCGACGCTGAACAAGCAGGTTTCCAAACAAGATCATCCTGTATTGAGCACATTAACATCTTGCGGATCATTATTGAATATCGAGCATCACTACACCTGTGGTTCATTGATTTTAAAAAAGTGTTCGATAGTGTCAACATAGAATTTGGAGGGACATTACAGATAAGTTGATTTCTATCATTAAAGCAACTTACGATGGATGCAACTGTCACGTTTTGCATAAAGGAAGGTTATCAGATGAATTTGAAATCCAATGCGGAGTCAGGCAGGATTGCATACTACCTTGCTTATTTTGCGTACTACCACCAATACTATTTTTGTTAGTGATAAGCAATGTGCTGCGCGCATTTCTGCTGAACCGAAATAGAGGGATGCAATTGAAGAGTTTTTCATGACTGTAGCACATGGAACATCATATTTTCTGTCAGAAGGAAGCTGCATACATTCGTAAATAACTGTCCACGAAATATCTTAAGGACTTTCTGTATATCAATAATGACCATCATAGGAGAACGGGAGGAAAAAAAAAGAAAAGGAGATTAAATTATTTTTAAAGTTACGAAAAAGTAGCACTGAAAAAGTCAAGCCATTAACGGCAGTTTTTTTGGTACATACTTAACCAAGAGTAAGGTTAACTACCTTATGTGTTCAATTAATTTAGCTTCAGAGCTAACTTACCTATGTATATAATTCGAATTATAATTTTTTTGTTTAAAGTTTTAGTTTGGCTTACCCACAATGATCTACTCCATCGCAGTGTTCAGTGAATGGTATACAACGCCTATTATCACATTCAAATTCAAGGCACATATCCATTTCTAAAACACTTTCATCCGATCTGTCTCCTAAGCCTGCCAATTAAAACAATAATTATTTCTTTTTAAATCAGGACTGCTGCATTCTTACCACAATCCCAAACACCATCTCTTACCCACGTCTCTGGTATGCATTTCCCGCTCTTTTCACATCTAAATTCTGTGCTGCTACAAGATTTTGTTTCACAATTCATATGGTCAGTTCCATCTATACAATAAGCGATAGTACTGCATAAAAGTGATCTCTGGAAGCAGCGGACTTTGTCACAAACAAAATGCGTATTTAAATCGCAATTTTTGGCATGGCATTGACCCTGTTCACTGTGATCTTCATCACTTCCATCTACACAGTCATCAAAACCATCACACAAATCCTTGAAATTGATACACTCTTTAGTTCTTTTACACATAAAGCCAGTACAATTTTTAGCAAATATCGTATCGTCGTCTGTATCAATTTTGGGAATGCATTGTGTTCCAAGGCCGTTTAAGGAAAATCCATCTTCACATGTACATACTGGCCCTTTGGGTGTGTTAAAACATATTCCAGGGCATTTCATAATAGCACACTTGTTGGGATCAATTGGTCCATTCGCTGCTTCAAGAACTCTTAAATTTGTTGTGTGACCACGAACAAGAGCATAAACTTCTGTTAAGCTAGATTAAATAATAAACTTTTAGCTTTATTTCATAGAAGAATCTTGATAAATAACTCACATATTGGCCCCTGTCTCTACCTTATTTGACTGACGAACATTGAATCGTCGTATGCTGCCATTTTGATTGTCAACCCAAAAGACAAACCCATTATGAAAGGCAATTGAAATCGGATGATAATGCTCATGACGAAATAGTACAGTTCTTGAAGATCCATCTAAATTTGCTTGCTCTATAGTGTTTTCTTTTACATCGCACCTAACATAATTAAATTATATTATTAAAATAAATATTTTCTTAAAATATATTGATATTGAAACTTATAAATGTAAAATGTAAAACTTATAAAGTAAAAGTAAAGGGTGATTTTTTAAGAGGTTTAGAACTTTAAAAAAAAAAAACACAGAAAATTCGAAAAAAATGAATGAAATATTTATTTAAATCGATAGTTTGAACCTTGCAATTTAATGTTTAAAGATAATTTCATGCAAATGTTGACCGCGGCTGCGTCTCAGGTAGCCCATCCGCTGAGTCCAATTTTGGCATACTCTTTCACACATATCGGCCGGTATCTCACGAATGAATGCATGGATGTTGGCTTCCAGTGCGTCAATCGAAGCGGGCTTGTATCTATAGACATTAGCCTTGACATACCCCCACAAAAAATAATCTAATGGTGTCAAATCGCACGATCTGGACGGCCAATTGACCGGCCCGAAACGTGAAATTAACTATTCACCAAACTCGCCTCGCAATTGCACCATTGTTTCGCGTGCTGTGTGGCATGTAGCACCGTCTTGTTGAAACCACATATCATGCAAGTCAAGAACTTCCATTTCGGGCAAAAAAAAGTTTGTTATCATCGCTCGGTAGCGTTCACTATTGACAGTAACGCTGCGATTTGCATCATCTTTGAAGAAATATGGCCCAATAATGCCGCCAGCCCATAAACCGCACCAAACAGTGGCTTTTTCGGGATGCATTGGTAGCTGTTGCAATGCTTCTGGCTGATCTTCACGGCAATTTTGCTTATTTACGTACCCATTCAACCAAAAATGAGCCTCATCGCTGAACACAATTTTTCGATAAAAAGCGGATCCTCGGCCAGCTTTCCAAGAGCCCATTCACCAAAAATTCGGCGTTGTGGTAGGTCGGCTGGCTTTAGTTCTTGCACCAGCTGTATCTTAAAAGGCTTTACGCCCAAATCCTTCCGCAAAATTTTCCACGTAGTGCTGTAACAAAGGCCTAACTGCTGGGCACGGCGCCGAATCGACATTTCGCGGTCTTCTGTCACACTAGCTGATACGGCCGCAATATTTTCTTCACTACGCACAGTACGTAAACGTGTTGGTGGTTTAATGTCCAACAAAGTAAATTTGGTGCGAAATTTGGTCACAATCTTCCGAATAGACTGCTCAGAAGTTCGAGAATGCCGACCATAAAATGGAAGCAGCGCGCGATGAACATTTCGAACCGAGCAAGAATTTTGATAGTAAAATTCTATAATTTGCAAGCGCTGTTCATTTGTAAGACGATCCATGGTTAAATTGTAAACCAAACTGAAGCTGTTTGACAGTGACACAAGGTACTAAACACACGTCAGCTGTCAAAACCAGTGTTGCCAAAACCAAACCAGCTAAAAAATCACCCGTTACAATCAAATTAGGGTTTGATATCACAATCATTAATAACGTAGTTTTTTTTTGTATATTAGTGTTAGACATACTTAAGCATAAACAACTAAAATGGCGTATTCCCCTATACAGGGGAAATCATAATTTCTAGTGCAGAACAGGAAGTGACGTCTACTGTCATATAGTTGTGAGCAATTTTGTGAGCAAAAAAAAATTATAAAAATTTATAAAAACATTGAAAAGTGCTTTTTATGGAGAGAAGTGACAGATATTCGGTCTTTTTTCGAAAAGATTAAATTGCCTTCCAAAATGATCTTAGTAGAGGAAAAAAAAAAGATAATTAGTTCCGTTACACGAGAATGGAATAGGGAAGACGACGAAACCACAAATACTGACGACGTTAATAATAGAAGGACGGATATAGATGACATTGAAATGAATTTCAGCGAAACTGAAATTATGTCTATAATCTTTGGTGCCAACCAACCGACGACGCTACCAAGTACTTCAAATAGCTGCGTGATAATTGGTCACGATTCAATGCCAATTGCGCGCAACTTTATTGCTATGCAAAATAGTACGGAAACCGCTTTCAACCGAATTCCTGCTGCCGACCAAGAAACTTTTAAATCGGTATTAGCCAGAAAAAGAAGACAGCTAGCGTCCAGTATGGTTTCCAAACGACCCAAGGAACTAATTAACAATGAGAACCGCTTTAAGCCTCTTGAAGAAGTTATGGATAAACATGATCGTGAGGTCGGAGCAGACCCAGGCAATAACGTAATGAAGAAAAAATTAAACGATAATGGTAGCCCAGGAGCTACCAACAATACCAATGGCAATGGGATCTCCGACGAAAATAGTTCAGGAGCCTCCAACAACAAATGCCCGGAAACTGATTGTATTAATCCCAACTTCAGTCAAAGAACTTATTACAACACCAGCAACGACATGAACTGCGACATCAGCAGCAACTACGGCCAGAACTGTAACAATTTTTGAGAAATTGAATCAAATCCCACTTGACCTTTTCCTCTGCTCCCTAGATGACAGAGAAAGTCCACAAAAAATAAAAATAATCAAATTCCTGCTAAGGCACAAAGGGACACAGTAAAAAATTTCGACACTAAACAATGTTTTAGATGTAAATGATATGGCAGTTTCGCAAATAGATGCGTGACTATTAGACCATGATCCCGGTCATTGCGACCTTGGTCCAAAAACCGAAACCTCAGTGGCATCGTGTGCAAGGGAACAGGACACACAGCAAGCTTTAGAGGATGCGAATCGCATTTCTCAAGAAAAAAAAGAAGAAGCTTTGGCTTTAAATTCAATAAACCATACCAACCATAAACATAAATCCTCAATTCTTTATCCACAAAACGGTATTTCCTACGCTGACAAACTGAAGGGGTCAGATTACCCTTCTATTTCAATCGGACGTCCGTTTCGATCCTAATCCCAACGAATTGGCCGATTTCTTAAGTGAGTCTGAAAGACTTTTTGGTGTGCCAATTTCTACCCTTTTATCAAAAATTAGAGTCTTTTGGCCTCATTTCAAAAAACTGGAAGAATTCCACAAACCTTTCTCCTTTTATCGCCTCCCTCTACCCCTCTCCATGATTCTTAAGCTTATCTCGTCTAATGGTACCTCCTTTTCGAAAGATAAAGAAATTGAAATAGACCTCATATTAAAAGAGATCTATCCAACTGCAGTCTTCCTTCAAGAAACTTGTTTTAAAAAAAACCGCAAACAAATGTCCTTTTAACGACAATTATGATCTAATTAGGAAGGTAGAGGTTCCGGAATTCTCTTAAGGAATTCAATTCGGTTCTCCCAAAAATATATTTCAAAAAATCTGATTTCAGCAACTGTTACTGATGTACCAGTAACTTCCTCTCAATCCACAAAAACATTAGCTCTTGTCTCAATTTATATACCATGTCATGCAGGGGCATCGCTGTTAACAGCTCTTGATGATCTTATTTCCTCCTTTTCTGCCTTTGACTGCGTAGTCATAGGCACATGCATCCACTTTGGGGCGACTATAAAACGAACCAGAATGACACTCACCTGTTCAATTGGTTCCTAGAGAACCAATTTCTTGATTTTGACATCGTCGCACCACCGGGTCCCACCTGCCCTGCCTCTGGCTCACACATTGCCTTTTTCCTGACTTCGTCCAACCTCAGATCTGTTAACAACATAGCGTGCACTACTCTTGATAAAATATCGGATAATTTCTCAGTATTCACAACCATTCAGCTAGAACTTATCTCAATATTTCCTGAATTATCCCAAATCTATTCCAGCTTCAAGAATACTAACTGACCGGCCTTCAATAGATCACTTAACACCAGACTTTTAAACTTAAACATTACAATAGACAGAAATCTTTCAAATGAGGAAATCGATAACATCATCGACTTAATCGCGGAAACTCTGTCTAACTGTATCAACCTCCACAGCCAAAATATCAGTTTACGAAATTATCGTATATTTCTCCATCTACAATAAATCTATTTAAAATCAGAAAAATATTGAATTTGGTGACCGCAATAACCAATATTATTTAGAGTTATCGGCACAAATAAGATGCCTCTCTTAATAATCAATCTGTGAAAAAGTGCGACTGGAAATCATTAGCAATTTAGAAAAAAAAAACTAAATAGTCTCCGACCAAACTCTAACGTCTTTAAGATTATTGGCCAGATAACCGGCCGTAAAGCTAACAATAGTCATTCAAGCAATCAGGCTATTTCGGTCCAGAACAACAATTTTTTTACAGACAAAGTAGAGGCGTTTGTTTCATTTTATTCCGATTTATATGCCCCAAGATCCCCCCATTTCGATCCATCCACAACCTTAGAAGTGAATATTTTCCAGTGTAGAACGAATTTCCCAATTTTTCTCCTTAAATAGCTCCCTTGACAACAACACTGAGTTCTTGATTCATACAAGCTCTGTTGAAAACATAATTTCCTCTTTAAACAATAAAAAATCAGCCGGTCCCGACCACATTCCAAATTTTATTCTTCGTAAAATCAAAAATACAATAGAAACATTTAAATAACATTTTCCGACTCATTGGAAAGAAGCTAAACTAATACCGATCAAAAAAAGCAATTTCCAATATAGCGTTGAAAATTTCCGGCCAATCTCTCTTCTTTCTAACATAGAAAAATTACAAGAAAAAATCATACACCAAACTTTTTAACTTCTTTGATGATTGTGACCCCACGCAACTGGTACAAATCGGTTTTAAAAGTAATCACTCCACAGAACACGCCTTATTACATTTTCATAACCAAATCCTTAACAACCTCAGATTAAAAAATGCACTGTTGCTTGTGCAATTAATCACTAAAAAAAAGTATTAGACTCAGTTTGGCACGCTGGCCTTATTTTTAAACTCAATCAACTTCACATACCCCCCCCCCCCCAACAATAATACAAATTTTGATTAGTTTCCTGACTAACCGTTGCCTCTCAGTCAATTTTGAAGGTGCAACTTCTTCGCTTATTAACATCCACTCAAGAGTCCTTCCAGGATCTATACTTTTGCCCCTCCTTTTCAACTATACTTATTTGATTTCCCTACTCACCACCTTGAAGCCATCCTTTACGCTGTTGACACTAGCTGTCCGCGAGAATAGATATCTTAAACTATTCATTGATGGAAAACCAATTTCTCTGAAAAAAATCCATTACATACTTAGGAGTTAATCTTCATGAAAGGCTGAAAATGAACCCCCATGCGAGAACAGCCCTAAACAACAGCAGCAGCTAAGTTAAAACTGTTGCTCAATTCAACTAATGTTGAAACAAAAACCAAACTTTTAATGTACAAGACACATATACGCCCTCTATTGTCATATGGATTCCTAATCTGGTTCCAAATCACGCCCAGCGTGGTACTCGAGCTCCAAAGATTCGAACGCTATATCATTCGAAAATGTATAAATAAACATTGTAGACCAGGTGGAAATAGCATCAATAAGACAATCTATAATGACTCAAAAACCACTCCCCTGCTCTACTACCTAATCGGACTTTCGAAAAAAATAATATCATCATTACAATATCATATCAAATACTCTCCTCCGAAGCATTTATATAAACAACATTAACTGGTCAATAAATGATAAATAAGTATTCTCAACGAAGAATTCAACTTATTTGTTGATAATTTGTTCTCATCACCAACAAACAAAACAATACATTTGACAATCTTTTATTCAATCTATAAAAAAGAAACATAAAAATGATAAATAAAACCCAAAATTGCAGCACCTTATTTGAACTTAGCTTTTTATAATTGGACTTACATCTGATGTGTGTAGGTATTGAGAGATATGCACAAATAAGCAAAAATAAATATTTTTTTTAAAACGGGAACACTTTTTGGATTTTTTTTTTTTTGTGTTGATAAATATTAGCCATCTTCAAAATGGCATACCAAATTTTTTTTTTAAATCGTTTGAAATTTTTTTAATAAAAAAATATTAAAAAAAAAAACGACTCGATAGATTTTTTTGAAAAAAATTCTAAAAATTTATCGTTATCAAAAAGTTTAATCAAAATCGTTGTTTTCGATAAAATTCGAATAACTCAAAAATGTTGTATGGGAGGTTCTCGTTCTAGATGAGATATTCAAAAACAAAAAAAAAACAACTTTCGAAATTAAGTAAAAATCATCTGTACCAAATTTGAAGAAAATTCGTCCACGCGTTTGGGCAGTGGAGAAGTGTACAGATGGACGCACAGACCGACGGACGGCATGACGAAAACCACTTTTTCGGACTTCTCCATCATCGTAATGTTGGTTTTGATTAAAACCTCAAATTTTTTTTGACACGAAACCAATACTTGCCCTATAGAGCAAGTAAAAAACACCCTTTCACATAAAATATTTGTATGTAATCTTTAGATTTTTGCTTCTAATGGCAAATAAAATATTTTTACCAATTTTCATCAGGGTAACATTTTTTTATTATAGTTCTAATAGCTACTTATGCCACATTTTCGTTCCTCTTGAACACAATTTCTGTTGAAAGTATCAACAGGAACACCAACAAAACCCAACACCAAATTTCCACGGCAATCATAAGCAATATCTGTAATGAAGTTATATGAACCTAAGCATAAATTGTAGTATAAATAGCAGTAAGATTCAATCAATAAAGCAGAATAAGTTTTAGTACAAATTAAACGAGTTCTCTCTCTTTGTATCGATCCCCCACCAGTGGTAAGATCGGTATGAGGTAAACATTTTGGGGGCTCAACCAAACAAACAAATTCAAGGATACTAAGCAAATCCAAGCACAGTCAATCATCAGCAAGTCAACCCAAGAAGGCCAAGAAGACAACCAAATATCAATAACACAACACCATACCCTCAAACAGAAGCAATTAAAATCCAAGAAAGCTAAATACGCAATCGAATATCCAGGAAAATGGAAAAACTAATACAAAAACAAAAAGAAACAGGAGAGGTGATCAGAAATCTCCTAAAGAATTTCAAGGAAACTTCAAAGATACGAATTACCCGAGAGTACCTGACAAAGCAACGTCAGGCATTGAAGGAACAATGGGAAAAATTCGTTATGAACGAAACAGTGATTGACGAAACATACGAAGACGAAAACGAGAAATACAAAGAAAATAATTATTTTGAAGAAATCAACAGCATTTACGAAGAAATGCTCAAACTAATCGAAAATGAACACCAAAGAATAAACAATGAAGATGCTAACAAAGACAATGAAGATACTAACAAAGACATAACTGCAAATAAAGACCTGACTTCTCAGCAACAGCAACGCTACAAACGGCAGGAAAATAAAATAGCCATGTTTGTACGGTCGTTCAATAAGCTGAAGGAAGGGTTATCTGAATCACTCTCAAATCTAGCATGCGAACAATATCTTAATACACTAGAGCAGTATTGGAGAGACAGGTTGCTAACTCACGATGACATAATAGCAAACGCCACCTCTCCAGACGAATCGAACTATCTTAAAGAAGATAAATACGCTGAAATTGAGACAATGTACCACGACATCTCAGTCGAAACAAAAGAAAAAACAAACAAAACCGCAAAAACAGGGAAGCAGCAATAACGAGGTCAAGCTAGAAAGAATCAACATTCCAACATACAATGAACTTTATGATTCTTGGCCATCGTTCCATGATCTGTTCAAGACTTTGGTACATAACAACAAATCACTAAACAATATCCAGAAAATGCAATACCTTAAGACCCATCTAACTGAAGAACCAGGCAACATCATTAAACACCTTCAAGTCACAGATGATAATTATACAACAGCCTGGAAGTTGATCGAACAGCGATACCATAACAAGAGACTGATCTTTACGACATATATTCAGAAGTAATGTAGCACCAATCTCAACAGAATCTGCTAACTCATTGAAAAAGATCCTAGATACAACACAAGAGTGCATATCTGGAATAAAAAATTTGGGTATAGATACTCAAAATTGGGGAACATTGGTTGCATATACCATTCTCCAAAAATTAGACAAGGAATCACAACAACTATACGAACAAGCCTTGTTAAAACCTCGTGAGATCCAAGAATTAGAACCACTACTACAATTCATTGAAAAAAGATTCCAATCAATGGAAACAATGAATGCTGATCGCAAGGAAGGAAAACAGAAATCAACAAACCTAGCCCGAAATCCCTCTTCAAGAACTTACCATTACCATGCAACATTGAACACCATCAAATGCGAGTTGTGTAAAGGCGATCATCCACTCTACACATGCAGAACATTTTTGCAGAAGGGAATATACCAGAGAAATGAATATGCAAAAGAAAATAAACTTTGTATAAACTGTCTAAGACCAGGACACTTCACCCAAACCTGCATGTCAACAAGAAGATGTCAAAAATGTAATAGGAAGCACCATACTTCGGTGCACTTCGACCAAATCCAGAAAATCCGAGACAAGCAATGGCTGTTGAACGAACAACACAATCCGGGAGATTGCAGTCCCACAACTGCACAACAGGCAGTAGTGTTCTTCTAGCAACAGCTGTTATCAAAATAAATGGACCAAACAATAACATACAATGTGTCAGAGCATTAATAGACCAAGGCTCTCAAGCATCGTTTATCACCGAAGATGTAGCAAACAAACTACAACTACAAAAAACAAAGGTTGATGCAACAGTATCCGGACTTGGCTCACACGAGGTATCAACAGTAAAATATAAAGTAAACATCACTCTAAGCAACAATCCAAACATCTGTACCACTGCATATGTCCTAAAAAATGTCACAAAAACACTCCCATCTACACGTATAAAAACAGAGTGGGGACACCTACAAATATTAATACTAGCTGATCCTACATACAACATTCCAGGCAAAATCGACATGATCGTGGGTGCAGAAGTGATTGCCGAAATACTCCAGGAAGGAGTCATCAAGGGAAAGCCAGGCTCCCCTATAGCCCAACAAACCATCTTTGAGTGGGTTATATCTGGAAATACTGGCAACAACACTCAACAATTATCGTGTCATATCACATTAACTGACTTGGACAATCGAATAAGCAAGTTCTGGAATACTGAAGACCTAAGAAATGAAACACAAGAAAGCCAAACAAATAAATGCGAAGACTATTACCAGCAGACTGTATCTCGAAACAATGAAGGAAGGTACATTGTAAGGATACCGTTCGAAGTTCAACCAGAACTTTCAAACAATCAATCAAAGAAGAGAGCGATTGCAAGATTAATTCACATGGAAAAAATCTTTGCAAAAAATCAAAAATTAGCCGAAGACTACAAAACGTTTATGAAGGAGTATATATTGAGTTAGGACATATGAGCAAATGCATAACATACAATGAACAAGGGGCATACTATCTACCACACCACGCTGTTAGTAACCCGAACAGCTCAACGACAAAACTAAGGGTAGTATTTGATGCCTCAGCGAAATCTACAACAGAAAAAAGCCTCAACCAAATAATGCATACAGGGCCCAAAATCCAAGAAGACCTGACTTCAATTCTCATACGGTGGCGAAAGCATAGAATTTTATTCTCAGCTGACATTCAGAAGATGTACCGACAAATCTTAATCGACATCCCAGATCGTAAATACCAACGTAGCTTATGGAGAAACTCCCCAAATCAAGAAATCATGGAATATGAACTAAACACTGTCACTTATGGAACAGCATCAGCACCATATCTAGCTATAAGAACACTGAAGCAACTGGCAGAAGACGAAGGGAAGAATTATCCGCAAGCCGCTCAAAGTCTATTAACAGATTTCTATGTGGACGATGTCATGTCAGGTGGAGACTCAATTGAAGAAGTAAGAGAACAGAAAAAACAACTCACGAATCTCCTTAAAACTGGTGGGTTCCAGTTACATAAGTGGAATAGCAATATCAATAGGTAACTGGGAAAAGAAGTAAACTCCACAAAGAGCTTCGAATTAGATAAAGAAGAATACGTCAAAACACTTGGCATTCAGTTTCATCCATCAAAGGACTACTTCTCGTTCGAAGTCAAGCCGTATGAAGCAAATTCCACCTGGACAAAGAGGAATGTGTTATCAGAAATAGCCCGAATATTCGATCCGCTAGGTTGGCTCGCACCGATCGTTCTACGAGCAAAATTACTGATGCAAGACATTTGGATGGAACACAACCTTGACTGGGATGATCCAATTCCCACCACACTAAAAACGAAATGGAAAGATTACAGAAGCGATCTCAACTCACGTACTGTCAACAAGATTGAAATTCATGGTTTTTGCGATGCATCTGAAAGAGCATATGGCGCCAACATATACATGAGAATCATAGATAAAAATAACAAGAGTACAACAACCTTATTAACTTCCAAAACAAGGGTGGCACCAAAACAAAAGAAACAAAATGGCAAGAAACCTTTAACTGTACCCAAACTAGAATTATGTGGAGCGGTTTTACTAGCAAACTTGCTGTGGAAAGTTAAAAAAGATCTAGATATCGAGAAGATAGAGACATTTGCATGGTGCGACTCAACTGTTGCCTTAGCTTGGATAAGCGCAACTCCAAATAAATGGAAAACTTTTGTTTCACACAGAGTACAAGAAATCCAGAGATTAAACACAGGATACTCATGGAGACACGTTAAATCAGAAGATAACCCTGCAGACTTAGCATCAAGAGGTACATCTCCAAGTTTCTTAAAAGAAGCATCAATTTGGTGGAAGGGACCAGTGTGGCTACAATCAAAGCAACTTTTGAAACTCCAACCAATCTCAAACCTAAGAACAGAACTTGAACTCAAAATCACGTCACACCATATTACCAAGGACGAATTCTATCCACAAGACGACATTATTGCAAGATTTTCATCATTCACCCGATTAATAAGGGTAATAGCACTCTGTACCAGATACATCCACGTCATAAAAGGAAAAATAAAAGCTCGAAAAATTTCAAAAAAGTCTGACAAAGAAATACAAGAAGAAAAAAGAGCATTACAAAAGCGAAATTTATTACCATTAGAAGTGAAAATTACACACCTTTCGAAACTAAACACGACTGAGCTTAAGGACGCTCATATCAACATCATAAAGATAGCACAAAAGACATTACACGAAGAATACAAGGCTCTACAAGAACAAGGCTCAATACCAGTTAGAAGCAACATAGCCAACCTAAATCCATTCATTCAACAAGGCATACTACGGGTAGGAGGAAGATTACAAAACTCACAACTGGCTTCAGAGGCAAAACATCCGGCAATAATCCCACATAAATCACAATTGGCAAAGTTGATCATAGACTGGGCGCATAAGACAACACTTCATGGTGGAAATGATCTAACCATGGCATGCATCTTAACTAAATATTGGATCATAAAAGGAAGAGGTGATGTAAACAACTTCATTAAGAAATGTATTAAATGCCAAAGATTCAACGTACGAAACCAGACGCAATTAATGGGAAATCTACCCGCACCACGAGTATGTATGTCAAGACCTTTTACACACACTGGAGTGGACTACGCGGGCCCGTTTATGATGAAGACTAGCAAAATTCGTAACGCGAAATTAACAAAGGGATATATAGCAGTTTTCGTATGCTTAGCAACAAAAGCATTTCATCTTGAAGCAGTCTCCGACCTTTCAACAGACACATTCTTAGCTGCATTCTATAGAATGAGTTCTAGACGAGGACTGGTAAGTCACCTGTATAGTGATAATGCGACAAACTTTGTAGGAGCCAGCACTAAAATAAAAAACCAATATAAAAAACAAAACGAAGAATTCCCGGAAGCAATGGCAAACCAAGGAGTAACATGGCACTTCACACCACCAGCATCTCCACACTTCGGCGGACTCTGGGAAGCTGGAGTGAAATCAGTCAAGCTTCACCTAAAAAAGACAATTGGTGACACCCATCTTACGTATGAAAAATCCGCAACCTTACTTTCAAAAATAGAAGCTTGTCTCAACTCCAGACCATTATGTCCAATGACTGGTGCTCAAAAAGATTTAGAATCGTTAACACCAGCTCATTTCTTGATCGGATCAAATATGTTCTGCAGAGATACAGACAACGTTCTCGATACAAAAGAGAACAGACTGGCACGATGGGAATATTTAAATAAATTAAACCAACAATTCTGGAAGAGATGGTCATCGGAATATCTCACCAGACTACAAAAACGTCCCGAATGGACAAATACATCAAATAACATTGCAGACGGTGATCTGGTCCTTATACGAGAAGATAACATTGCTCCAGCAAATTGGTGTATGGGTAGAGTTCAAACAACATACCCTGGAAAAGATGGATATGTCCGAGTGGTTACAGTCAAGACTCCATCTGGATATTTAACGCGTCCAATAACTAAAATATCCAAGTTAGCAACAGATACACCAATAAGAACTGAACCAAATAAGAATGCAATAGAACAGAATCCAGAAATGGGGAGTACAATCGATAAAAACCCAGTCGTAAACCCAAAAAACCGAAACCAACTAACATGCCACCATCTTCAGTCTCATAGAAAGACACCAAGCCAGAAAGAGAGGAAGTGAAATCATACGCAATACTGCCAGAACAACCATTCCATCATTAATTGTATCCATATCACTAGCATCGATTGTCTGGCCACTGCCAGTACACGCCCAATATTCTAATACACCATTTACCACACATCCAGGATTGTATTTTGAAGATAACGGTAGCATCAACCTCATTGCATCAAATTGGCGAATGATAACATCAATCAATAAATACAAAATACAAATGCAAGACTCTTAACTCATCTGAGTGCCTCAATAAACTCACAATGTTGAGAGCACATGTAGCAACCATCGAAGAAAGAAATGTAATTTTATATGAAAGGGGGGGAAGGGTCAAAAGGTCACCTTTCGACATTATAGGAAAAATATCAAATCAATTATTCGGCATTTTAGATCAAGATTACGCTCGGAATATTGAGATGCAGATTGACAAGGTGAACCAAGATGACGAATACACTAGAAGACTTCTACGAAATCAAACTTCAATTGTAGAAACCACACTTAATATCCTAAAAACAACAGGTCTACAAACCACAAATCAATTCAAGTTACTACAGGAAAGAGTTAGTAACATAACTACAGAAATGCAGAATACAATAGACAACGTTCATCAAACTCAACTGTTAACTATTCTAGGACTAACTACACACATGTATGTCAGCAACGTCAAAAACATACAAAATTCACTGTTAGATGCGGTATTAAACACGCAACACGGAACAACCCATCATTTGATAATAACTCCTCAACAACTTAGAAAACATCTGACTGATATCCGGCAGCACATACCTGCAACAATGACACTACCTGCAAGTGAACGTCCAGATCAAATACTTCAAATATATAAATTAATGAATGTTCACGGGAGAATAACTAAAAGCTATATCATCTTTGAGTGCAAAATACCAATACTAGACTCAGAGATATACCAAGTGTTTAGAATAATACCCGTTCCAACACCATTTCAAGATCAATTTACCTTCATTGCGCCATCATTCAAATATATATTAACTAAAAAATATAAATATATACTAACACGAGAAAAATATTATCCAATGCAAGAAAGCGAATTCGACAAATGCACTTCAGTAGAAGAAGGGTTACATTACTGTCCAAAACATCATCCGCTATACAATCTCCAATCTAATACATCCCAATGTGAGATTAATTTATTAAACCACAACAAGGAAATAGAAGACAAGTGCAAGGTAGTACACATCAAGCCCAAACAAGTCTGGATAGTATTACGAAACCTCAATAGTTGGCTATACGTAAT
Organism: Meliscaeva auricollis; assembly: GCA_948107695.1. Classification (NCBI taxonomy): domain Eukaryota; kingdom Metazoa; phylum Arthropoda; class Insecta; order Diptera; family Syrphidae; genus Meliscaeva; species Meliscaeva auricollis. The sequence goes on from OX403618.1 coordinate 43,086,749, forward strand.
GGACAAAGAAACAACATTCAATCTGGTGTGCAAGGAAAAGGCATTGACTGTAACTCTGATAAATGACGGAATACTTACCTTAAAAGCAGGATGTCAACTTTAATTGGACACTATGGTAATCACTGCTCACGAGTCATATATAACAAGTCTGAATACATCTTTTACTCCACAACTCAACTTAAGCACCATTATACACAAATTTACCAAGGAACCATCAAATCAATATACCAGTGCATTAAGTATATTACAATATCCAGATGAGCAAGTGAGAAATTTAGAACACTCCATACAACAACTAAAAGAACCAGAAATCTCCAAATCAAGTAACCACAATAATACACATCATATTATTCACTATTCGAGCTCTACAATACTCATTATATTGCTGATTATTGCTGCCATTAAAAGACGTCAGAAAACTCATAAGCTATACCAAGTTCCTACACCAGCACCAAGAACTTCTGTCTAGAAGACAGGGGGGAAAATGTTGAAAGTATCAACAGGAACACCAACAAAACCCAACACCAAATTTCCACGGCAATCATAGCAGTCTCAGTATGCTGAGTCACAACAAAATACCTTGACTATAATATTGTGTTACATTAAAGCGCAGTGTCATCAATAGTTTTAATTTGGTTTATTATTTATGTTTTGATTTGCCTTCCGCTTTTTTTGTTGTTTATAGGTCAACCAAAAGCAATACATATATTATTAGTAAGCAATATGTTATAATGTTTCAAAATACCGTTAAGCAATATCTGTAATGAAGTTATATGAACCTAAGCATAAATTGTAGTATAAATAGCAGTAAGATTCAATCAATAAAGCAGAATAAGTTTTAGTACAAATTAAACGAGTTCTCTCTCTTTGTATCGATCCCCCACCAGTGGTAAGATCGGTATGAGGTAAACAATTTCACTCAAAATATTTTTACGGACTCTTTATACTTTTGGTTTGTATGTTAAACGTAACATTTTTACCAAGCTTCACAAATGTATCATTTTTCAGTCAGATGCTGTAGTACCTTTTTCACCGATTACTTTCCAAAAAATACCTTAAAATCATGTGTCATATGTTTATATTGCAACACCATTTTTTAATTTATTTTTTTTAGTCTTCTAAGTGTCAAAGTTATCGTCTTTTTGAGTGGGCGTATTTTTAATTCAGAAAATCTCCTGACTAAACTTAAATAAGCATTTCGCAAAACCTTGTTAAAATTCACTTCGAAGTCGGCAAACTGTAACAATCAAAGGTATATATATATGGATATGTACCTCCTAATATTTAAGAACGAAAATGTGTTAAAAAGACAGTATGTCTCATTAATGCTGCAGTACAATAAAAACTGAAGAATTCTAGTATTAAGATGCACAAGGACCTTCCGTTTGCATCACGGATGCTTTTTGGAGTAAAAAGGAGTTAATTTCTATAGTAAATTTTATCTTCTTAAGCATAGATAACAACAAAAATCTTAGGCTGACCGGCGATTCCAGTTAAAAATATTAAATCCATCCATTTCCGAAACACATAATTTAAAAGATCAATTTTATATGTGAATTATGTGACTTTTTCGATCGATACATGTTAAAAATAGTAGGAGTAAAAGCGAATAATCACCGATTTAAGTGTGAATGTAAAGCCCTTCAATATTCTGATAGTTTGTCATTGACCTTTTTTCTTTATTTTTGTTTCCATGTATCGAACAGTATTGACTTCGAATAAAAAAAAATAACAGGGGCAAGAAAAATAAAACAGATTTGAAAATTAATATTTGAGCAGTCAAGAATATATCAGAATTTGGGCAAGATTTGTTCACTTTACGAAAAAATAGAATTTTACTAATACAGACAAATTTTAAAGCGTGGTTTTTGAAATGATATTGTTAAATTGAAAAGTTGTGCATTAAGTTTGTTCAAAAAAGTCAAAGTCAATTCCATAAGCAAATATACATAGAAGATTGCATTTTTTTAGCAACCCTAATGCTAAAATACTAAATGTAACATTATTATCTCAATAAACAAGCTGCACAAACACTGTGTAATTCAAGTCCAATTTTTTTTGAAAACTAAAAACGAAACATTTTTGCACCACACTTAATAAATTTAATTTTCTTCCAAAATTATTTTTTAACAGTCAAAAACCTTTGAGCCTTTAATACGTATTTTGCTACAGTAAACTATAGAATGTTTTTTTTGGGTTAAGTTTTTCGTTCAATTAGTACGCTTTTGTTGCGAATTGTGTGACATTTTTGTTAACTGAAGTCAATTTACCTAAAAATATGGTGTTCCTTTATTATTGTTTTTAAATCCCTTTTTCGAGTGCCACTCTTTTTGCTATTTTTCAAAAATATCACCCTTTTCTGTATCTCTGATCAGTGTTAACTGATAAGAGAACATGGGTGGGAAACAAAAAGCAAAAGTTTTGGAATGATAGAAATGAAACAAAGCAGCGCGCTAGCGGATGTGATTTAATCCAATTCCTGGTAAAATAAAGGCCAGAATTTTTAATTTTTATAATTTGTTTTTATTTATTTCTCAATGATTCCAAAATACCCCGTGGAACCCTGTTAAAATTATGGCGATATCTTATGCATTCAAAAGATATGATTTTGTCAACGAGAAAAGTCATTTAGGACAATAGTGTATCGTAAGAGCCATGATTTAATTTGTGTTTTATAATTATTATTTTTATTGTACAAATTCTCAAACAGGCAAATCAAACGGTATTTTTCATTGAATTGAATTAAATTGAATTGCTGTCCTCTTTTAAAATAATATATAGTTTTATTTAAGATTTTTTTATATCAAAACATGAAAATGTGATTTATGGGAGATTTGTCACCGTCTATCTTTTTGGACAAGAACTACAGAATTATGAAATCAAGTGTTAAAAATTTCAAGTAGGATATTTGTTTCCTACCATACTTTTTTTGACCAATAAAAGCTATGTAAAATAAATCGATTTAAAAAATGAAAAGCGTGAGGTGGTTGAAAGCACTGCAGAAAATGCAAAGAAAACCCTCGACTTTTGGTCTAATTTGATTGTACTATTATTTTACTCACCAATAAAGCTTTTTTCCTTTGTTATCGATTGTTAAGCTCAACGGCCATTTCATTGGCATATTTTTTGTAGACATAACCAAAATAACTTTATGGCTACCATCTAACCAGGATCTTCTTATTGAACCAGCAACGTCCCCAAAAAGCCAATGTGACCAATAAATATATCCCTCGCTGGGACTTATAGCTATAGACCTAACAAAAAAAAAACATTGATCAAGTAAATTTAAAAAAAAAAACGTTTGAAGTATTTATATTTACATTGGTTCTCTTTCAGTTGATATACTTATTGATTGGCTAAGATTTGAAATTGGCGCTACAGACAACTGATTAGTTCCACCCCAATACAGATGGTCATAGATTTCATCATAGGCGATCACAGGAACACTTCCAGGGCCTCGTATCAGAAGCTGTCTCGCACTCCCATCAATTTTTTGGCTATGGATCGAATACCCATTTCTATAAAGTTCAAACAAATTATTAAGGAATAGAATGTGATTTATGTTTGTATCTACTTACGGACTAGCCTGTATAAAGAAAACTAGTTTTTCACGTACATTGACATCGAGACCAACTGACCAGCTGACGTTATACATCGGCACAATTGCATCGTGTACATTTTCAATACCTTGTATAATGTCTTTCGAGTCCAAAGAAACCGCCGAGATGCAGGACAAGCGTTTTTGAGTGTACAATAAAATATTTTCATATTGCACATGAACACATTGGGTCTTGTTTACTAGTTTGTACCCGGGGGAGCACATACATTGTACAGTGGCAAACATTTTTTTCCAAAGAGGAACACATATTTGACTACAATTGCCGTTGTTTTCACGACAAGGATGTGCAACTGAAAAAAACAACCTCAATGATATTATTTGAGACGGGTGGCGTTTATTTATATAATATTACCTTCAGGCTGTTTCTGTCGATGAAATATTCTAAAATCGTAAGGTTTTTTTACATCTTGTACTATTTGGTCCGCTTTCAGTGTAAACTTATTCATAGATATTATAAAATTATCAGCCCAAGGAGCAATGTAAACAGTATCTTCAAATATTTCTACTGCATGAATCGATTTAAGAGCAATTAATGTCTGAAAGTAGACGCAATTAATTGAAATACATGAAAAAACAACACATCTTGTGAAAAAAAAATTACATCAGAAGTTTTCTTCATTGCCCACCGATTGTTACCATTATAATCGACTCTCTCAATAAAATCTTTGTAAATATCAATCCAATATACATGTTCATTTGCTAGATCAAGGGTTACCCGGTTGGGGTAATATATTGCAGTAGATACTATCACAGTTTGATTGGTGCCATCCAAATTGGCACGACTAAGGCTGGGACTCCAATCTGCATAAAATATCAGCCTGTAACAACAAAATTAAAGGAAGAAATTAAAAAGAAAAATATAACTTGTACATAAATTTCATACAGCTTTAGGGCACTGAAGGTACCGACAAACCGGATATGTCAGATATACATTTATAGGGAAAAAAATAAATTTACATGATATAAAATAAAGACTATAGATAATATAAAATTCAGTAAGTTGGGGATTCCATCTTCAAAAGATAAAGCGTTCCCAATTATGGATCCTTATAAAAACCCTAATTTATCAACTCCAAGGATGACCTTTTATTCACCATTTTGAATTCTTAATCTCAATTTTTCTTAGCATGGTGTTTAATAAGATTTACTTTTATTATAAAAACAATAAATGCTTCACTGGGCGCATTCACTAATCTAGTGACTACGTAGTTAACTCATTTTGATTGGCTGACAACTACTAAAAAATGAGATGAAATTTCCCCTCCGACGTAGTGCAAAAATTTCGGCTTCAAAGATAGTTGACAATTCAAAATCAGCTTGTTAAAAGAAATTTTGTTTTGGTTTTTGATTTGATTTTGTTGAAAAATTAATTTAAAAATGAAATTGACGGTGGATAATGGAACCATTAGGTACGAAATTAAAGATTCAGATGAAATATGTAACAAAATTTTATCAGGTAATGTTTTTTTTATGCAATACGCAGAACAATATATTTACAATTCTTATAACAGAAAACAAATATTTCTGTGTTCATATGTTTACATCTGTCTAATATGACAGTTAGAATGGTCTAGCTTTGTAGTGCAAATTTTGCATTCCAAAAGCTAGTTGATTTTCGACTAGATTAGTGAATGCGCACACTGTTCCCATTTTTCGTATATCTTGATCATTTCATTTTATTCACTACAAAAATTATTGCCCGTCTCCGGGTTTGGGAGAATTGTATATACTAGTACCGGTCAAAATTTTAGCGCAAAATCATGATATAAATATTAAAATGTAGGAAGAAGGCTGCCACCTTCTAAATAAGACCAAAATTATTAAAATCTGTTGCCGGTAAAACAGTCAAAATAGGAGCTATAGAATTCGTGTTTACGTATTTATGTAATGATACAAAATCGTTCCGTTACTTAACAAAATTGCTCTTATTTTTTTTAATAATTGGCCATCAAAAATAGGTTCTAGACTACGCTTAAAATGATGAAGATTGTGCGGGAATAGGAATATAAAGAAAGGTTTAAGAGGAGCAACAGATGCATATTGGTTTTGAAGTTCTGAATATTAAAATAGGAGGGAAAAACCGAGGCGCGTAATGCATTCCATATTCACGTAGTACGGCTAATGAAAGAATATTTGTACTTGGCGGTACGTCAAGGGTAAACTGATATGATCCTGGACTTTGGAGTCAATTTGTTTCCTGAAGATTTTGCCGAGACAAAGCGACTGCCGTTAGTTTTACGAAAACCAGTCTATTATTACAGTGGGGACAAAAGTCCAAATTTTTACTTTGTTTAAACTTTTTACTTGCGATATGGGTACCAAATATCAAGTTATGCCTTCGTACAAAAAAAAAGTTGAGATAACAATCAAACATGACATTATAGATGATAGAGAATGAGAAAAAACTGGGTCTGACAATTCTGTCTGCCTGTCTGTATGTATCAGAGACCACAGGCTAAACGGATGGGTCGATTTACTTCAAACTTGGTATGTGGCGTTTTTTGAAGACTATCCCCAGACGTTTTTTGATTTTTTTTTACCTAAAATAACGGTACCTGTCATATACCGGTTTTAGAAAAACTAATTTTTCTCAAAAACGGTGCCTACGATTTTTATTAAAAAAAAATTTGGATAAGGTCTATCTTTAAATGAAAACCATTTTTTTCAAAAACCGTTATTAACAGTACCTGCCATAGAACCGTTTTTTTATATTCTGATTATCTCCTTCGTAAATCAATCAATTTCAACCATTTTTTTTACATGGACGCTTTTAAGTTGTCGTAATAGTAAAAAAAATTTCGAAAATTATTTTTTAGGATTTTTAAAAAACAGTGAATTTTTTTTTTTTGAAAAATCATTTTTTCAAAAACTACTCAATATTTTTTTTTCAACATTTATTTATTTATTTATTTATACAGACTAACATAGGAATCTTAAATTGCTAAGTTAGTACTAATTTTAGAGAGCACAGGCTGCAAGGGCTTTCGGCTCGCTATTATCAACAAATTTATAATTTAAAACCAAGACTTGTTATTGTTCTTTGAATAGTATCTAATTTTTGAATGTTAATGTTTTTGAGAATTTCAAAATTTAATTTTTAGATGTTGATTAATAATTTTTTTTCTTATAAAAGTCCTTTCAAAATTTTATATGGAATATTTAAAAAAAAAAAAACCGATCTAACGATTTTCAATTTTTTTTTTTTTTTTTTCTAAAAATGCATCATTAAAGGAGAAATCAAATTGCATACTTTGTTTTCAGGTTAAATTCATTTAAGAAGCTGTTTTAGTCATTTGAAAATCGAATTTTATGTTTTTAAATTTTTTTCCAAAACTGCATTTACAAATTTTTAATTAAAAAGGCTTAGCATAAATAGTAACTTTATCTATAAGTAAGCATTTTATTTTGTTAAGATGAATAAAAAAAACTAAGAACTAACGACCCTTGATTTTTGTTTCAATCGGAATTTAAAGGCTGTTCTAATTTCAGCGGTCTGCAAATTTCAGAATCATACACTGGTAAGTGTTTTTAGTGTTATGTCTCACATTTAGGTCGCGAGGCATAACCGGGGTTGAACCCACCCTTTTAAGGCAAGGAATGCAACTATCTATTTCATCCGAACACTTATTGTGAAAATAGCGATAAAACAGAGGCAGGCATAATACATTACTTGGAAGATGTAAAGATTTCATCCACTGCTTGGTACATCTATTGCTAGGAAAGACGTACTTTCGGTCATTGAGAAGCTTTCGTTGCTCGAGATATTTCTTGAGCTTAAAATTGATAAGCGATCCATGACTTTGGAAAGAATGGACATGAGTGCAATTGGCCGATAGTTTAAGGGTAAAGAAGATTCCCTTTTTATGTGTGCGAAAGAAGATACGTCCGGCGGAATCATTAAATCATTTCGTAAATTTAACGTTCTGTGGGAGAAGTTTATAAAAAGTGTACTGTCAAACCATACTCACATTGGAGAACTTGTTTTTTTTAAACTTATTTTAATTTATCATATCTCAATATTTGACCTTATATTTTTCGGAAATATTATGGCTTCAAACGTATAAAATATACATAGCTCATTTGCTGCAAAAACTTCCTATCTCAAAAATATTCAATCACAGGCAAATGAGTGTAAAGATTTGTATTCCCATATAAGCTCCATAGAAGAACTTGTTTTCAATAATGTTTTATGAGTACTATTTTGAAGTTACAGGTATGAAATTGATGCAGTTTGAAGCTTATGAAAAAATTTTTCTGGTAGTCTAATAACTCAAATTAGATGGTTTTTGAGATATGATGCTGTTGCAGCAAAGATCGACATTTTTTATTTTTTTTATAGTAAACGGTAAGAAAATGAGGATCTAATAGGTCCACCAATTCATACAAAAAATGAAGCAAACGTTGAGTATGAAGTTAGTTTTGAGGTGATAAATTTTTAGCAATTTTTATTAATCTTACATTATTTTTACAGGGTGTTTTGGCGCTCATTGTACAGATTTCTTTACTACTAATAAAACACCTTTTTACCCAAAATATCTGAAACAACTCTTCTGGTTCTTATAAAATACAAATATTTTTTTAAGAACAAAAAAATGTATAAAAAGCTGAAGAACGTTCCAAAACGCGCTTTTCTGGACTTTAATCGTATTTGAAAATTTTGCCAATTTTGTATTTTCCTTGTTAATAATCATAACTACAGGACCTTAATGTTCTTTTTTTAACAGGCGACAAAGTTAATGGGCTTTATACAGTAATAATTAATTTAAATAAAGCTTAAATCATTTAAATAGTAATTATTTGTACACTTCATATACATATTTACTAACCCTTTAGTTGAATCCAATACCATCGATGCAGGCTTTTGTACACTTTTAAGAATAACGTTACAATACTCCATATTGTTTGTACACATGAATATCAATCCAGGTTCATTGCTGAGAAAATACCAATTTCCTGAGATCCAATCCAGACTTAATTTGTCAATAGCTTCAAAAAAAAGGAAATACTTAATCAATATTAAGAAAGAGTTTAAAAAAAATAATAGTAACATAATAATTCAGAAGCGATGATTAACCCTTAGCCACATGGAGACAAAAAAATAAAAGCTCAAAATAATGTTCTCCTTAAGTTTATGTACATACACAGAAATATAAAATATATAGTAATAAGCCTGTCGTTTATTGTTCGAGTTCACCTCTGATATGATCAAATTCATCGAAGATGTGTCAATTGTGAATTATTTTTCTCTTTTCTGAATTTATTTTTCACAGACCAAGAAAATAGTGGACAACTTAAGTCAAGATGATTTCATTGAGCTGGCCAAAATACAATTCGTTGGTTTGTTTGCTAGGTGCGTAAAATATCGATCGCGATTTAAAAAATATAGATCTTTTTCTTTTTTTTGTCGATCTTCACGAACCAAAAAAATAAAATTCTCATACGAATACTTGCGATCTCTGAAAATTTTAGATAGGATGGAAAAATACAATACAATAGAATTTTGTTCCCCATGAAAAAGAATTAAAAAGATCCAAAAAGATCTGAAAAAATCAGATAAAAATATAATTTTTTGGCTGGTGGCACTAGCAGTGAGAAGGTTGTTACTTATTTTTGATCGGTTCTTTTATGGATTATGTGCAATAAATTCGACAGAGAATTTAATTTTGTAGATTCCAAGAAATTTTATTCGTTCGCGAACACAAATTTTATTCTTCAAGAGTCGAAACATTAAATTCCCGATCGAATCGAAAATAAAATTCCTATACGCGAGAACGAATCAATCTTGTTGCTTTTCCGAATCTTGTTTTTTTTTTAGTTTTCATTTTGGAAATGAAAGAACTACATAATGTAGGTAACTTTTTCTTTACCGGCGTGTATTTGGGGGAGCCACATATGTATGTATATTAATTCTAGAAAACAAAATTATTAGACGCATAGATAATGAAAATAACCATTACGATTGTTCATCAAGGATCATCAGTCGTTGAGAGAGAAAATGGACTTGATGAGGAATCATTGTGGTGAGCAATTAATTTTAATAATAATAAGTTTGGCTATGGCCGCCTAGATCGTTCGATATCACACCTTTAGACTATTTTTAAAAGTATAAGGGGATATATAAAGTATAAGGTATTCAGGATTAGGTCAGCTACGATTTACGCTTTTGAAGCCAACAAATCTCCTGTCATTCGCGAGATACCAGTCGCTATGCTCGAACGAGTCGCCCAAAATTGGACCTTCCGAATGGACCACCTTAGAAGTAGCCGTGGCCAACATTACTATGATATTATTTTGAAGAAGTAACCTTTATACTGGAATAATGCGGACGATCCGTGGAACCAACCTTAACGCTATTTAAAAAGCATGACCTTAAGCAAGAAAAGTGTTTACAAAGAATATGGTTTGTAAATCATGAAAGGTGAGTTATAAAGATGGTTGAACATCAATTGTATAAAATATAATTTAGCCAAGAGTTAACGAAACTAAGGTGTGTCGTTGAATGCTTTCATTGGCGAAGTTAAGAAATGATTATGAAGTTTTTTGTGAGCACTAAAAATATTTGTTTTTATTTAACATTAAAGAGTCACTTCTCTATGTGCATACGTTGTTATTGTTATTGTTAATTCAAAATTGCCATTTTGTGTCCTGTGACTAGTACTTGGAGATTAATAAATACAATCCTGCAAATCCCTCAAAACTCACTGTTCGTACTCGTTATTATTTTTGGAATTGTCATTGACCAATTATCTGTCAAATTTTCGATTCTATGACACCGCATAGAAATTTCTGTCCAAGCTGTTGAATACATTGCACAAAGGGTACGATTTCGATGCCAGATTTCAATTGCAGATACATCCGAACTGAGATATTTCCCTAAAGACTCTCCTGTTGTTGAAACTCGCTGTATATCGTGTTGTGTAACAAATACCAATGATGCATTTTCGTTTTGAGGAACTGTAAGGGATTAAATCACTTTTATTATCGAAATTTTATAAAACAAATATAATTATATGTTTACCATTAATAGCAATGCAACGGTTTTTATTTCTCAAATACCCAGGAACACAAATACATTCATATGAACCAGGTGTGTTTCTGCACTTTTGGTCACATACTCCTTCAATTACACACTCGTCAAAGTCCTTGCATTGTGTACCAATGGGTTCCTGTCCCGGAGGACAAAAGCACTTTGGTCCGTTTACTGTAAGCTTGCAATTGAATGAACAATTCATTGCACTGCAGATTTTCTCTTCAGTCTCTTTGATTGAGAATTAACAAAATTAAGCCAATTTATTGAAAGTGAATAAAATTAACATCTTACCACAATTGTATTCATCACTATCGCAATCCCATTTCCCATCACAGAACTTCGAAATGTCTAAACACATCCCATTTTTACATTCACTCTGGTAGGAGTGACACTTTGGAATGGCATTACGACCTATAGAGATAATTTTGTTGTTAAGAGTTATTTTCTTTGTCATTATATAAAAAAGATTCTTTTATATTACAATTGCTTTCATCTGAGATGTCGCCTTCACCACAGTCGTATTCTCCATCGCACATCCAATTGTTTGGAATGCATTTATGTGACTTCGTACAAGAGAATTGGCCTTCATTACATTTCGTTGCATTTGCTGAAAGTGAGCCTAGTTTAAATATATATTCTAAATAAAATGTGAGAGAAATGAGAATACAAAAATGAAACCTTAGAAACCTTAAATCAACGAATAGTTAATATTCATCATTTGCTTGAACATATTTCCAAAAATTCTTAAACAGGATTTTAACTTCATAATCGCATAAACTTAGTGCAGTGACTTGTAATAGTCAAGGCAATGGAAGATTTTGCCCTACAAAATGTGATATAGTTTTAAAACTGATTTTTTTATATCGATGGTGCGGAATCTGCACTTAGGGTAACACGGAAATTTTAAAATCAAAAACGTTTCCACTTTTATTACGAAAAAGCGAACAAAACAAAAAATCATGGCCACCACAAGTATACGAACCTGCGGTGCTTCAGTTGCCAGCTGACAGTCTTACCTATTGGGCTACACTCTCTGTTGAAAATAACTTGTATTTGAAACAAGTAATACTTGAACGTGAAAATAAACGTCACGAAACATCTTTGAATTAAATGCGATCGATCTACAGTTTACGTTGCCTTTTTTCCCTGAGTGTATCTTCCCAAAAAATAGAAGTTTTTGAGGGCGTCTTTCCCTCAAATTTAAAATAACTAAAACAGCGGCAAGATCCTGAGCGGCAAAATAAAATTAACACATATGAAATTGTATGGGAGCGGCCACGTAGACCCAGAGCGGCGAACGGGAGTCCAGAGCGGCAAAGCGGCAACGCTTTATATTTTCTGATAAATCCTGAGCGGCAAGATACATTATGATTTAAAATAATAATAAATTTTGATTTGAAGACATTTTTTTTTGTTTTAGTGCGATTCCAAAAAATTAGGGTTTTTATTTAATAAAGGTCGATAAGCGAGAAATCCAAAAATGTTCTTCTTTTAGTGGTGCGTCTTATAGAACAGACATCAAAGTACATCTTGAGCGGAGGGCCAAATGTCCTTGAAATCTCATATCATTTTAACTTATCCATGGATATTTTCTGGTAATATTCACTATAACTTATTTCACCTGAGGTGGGTCTAGAACTGGCAGCCCACAGAAACAAATTACACCACCACTAGATACTTTATTATTTCGAATAATTTCAAAACTCCAGTTTTTGAATTTTTTGTAGTACATCTTGCAGGCAGAATGACTCATGTTAAAAAGTCTTGTTCCTCTAATAAAGAGAGGCCGCTCTATCATTGGACAGAAGAATTATCTTGATATCACAATTTTTTCGAATACCGATGTTTTCCATTTTTTGTAATGCATGAAAAAGGTCTTGGACCCCAGTTTCTGTAATGAGGAGAGACATTTCTATAGTTGCAAAGACGATTTAACTTGCTAGCACAATTATTTCAATAAAGTTGATTTTTTTTAAATTTTTTGAGTGAGTCGTGCAAATTATTTATATATAGGTATACCTTTTGCTCGAAATTTTAGGCAAAATTTGAAGCCGCCCCAAGTTGATATTCTAATTCACATGAGAATATTGCCTAAGGAATATAAGGTGCATCGCAGGCCACATTAACATTACCGAATTACGATTAGTTGATGACATGCCTCGAGTAACAAGCCTTAACTAAACTTTATTTTCCATTAGAATATCAACTATATAAACTTTGGTTACTTCAGTTGCATTATTTATGATAGAAGTTTTTATAAATCACTGCGCAAAGCTTATTTTTATATAAAAATAAAATGCACGACTGGGTCGCACGTACTTGCTCTTGAAGATAAAGTTTATATTTATGCTAAGCCCTTTTAATTAACAATCTGTAAATGCAGATTTAGAAAAAAACAACTAAAAAAGCATAAAATTCGGTTTTTAAATGACTAAAACAGCTTCTTAAATGAAGAAAGAAAGTACAACGTACTGATATTTGCTCTAAATTAAAAGATATTGTATCTTACTGAGTAATTATTATAACAATAAACTGAAACTGAAACTGAATTTAACCTCAAAACAAAGTACCCAATTTGATTTTTTCTATAATGATACATTTTTAGAAAAAAAAATTTAGAAAATCGTTAGCCGTTTTCTAAAAAAAATATTTTTTCAATGTAAAATTTTGCAAGGACTTTTATAAAAAAAAATTGGTATGCCATTTTTAAGATATTATTTATCAACATCTTAAAACTAAATTTTGAAAAAAAATATTGAATAGTTTTCGAAAAAATGATTTTGCAAAAAAAAAATTTCAAACTTTTTTTAAAAATCCAAAAAAATAATTTTCGAAATTTTTTTTACTAAATATTATTACGGCAACTTAAAAGCATTCATGTAAAAAAATGGTTGAAATTGATTGAGTCATAAAGGACAAAATCAGAATTAAAAAAAACGGTTCTATGGCAGGTACCGTTAATAACGGTTTTTGAAAAAAAAAGTTCACATTTAAAGATAGACCTTACCCAAAGAAATGACCACGTTTTTTTTAATCAAAATCGTAGGCACCGTTTTTGAGAAAAATGAGTTTTTATAAAACCGGTATATGACAGGTACCGTTATTTGGGGTCAAAAAAAATTTTAAAAAAACGTCTGGGGATATTCTCTAAAAAACGTCACATACCAAGTTTGAAGTAAATCGACGCATCCGTTTAGGCTGTGGTCTCTGATACATACATACAGACAGACAGACAGACAGAATTGTCAGACCCACTTTTTTATCATTGTCTATCATCGTAATGTCATGTTTGATTGTTATCTCAACTTTTTTTTTTACGAATGCATAACTTGATATATGGTACCCATACGCAAGTAAAAAATATATATATCAAAAAAAAGGTGGAGCTGATAGGATTTGAACACAGAACCTCGAGCGTGAGAGTCCGATTTTTCTGATTCTTTAATGGCTGCTCAGTCTTGACGCTCAGGATTGCCGTTCAGCCGCTCTGCTTCTCGCCGCTCACTGCGTAGCCGTACCCTGAGGGTACGGCGGCTTTTTATTTTATTCTTCGTGCTGTTTGCAGACAACATAAAATAAAAAGCCTTATTGGAACAATTAAGGACAAAGCAGAAACACTTGAAAAATCAGGAATATATTGGGTTATTTGTCAAATATTGTGATGAAGTTTATATTGGTCAAACAAGATCTGTAAAAACAAAATGGTCAGAACACTACAAATTAATTTATTATAAAACATTAAATGAGCCTACTCCTGCTGACCATATGATAAATAATAACCATGTTTTAGCTGGCTTTCGTTTGTTAAAACAAGTTAATAAACCTAAATTATTAAATGTGTTTGAAGAAATTTTCATAAATCGTACACAAAATATGAATAAAAATAAATTTTAAGAATCACTTTCGACAAAAGACATATTTGAGACAAAATTCTAGATGCATATTCACTTTCACCATTTTACTGATACTTTTCAAAAATCATTAAAAAAAAACTGTGCGTGCTAGAATTGTTCTGGGGCTAGATTAAGATTTAGGAAAGCAAAATATTTCAAAATTTAAAAAAAATCATTTGAAGTAGAACTAGAAGTAGACAAGTGTTATTTATCTTAAATAGCAGACAATATTCCCTATAATCTAAAATTATATCTTACCACACTCAGCAGGCTCATCAGATCTATCAAAGCAATCGTATTTTGAATCACATTTCCATCTCATTGGTATACAGTTACCATCATTACACGTAAAATACGATGGGAGGCACATTTCTAAAAATAAAATATAAAAAACGAAAATTAAACAAAAAATTATTTAATAAAAAATGATGCAGAGCTACAACAACGTGTATATTAACGTGTATTCGTTTAAACCAGAAATTTATAACATTGATTAACAAAATCGAACTTTTGTTTTGTTCATTTTAGTTTGTAAACAGTTTCTTACATATTTAAGGTTGCTGATTTTAAATCTATCCGCCTTTTTTATCTAAAAGCGCGAGGTTTTGAGATATTTGATTCTGAAATCCAGTTTTCACATATTTTCTATAGGTAACTTTACATTAATTTACATTCGGTTATTTAAGAATAACTTTATCAGTTTGGGTTTAAGAGAAATTAAACTGTGAATATGTAAAAAAAAAAAAACCGTTTTTGGTATTTACTGCGAGATTTGGATATCAAGCAAAATCTAGCATATAAGACTAATTCTGAAGAAAGACTTCAAATCAGCGGCACCAATGCATTTCAATGCCATGAGAATCAGAATCAGTTTTTTAACTGGCAACAAACCTCTGTTGCCCACTGTATACGCAAGGATTTAAAAACAATTGAAAAAGTGTATCCAATTCCTTATAGAAGTAACATATGTACGATTTTTCGATCGCAGCACATTTGACCCTGCAGCGCATTCTCTTTTTGTTGACCAGTAAATGTATGATGTTCAACCATGTATGTCCAACACATTAGCTTAAACTTAAGATTTTTTCGAAAAAAAAAGAATTATCAGAAAGATTTAAACGGGTTTTAAATGAAAATAAAATGCGCGACTGGGCCGCACGTACTTGCTCTTAGGGTCAAAGTTTCTTTGGATGCTAACGCTTCATGCATAAAGTTTTTATAAGTAAATACTTTTAGAAGTTAAGAAATAAACATAAAATTTAAAATTAAAATGACTTTTTCAACTTCTTAAATAGTTTTGACCTAAAAACTAAGTATGCCATTTGATTTTGTTAAAAAAAATTAATTTTTAGAAAAAAAAATTATTTTTTATATAAAAATTCTCAGGCTATGTATGTTGAAAAAAAAAGTTTTAATGCTAATTTTAAGAAAATATTAAAAGACATCTAAAACAAAAAGCTAAAAAAAATTATTCAAGCGTTTTCTAAAAATTGACTTAAAAAAAAAATTTTAACTTTTTTAAAAATCCAATATTTTTTTTTTGAAAATTTTGGTATGAAATAACTTAAAAATTATTGAGAACCTCTTGTGCGAAAATTGTCATCGAAATCCGTGGAGTCGCTTACGAGAAAATCAGAAAAGAGAAAAACGGCTATATGGGAGGTACCTACCATTTTTTACTTATAAAAAAATATTTTTTTTATTTAAAAAATACGACCATGCCTGTTGTATTACAAATACAAATTTTAATCAAAATCGTAAGAGTCTCAAAAACGGCTCTTACGATTTTGATTAAAATTTGTATATGTAATACAATCAAGTTTTTCCATATTGGTTTTATGGCAGATACCGTTAATTTTGGTAAAACAAAATTAAATTTCCCCTCTAGAAAATCACCAAAAACCCTTAACTATCAAGTTTGAAGATGATCACACAAGTAATATATGTAGACTGTAGCTCAAGAAAGAAACAGCCAGACAGACTGACAGACTGACAGACTGACAGACTGACAGACTGACAGACTGACAGACTGACAGACTGACAGACTGACAGACTGACAGACTGACAGACTGACAGACTGACAGACTGACAGACTGACAGACTGACAGACTGACAGACTGACAGACTGACAGACTGACAGACTGACAGACTGACAGACTGACAGACTGACAGACTGACAGACTGACAGACTGACAGACTGACAGACTGACAGACTGACAGACTGACAGACTGACAGACTGACAGACTGACAGACTGACAGACTGACAGACTGACAGACTGACAGACTGACAGACTGACAGACTGACAGACTGACAGACTGACAGACTGACAGACTGACAGACTGACAGACTGACAGACTGACAGACTGACAGACTGACAGACTGACAGACTGACAGACTGACAGACTGACAGACTGACAGACTGACAGACTGACAGACTGACAGACTGACAGACTGCCAGACTGACAGACTGACAGACTGACAGACTGACAGACTGACAGACTGACAGACTGACAGACTGACAGACTGACAGACTGACAGACTGACAGACTGACAGACTGACAGACTGACAGACTGACAGACTGACAGACTGACAGACTGACAGACTGACAGACTGACAGACTGACAGACTGACAGACTAACAGACTGACAGACTGACAGACTGACAGACTAACAGACTGACAGACTGACAGACTGACAGACTGACAGACTGACAGACTGACAGACTGACAGACTGACAGACTGACAGACTGACAGACTGACAGACTGACAGACTGACAGACTGACAGACTGACAGACTGACAGACTGACAGACTGACAGACTGACAGACTGACAGACTGACAGACTGACAGACTGACAGACTGACAGACTGACAGACTGACAGACTGACAGACTGACAGACTGACAGACTGACAGACTGACAGACTGACAGACTGACAGACTGACAGACTGACAGACTGACAGACTGACAGACTGACAGACTGACAGACTGACAGACTGACAGACTGACAGACTGACAGACTGACAGACTGACAGACTGACAGACTGACAGACTGACAGACTGACAGACTGACAGACTGACAGACTGACAGACTGACAGACTGACAGACTGACAGACTGACAGACTGACAGACTGACAGACTGACAGACTGACAGACTGACAGACTGACAGACTGACAGACTGACAGACTGACAGACTGACAGACTGACAGACTGACAGACTTACAGACTGACAGACTGACAGACTGACAGACTGACAGACTGACAGACTGACAGACTGACAGACTGACAGACTGACAGACTGACAGACTGACAGACTGACAGACTGACAGACTGACAGACTGACAGACTGACAGACTGACAGACTGACAGACAGTATTGCGAGACCTACTTTTGTCGCTTTCTCTATCATCGTAATGTCATGTCTGATTGTTATAAAGTTCTTTTAGTAACCGGCTCAAACTGTGCTGTAACAAATCACCTCGCGTCTCCCTCCGGATTCGAGTTCAGCATATAAGAAACCTTCATAAACGCCTGTGGCAAATAGGCAAAACACCTTAAATCCATTTTGTTCGTTTTTAGCAAATTAAGTTTATTAAAACTATCGCACAGAAGTTTTGAAAATGAATTCAGATTTCGTCTTATGTACATTGTATACAATTATTGATTGGCATTAAAAAAAATCATAATAACATCTTTTTTCAGAATTTTTACAAATTTTTAACTGTTATAGTTTTCGAGTTATAGCTAGGTGAAAACAACTATTTTTCTCTGCTGTTTTTCATTGTATCCAAAAATTGTTTAGTTTTTAATTCTTTACTAAATTACACATTAACCCAAGATCAATAACTATGTGTAACTTTGGAAACTATTACAACTAAAAAATTTTAGTTGTTATAGTTTCCAAGTTACATAGAGGTCAAAAAACATGGAACTATAAATGACTCATAAATGGTCTGTACCTATCTTTAAACGAAACGAAGCGATATGAAAAATATTTATTTATTGTTTTGTGTTTTATTTTGTCAAGTCCTACCAGTTGACCTTCGGTGAGGACTGTCAGAAGATGATTTTTGAGAGCTACTCTCCGACTATAAACGAAGAAAAAACTCAAAAACTAAACAGCTAAAAAAATGTTAATATTTCTTCCAAATAATAGATTTTGATATTAGGTTATTGTATGCCAAGTCTCACAGTTTATTTTACAAAATTTAGTGTAGAATTAAAACACTGAACAATTTTTGAATAAAATGAAAAAAAATCACCAGAAAAAAATTGCTGTTTTCACCTAGCTGAAGTAACTAAAAAACTATAAAAGCTAAAAAATCTAAAAATCCTCAAAAATAGGTGTTACCATAAGGTTTAAGTTTTCGAAGTTTCAAAATTTTAATTTTAGGACAAATAGTTCAGCTCAAATTAAATATTGATTGTTCAAATTCATAGAGCAAAACCCCATGCTATTTCCATAAGAAATTCAACTGAAAGGAGGTACGGGTTATAATTAAGTTACAGATTTAAACTTGGAGAATATTTTTTTAAATTTATTTCAGCGATATAGGCCTTTCGGAGCATACAAATTCCATTTTTTTTTTAATAACTACCACCCTAATGTTTGTACATTAAGTTCTAGAAGTACAAAGTTTGGTAATTGAGAAAATTTAAGGTGTCGAATAACTAAAACTATTTTATTTCATAACATAAAAAGATTACAACTACTTAGTTGTTATAAATACGCGCAAGTAAACAAAAATTCTCAAATCTTTCACACATTATCATCTTGAATGTACAAGTCTAATGAAAAATAAAATTGAAACGGAAGACTTAATTAAAACCTAGAGCTCTTGACAAAGGGGGCATCATCAAGTATTATACTGATGTTTATCGCTCTTGGGCTGGTTTGGTATACATCTCAATATTAAATGAAGCTCAATTTAATTCGAAGCAACAATGCTACTGTCAACAAGCCGGCAGTAGCATTGCCGGCATAATAAAGTAACGAATCGGTATCCATTAATATACGAACCAAAAATTATATCTGTAAAATTGAGGAATGCTTGTTAGAACTTAAAATATTCAATTACTTACTACAGCCAGGGACAGCCCTTACATGAAGATGAATTAGGCGAGAGAATATGGTAGCCGAATGAGAGAAATAATATTAAAATAAAATTTTAAGCTTTTACTTAAAATTGTTTATTAGAAATTTTGTTCAATCTTGTGAAATCGTTTACACGCCACTGTTTTCATTGGTTTTCATTCATTGATGTTCACAAAAGGTAGTTATGTGCAACCAAGAGGACACAGGCGTCCACAGGTTTTTTCACAAAATCGGCCTCTGACTACCAACTCCTACTCTCACCTCCAAGCGGTGAACATCGGGAGATAAGGATTGATCCTTGTGGAAGGCTGTTGGGGGCAGCAGACGAGAGAGGGGGGGGGAGGAGTGTTCTCACTAAGGCATTCCTCCTTTCATCAAGGCGGCAGCGGAGGAATTCCCCAGATGGAATCAACGGTGGCGTCTACAGTTCCAGTTAGGCTGAACTACTTGGTGAACACCTTATACGGGCTACTACGACATATTCGGACTACGACATCACTCTTGGAGTTAACTAAGAGTCTGGTCCTCCAGGTTGGGGGTTGTGCGTCGGGGTAACTTCTCTACCACGGAAAACAAATTAGTTTCGAAACAACAACATGCCTCGGATACGGATGACCTTAATGTTGACGAACCCAGCAAAAGAAACAAGGACAATGAATTTCGGATCTGTACGTAGCCTGTATAAGGCCACGTGCAGCCGAACAATTAGTGGAGAACCTGGATAGGCTAAAGGCTGACATAACAGCTATCCAGGAGGTGGGATGGGATGAAGAGGGCATGCGACGGATGAAATCGTGTGACATATACCACGGGAAGTGCTTCAAGGAGCAGGGTCAGCGGCTGTTTGGGTACGGTTTTGTAGTAAGGGAAAGACTTAGGCAAGAAGTCCTGGACTTTAACGCGGTAAGCAAGCGCCTAGTCACAATCCGCATCAAGGCAAAATTTCAGAACGTGACGCTGATCTGTGTTCACGCCCCCCATGAACAGAAGGATGAACCAATTATTGACGAGTTTTACGACCTCCTCGAGCGGACGTACGATAAGTGCCCCAAGTACGACGTCAAGATTATTCTTGGCTACTATAACGCCAGATTTGGTAAGGAGGAGGTTTATAGGTCGATAATTGGAAAGCACAGTCTACATGCCGAAACGTCCAATAACGGACTCAGGATGATTGACTTTGCGGAAGGGCGAAATATCACCATTGCGAGCACCCAATTCCCACACCTCAATATACACAAGGGGACTTGGAGGTCATGTGATCAAAAAACTGTCAACCAAATTGATCACATCGCGATTGACGCCAGACATGCTTCCAGTATCTTAGATGTCCGAACGTTCCGAGGAGCAAACGTTGACTCAGACCACTACTTGGTAGTGTCTCGAGTACGGATGCGGATATCTATGACGCCACAACGCCCAGCAGATGCTGTGAAAAAGTTTGATGTCGCGAAACTCAAATCGCAAGATACCGCCAAAACTTTTGCTGACCGCGTTTCCCCTAATCTCTTGGCCAGCTAGCCACCAGCAGCAAGCATAGACGACCAGTGGAGACATTGTCAACAAGCCATCAGTAGTGCCGCCACTGATGTGCTGGGTTTCACAAGGCGACCACAACGAAACTCCTGGTTTGACGAAGAATGCCGGCTGGCGCATGCAGCTAAGAACGAGGCCTATCAGGCAATGCTGCAAACAAGAACCAGAGCCGCTGAGAGAGCAGCCCGAGAGCTCTACGGGCAAAAAAGAAGTGAGGAACGCCGACTTCTCAGGAAGAAAAAGAGAGAGCACGAGAAGCGGGCGGTCGAGTCTATTGAGGATTGTACCCGCAGAGGGGATGTTCGAAAATTCTACGAAAGGGTAAGAAGATCTACCCAAGGTTACAAGGCCAGAACAGAAGCCTGCCGAGATAATAGTGGGAATATGGTAGTAGACACACAGTCAGTGCTGAGGATCTAAAAGGAACATTTTTCTAGACTCCTGAACGGCGAAGATAGCCAACATTCCGCTGTTGTTCCATTTAATTTGGGAGACGATGATGGTCAACAATTCCGTCCACCTGAAGTGCGCTTAGCGATTACCAAACTTAAGTCGTATAAGGCTGCTGGTGCGGATGGCTTACCAGCCGAATTGTTCAAAGCAGCAGGAGATGAGTTAGTAGGGAGTATGCACCAACTCATCTGTAAAATCTGGTTGGATGAAAGCATGCCCGATGAATGGAACCTTGGCATAGTGTGCCCCATCCACAAAAAAGGAGACGCCCTGACATGTTCCAACTACAGAGGAATTAGCCTCCTAAACGTCGCATACAAAATCCTGTCGTCGATACTGTGTGATCGCCTAAAACCTCTTGTCAACGATCGGATTGGCCCCTATCAGTATGGTTTTAGGCCAAGCAAGTCAACAGTCGATCAAATGTTCCACTCCGACAGATTTTGGAAAAAACCCGGGAAATCCAGATCGATACACACCACCTCTTCATCGATTTTAAAGTCGCGTATGAAAGCATGAATAGAGACGAGTTATACAGAGCCATGTCATATCTCGGCATCCCGGCCAAACTCGTCCGCTTGTGCACAATGGAGACAATGGAGAAATCTCGCTGCTCAGTCAAAGTCGGTAAAGTCGGTCTGAACCTTTTGATGTTGAGAAAGGTCTAAGACAAGGCGACGCGTTATCATGCAACCTATTTAACATCGTTCTCTAAGCAGTTGTACTCAGATCACAAGTCAACACCACTGGTACAATTTTTCAAAAGTCCGTTCAATTACTTGCTTATGCAGATGACATAGACATAATCTGCAGAACAAAGCGAGCTGTGGTTGGCGCATTTGCCAGTATTGAATTGGAGGCGGCAAAAATTGGATTGGCTGTTAATGAAGACAAAACGAAGTATATGCTATCAACGAGAAGGAAAACTCAACTCAAGGGAAACTGTTGGTTGAGGCCGTAATCCATCCTGGATTGTAAGCGCCACCTTAAGTAAGTAAGTATGTAATTTCATTGCTAGTCTTGAACATAAAAAAAAAGTAAGTACAAGAGTTTTTCTTTTTTTACTGTGTGATTTCGGTCATTATGCTTGTACTTAAGACAAGAGCCGCTTGCTGAAACGAGACTTAGGCATTTATGTTCAACATAAAGTTTTATGTGACAGTTTGCGCAGAGGAAAAAGTAGAACATAAGCGTTTGTTATTGTTTTGATTGATTTTGTTCATCTACGTATTTGAGATTTTTCACTCCCGATGACGGAGTCTCTTGTATTCTTTTAACCATGGAGTTTACCTACATCAATTTAACAAATGTTGTTAATATCTGATTGATGGTATTCGTGTCCATTGGATAAAAAACAAAACACCATTATTATTTCTTGATGCCACAGTTATCATACTCTTGCCAAGAAAATTTGTTACAAGTTTTACCTACAATTCTTAAAGAATTTATGATAGAGAACAGAATTTTCCGCGTTAGACACGGAAACGAGTATTTAGACTTTAAACAAATAGTGGCTCTTGCCACTTTTGCTTTATGAAGATTTCAAAACCTATACCCACGTGAAACAAGGCACTATTGTATTCCATTTGATTGAAAAAAGATGTTGAACTGAGTCACAAAATATGTTAATAGTTATTTTCATAATTAACATTTTCTTAAATAGAACACATCCAACGAACATTTTATTTCTTCGAATATTATTCAGTTATTTTGTTAAGCACAGCCTCAAAACTTACAAAATTACCTTTTTTTTTAGTTTGCCTTTCTTTCGATTGTCGTGCGTCGGTCGATAGAATAGCAGATATTTTTGTGTCACGCGACCTTTATTTCCTTTATTTCCCAGAACTACAATTAACAGTTCGATTTTTGCGATTTAAGAAGACAGTTGATTCTATTTAAGTATTTTTTAATCAAATTAATGAAGTAACAGATAAAGGAAGGTGTGTAATATACATATATTACATTTATGGATGAGTAATCTTCGGTCGGTTTAGTCACTTCCTGGGCTGAAATATGAAAATTGTCAAAGTTTAAAGAGGGAATGAAAATTCTTTCAAAAACTTCAGAGATTAGACAAAGGCACATGAACGCGATGATCACAAATATCTTGAACTCTCTTAGATAATTCACTTTTTCATGATAATTCTTTATCCAAATTTACAGTTCAGCGTAAAAACAAAAAAAAATAAATTTACAAAACTGTTTTCTGTCTTTTCTGTCCATCGATTTTGTTATACAAAAAAGCAAACTTGTTTGTCATACCCCAGATAACACGTAGGATAGTTGTTTTTTGTAACCAATCAAAACATAGGCCTAAGAATGCAATTTGTGGTTTTTTTCATGCCAAAAAAAAAAACAAAGTTGCATTTGTAGCCTCTGGTACCAATTGATATAGGAAAAAAAGGTAATTTATGTATTGGTTAGTGTTTATAAAATATAAACATCAAAATATGGTACAAAATTATGCTCAAACCAGATTAAAATTTGCTTTGAAGTTTTGTTTTTTGTATTTGCACGCTGAACTGTAAACAAGCCTCAATTCAAAATTCACTTTTAAGCCTGTTGGGATACTCTCCAAAAAAATATGAATTCTGAAAATTCTGAAATGACATGAAAATACTTTTGAGTGTCGGGAATTTCAAATCAACTAACAAAATATTAAAATAGAATCAAAAAGTGAATTAATTACCTGTGTTTTTGATCAGCTGAGAGAATTTCATCCCCACTCTAAAGAATTTGACGGATTTCATATTTTAGCCCAAAAAGTTCTTTGAACCAGCCTTGTCACAAAATAATGTGAATTTTTAATTAGAAAAGAATTTTAAATCAATTAAAAAAAGGAAATACTATCAACAAGTGAATTAATTAAGAAATAAAAATAAAGTGCAAGATATTTGTGAACATCGCGTTTGTGTGGCTTTGTACAGATTCTGAAGTTTCTGGCAACATTTTCATCCCTCCTTGAAAATTTGACAGTTTTTATATTTTAGACCACGAAGTACCCAAACGCACCTTTTGTGACATTCAAAAATATACTGGTGTTTTTTTCCATATCAAATGACTTTGACGGAACTAATATTTTTGCCCAAGGAATTTCTTTGGGGAGAATTTTTCAAGCTGGGGAAATAGGTTTTCTGCCTTATGAGAGAATATTTGACAAATTTGACAGGTTTTAGTCTTGGACTCAAAAATAGCAGAAATTCGTTGTCATGTCGAACTGTCGTGTCGCGCTGTTGCACTTTGGTTTGGGCAATCCTTAAAGGCAATGCAACGCGATTTTTTATATGAAAAACGCTTTGTGCTATGTCGCATTTGGTGTGGGTACTTCCATATGAAGCTGTGTAAATAAATTTTGCCGACAGTGCGTCACGAAGGTGCCACACGAACTTTTATATGAAAAACGCTATGCGACGAAGCATTTGGTGTGGTTACTTTCATATGACGCTGTGTAAATAAATTTTGCAGCACTGTCGTGTCCGCCTCCTGTGACGTCAGTGGTCTAAAGTGGTGGAGTGCGTAGTGCACACGACTTCTAAGAGTGAGCAAATCTGATATGGGTTCGATTCCTATGGTGTGCATAGAAAGTTTTTCATAATAAAATTGAATTAAAGCTCAGCACCACAAAAAGGAGACTGATGAGTGCATAAGTGGCAAAGCACGAAATGGCTATATCTACAGCCAAACAAGAGTGGTAGCGCCTTTAAGTTGTTGTTCAATTCAATGAAATTGACGGAATAAAGAATGGTCAAGTATAATAAGCTGACATTCTAGTACGAATAGTACAATAATAACAATAATAAAAACTGTAATTCTTTTTTTAGCTCAGACACATCTGAGCGCTCAACTTTTGATTTTTTTTCGACCAAACCTAAGTCAGAGTGCGCTCTACAGCTCAGGAAAAAATGACCGAGTAGATGGTGTAAAAAGTGGAGCGTGGTAACCTACATACATTTTCTTACGTGTGACAAATAAAATAATAAATTTAAATATAAAAATTATAGTACACGATTTTTTTAAACTTTAAATTTATGAAAAAAATACATACATATGTATGTGCATTTCTCTATTGAATCGGAGAGCTCAGAAAAATACTCTACTCAGAGCTTACTCGATTAGCCCAGGCTCTTATAGTTGGTCTAAACAGAGCTAAAAAAAAAAAAGAATGCCTAGGTATAGTACAAAAACTGGTATTTAGTCTCTTTGGGATTATTGGTTTTTGATTTTGTCACGAAATTTTTCCCAATATTATAATAAAATCAATTATTTGAAACTTTTATCGAAAATACCGAAATATAACTACCGGTAACTCCTTTGATTGTTAATTTTGGATTTATTACAAGAACAGGACAACACCAAAATTAATTTCTTTTTTCTAGAAAAATACGCACCGCTTAAGTTAAGGTACTCGTTTCATAATTCTTTAAAGCAGTGTCCAGACTATGCCTATAAATAGCGTCGGCCAACACGCTAAACAATTTTCCTCGTCCACATTGCCTCGGCTGATGTGTTAGAAGCAAAAAGAAATCGAAAACACAGTCCTCCTCCTCAGTGGAGACAGAACAGTTGTGCGTTGAAAATCGAAAAAATCATAGAGATGGTTCGCTTAAACTTGAGTTTTACCAGTCGGATCTTAAAGATTGATGTTTTCAAATTTGCCATAAATATAATGGTAATTAAATATTAAGCACTAAAATTTGACGGAACAATATGAAGTAACATAATTTTAATTAAAACTATATGACAAACTCAAAATCTTAAAAAATGTAGTTACGTCTCTGTGGCACTACGGCGAGGATTTGTTTGTTCTCCTCTGACGCACGTCTTGGGGTAACGAAATCGTATTATTTAAATTTCGTATGTTTCCATACTTGCAGTTAGGCTGCAGTCTTCCGTTAGTTTTTCTATTAATCTTTGAAGAACAAGAACAACTTGAAGGTACTACCGCCAACATGGCTAGAGTTATAGCTATTTCAAGGGTGCCAATCCTCTCATCAGACTCCTTTTTCCGTCAATTCCATTTTGTTTGTGGTGCTAAGCCGTAAAGTTATTAATTTTAATCGAAAAACTTTTTCCTATAATCCCCAACTATAGGATTATCGTTTATCAAGTGCATTGAATAGACTTGCATTTTTAGAAGTTCCTACAAGTATGCTATTGCTATTCGTTTCTTTCACGTTTCGTGTATTTTATTCAACACAAAATCCTCTGATATTTCTCGCAACAAAAGTTGCTCGGCGCTGTTGATCAATATTTCAAAATATACATAACGTCGACGGTGCTTAAAGCAGCTTTTTGGATTGGCACTTAGAAACAATTTGTCTAATATTGCATTACGCTTGGCACGCCACCACTAACTTCCAATAATATGAACATAAATGGTTTTCTATATTGAAGTGTAAAATAAACATTGGAATATTTTCTTTTTGAAATAATACTCCATTCTCAAAATGGAATGCCATGAAATTCTGTATTTAAAAATATCCTAAAATAAACAATGTCAGAATAAAATAACTTATAAAGTATACCCAAACAATTCGTTTCATTTCACACAAAAAATACGTTCACTCAATTCAGTTCGGTGAGATCAGCACTAAACATTAAACATGTCTTTTTTAAATGTAGAGCACACAATCTTACGATAGGCTGCTCTCAATTTAATAATAATCATATTTGTCATATTTGCAATCGAAGCTGAATCTCACATGATAAGATAAATAATGTAATTCCAAACCTAAATACATATATTGATACATACGAACAAAATTTGAATTCACTTTTGTTTGTGTATTTAAAGTCCTGGAATTTCAAATTTATTACAATGAAATGAACAAAAATAAAAAATAAACAAACGGTGGAAAGTATACTAATCACTTCTATAAGAATGCAAATAAACAACTTATGTGTTGTTTTCACAACAGAGACTAATCAACAGCAATAGCGAGACAAGAGGTTATGGGGTTATCTTTTGTTCTTGAACTTGAAATTGCAAACCGTGGCGCGCCGACTAAAACATATGTACACTTATATGTATGTATTACGTAAAGAAATATATTTTGATAGTCAGTTGTTTTGTACCATATTAATGATTTACTTGATTTATATCACAAATCAACATAGATTTTTGAGGATAAATATATGTATTAGTGTGGTCCACATTATAAGGCAAAAATTGTGTAAATCATTACATCTATTATCTAAAGTGTTATAAAGTGTAGGCCCTCTAAAATATTATGAAGAGGCGGAGCACAGTGGTGCTTTTGCGGAAATAAATATTTAAAATGATATGGGTTTGTTTCATCTATTTTTTTTCTATTTAAAAAAATTTAAAAATGAGCCGTATTCAAAAAAAAAATTGTAATTTTATTTTTAAATCAATAAAAGAAATTTTTCAAAAAATTCTGTTTTTAAACTTTATTTCGGCAACTTAAAAGAATTTATTGTAATTTATCGAGTGAGTCAATACAGAACAATAATAATAATAATGATTTTTTTGTAACCAAATTTTGTAGAAATATTTGTAAGCCCAGTCCAAACATGTGTGCAAAATTGTTACATAGTACAGATTTTACGCTCTCCCATACAAATGGCACCACTGTGCGACGCCCATTAGCGCCCTGGAACTGGTTAATAAGATAAAATTTCTTATATTGAATCCAAAACACTTAATGCAAGTAAAAAAATGGATCACTCTAAGCATACCCTGAGCATGCATAGCTCATCAATTCAGCAGCCACGCACTGACTCGTTACAGAAAATAGAATAGATCATCGATTTAGTGAAAATATAGTCATTGTTTAAGCTGCAGCGACAGACAGACAGACAGACAGACAGGCAGACAGACAGACAGACAGACAGCCAGACAGACAAAAAGACAGACAGACAGAGACAGACAGACAGATAGACAGACAGACAGACGGACAAACTGAATTGCGAGACCTACTTTTTTGGCATTCTCGTTAGATTTATGTTTTTCCTACTGCCCTCACCATTGCTTTCAGATTGAAAAGAAATTCTCAAACAGATTGAGGTCAGGGGTTTGTTTTGGCTATGCTGCAGTCTAAAGTTTCTGTTTTCCGACGCATTTCTTGACAATTTTATAGGTTTTTCTGGGGTATTAATCTACTTGAAAAGGGACTTGAACTCCTCGTAGCCAACTGTTCCCAAACAGGTAGGTAAATTTCATCGTATTATGCCAGGATAACGTTTCTTGTTTATTATTCTCTCGAATTTCAGCAATCCATTGCACTGACCTTGTATTTTGGTAACTGGCCAAAGATATCTTTTTAAAGTGTCAAATTGAAAAATTTAGACTAACATATCAAGAAAAAAATTGAATATAAGATCAGTGTAATAGATAAAAATAATCCTTTCGCTCATGCTGCGCACGTAGTCTTTTGTAATATTGATTCTAATAAATATCCAATTATTTTCAGGAGCTTTTTATCAATCTTGCTTTATTTGTACAGGATGTTCTTGCACTTGTTGCTATTTATCACTAAAGAAACACCCAAAATATTTGAATGGACTTTTCTGGTCCTTGATTTTCATGACATTTCAAACCTTCATCACAAACTTTACTAATGCACCATTCTTTACTTGCTCTATAGGGCAAGCATTGGTTTTGTGTCAAAAAAAATTTCGAGGTTTTAATCAAAACCAACATTACGATGATGGAGAAGTCCGAAAAAGTGGTTTTCGTCATGCCGTGGGTAAGTCTGTGCGTCTATTTTTGAATATCTCGTCTAGAACGAACCGGGCGACTTTTCTTTAAGGAAGCAAATATAATGTTGATTTTTTTTTACAGGTAGGTAAGGGTCTCAATAGAACATGATTAAAATATTAAATTGAGTAAAGTGAAACACCGTTAAATGTGAAAAAAAATATATTCTTTTTCGGCTTTAACCCAACTTTTTCACTGTACTAGGTGCCTGCGTCAAGTTTTTTCTGATGGATAGTACGAGTCTGGCTCAATTCTCAGGTTCTCAGGATTTTAACCCTCGATTTGTCTCAAGTATTCCCTATTTTGTAACTCTTCCGGATTACAGCATTTTTTAAGGAAGCCATACCGACTTGTCTTTAGTCTTATTCGATCCAAATTGAAAAATATGGACCTCTAAATTATGTCTCATAAATGGGTATATTGTAATTAACATACATTTTTAAAGTTGATAACCCTTCAAATGCCCCACTTAAAATACGGTAGCTAAAAAAGATAATAGAGGGATTTTGGAGGACTTTGTACCACCACAGAAGGTGACATTCAGCTACTTATCATAAAAATTCATGAATTAATATAATTTTCATAAACGTGTTCCACATTGGCAAATCCACAGCTACCTACATGGAATTGTGAGGTGACAAAGAAATGTTTATAAACAAGTACCTTCATTGCACCAATTTTAGGCTCAATATAGGATGTTCAATTTCATCAAGGCTACAGAGTATGTGAAAAATACATAATTATCATATAACTACATAGGCAACTGGAGTTTCATTCTTAACTGAAGTTGTATCTTAGCCTACTTCCCAATAGTATTTTTTTAAATTCCGAATAAAAATTAAAACATGAGCAAATTGGAAGCCAAATGAACTTATGGTAGAAAGTGACGTTGTCAAACCAAGCTTTATATCTAGGTATTTGGCTCATATTAAGGAACCCTCTATCTATTTTCGTAACTCAAATATAGTTATTTTAAGCTTTAAATTCCTCCCATTTTAATCACATAGGTATTTGTGTATTTACTTTTCTCTCCATTCAAACCACTTTGGGTTGTTTGTGACTGCACCTCCTCTCCAAAGCTGGCATTTAAGTTCTTTCGACGATGTCCCCCCGATCCAGATTCAGATGCTGAGTCCCTTATCTTGTCAGACGCTATGGTTGTCGACACTTTGTCATTCGTATGCCCATTATACACCGAGTATCCACTATTCGTTAAAACAGAGTCCAAAGATGCTGTTGTGGTTCCTGCTGTAGATGCAGATGCTGGTGATACTTTGCTGGGTGCAATAGGTGGACTTTGTTGTTGTTGATGATGTTCATGACGCACTCGTTGCAATTCACTGTCTTCATAACTTCTGGACACTTCGGGACGTATTTTCTCATTATTGCCCGACACAAAATTCACCTGCGATTGCAACAAAGCGAGAATCACAAGAACGACATTTTTTTTTACATTGAATCGAATAAAAACCGAGAATGGAGAATTTATTTTTATACATTTCATTTTTGATTTGGACGGAGGCGAAGAACTACATAGGCGACGCATATTTATATTTAACAATTTTAATTAAACACTAACTTTCAGAAGAAGCAAATCCAGTAAAAAAAATATATTTAATATGCATATGAAACACTGGATATAATATAATTTTTCTTTGTTTTCTTGTGAAATTGTGGATGGGGTGAGTATCCAGTTTTATGTTCCCCTTTTTATTTCTATCCTTTTACCGGCCGAAACAATGCACAGACAACAAAAAGAGAACGCCAATACAAAATAATTTTATTTGTAAATTATTGAATAGAGGATATTTTTTGGGAAATATACATTATATTCATTTAGAAAATACATCACTTCACGCTTATTATTAGTTTATTTTTACGAGGGAGGAAGAATAAAGGGATTCCACTTTCTTCATTTTATGTTGACATAAGAACATAAAAAAACAGCGCAACGCGCAACCACAACGAAAAGGAATAACTATCGAACGAAAACAATTTTCACGAAAGGCGAAGAATTGAACATAAACATGATGCGTACACGATGATGTTCGTTCAACTTCTACTTTTCCGAATTCCGATTTCCTACAATCGAATCATTTCTGTGCTGTCGAGTGTCGACGTCGAGTATCGAAGATCGAATATCGAATCAGCGTTGCCACCCATGATACAAACATTGTATTATAATAGGGCTTTTAGAAAAAAATCAATTGGGCTTTTTACGCATTTGTATTTGTCGCTTCTCTTTCACACAAAAATAGAAAAAAAAAAGAAAAGGGTAAATCTTGTTCGAAGAATGTAAACAAACAACGCATTCCATATTCAGTATTTTTGCAAAAAAGTGTATATTTTTTTATATTAACGGTTTAAATTTATTATTATGTTAATTTTTAGTTGAAATCCAACTGATTAAGCACTAAATATTCATTAATTTCTATATGTAAGCTACTGACTTGCTTCTATCCTTTTTCCATAATTTTTTTTTATTTTTGCGTGACGTCTGGGGTAAAAGCCCAATAAATCTCTGTTTCATTCTGTCTCATAGCTTCTAAACGTCAAATCGAGACTCTGGCCCAATGACGTTTTAGTAAATCAACAGTAATATTCAAAATTGCTTATATTTTTTTTTCATGTGAGAACTGTCACTGTACCAAAGTATCTAGTTTGACAATTTGCTAAAAATCCCTATACAATTGGGCTTTAACAAAAGACGTCAGGTAAATATAAAAAAAATTGATAACAAAAAAATGGCAGCTCTCTAGTTAGAAGAAAAGATAGTAACTTAAAAATTGAAATTAAAGAATATTTAGTGCTAAATCAGTTGGATATCAACTAAAAATTAACATAATAATAAATTTAAACTGTTAATATAAAGATAATATACACTTTTTTGCAAATATACTGAATATGGTATGCGTTGTTTAACATTCTTCGAACAAGATTGACCGTTTTCTTTTTTTTCTATTTTTGTGTGAAAGAGAAGCGACAAAGACAAATGCGTAAAAAGCCCAATCGCAAGCCAAACAAAATGAAAGGTTATTACCATAGATAAACCAATACCAAGATCTGAAACCAAGCTGTCAAATGAATTTTGCCACCAAGCTGAAAAACAGATGATTTGCCATCAAAAACAGATGATTTGCTACAAGGTTTGCTATGGGTTTCGTGTTTTTCGCACACATATAAACTCCCCGCAGCAAATCAGCTGTTTCTCTCCTTATAATTTTGTTGTTGGTTTTCACATTTATTCACCGACACAAAATCGAATTACAAATACAACAATGTAAACAATCGGGTTTTGGGGGGTGAAACGTACGAAGTTTTCGTATCTTGGTATTGGTTTATCTTTGGTTATTACCTTATTTGATGTATATCTTGCAACCAGAGACAATCTCCTAACGGCAGCGGTTAGGCCGATATTAGTCCTTATGAGTGGAGACCAGTGAGACGCTGACTCAAAAAACTCCGATATGAGCGTTCATAATTTATGAGCGCTGGTACTCATCAAGCGCTCATAAGTTATGAGCGTTCATATCGGAGTTTTCAAAGTCAGCGCTCTCAATTTTAAGCCTGGTATTCATTCAAGTGCTCATAAGTAATGAGCGCTCGTATCGAAGTGTTCGGACAGGGTTCTCAACTGTATGAGTGGTCGAGACCACTCATAATTCACTAATATTCCTTGGTAAAAAGGTTTATGAGCGCTCATAACTTATCAGCGCTTGATGAATATCGGCCTAAGAGTAGTCGGGACCACTTATATACCGTTTATATGCAAGTCTGAAGCGAGCTTTGTAAACCTGGGGTCGAATCGTCGCATTCGTGAACGAGCGAACGTAAACGTATTTATTATTTGTCTCGCTATCTTTTTGTACAGATTATATAGAGACAGCAGTTGTCAATACGTTTACGTTCGTTTTCGTATGCATTGATTCAACCCGTGGATCGAGTTCAAATGGGTTTGATTCGGCTCGATCACTATCGCTCTGTGGAGTCGAGTCGAAATCTTGCTATCTCTGTCTTCAAATTCCAACTCGACTACCAAGTCATAGGCCTATATACATCAATCGCTTATAAGTTATGAGCCCACTGATCTCTATAAAACACTGGATAGTGGATTCCCTTTTAAGTATGACAGTTTTACTGAGTCAAATTGAAGATGACATTTTATGGTACCAAAGCAGAGTTCTATCTCGCTCTATACAGGTGAAAGAGAGAGACAAATTGGTTTATCTTGTCACTTTTGACAAATAAAACTGTTCTACAGCTAAAAAATGTAATACTGACAAGGTACCTTAGCTGAGTTCTATCTCTCTCTCTTCTCAAAAAAAAGGATGAGATAGACTGATTATAATAGTTTATAACAGTCCTTCAATTGGAGTCATTTTTTTATATGAATCAACTATCCGGTGTTTTATAGAGATCAGTGGTGCTCTACAGCTAAATAATGTTATACTGACAAGGTACCTCAACAGAGTTCTATCTCTCTCTCTTCTCAAAAAAAAGATGAGATAGGCTGATTATAATAGTTTATAACAGTCCTTCAATTGGAGTAATTTTTTTTTTATATGAATCCACTATCCAGTGTTTTATAGAGATCAGTGATATACGCCCATTCCTTATCTTCTTATTCTTTGTGTATAGCAGTGTAGCATCAATCTGTTTGGGTGGCAATTAACTATATTTGCTTTATTTGCAATATTAAGCTATGCAAAGTAATGTTAAAAATATAAAGTAAATATCTTAGAAACATTTAAAATTGTTAATAATATTTTTCCTCAAAATAGAAGTATACTTTTTCATCGAATCAACCAATCACATTTTAGATATTAGCATTTCAAATTACGAATTTCAGGTTCAGGGGCGCACTAATTTTTGTTGGGTGGTGGTAAGGCGCTGCAACTTGTTAGCGCCGAGTTATGTAATTTTTAACAGTTTTTTGATTTAATTTTAAAGTTTTTGGGAATGTTATTCTTGTGCATCTACAAAATACTTTTAAGGGTTGCATTTGTAAAATTTTATTAAATTTCAAGATTCCAATCAGATGATTGTTTTTGACAAAAACCATAAAAATTGTTTTAACACGGAGTGGGCGCATTTCGTGAAAATACGCCAACTTATCAAAAAGAGAATTGGGAGGGATCGAACGTGTAATAAACATGTAAAGTTAAACTAAATAAAATGAATCTTGGAGCTTTGCGAGTTGCCATACAACTGCACTCCGGCCCTCCGTAAATGCATTTGTGTTTGTGCAACTCACACTACTTTGTGAAGTGCCGCACTTTGTTCGCCAAACACCCGTTCCTATATTTCTTATTTCTAGGCCTAGTGTATGTACTACAACAATGTCAAGTTAAAGATAGTTATGGCGTTTTGTTTTTGCCACTTCACATTTAAATTTGAAAGTTTAACAGCTAAAATAGGGGGGTAATACGGGGAAAATACTGGTAATATACTATTTGCCACTTGCCGTTTTAATTCGAGGTAGTAAAGACATAGTACAATTTAAATTTGAAGATCGAGATTTTTAGCAAAATTTGTTCACAGATTTGCACACACACATTCATATTAAGTGACATTTCGAAGACATCAAACTGCAATTTATCTAGTGAATATTTTTTGGGAAGAAGAAATTGTGCAGCGTATTAATAAACAATAAAAATATAAATATTATTGTTATTATTAATATTTATTGACAAGTACTTAAAAGTAACATGTGGCTCAACTTTCCTTTAAGGAAGCACGAATTTCCACACGCGGATACTTTTATTCGGTAGATTAGTACTTTTTATTTACAAATATCACAATTTTAAAGTGAGGAAACAATTATAAATATTTTTAATTAAATTAAAGTTCTGAAATTTGCATACAAAATGCTCACAAACATGGCTGCATTTCACTGAACAACATTTTTTTCTTGTTTTTTTGACATTTCTCTTTTGTAATTGATACTAGAGTAGGTAATTTTTGTAAATTATCACTTTTTTTGTTGATTTTGTAGGGAATTATTTTGTTTACTATAAATTCTCAACCTTCTTGTTTTCTTGAAGATTTTTTAATTATTATTTTATCAGTTTTTCAAAATTTCAATTAACTTATATTTGCTTAATACATGTGTTGAATAAAAATCGCGCGATTTTTTAATTATTATTTTATCAGTTTTTCAAAATTTCATTTAACTTATATTTGCTAAATACATGTGTTGAATAAAAATACTTCTTAACTACGCTTACGTACAAGCAGAAGCACGAGCAATTGGGTGCTTTGTGCGATAATCCAGGAGGGTTTCAAAATAGAGTAAACTTGATAAAAATCGAGTATTAAAATCCTGAGAACCTGCGAACTGAGCCAGACAAGGTACTGGTATTATCCACCAGAAAAACTTGCCCAGAGACCTAGTACAGTGAGTCAAAACTAATTTTTATAGAAGAAGTTGGGTTAAAACCGAAGAAGAAAATATTTTTTTTCACATTTAAGGGCGTTTCCTCACTTTAATATTTTAATCCTGTTCTATTGAGACCCCTACCTACCTGTAAAAAAAAATCAACTCTAAATTCGTGCTTCCTTAAAGGAAAGTCGCCCCTTAAGGTCACATATAAACTGATTAATTAATTCAATATTTCTTATATTAGGAGTTTTTAGAATTTCATATAGGTATAGATAGGCCTTTGAAAATAGAGCCAAAGGGCTTTTTAGATGCGTTACAATGTTTTAGTAATTGATCTAGATTGAGTGCTACGTTCCATGTGGAGCATATTGGAGGGTTTTGTTTGGTGAAAAGGTATTCGTGAGTGATTGTTAAGTGTCCAAGCCTTAGGCAAACAAAGTTTTTTATTTTTGATTTTGGGATGTTGGGGTATCGAGGATGACATATGTCAACATTGAATTCCCTGTCATGGTGATACTTTTGTGCGGATATCTTAAAATAGAAAAATAAATCCAAATATTTCACTAGTGGATATTGAACAATTTTCTTCCAAATTAACATTCCATTACTTTAAAATTTTATTTTTCATTTTCACGAATTTGTTTGTTTTGAAAAATTGATTCAGTGCTCCTACGTAAAGAAATTAGTATCATTTAAAAATCCCATTAAATTTCCTTCACAAATGGGAAATTTGCATTTCATGTTAGTTCTCTACCAAAGTCGGAGCTTACATTTGAATTTTTGTTGTAATCGCGTGAGACTTCGTTCCACTGGAAAACTATTTCCTTCTCACATAATTACAACAAATAAGAAAATTCGACACCGGAAATATCGTTGAAAGTAGATGCTGACAAACCAATAAGATATACTCGGCGCGGCGGCTTAAGAGCGACGAGCTATGCATTCTGTTCAGCTCTTAAGTTGAAATTTGTTCATCTTAGTCGCTCGACGAATTTGACATGAATGTCAGCCACGCCATTCAGCGTCGAGTATGATGCCACTCTGTGCAGCTCTAAAGAAAAATGCCTTGTCGCGTTGGTGAGAATACTCTCTTATGTCGCTGTGTATCAAAAATTTGGCGTGTCGTCGAGAATATTTTTCTTACGTCTATTAACACTGCTTTTGTCATTAGTTGACACACACTATTACAGAAAATAAACTCGATTTCATCTTCCATTTACCACAAAAAAAGTAGAAAAACCTGAAAATTTTGGCAGAAAAACGGCGCTGGAAAAAGGAAAACGCCATTAGATACCTAATGCAATGCAGTGTAAAGGATTTTTACTTGCGATATGGGTACCATATATCAAGTTATGCATTCGTACAAAAAAAAAAGTAGAGATAACAATCAAACATGACATTACGATGATAGAGAATGAGAAAAAAGTGTGTCGGACCATTCTGTCTGTCAGTCTGTCTGTCGGTATGTATCAGAGACCACAGCCTAAATGAATGGATCGATTTACTTCAAACTTGGTATATGGCGTTTTTTGGAGAATATCCCCAGACTTTTTTTTGAATTTTTTTTTGACCCCAAATAACGGTACCTGTCATATACCGGTTTTAGAAAAACCTAATTTTTCTCAAAAACGGTGCCTACGATTTTGATTAAAAAATCGTGGCCAGTTTTTTAGATAAGGTCTATCTTTAAATGGGAACCATTCTTTTAAAAAAACAGTTATTAACGGTAACTGCCATAAAACCGTTTTTTTAAATCCTGATTTTCTCCTTCATGACTCAATCAATTTCAACCATTTTTTTTTACATGAATGCTTTTAATTTCAAATTTCAAAAATAATTTTATTGGATTTAAAAAAAAAAAATTTTTTTTTTTAAATCATTATTTCGAAAACTACTCAATATTATTTTTCAAAATTTAGTTTTTAGATTTTGATTAGTAATATCTTAAAAATGACGTACCAATTTTGTTTATAAAAGTCCTTGCAAAATTTTATATAGAAAAAATGTTTTTTTAAAAAACGGCTCTAACAATTTTCAATTTTTTTTTTCTAAAAATGTATTATTTGAGTTAAAATTCATTGAAAAAGATGTTTTTGTCATTTGAAAATAGAATTTTATGCTTTTTTCATTTTTTTTTTCTAAAACTGCAATTACAAATTTTTAATTAAAAAGGCAGCTTAAATAGTAACTTTATCTATAAGAGCAGGTACGTACTTCCCAGTCATGCATTTTATTTTTTTAAATCGATACATTTCAATTCCTATTGGTTTGAAAATATAATTTCATGGGGAACGTGAAAAAAATGATTTTTCAAAAAAAAATTTCAAACTTTTTTTTAAAAATCCAAAAATTTCTAAATTTTTTTTATTAAATATTATAACGGAAACTTTAAAGCATTTATGTAAAAAAAAATGGCTGAAATTGATTGAGTAATGAAGGAGAAAACCAGAATTAAAAAGCATGACAGGTACCATTAATTACGGTTTTTGAAAAAAAAAATGGTTTTGATTTAAAGATAGACCTTGTCCAAGGAAATGACCATGATTTTTTTAATCAAAATCGTAGAAACCATTTATGAGAAAAATGAATTTATCTAAAACCGGTATATGACAGGTACCTTATTTTTGGTAAAAAAAATTCAAAAACCGTCTGGGGATAGTCTCCAAAAAACACCACATACTAAGTTTGAAGTAAATCGACCCAACCGCTTAGGCTGTGGTCTCTGATGCATACAGATAAGCAGATAGACAGACAGACTGAATTGTTGGACCCACTTTTTTCTCATTTTCTATCATCGAAATGTCATGTTTGATTGTTATCTCATAACTTTATATAAAGTACCTATATCGCAAGTAAAAAGGGTGCTTTGGGAGAGAAGAGTTGGGGGGGGTACCTATAAGCTGTTTATTTTTTTATGTCTTACACCCTGTGGATTATTTTTGTGATGTCAAATCCTAATTTGACTGTACTAGGAGTTACAATCAAAATACGTCATTTGCTTTCTTGCATTAAAAATAATTTTGAGAACAAAAATGCTTCAAACCCTCTTGTTTTTCATCATCATCATCGGCTCGACAACCAGGGTCCGGTCCTGGCCTCTTTCAACAAGTCTCCCCACCTATCCCGGTCTCGAGGAGACGACATTCAGTTGCGCACCTCAAGGCTTCGGGCGTCCTGGTCTACGCCATCTCTCCAGCGCAAGCATGGTCTACCACGCTGCCGTCTACCATAGAATATACCACAAAAGACTTTCCGAGCAGGTTCCTCTTCGCTTATACCCACCGGAGTCTACCGAGCTTAATTTTTGTCACTATGTCTGCTTCAAGGTAGATTGCGTACAACTCATGATTGTACCGTCTCCGGAATCGTCCTTCCTCACATAGGGGGCCAACAATTCTTCATAAGACTTTTCTCTCGAACGCGGCTAAGAGGTCACAGTGCCTTTTGCTTAGCACCCAAGTCTCGGATCCATACATGAGTA
Source organism: Meliscaeva auricollis (assembly GCA_948107695.1). Classification (NCBI taxonomy): domain Eukaryota; kingdom Metazoa; phylum Arthropoda; class Insecta; order Diptera; family Syrphidae; genus Meliscaeva; species Meliscaeva auricollis. The sequence goes on from OX403618.1 coordinate 43,125,961, forward strand.
CTGGCAGGACCATGGTCCTGTACAGCAGCAGTTTTGAAGTTATGGTTAGATTTCTGGATTTGAATAGCTTTGACAGACTGTAGTAGGCTCTGTTGGATTTGAGAAGCCGCCCGCGTATTTCTTCTTCTATGTTGTTATCGGCTGCTACTGTTGACCCAAGGTATTTAAGGGATTGCACCACTTCAAATTCGTGCTCCGCTACCTTGATTGTTTGGCCAACTGTTCTTCTCGCATTCGACGCCACCATGTACTTTGTTTTACCTTCACTAATGTACAGCCCCAGATTTTGTGCCGCCTGCTCGATCTGGATGAAGGAATCGTGTACAGCTTGTTCGGTTCTTCCGATGATGTCGATGTCGTCTGCGTAAGCCAGTATCTGGCTGGACCTGTTAACGATGGTCCCTCTTGTTGCCGTGCCAGAATCACGGATTGCTTTCTCCAACGCCAGGTTGAAGATTAGGCAGGCCAAACCATCCCCTTGTCGGAGTCCATTAAAGATGTTGATTGGTCTGGATAGCAATCCGGCTATTTTAACTTGGCTTGTTACGTTGGTCATGGTCAACCTACATAGTCGTGTCAATTTATTTGGGATGCCGAATTCTCTCATGGCTTTGTAAACTTCTACCCTGGCTATGCTATCATAGGCGGCTTTAAAGTCTATAAACAGATGGTATGTTGGGATGTTAAATTCTAGACATTTTTCCATCGCCTGCCTAAGGGTAAAAATCTGATCAGTTGTTGATTTGCCTGGAATGAAACCACACTGATAGTGTCCGATGATGGTTTTAGCGTATGGGGTTATCCGGTCTTGTAGGATAGAGGAGAGTATCTTATAGGCGGAACTCAACAACGTGATACCTCTATAATTGCTGCACGTTGTGACATCTCCCTTCTTATGTATGGGGCATATGATACCTTTTTCGCCAGTCTTCTGGCATTTCTTCATGCTCCCATACGTGCACTATGATATCATGAATTGCTTGACGTAAGGCTGGCCCGGGCCATGGTGAAATAATTCGGCTGGTATGCCATCGGCTCCCGGGGCTTTGTTTTTCTTGAGCCGTCCTATAGCCTTCTCAACGTCTTCTATGCTTGGTGGCGGTAGCATAGGGTGTTCATCTTGAAGTGGTGGAGCCTACACTTCTGCTGTGAGCTGACCATTTAGCAATTCATTAAAGTACACTTCCCATTGCTCCAGTATGCTTTGTGGATCGGTGATCAGATTTCCCTCTCCGTCCTTGCAGTATGTGCAGCGTGCTGTGTACTGCGTCATGTTTCGGACGGATTGGTAGAACTTCCGCGCCTGGTGCGGACCTCGCTCTCGGCTGTTCTCTATTTCACAGATTAGGTTCTCTCCCAGGCTGATTTTTTCTGTCTGTGAAGCCATTTTTCTATTCTTCTGAGCTCTTTATATTCCTCTTCGCATGCCCGCGTTCTATGAGATTGTTGCATTGCTCGGTACGCAACATTCTTACGTTCAGTCGCTAGCTTGCATTCATCATCAAACCAGTCGTTCCGATTTCTACTACTGCTGCCTTAAATGGAGTTGGCAGTACTAATGACAGTATTCTTAAGGCATGTCCACTTCTCATTTACGCCCAGCATACTGGCTCCAGGACTTACTCTCCCTAAATCAAGTGATTCTAGGGCGAGTCCTAACGCATTACCAAAGGTGTTACTGGTGTTTTCATTGCGTAGGGCAGCCGTGTTGATTCGAACCTGATCGGCGGATGTAATGCGTCTCCGCAAGGCAATCCGCCCTCGGAAAACCATACCAACAAGATAGTGATCCGAGTCGATATTGGCACCTCGGCACGTTCGTACCGTCATCAAGTTCGAGTAGTGGCGACGGTCTTTCAACACGTGGTCTATTTGGTTACGAGTGACTCCATCAGGTGATACCCAGGTGGCTTTGTAGATATCTTTACGCGGGAACCTGGTACTCGCAACGACCATGTTTTTCGATGCTGCCAATTCTAAGACTCGAAGTCCATTGACATTAGTGTTCTCATGCAAACTATGAGTGCCTGCGTAATGCCTGAATACCGGCTCCCGACCTATTTTTGCGTTCAAATCCCCAAGGCTGATTTTGACTTCATACCTTGGGCAGGCATTGAGGGCCCTCTCGACTTGTTTGTAGTAAGTCTCTTTTTCTTCGTCTGAGGACTCCTCAGTAGGTCCATGAACGTTAATGAGGCTGATGTTCGTAAATTTGCCTCGCACGCGAAGGGTGCATAGCCTTTTGCTTATAGCGTTAAAGCCGATGATGGTAGACTTCATTTTTTCGCTGACTAGGAAGCCTACCCCGAGCACATGGTGTTTTGTATGACAACTGTAATATAAGTCATATTCTTTCTTCTGTAAAACACCATTGCCTGTCCATCTAATTTCTTGAAGCGCTGTTATGTCAGCTTTATATTTTGGCAGGGCATCGGCTAGCTGCTGAGCAGCTCGAGCTCTATAGAGCGATCGTACGTTCCACAAGAAAATTCGTAAATCGTTTTGCCGTTTTCGTTGCGTGGGTTGTCGTCGTGAAATCAGTCCATTTCCGATCCTTGTTGTCGGTCTCGTAATTCGTTTAGTTTTACGGGACAGGGAATTAACCTGTCGCCAACCTGAGGAAACAGCCTGATCATATTAGCCAAACCTTTTTTTTAAAAGGCTTGTTTCTAGCGGCCGCCGCGGATCACACTTCCACCAGTCCCGAATAGTTACGGCAAGTGCATGTTTTCGTATGCTACATGTTACTCCCCCTATTCGTCTGATGGCTGACCGTCTTATTTGTTTACTAACCAAAATTCGAACAGGTAAACACTGTCATAAGACCCAGCTTATCAGCCTGGATGCTGTGGCCACTTCATCGTCAGCTGATGTTAAAATAAAAAGGGGTGAGTGCTATGATAAGTATCATTGATTATTTTGGGTAGATATTATTGAGGGAGTTTCAATAGGACGGGGAACATTGAATCAAAAGTAATTCCTAGTGCAGTGTATGCAAACGCACATATTCGTGTCTCGTGTGTATATATGCATAAATATAAATGCGTGGTGCGTAAGAAAACTTAAATTAAAGTTACTTTTTTTGTATACAATTGTTGTTGTAAATTTGATTTATTATTGTTTTATTTTGCTGGTCAACAGTGGGCCAAATTTTATCTTTTAATTGGCAAAAATTGCATTTAGTTTTTAACTTGTTTTTTTTATTAAATTGTTTTTACATATTTGTTTTTTCTTATTTTAAAATAATGGGCAATAAAATTAATAATTATATTATTTATTGAAAGAACATTAAAATGGGATTTTAATTTAAAAGGATAACGGATGAGGATCAACGAGGTAGAAAGGAACGGGATAGGGAATTGAAAGATGGCGACTTAAGGGGTTGCCTAGGCGAGTACGGCAACCAAGGTAGGGTGGGTAGAGGCGTATTTCTCGCGCGTCACTTCATCTGACGCATAAGACTGGCATGTATTTGTATGCGCGGTTGCAATAGGGGTCAAGAACCAACTCCCTCCGACGAGGGTGAGGCCGGTCAAGCATCCCAGCACTGACCCCGACGGCAAAAAAGGTTCCCGCAACAACAGACAGACAGAAAAACAGACAGACAGACAGACAGGCAGACAGATAGACAGATAGACAGACAGACATGTCTAAAACATAAACATAAAATAATGCAACTGAAATTTACAAGAACAAAATCGATTGTCAGCATCGAAGATGACTACTACGTCATAATAAGCATATATGTTTTAAATAAGAAGTACAGGAATGTCCCTTACTAAAATTCTAAAATGTATAGAAAAACTACCGCACACGATTGCACTGTATAAGTTATCAACACCTATTCCAGTACTTCTTATTCATAGCATACATGATACAACTACTAAAGATAACGCATTGTGCATGTGTTGGTTGTGAAACAATCGTGACGTCACGAACCCGCAATCAACTGAGAAAAATAAATATTTTTGGCGCAATTTAACTCTATTTCCTGCCAACATTCATTTTTGATTTATTTTTTAATCACTTTGTATCATCCAAACAACATATTCTTTTACTGTAATGGTTTTTTTAAAAACCATTTAATTAAATAAAAAACATTGGAATATTAAGATTTTATTTTATAAAGAAAATAAGTAAATAAATTCCATTGTTTTGCTTTGAATTCCTATATTGAATAATAAAAGTCAATCTCTTTGAGTGCCTGTGCCGTAGATGCGCAGAACGAAACAATCATGATAAGCTTACCTTGTTTTCTGTTTATCATGGACAGATAGAATTGCCCGACCCACTTTTTTTTTTGCTTTCTCTCTATCATCGTAATCTCATGTTTGATTATTATCACGAGATCAATTTTTATTACGAATCCTAAACTTGCACTGGATGGCGTCGGCTCGAGACCGGGATATGTGGAGAGACTTGTTGAAAGAGGCCAGGACCGGACCCCGGTTGTCGAGCCGATGATGATGATGAAACTTGCACTACCTATGTATATCACAAGTACAAAATACTATATGTAGTCATTTTTGTTTTTATTTATTTAATTTATACAATAATCAATAACCTAATACTTATATGCGTGCAGATTAAAAATGCTCTACACAAAAGGCAACTTTAGTTCTTACATTAATTATTATGGTCGTAAATTCTAATATGTATCAAATCTTTATGAAATATTAATTAAATTAATATTAATTCATCCACTTCCGACAATTGGGTGCTTCACACATACAAGATATTTTATGGGCATCATCTTCAATGTCAAATTTATAATCGTAAGATAGCTAAAATATAATTAATCAAAATTATTTATATTAATTAGAAATTTATAAAATAGGTAAAACCTCTTCTCCCTTGTTGATCCTTCGCTTGGCAAAGATAATAATTCTATATTCTCTATCAACATCCACTATTTCAGTTACACAATTTGGATTGCAAGAGTGATTTATGTAACGAGCTAAGCCACCAGAAAGCGTTGCATCCACCACACGTTCTTCATCAAGCCGGAACATATAAATTCCTCTGTTCTGTAATATGCAGTTAATATAAAATATTTATTTAAGTTCCCTTTTTTGTTTTAATGAATTAAAGAGGAATTTATTTACTGATATCACCAACAATTGTTAAATAGATATCTTATTTACATACAAAATCTTTTTATTAAAGAATTACATATGTCTATTGGGGTGCTTTTCTCTTTTAAAATATTAATTTCTAAAATCTAAGATTTTTTTTTGTTACTTGTATACATATTTCGACTTGAAAAAAATAGTAACTGTTTTAAGGATTGTTTCCTATTGGAGTTCTTCCTATTCTGAATAAACTCTGAGATTTTTACTTTTTCACAAATGAGTATTTTTATTGTTTTACTGCAATCCGGTATCTCATCAAAATATTTTGTTTATGGATAGTAGCTGGAACTTTGCATGAAAAATAATCGTGTGCACCATACATCCCGTCAGCGCTGCAATGCAGAACTAGCTTAAGTCACAAATACTTAGCTATGCAGGAGAGCAATTTGGAACCTTTAAAACGACATTACTCCAAAACAAATTATTATTTTGTACTTTTCATACCGACAAAACTATTTCATTCAGGAACACCGTCTTACACTGGGACGCTCGGAATGCAATTGACATTATGCTGATAATGATAGTGGCGATTTTTAGGATTTGGACTTATTACGTTAGTTCTGCATTGTAGCGACGAATTTTATACGTACTCTTTGACAGAAATACCAGTCATGCTTAGTTTTTCACTGAAAGATGAGCCGTTAAAAAGTTACGGCTGGGGACTAGCATTGAAAAAATGATAAAAAAATGACAGACCAATCTAAATTTTGTTATAAATTGCGTTATAGTTATTTGTTAATGTTATTTTTAACAAACTTAATTTGAGATCAATAAAATGATATGAACATTTAAATTTGAAAACTTTTAAATGCTGAAATTGGTTGATATTCATTGTTCTACTTTACCATGCTTATCTTTTGAATGAAACATTTTTTTTTGAATTTATGCTGATGTATGTGATGTATATTAAAACAAGCACTCAATGTAGTCATTAATATGTAGGTCTTTATTGGTACAGAGATCATGATAGACTGACTTAACAGAGACCAGCAAGCAACAAGTCTAACTTAAAACTATTACATAGCTGTAACGGTGCATGTACATAATATTCTAATACATCATCTCCTTTCTTTAATTCAACACTTAATTATATAATACTAAAGAATACTTAACTATATAATTTTAAACAAAACTCTTAACATAAAATTCATTATTAAATTTTTAAATTCCTTCAAATTCAAAATAAATAAATTAATTATAAAGTTAAATTTAATTGAACATGAATAATATACATAGATTCATAATAAATTTAAGTTGGCTGAAAGAAGTCTGGCCTTTTGATATTGCGTCCAAATCTAGTTGTGTATGTTGTGTCTTTTTGATTTAGTTGTTTGTTGTTATTTTGAGTATTATCACTTCGTTCATTGATCTTAGGTGACGGAAGAGTGAGCCCGGAATCGTTTATAGGAACATTGTGATTACTACTCATAGAAACAGGATCATTAGTTGTTAATATTCGCGGAGCATTGACAGACTTTCCTAATTGAACAGTACTTCGGCGAATTACATTATTATTTTCATTTCGAATCCAATATGAACGAGGCGAGTCATGTTGAGAGATTACTTCTGCAGGTTCCCATTTTTTGTTATGTAAATATACTACGCTATCATTCTTCTTCAATACAAGATCTTTTCTTGGCTTTTTAATATTTGACATTCGCTCCTGTTTTGTTTTTAAATGCGATTCTATATCATTTGGTATTCTCTGTGCTAACTGTTTGGAGTTTATTGGCAACCTTGTCCTTAGCTTTCGAGACATCAGCATTTCTGCTGGCGAATAACCTATACCTGGTATTGGAGTTGAACGGTAGTTTAATAAAGCAAGATCTAAATCTTGAACATGGACAACTTTTCTTAGCATCATTTTTGTTATATGGACGGCTTTTTCTGCCATACCATTCGATTGAGGGTATTTAGGGCTTGTAAATCTGAAATCAAAATTCATTTTACCTGCAAAGTTCTTCATAGAATAAGAATTAAACGGTTGATTGTCGGCTACTATCAACTTTGGAATTCCATGGATTGAAAAAATTTTAGTGAAAAGTCTAATCATCGTATTTGCTGTTTTATCTCGAGCTGGTAGTAGCTCGATCCATATAGAATAATAGTCTATTGCTACGAGATAATATCGACCCCCAAATTCCAGAATATCAACGCCTATTTTTTGAAAAGGAAGATCAGGTATAGAACTAGGGTTCAGTTTGTGTTTTTTATTCTGTGGCCTGTTTCTTTCAGAAATTTGGCATTTCGATATGTAATTTTCAATGTCGTTATACATTTGTGGCCAATACATCAGCTGTTTGGCTTTCATTATTGTTTTTGTAACACCTAAATGGGATTCATGTAGTAAATCTAACATTTGATTTATTAAATTTTTTGGTATAAAAACGCGTTCTTCATAAAAAACTAAATTATTTTCCACGTATAACTTATCTTTATGTTGCCAAAAAAATTTTAAATCCGTTTCGAGTTTGTCTTTTGTAATGGGCCAACCACCCATATACAAACTAATAAGACGCTTTAAAATAAAGTCATTTTTAGTCTCTTCTTGAAATAATTTCTTTTTAGAATCACTTATATTAATCGTGTGAATAAGATCTTTTAAGGATCTTTCAGTATCAACAGTTTTATCAACTATTGAATTTCGTGAAAGTAAATCCGCTACATGTAACAATTTTCCGGGAACATATTGAAAATCTAGCTCATACTTGGCTAGTTTTAGCTTCATTCTTTGAAGTCTATGAGAATGAACTTTATTAATTTCTTTTTTACTAATTGAAACTAACGGTTTATGATCCGTATGTATAGTAACTTTGTGTCCATAGATATATCTATGAAATTTTTCGCAGGCGTAGACTATGGCCAGCATTTCTTTTTCAATTTGAGCATAGCCAACTTCGGTCGTTGTGAGACTTTTTGAGGCGTATGCTACTGGCTTTTCGTTTTGGATCAGACAACAACCAAGTCCATTTTGCGAGGCGTCTGTCTGTACTACTATGGACTTAGTGGGATCGAATAGTGCAGTACCAGGCAGATCTTTAAAATACTTTTGATTTAATTTTTGAAATTTGTCGGGTGCTGTTTTTAAGCCGAAAGGCATGACATTCCATTCCCAAGTACCAAAACCAGTGCTGAATGTAGTAAACTCTTTGGAATCTTCATCGAGCTTAACCTGCCAAAAACCTTCACGCATATCAAAAACTGTAAAGAACTTCATTCCTGCTGTTGCTTGGCACATTTCCTCAACAGTAGGAATAATTTAGCTCCCCTGGATCTATACATAATCGCAATGAACCATTCGATTTTTCAACTATAACCAACTGATGACACCATTCAGAAGGTTTATCTTTTCTACGAATAAGGCCTCTTTTTCCATCGCACTCAGCGTGTTTTTAACTTTATCATATAGGCTATATGGAATACGACGAGGTGGTTTGCTAACCGGAATTGTACCTGGCTTGAGAACTATCTTACATGTTTCAGGGAAACACCCTGACCCTTCAAAAACATCTATATTTTTCGTGATAAATTTATCTTTATCATCCTTATTTATTTCCTGGATTTTGCGTATCAGATCAAAGTCTATACATGATTTTAAACCTTATATTGGTTGTGAGGAACCTGTAACTACAATATATTCAACATTTAATGATTTTTGATGAAATTCTGTGGGAATCCTAACTGAACCTAACGTTTTAATTGGAAACCCTCCATATGCTTCTATTTTAGTTTTGTTTGGCTTAATAATAGCGTCTCTTGCAACCTTTTGCACTATGTCATGTGTAATAACGTTCACCTCTGCACCACTGTCAAGCTTAAAATCAATGAACGAGTTATTTATTTTTAATGTTTCACACCAACTATTAGTTTTACTCGAAGAGGATTGTAATTCTCCTACATACAATACTGATTCATCTTCCGAATCATGATCAAAATCACTGTCATAATTAACCTCGTTAATTTTCTTAGCATTAAAGTATTTACTATGATTGCTTTTACATACAATGGAATAATGATTTAGCTTACCGCAGGCAAGACATCTTTTACCATGTGCTGGACATTTTCCTCGCACGTGGTTAAGATTGCACCTTGTACATACATTCTGATCTTTATTCTTAGAAAATTTTGATTTATGACTTGCATGTACTTGCTGATCACCGTCATTTTTTACAAATCTAGAATTAGGAATTATATTTTTAGATGTTACATAGGTTTTATTATTTTTAAAACTCTCCGATTTTCTTTTTATATCCGCAACACTAGCACGTTCACCTTCCATCCGCTTCGCTTGTAAGGCTGGTTTCAGCAATACGACATGTCTCTTTTGCCTTCGCTAGGGTCAACGAGTCTGTCTTGAGTAGTTGTAGCCGCACAGTTTGATCGGTTATACCAATAACAATACGGTCTCGTATCATAGATTCTCTTTGCGTTCCAAATTCACAGTTTTCAGCTTGCTTTGTTATGTCAGAGATAAAATGCTCCACTTGTTCGCCCTCCTTCTGATAACGGGAAAAGAACAGATACCTCTCATAAACAACTTTAGCTCTTGGTACGCAATAATTTTGGAATGCATTTATAACTAAGTCAATTTTCTTTCGGTTCTCTGTAGATAACGGAAGAGTGCTGAAGATTTCTATTGCCTGTTCCCCTGCACATGACAAAAACCTTGCAACTTGAACTTCTTCGCTTTCGCCTGTGGTTTTCGATGCCACGGTATATATGTCCCACACGTTTTTAAATTTTCTCCAATTTTCTTTAATGTTACCGTCCAATAATAATGAATTGGGTTTTTTTATAAAAGTTTTCACTTTGTTCGGCCATTTTATAGTTTTGTGTCTATTATTTTTTTTTTTTTTTTTTTTTTAATATAGGTATAGTTTTTTTTTTTTTTTTTTTATATATTCTCGTAGTTTGTAGTTTTTATTCACTTTTTTGTCTATCGCACTTTTTTTTCTTTATATTAAACTTTAGTAGGTTTCGTAATTTCACTGAGTCTTAACATTTTATTTCGACTGCGCCATGATGTATATTAAAACAAGCACTCAATGTAGTCATTAATATGTAGGTCTTTATTGGTACAGAGATCATGATAGACTGACTTAACAGAGACCAGCAAGCAACAAGTCTAACTTAAAACCATTACATAGCTGTAACGGTGCATGTACATAATATTCTAATACATCATTTAAATCTGAAAAAAAATATCTTAGGACAATTTTAATCAAGAACATACACTTTACAGCAACAAAAATGGAAATACCCCCTTTTGCCTATTAAAACAACAACACTGATTAATGCAATATTCATAATAAAATGTTTTTGGTTTCGTTTAAAAGCTTAAACTATAAACTTTAAATTGAGAGTAAAAACATAAAAATCAATTGGATAGTTTTAGCGGTATCATGGCATAGTAACTAAAATAACAAATTTTACTAGTTAAGGAAGACACGGATAGGAAAGAATTGTTACAGATCAAATTGTTCTAGGCTTCCTAGTTTAGGAAGTAAATGAATACCAAGACTGTTGAAATTGCTTAGGTCGAAAAATTACTAACAACGAGGAATGAGCCAATTTGTTTTGCCCGTTGGCTACATCTAAGACGGTCCTGTGCTTCAAAGTTAAGAGTCCTGTTAAGAAATTGTTTGAAGCCTGTTGGGTCTTGTGTACCCTAGCACCAAAAAAAAAAAACAGAATATAATCACGAAAATTTAAATCCCTAAATTTATAATCATCAAAAACAAAATCATTTTTGTTGTTTATACTAGAAATTGATATGTGGGTTCAGCTTTAATTTTGACAAACGAATTTTAATCTCTTGATATGCAATTAAATTAATATATTTCATTTGTTTATTTAACATTTTTGACTCGAATTTATACTTCGAGTTACAGCTTATCCTAATAACTGTATACCTGAAAAAAAAAACAAAACTTCGGTGGCTGTAACTCTAAAAGTATAAATCCAAGAAAAAACTCTCTTTTGTATTTAAAAATATAATTATTGTTTAGAATTAGTAATATATTTCTTCTGAAAATATTGTGATAACGCTGGTACGTCTTTATTCGCACAAACATTCTTTTCTTACCCTTAAATCATATTGCTTTTCTCGTAATTCCGATACTTCTGTGCGAATTACTTGTCCAATGTACTCAATAACCATTGTGTGTTTTTCTAAATCACGTGCCGCATATAAGCCAAGACCTTGAATTTTCGATCTGAAACAGAAAAAAATTAAATGGAATAAGTTTTGTCACAATTTGTAAAAAAAATTGGACAAATAAGGCTCGTGTTACAAGTATTCGGTTCGGTCCCTATTGGATTTGTTTTCAGTGCTGTTTAAAACCGAATGTCCCATTGACACGAATTGGTTCAGTTCTTTTTTTTTTAATTTAAAATTTTTGTTAATCCAATTTATTGTAAATACATGTGAAACGAACTAAACTGATAAAATGTATTATTTTGTGCATGAGGCACAGAAACATTAATGTGCAAATTTAGTTTTTTTTAGTTTGTTAATTCCATTGATAAATATTATGGTTACTCATTTATCTTGACACTAAAATCTGAAGAGACTAATATTCGGTCAATTTTAAAGTCAATTTACAACATTCATGCCTCTGGTATTAAGGGTCGACATCTAGCAAAAGCGAAAATACATTTCAGAATTGTAGATTATTGTCAGTTGGATAAAACGATTTTACAAACTCTTATACACTATGCAATAATCACCAAGACTAAAATGTTAATTTAAAAGATATAAAACAAATTATAAAAAGGGAGCTTTACTTCAATTTGCAGAACAAAAAAAAAACACTTACAAATAACAAATAAAAATTATTTCATACCTTGCAAGATAGACATTGTTCCTCCATTCCTGCTTCATTTTCCGATATTGCGAACTTTTTGAGTGCACAAATTGCTTACTGTATGGACAAGCTACTTCTCCAGCTACCAAAGAAGACGGGGAGAGAGTGAATTTAACATTAATTGAACTTGTTCTCTGCGTATGTGCTTTTTTCCAATTAACAATATGCTTTTGCTTTGGTTCTGTTCGCGCACAGCCCGATGGATTAAGAGCCAATGGAAGCTCTAAAAGTGGATTACGTCCATATTTAAACCTATAATCAGTCAAGCTCTCTACGCCAGGTAAACTCTCCAAAATTCTAACAATTGAAGGTTCTGCCAAACCGAACATATCTTCTCCAGTGATAAATTCTGTAAAGAGCTGCACTATTGGCTGTCCTTTTCGAAGCAACACAATTTTATCTAGAACTCGTTGCCAAACAGCTTTTGGTGAGATATCCCTTATCTCGACATCATTTTCAAACTGCTCTTGTATTTGAATAACAAACTCCGGTCGTCCATTGGTTTCAGCAATTGAGCAAATATATCTGCAGCGCTTATTTAGTTTTTTCATTGACCAGAAGAATCGTATCTATCAATTCCAGATAAGTTAATAATTTAATTTATATAATTTTTTTTTTGATGAATCAACTTACTATTTTATAGCCTATAGGATAAATATAATTACGGGAATGGAAAGCCTCTAATTGATGTGGTAGAAGCTGTCCAACATTGATGAATGTTAAGTTCCCAATTCGGAGAAGATTGCTCAGCTCTAGATGATGCATTACTGCAGCAACCTGTCTGTTTTCATCTCGTTCAATGTAAACTCTTCTTTTGACGCGAATTGAATTCAATTCGTTTTTCTTGTCCATTCTGTGAGCATGCGAAGCACAGTGAATGGTTTTGTTTTTATAGAAAACACATTTTTCTTTGATAGCACAAGGTAGATGGTACATATGTGTGCATCTCATCTTAAAGCATTTTATGCTTGCACCATATTGATTGCAAAATGTACATATTTGATGCACTCCCTGCTGCATTGTAACTTCTAAATTCATGAGACCTCCATTAATTGTTTCATAAACACTATTAGACCATAGAGCACAATTGAGGTGGACCTGTAGATAAATAGTAAAATTATTTAATTCAAAGCACAATCGTTTTCATTTTTGGTAAACAATTTCCAGTGATAAGAGTTCTTGGCCAAAAAATAACTACAGATGATTGTTACATTTAAGCTTTTTTGTATGTAATCGATATGAAATTAAATAAAATGCACGACTGGGCGCACGTAATTGTCCTTATGTTCAAAGTTGCTGTGTACGTTTAAGCTTTTATATATAGTTTTAAAAACAAATAATGAAAAAGCTTTAAAAAAGTGTAAGAAAAAATAAAGTTGAAAGAATTCAACTTTTCTATATTTATGCAGGTACCGTTAATTTTGAATTTAAAAAAAATTTTCAATTTCCCCTCTAGGGAATCACGAAAGATCCTTAACCACCGATTTTGAAAATTGCTTCAGGGTTTTAGGCTATAGCTCGAGGTATACACAGACAGACAGAATTGCGAGACCCACTTTGTTGGCATTCTCTATCATCGTCATGTTATGTCTGATTGTTATCTATTTTTATCTCGAGTTTGATTTTTTTTACGAATCCCAAACTTGCCCTGTAGTACCTATATCGCAGGTAAAAATGGGCTGGGTGAAACCCACACTGGTAACTTCCCATTGGTACCTAGAAACTAGGTGCTCTTAGTAATTACAGGGGTTGGGTAATGGGTATAGCTCAAATAACGACAACAAGACTCCGGCGCCAAATTGAGATATGTTTGGGGGAGCATGCCGCCCACTGACTGCAACCGCCATGCTTGGGATCACTTGATATTCGTTCTCCCGATATGGTGAACGAAAAAAAAGTGTCACGAACGTACACACACACACACGCACACACAGAAATCTTTCTAAAAACGACGGATTCAGACTCTAGTGACCTCAAAACGTCAAGAAATGTCAAAATGTTCACATCGAAAAATCGCACTAATCACAATAACGTATGTGCGTATTCCTTGTGCCAAAACAAACATAATTGCATTTAAAAATATTTGGTTAGAGTTTTTCCGAAGTGAATGTACATATTGCCTGGTGTATCATTTGTGGACGTGGTGTACAATAATGGTAAAGTACGACTGTGAAAAATACACTAAACAAAAAACAGCTTATATTATATTTGTTACATGGGATAGAACTTTTTTCTATTTTTCTTAGAACAGTCATAAGGTCAGCTATATACTGTTTGAAGGTTATTGGGACACCCTGTATAAAAAATGTATATAAACAAACTCAATATTCAATTCAATTCAATTCAATTCAAATATTCATTTATTCAAATTATCATTATAAGTTAACAATAGTTTTTATGAATTTTTAAGCATTGGCTTAGCCGTCAGCTCGACTGGTAACATTAAAATATTTAATTTAATTGAACAGGTATGTATATGGTATTGATAATTGAACAAAATAAAAATAAATAAATGGTCTTATAAATTCTGGCATTATGAGTTATGGATTATGAATATTCCGTTATTAAAAGCATTCTGTAGCGGTAGCTAGCTCTGACAAATTTTATTAGTTTCGCCCAATCTGATCCATTCAAAATTGCAATAGTTTCCTGCACTGATAGGGTTGGTTTACCAAAGTATGCTCTTCTTTACTGGTTAAAAATTGGACATACGCTAATGAAATGAAAACAATCTTCTTTAGCACTCAAGTTACACAGATTGCAAAACTGATCAAAGCTGCCGTTGTATGGTTTCCCGTTTAAATTGAGAAGTTCGCATCTTGATTTAAAAATCAGTGAAATATCTTTAAAGCAGAGAGAATCTTGAAAGTAGTTTTTGTCACACAAGTTATGATCTAGCTGGCTATAAAGAAATCTGCTCTCCGATTGATATGCCTTTTCCATCATCTGCATACGATCATAGTCTTCAAGTTTTGATGATTTCATAGAATTTCGTTTTCGTCAGGCTGATGTTGTTATGGTTCATCTGCATATTTTCTCCACATGAAGCAGCAATGTTTTCCCATGTCCTCAACCACCAGTCCTTATTCCGAATTTCGTAGAGCATCATTATTTTACATAAGCGAGTTTCCTGGAGACCAAGCACTTTAATGAAATAATCAGCTTGTAAGTTAAGACTTAACAAACTCAATAAAACAGTTATTGGATCAGAAAATGAAGAACTGATGAGCCTGCTAAATTTATTTAAGTGCAATATGTGGGCATGAGATATGCAATTCATGTTTTTAAAACTAAGTTTCACTTTCTGCGCAAGACCTGGGGGGTCATTCCGTAATTCGATTATCGCCAAACAATATCGTCTCGACGATGGTGTTGATTTCCGTAACTCTCAAAATCGTTATAGTTTTGACGATAACAAATTTGCTCTCCGTAACTCAATAATCACCACAGCGCCATCGTCAAAATGGTTGTTTTTGTACGATAGCTAAATAAGTGTCGTCTGCCATGTATTTTGAAGTAAAATGTCCTCAAAAAGATAAAACTAAATTTTTTTAGCGTGTATTTATTGAATACAAGTAATTCACTCTAACTTAACACTTGTTTAATGTCTAGTTTTTCTTAATTTATCAAAAATGTTTCTGGCCATTTTTTTTTTATTTCAAGAAGAGAAAATAAAAATTCGATTACAAATAATTTGAATGCGTACACAATCCACAATCACAAAAATATAAATTTTATTTATGTTCCATTTTGCAATATTTTTATTGTTAAGCCACAAACACGAAAAAAAACAATACACATTTTCATTTTTGAGAGCCCGATGACATTTCAACCACAGTTTGAAAGAGTGTGTCACTCTCAAAAAACGAGACGATAGTGATAGATTTACGTTTTGAAAGTTACAGACTTAACCGAAATTCTTCAAATAATTGGCTTTTGTTTTATCTCATATTAAAAAAATGATGTTAGGAACAAAAATAATTTTTATAGCAGTCAGTTTCTAAGGGACATAATTTCTTTCATGTCAGCGAGTCTTAACATGAAATATTTAGTGAAGGCGGTTTGTCATATTATTATTTGAAGTCAGCAATTGTACAATTACTGTATCCTGAAATGTAATTTTTGTACTCATTGATTCATATTAATAGTTCTTTGAATAAGATGTGATTTTATCTTTTCTAAGCAAATCTTATTCATAAACATTTTAAAAACATTTCTTAACTAGGATAAATAAAATAAAATCAGACTTACCCATTTGTTAACGTCATAATTAAGAAGCCTAGAAGACCCATCAGAAAATGAATCTCCTTTTTGATTGCACAACACACACCGCCTTGTATCCTTACTTGGGCTTATTGTAATTCCAATTCGCATTTTTAAAGCCATCTCATTTACATCCTCACTTGTGGATGCCTTTAAAGTTGATTTCCAAAAAGTATTCGGTCCAACAACTTTGTAATTTGAACTATTGCTAAAACTTTTCTCATTATTTATGTTTATAGTCCGATTGACTGCGATATTGTTGTTGTTATTATTATTATTATTATTAATATTTTGCAAACAACGTTCTTTCTTTCGTGAGACAACAAACTTTTTGCCTTTCTTCTTATATTGTATGCAACAAAATTTATCACAAAAATAGCTATCGGCTAAAATTTTCTTTTTTATATTCGAATTTGAATCTACTCCTACTATGCCACATATTATGGTCAAATGACAATTGCGACAACATTTGTACGTGCCGTTTAAAAAGTTTTGTATATTGGTAGATTCGGACTTTTGAAGATTTTTAATTCGAGATACATACAAGCCTTTGCGACGATTTGCTTTATCATCGTTGAGTAATTTGTAGGATATAGGTGAATATACATTTAGTAAGTTGTCAAGATCTTGCAAAATGTCGAGAATGTTTTCAGCAACAAATGATGAAAGCTTGAAAATTACAGCCGTTTCGACGTTGCCGTAGGTGCTAAAAATAAACAAGGTTCATTTGTGTGTTAAAAATGATGTACCTATATTTGATTGACTACTAAAAAAATTATTATTAAAGTTATTTTACTTAAACAAGTGGTACCAAAAAGGAATAATATCCAAAAAATAAATATATATACAATTTTCCAAATTCAGAAGAAGAGCCCCAAGCGAATTCATGCCATACAATCAGAATTAATATCAAATATAAAAGCGTAATACTGTACTACTTAACTCCGGAAAAGAACCTGGAAGTGGCCGAGAATTTGGTGCAAACTGCACTCAATAGTCGAATTTCGTTGCTAAAGACTAAAGTACGTCGCGTCACTAACGAATACCTCAGTCACTGACGAAAAGAGGACTTTTTATAACCGGCTGGGTGCCACTTACAAAAAAACACTAAGCGGAGGCATCATATTGGTTATAGGAGTGTTGAATACATAAGTAGCCAATAACAACAATGGTCTTCGGCATGTTATGGGAAAACATGGCGTTTGCGATTGCAACGACAATGGTGAGCGTTTCGCGGATTTCTGCAATGCTTACCATCTCGTAATTGTAATACCACGTTTGAACACAACGTGCCGCAAAATGAACTGGGTGTCCCATATAGGCAAGCAACTTCCTACCAAATTGATAACCTTGCAATCAGCCGACGCACGTTTTAGAAGTAGATTTCACTATCTGTTGCTAGCTACTGCAATACTGTAAATAATGTTTTAATAACAAGTGCTGAAAAAGTAGGCTCATGAAAGAAACAGTGCTTGGCTGTCCGAAGAAACTTGGGCAAAAATCGGCGAAAAAAAACAACTTAAAGCTCAGTAAGTAAATAATTCAGGACAACCGGTAGAGCAAGTTGAAAACGTTCAATAACTTGAGAGTTTTATCTCTACAAAACAGGGAACTGAACAAGACATCAACAGCCGTATTAGGAAGGCAAAGGCTGCGTTCGGAATGCTGTCCAAAATATGGAGGAACAATTTTTCCAGCTTAAAGACCCAGCAGCGATAGTTTCGCTTTAATGTTAAATCCGTGCTTTTTTATGGCTGGAGTACATGGACAATGACATCTTCAGTTACAAGAAAGCTACGAAGGATCGTGATAAATTTCATAGGTAAACGAGTCAATAATTTATAGGTGGCAGTGGATTGGTCACATGCGATGTAGAGGAACCAGTTTAAACAGACAGGCAGAGGAGCGCATTGGTTGAGAAACACATGGCGCAGGACAGTCGAACGGAAATCTGCAAAAGTGGAGAAGAGTTGAAGAGAAATGAGATACACTTCAAGTCCACGATGGCACGCAGAAGTAGAGGAGGCCCTACGCCCCTCAAGGAGATCACTACGGGTAAAATAAGGTCTAAGGACCTAAGTAAGTATGTGAAGATGTGCTCAATTAACAGTTGACAACATAATAAGCACTTACCTGACATTTTATTTTTTTTAGTAAAAGTGAAAGCACTTACCATTTCTTGAAGTTCACATGTGTTTTCTTCTTACGCTTAACTATTCCACCAAAATATTTCGGATTAACGATTGAAAGTACTGGCGACATTCTTTCAGCATTTAAATTAAAATTAGTTTCAATCTTTATTCCTGGATAAGTCATATTTAAAGGCGATTGATTCGTTAACTCGTTGCACTGCGGTGATCGGGGCACAACATAAATGTTTTCTGATGGCGGCTGCAAATGCAGATGCTTCAAGTTATTTATAAATTTATATAGTTTATCACATGATTCCTGATTAACCGTTGAAAACTCTTCATCGTAAAATTTATTTTGAAAAGAGGGTACGTTTTTGATTGTGTCATTTTTATTTGGCCCGTATGGTTCAACCGAGTAAAAGTCAACATAATTCATAAGATTTATCTTTCCGAAATCATCTTTTGAGGGAATTTGATATGGATATTGATTTCTTACTTTCTCATTATAACCATATACCGAACAAATTCCCAGAAAGGTGGATAACAGTGGTTCCAAAACTTCTAGAACAAACATTTGTTTCATTTGTACAACTTTATGTTCAATGAATTCATCAAAATCCTCAGTTGCCTTGGAAAGTTTGCGTGACTTCTTTTTTTGATGATTTTGAGGATCTTTTTGGAGTAACAATTGTCTCTTGTGTTTTTGATAATCTCGCTTGAATTTCCTCCGTAACTCGATATTTTGTTCATTATCCATTTTAACCAATTTAGTTTTCACTGTCGGGGAGCTTCGAGCATCTTCAACTTCACTTTTAATCGACATTTTTGTCTCGGAGTTCTCCTGTGGTGAGAGAAGTTTATTCTGAATATTGTTAGAACTATCTTCAGGTGTTGGACTTTCGCTTACAGTTTGTTCTTTTTGTTTAAAGAATTTAAATAAATTTATGGAACTGATTGTATTGTTGGAATTTTGTGAATTCTGCTGATTAGCAACTGGCTTAGGATTAGTATCAGCTTGTACAATTTGATTAGTATTGGATTGAACACTAATGGTTCTTTTAAGCTCATTGAGATTTTTCGGCTTTGAAGGAAATGCAGAGACAAATGATGTTTCTCTAGAAATCATTTCGGGTCTACTCTTTATAGCACTAACAACTACCTCACGATCATTTATTAAGTTTTTTTTCGGCTTATCATTGACACCCTTATTGAGTATTTTCATTTCTGGTTTAATTTCATTTACTGATGATACAGGCGGTATAACTGGACGAGCCAATTGGGCTTCTAAGGAACTGACAACGCCCAAGCTCGGTGCTCGAACTGTAGCCAATTTTCGAGGAGCCAGTGATTGGTTGCATCCCGTATTGGAACGTTGAGTAATAGACGACTGAAGTAAGTGCTTTAGAAGGACATTCTGAGTTTCATCTGATTTTGGATTCATTTGCTTTTCAACCCTTTCGGTAGAGGAAGGGTCATTACTTATTATTGGACAAGGTGTAGAAATGAGACGCTTTTGTTGACTTTGCCCAGGAATCATGGATTCTACATTTTTATTATCAATTCTCTTGACTTTGTTATCTTCAGTTGTTTTAGTGACTTTTAATTGGAATCTATTGACATTATTTTGAACTGCCAAAGCAATTTGTTTGCGCAAAAGGTAGTTGTCTTCTAGTATCTTTCCAATCATTGTATTGTCGGCTGACTGTTTTGTGTCACAGAGACGTGATGTATCCTTCCCACTTGCTGCTTCAGATGTGGTAACTGTTTTGGTTGTCAAAATAAGAGGGTTTCTTGTGGCAGTTTTAGGCAAGCAAGAAGTCATTCTGGGTAGTATATTTTCAGAACTGGTTGATGATACAACCACAGAAGTTGGTGTGGCGTCTGTGGTGATGCTCTCAAAAGACTTGGATACATTTGAATCAGTTTCTATGACACGATATTGGTGGTTAATGTAGGAAGGACTGCTCCTAGGTACCTGTTCATCATATGCAACAGACTTAATTATGGATTCTTTGAGCTTTTGCTGGGTTTTATTTCCAACGGATAGAGTACCAATCGATGTTGTCTCGACAACATCATCTGATGTTTGATTTTGTTGTTGTTGTTGTTGTCCTTGAGACACCTGTGAAGTGTTGTCTAAGAAAACCATTTCATCTTCAAATATCTGCTTCGGTAAAGTGGTGACATCCAGTTGGGAAGGTTGAACGAAATTCTGTTTGGAAAAACTTGCCCCTGACGTTGATTTGAAGCTCATGTTTGGTAGCTGTATTTTATTTCCAACCAGGGTGGCTTGAACAATCTTCGAATTAATCTTTGGATTTAAATGCACCTGAGACAGTTGCACAATTGTTGGAGCTTTGATTTTATTTCCTCGAATGTTAATAACCTATAAATAAATAAAAGATCTAAATTAAAAATTTTAAACATACTTAAATGTATTCATTATACATATTTTTACAAGTTTTATTGCTGCTCGAAATCCCTGTCCCTCCTTGTGATACAATAAAGAAACAAAATGGCAGAAAATCCGCATCCTAATTGGGACGCAAACGCCCATTATACTGTATAGGGACACATGTAAATGATATAGGTGTTTCTGTTTTTTTTTTTTTTATTATTCTAAGTACTAACCATATAGTTAGTAACGTTTCGAGTCTGTCCTATTCAGTTCTAACTATTTTCTGGTTGAAAACAGATTTGAAATTAAAATAAACGTAAACTTCAGTTCTTTAATTTATTAAGATTTCTATAATTTCGTTTGAACATTTTAAAGAGACGGGAAGCATCCAGAAGTCTTCTGAAACTGTTTTATTGTTTCAAATCTGTCATTTTTTTGCCAATAAAACAGTTTCAGAAGACTGCTGGATGCTTCCGGACTCTTCTGGAATCAAATCATTTTATCCTATATTTCAAAGTGCTAAAATTACTTTGAATTAAACGATCTAAAAAAGTGCCCATTGCGACGTAACTATTCATTAAACCGATGAGGCAGTACAGGCCACCAAAGTCAGTTTTGCCATGAATTTTGTGTTTTTTCGTTAAATATATATATATGGATAAATAGCTACAAATACAGACAAAAGGTGAATGACAAATTGGGAAATTTATTTTTCAATGAAAAAGTTCTTCCAAGCAAATCTCTGTTACTGATACTTTTGGAGATAATAAGCTTTGATTTTGTGTTATGACTTGCTGTTTTCATAAATTTGAGAATCATATTATATTACTACAACTTTGTGATTCACATTTTTCCTGTATCTGTAGCCGTTTATGGCTTTTTATTAAGCACTCAACCTGCGGCCCGCTGCTTGTTGTTGATTGTTGACCCGAGGCATAAATTAATAAATGGAATCTCGTGATTCCAGAAATATGAGCACTTTTTTTTCTTTCGAAGAAGAAAAATGTTCATTACGTAATGTACTTCAAAGTTAAATTCATTACTACTGAGTTCTTATTATTCTATTTTTTCACGTCAAATTTACATTTTTTTTCGAGCAACTCCCGCCATAAAAATTATCTTTGCATTAGAAATGTTTTATTTGGGAGAGGACCAAAATTCTGGTCTCAAAACTCTGATTTTAAGACGAACATTTTGTTTGTTTGTATTTTGTTTGACATTAAGACTCTTTACGAAGCTTATGTTCTCCAGAAACTCAATTATTGATAACGACATTAAAAGAGCAATGGACCACAAACTTTCAAAGAGGATTCCATCCGCAATCGCTACCATACTTGGAAAGGCAAGGCAAAATAATCTGCAAATAACAAGAAACACGAGTTCTACGCCATGGTTTATCAATGCGGAAGCCATTATACTGAACCTAGCAACATATAGAAAGAAAAATACAAGCAGCACTACATACCGACAATTTTTTGCGAGTATCTCATCAGATTTGAAATCTGATGGATGGGTTCTCGTATTTACGGACGGATCAAAGACTTCTGAAATTACATCTTTCGCTGTTTCTTTCGAAAATGGTACGATTGCCAGTATTGGTAATCTCCCCGATATCGCATCGATATTTACAGTTGAAGCCTTCGCGATTCTTCAAGACACAAAAACTGTATTACACCAGCGAGGTAAACATGTTATATGCTCAGACAGTATTTCGAACAATAAATTCTCGAATTATCAGCAAAAAAACATGTTTTTTTGCTATAATTTCATTTACCATAACAGTAATTCTAATTTTTGAATTCTTGAATTTTGTACAGAAAAGACGGAAAAAAGTTTTGTAAATTTATTGGTTTGTTTTTGTGCTGAACTGTAAATTAAGCTTATTTTACTTTCAATCAAATTTATTTTTGGATTTTCGAAAGAAAAGGCTCATTTTCGTTTTAGTTGTTAACAAAAAAGAAACCATAAAAGCAAACTAAAAATATTTCTCCTTCAATAACATTTTGCCAACCTTCATTTTTATAATTTGCATAATTTTGAAAATCAGGATTTCGATCCCAACCCGTTTTTCATAATTTTTGTTTTTTTTTGTACTGACGTCTGGGGTAAAAGCCCAATTGAAAATAAAAAACCAATCCCCCTACAGAATTGTCACTATTTCACAACTTGTGAAAAATCCATAAATATAGTTTCATATTTTTTTTTTTTTTTTTTTTTTTTATTTACAAAATTGTACTTGTTAGGATTCTTTTAGGTTTGTTTTTCATCAAAGAAACAAAAGTCACAAGTTAAACTTATTTTTGAAAATCATATCCAAGAGACAAGACGTGGGTTATTTTTTCTACAAATTTGTTTCCAACCATATTGAAAATTTTTAAAATATATTATCATTTACGTTTACGCTAAATACATTTATGTTGTGGACCGTTTAAAAAAAGGTTGAGTATGGTTGTCCTAGAGGAATGATTTGTCTTTCAAATTGTAGGTAAGAAAAAGGTCTTTACGATTGTTAGTCTTTACGATTGTTAGTTACCAAAATATTTTTTGTAGTTCTGTGATAAATTCATTTTTTTGTAGCAAAAAAGTGGAGTACAGAGAATGAACAAAATTTATGAAATTTGTATGGACGTCGCCCATCCGCAAACAGAATGACATCACTTATCACTCAGCGATTCGTATATGTGATAATTTTCATTCGGGATTTTGAGTCACTTGTGGTTGGAAACATGACTTTAGAAGTTAACACAGAAACAACACAATGTTTAACTCAATTTGGAATTGGGGCGTTTATGCCCTTTTTCCTTGGCACGGTAGTATACTACGTAGTATCACGGAAGGACTTTTATTTGTCTATGCTCTAAGGGCTGGTTTGTTCACAGCGGGTTAAGTTTTTAAAATGAATGTTTAATAATATAAATTCTATATAGGTATTACTGAAATAAATAAATAAATCAGCCAAGTAGAAGACTTAGCACTGTTTAAGTGGACCAGACAAATCGCTAATCACACCGGCTGCCAAAATGTGTTCTCTTCGCAAAAAATTTCCGAGATGTCCATCTACAATCATCCGCTAAAAGATTTGGTATACCGCTTGCTTTTGATAACGAAAAAGAATCGTCAAACCCAGTATGGCTACTTTGTCCAAGTTCTTTAATCACAGATCTTCATTTGCTTCCGAAAATATCAACATGCAATGATGAATGCCATTAGTAATCGACTTAAGTAATTCCTGCCCACTATTGCGCTTACAGTGGGCAGTAAAAATTTGCATTTATATAGGAAAATTAATTAAGTTTAATAAAAAAGAAAGTAGGAATGTCTATATTTATGTAAAAAAAAATCAAAAATATCTCTTAAAATAATATTTTTGCTTCAAATTAAAAAAAAAATTGTTCAAAGAGTCAAAGTACCAAACAATTGTTTGCATTCATAATGCGATTGTTATAATTTTAAAGGTCAAAAGAATGATCAGTTAAAATGCAAACAAACACGATTGATGTTATGGATAGCTTCTTAAACTAAAATTACATACATACAATCATACATATTTGAAAAATTATGTATTTTTTTACACAGAGATCTTTATCGAAAAGAGCTTATATCAAACAACAAGCCACACTGAGTATGTGACATAATATGTGTTCCCAAACAAACCTCATTATTATCAGAGTTACCATTCCCACGTTAACGCAAATCATGGTGTATTTTTCTTTGAATTGTGCTTGAGAGCTTTCAGAATATGAGTTTTTTTAAAAGCTTATTAGAACAAATATAGCAATGGTGTTGTCGCTTGCCTTTTTTATTGTATTCGTGGTTTAAATGTTCTAGTGCTTAAAGCCTTAAGAGAAAAAAAAAATAAGACAAAACTTTTTTTTGTTTTTTTTTTTATATCTAATATTATTATTTTTGATTATTTTTTTTATATTTTTTTATAGAAATACCTTAATACACTAAAAAAAGATTTATTAAAAAAGGTTCAGATTTGAGTGAGAACGGGTCGTTTGAAAACGATCCTTATTTCATACTTTTTTTATTAATTTTCAACTTTGAGCAATAAACTCTAAGTACATATATATTCATTTGACAAAAGTGATTATGTCTTGATCTAGCAACTAATTAACTATTATAATCCATTAACAGATTTTAAAAACAGCCACTTTCAGAAAATTAATTAATTCCACCTTTTACCCACTGTGCGGCATTCGCGGTAGAAGACGTTTCTGATAATACCCTTTTTAAACTACTTTCGTCAGACTTTTCGCCAGTCTTCTCTGCCGAAGCAGCTGCAATTCTTGCTGCAATTAAATTTGACAGTACAGGAAAGAGAATTCTACTCACTTACAGTCTTTCGATCATCAAAACCATGCAGGACATCAACAATAACCACCTAATCATACGTCACTTAAGAGATAAGCACATAGCAAACAAAAAATCTCTCAAACTATTTTGGATACCTGTCCACGACGGGATAAAGAACTTGCTGACAAAGTTGCTAAAAGAGCAGCTACCGAACAATACTGGATGGACTTGAGAAAAACCCAAGGGAGCAAGTAAAGCCACCGCTGTGAACCTATCGATCTAATACTAATTGTAGTAGCTCCATGATCCGATGTTTTACTATCATCTCACGGCATCAATTAATCGATGCTTGAAATCTTGAAATTACCATCCATTGAAAACATTAAATTATTTTATTCGGTTTTTAAAGCCTTAAATATTTATAGAAATGTATAACTCAATCTTATTCTTGTATATCAAATATCTGTATTAAAATTAGAATGTATTATATCGTTTAGCCTACTCATGTATTTTTTGTAATTCATTTGCAATGTATAGTCATAATATTAATAATAATAATAATAATAAGTGAACTTGTTAAAATAGTGAAGTTTTTAGCATAATTTTCGGAGTTTCGAAAAAAAATTGTTACGATTTACAGCTAGCAATAATCATTGATATTAAATGTGATCAAATGTGAACAAATTGGCCTTAAGGGTGGCATTTGTTTTTAATGACTGTCACTTTTAACCTAACCTTACCATAAACCTCAATTAACTATTATTATTATTAATTGTAATGTCTGTGTGAAAAAAATAAAATTGTAGATACAAACCTTGCGGACAATATTTGGCACAGATTTTCCGTCGTTTGTTACAATTCTCCTGAAATTTAAAGGTTTAAGAAGCGGAACAGCTATGTTTGTATTCCTAATCGATGCTTTGGCTGTATCATCGACAGCCTGCGTTTTCTTTTCTTCCTGAGGACGATTCTGTTTATCGTCCACTTTGGATGTATCTATCGTTTTCTGCATGACATCCTTAGAATCCAAAATTGAAAATATTTCATTCTCAGCGGGCAAGCAAATGGAATTGGCATCCGACACTTCTTGCGATTGGTTATTTGTGATACTATCGATCGAGGTATTTGTCTCGAAATCAATTAAAATATCATTTTCTCGATGAAGAAGCTTAAAATTACTCAGCGTTTCCATAGATTCTTTTCCAGAATCTTGAAAAGATTCGGAATTTTCTTGTAAATTGCCTACATCGACTAAATGCTGCTGCGGCTGATGATATTCATCATTGACACTTCCTTCAGCATCAAGTTTGCTTGATGTGTTAAAAACTTCTTTAAAATCCATCGAGTCGGAATCGGATGACTTTGTAAATGTTTTCAACATTGAATTATTAGATTTGTCAACAATAATATTTACATCACTTAAATCACTATGTATTGAATCCACGGACGAGGACATAATAGTTGTAGTTGGTGTTCTTGCTAATGATTCACTTTTTATTTCATTTTCATTTTTTAATATAATTGTATCACTTCTATTATCCTGCTGGTCATTGTTTGTGGTAATTTGTGGTGGTGTTTCTAATTTGAGTTTTTTTGGGCAATTATTGAAATCCGAATTTTTACGAACTCTTTTCTGCATTTCTTGGTAATATTTTTCGTGGGAAAAAGAAAATAAATTGAAAAATATATTATAAAATAAATTATTATTTCGGTTTAAAACTTCATTTGTAATTAAATTTTACAACACGACGATGAAAATATTAAAATAAACATAGCTGTGTAGGGCGATAACTTGCAAAGATTGGTCAATGATGAATTTGGGTGAACTCGAGACTCGTTTTCATAGTAAAAGTTTATTTTCGATGTTCATTTAAGGTATTTAAATAATGAATGCATTCACATGTTCATGTGTCTGCATTGTATATAAAACCTATAGTAATATCAAAATACACGATTTAATAATTTAGCTCCCGTTGGTAAGGGGGCGCTGCCATAGCAATTTTCACTCGGTAGAGTAAAATGAAGGAATAAAAATGTGTGTGTTAGAACAGAAAATTATATTTAGCACAGTAATGGGAGTAAGGGAAAGATCCGAAAACGGATGTTTGCATTTTGACAGACCAGAGCTAAGGCGGGAGAAATTACAAAAACAAAATAGTTGTTTGTTTTGCAATACGATTTTTTTGTTTTATGTTAGTGAGGTATACAAATAAACACACACACATGAAGGTTTTTTGTATACTGCCGAATCAGATATTTTTATTTTGAAAACTTGAATAGATTTTTGTTTTGGAACTTTTCTGTAAAATGTGTAATTAAAGGATTATTGCCAGTTTTATATTTTGATTTTTTCAGTAGCTTTTATATCTACCATGTAATAAGTACCTACTGTTTTTTTTTTTAATATGCAATGTAGGTACATATTATGTATTTATCAATTTTTATTAAAACACAAAAAATTATTAAAACAAATGATTCATCATAAAATATAAAGTAAAGAAAATCGTAAGAAGTTAACTACAACGGCATTAACAACGCATATCATTCAAAGCTACCCAAAACCTACGAAAATTCTGAATTTGTTGAAAGAACTTTTAAATTTGGCAACCTAATAGACTTCCTTTTTCTCTCATGACTACCACTTTGGTAAATTTATGAAACGTTTTCTACTAAAAGAGTTTGATAGATGTTCAATAGCCAACAATATTTATAAATTGAATTAAAACAATCTGCTTCTTGTGCACCCGCTGTAATTTAATTTTATTGATTATTTTGAATGAACATCTTTTTTCGAGTTTTTTTTCGATTTACAAGGTCTTCATTCTTACTGACAAATTTTTAACCTATAAAAATTTTCAAAAATGCGTCAAAAACCTTAGATTTTGGATTTTAAAACAATTGGCGTATTTTTCCGCACAAAATGGACACAGTAAGAAAAAAAAAATAATTTGACTTTTGCAGTTTTGCAAAAAGTGGCCAGTGAAGCCTTTATTCTATTTAAAAGGAAATACTATTTAATAAAATTAACAACAAAAAATATTACTCACAATAGTATTTCATAATATAAAATTATTTATATTACTTATTAATTTTTACTTATGGGCAATCATTGCTTCGGTTTTATTTTTTCGTATACCCATATTCTGAAAAAAATTACTCATATCACCAAATAAATATAATTCTTCCATTTCTTCATATCAATCTACCCATCTTTCTCTATCCACAGAGCTAAATAGTCACGTTGTAAAAAATAAAACAAAAAAACACATATCAAAAAACGAACTGGCAGTTGAGTCCAACTCCCATGGATTTTGTATAGTCTGTTCTCTTTTTACTATTATTACTTATTCCTCCATTACCTGAGTATTCATATCAAAAATTAAACCGGCAGTTCTCTTCCAACTCCCATGGATTTTCTATAGTTTGTTCTCTTTTTACTATTATTACTTATTCCTCCATTACCTAAATATTCTCTTGCCCCACCCCAGTTCTATGCTCTCACAAAAACTCAAAAAAAATAGCACAGCTCCGGTAAACCCAGGTGGCGCCACCATAATTTTGCGTCTTGATAGTACTATAAGAATATATATACAATGGTGTCACTCTGTCACGCCCACGCATCAGTGTGATTAAGGCTTTCATAAGAAAAATAGTTAGCTTGTTTGGTGTCTCGGCTGATCTCTATAAAACACTGAATTGAAATTATTATCACTCCTATTACAGAATCGAACGAATGCGTTGCTGCTGGATTCGCAATTATTTCAGCTATATTTTCTTTTGTTACCTCGCAGGTAAGGAGGTGTGATAGTAGAAATGGTAAGGTTACTCCACGTGATAATATAGTTCAACCAGCAAGTTTATAATTGCTTTAAATGCGAATGCGAAGCCTGTATATCACGCTGACGCTCAGGAGTGAAGAATTGCGAGTTCCGTAATAGGCATAATGCTTTTTTGATCCCAATTGAGTTTGACAGTCGACTTTTTTACACTACAGCCCTATTCTGGCAGGCCTCACAGATGCCTCACATGTCACAAGGCCCTTACAAGGTAATAGGGGTATTCATGAAACCTGGCAAACTTTTCTATCTGGTAAAATGGGAGAGTTTAACCACGCATGTTTCATGAACGCCCCTAAAATCAGCTTGGGTAAATGTTTGTAAATTATGTATTGATACTTGAATTATTTGGAGAACATTATTATTCTTTAATTGTCTTTAACAACTAGCTACATATAAGTGGCTGCGGTTATATCTAAAATGACCAAAATGATACGTTAAAAGATTTTTTTTTTGACAGTCAGCAGTTCCAAACTACAGGTCATCTCCAATCGTATGAATTGAAGAAAAAAATTGCCGGAAATCGCTGCTAAATCAATTTTTATTTTTCAAAGCAATTCGACATAATTTTACATGTTGGGATAACAAGTTTGAAAATGTTCAAAAAGTAGCAACCATGATTTCCATATTTGATTATCTGATGTGATGACAGGCCGATAGTCCTGTCATCGGAAATGTTCAATGAAGACAGTTTGCTCGGTCGACTTTTTTCTGTGATGGGGCTCTTCGCGTGCTTTCCCATTGGTTAATATACTTTGCTGAAAAGGTAAACAAACGATTTTTTCAATGCTAAATACAACAATACAACATTTCAATGAAAAAATGTGTGAAAGAGATTAGAAAAGACAATTCTCCGAATTGGGCTTTTTACGCATTTGTCTTTGTCACTTGTCTTTCAGACAAAAATAGAAAAAAACGGTACATCTTGTTAGAACAATGTAAACAAACAACGCATTACAAATTCAGTATTTTTGAAAAAAAAGTGTATATTTTCTTTATATTAAAAGTTTAAATTTATTATTATGTTAATTTTTAGTTGTAAAGGCTTACCATACGACACATACGCTGTTTGTTAAAAAGCTGTCATTAAACTATTGTTTTGAAAACTATTTGTTTCAATATGTTTGTTTCAAAAAGTGGAAAAGTAAAAGTTGTGGCGATAGCCACTACAATTAAATAATAATCAATTCAATTCATATAAACTACTTTGCTCGAAATCACTTGTTTATATTCTACTCAAAATCATCATTCATCATTGAACTATATATTTTCAATTTTCATATTTTCAATTAATCAGTTCTTACTTTTACTTAGAATAATAAACATCTTTTTATAATAAATAAATAAAACTCGTTTTCATTAATTCTAAATTGGTGACCCCAACTGAACCATTTTATAAATACAAGAAGAAACATACTATAGCTACACAAAAAGCTGGACGAAGGAAACATTCCATAATGCCTGCTACCGAAGCTGAACTCGCTGCCCTAAGAGAAGAAAATTCTCGACTTCTTCAACAAACTGGACAGCAACAAGGAAATCCTAATGATGAAAATCATTTGCTACAAAATGCTGGACAACCACAACCAACTATCAACTGCGTTGCAGTAAAATTACCACCATTTTGGGCAGAACGACCTAGCTTATGGTTTTCTCAAGCTGAGTCTCAATTTGTTATCTCAGACATTACAAATGCGGTAACTAAATATCATTATGTTGTTTCGCAGATAGATACACGTGTTGCAGCTGAAGTAGAAGACATCATAACATCAATGCCAGCTCATTGAACGTTTGAAAGCATCGGAGGAGCAACGTGTAAGACAACTCATCAGTGACGAAGAGCTTGGTGTCCGAAAACCATCACAATTTCTTCGTCATCTCCGTTCTCTTGCTTGTCCTTCAGTTCTTCAGAATAATCTTTTGCGTCAACTTTTTTCAAGCTATATTGACATTTAGATCGGATTTTTCTCCTGACCAGCTATCGGAACTTGCTGATAAAATAGTCGAGGTTTCTCAACCACCAGTTCCATTTCCCGTCCATGCTACATCGAAGAATGATCCTGATCCGAACGCTAAAGCGCTTTACGATGCAATTGATAGTCTCACCAAACAATTTGCTCAACTTTCAGCTCATACAAGTTTTCGTGAACGGTCCCAAAATCACAGAAGACCTAAATCAAGACCTAGATCCAAATTAGGAAGAAGAGAAGGATGGTGCTGGTTTCATTCCAAATACCAGCACAACGCACGTAAGTGTAATAAACCATGTACTTTTCAGGAAAACACAAACAGCAGTTTGACCAGAACGACATCCTGCAACCAACTATGACCTAAGACGTGTGGATTTTTGAACCTTGATTTGAATTTAGGACTACGACGAAGTTTCGTTTGGAGATTCGTTGTTGCTGACGTAAGCATTCCTATCATCGGTTCAGATTTCCTTGCGCATTATCATTTATTACCGGACTGTCAATCAAAACGCCTCATCGATACATTTACTGGTCTTCAATCAAAAGGCAAACCGCTCAAGTTAAGCAGAACAGTGTGAAAACAATTCAAATTTCATCACCATGCACTGCTTTACTGGCCGAGTTTCAGGATATAACTCGTCCAGCCGGTTTACCCAGAGTTGTCAAGCACAAAACTGTTCATCACATCCGAACTACACCTGGGTCCTCCAGTATATTCTCGTCCTCGTCGTTTGGCCCCAGAAAAACTCAAAATTGCCAAGAAGGAATTTGCTGACATGTTACTTGCTGGAACAATTCGACCTTCAGACAGCCCATGGTCTTCCCCACTGCATCTCGCACCAAAAGCGGACAATGGTTGGCGTCCTTGCGGAGAGTATCGAGCGCTTAACTCCCGGACTATTCCAGATAAGTATTCTTCACGTCATATCCATGATTTCACCCATAACATCAATGGAAGCAGAGTTTTTTCGACCATTGATTTATTGAAGGCATATCAACAAATTCCAATCAATGCAGATGATGTTTTCAAAACTGCAATCACGACTCCATTTGGTTCATACGAGTTCCTGTTCATGACTTTCGGACTGAGGAATGCTGGAAACACATGCCAACGTTTAATGGATGAAATTTTGTTCGGACTTGATTTTTGCTTCGCATATACATATGTGGCTGATATTTTGGTGTATTCCAAGTCCACAGAAGAAGGAATCAAGCCACCTCTATAGAACGTGTTAAGGCTATTCAATTCCACTTCCAAAAACAGCTAAAGGTCTTCGTCGCTTTCTTGAATGGTTGATTTCTACCGAAGGTTCATCCGCAAAGCATCGGAAATTCAAGCACCACTTCACAATGCAATGAGCAATCCACAACTCAAAGGATCTCAACCTGTTCCATGGACACCAGAGTTAGAAGAAGCTATCAGCAGTTGTAAGGACGCTTTATTTTCTGCTACTCTTCTTCTCCATCCTTGCTACGCAGCGAAGCTGGGTCTTTTTACGGAACAAACCACTCAATTGGAGCTTACTTAATGCAAATGGTAAATGGCAGCTGGCAACCACTATCTTTCTTTTCAAAGAAGCTTTCCGAGAGAGAAAATCCCTGGTCAACCTACCACCGAGAACTACTTGCGATATATGCAGCAATCCAACATTTTCGACATTTATTGGAAGGTCAAATTTTCACAATTTTTATTGACCACAAACCATTGATACATGCATTCGAACAAAAACGAGAAAAGCTGTCACCTGTACAACTTATGGCGTTTTTAATTGGCAATCTGGAAGCAAAAAAAAGCAATCTGAAAGCGTTCAATTGGGCAAAACTGACAGTTCTGATTCTGAAAAAAAGAGAATTTCTCTTCTGATTTTAAAAACAGAATCAGAAGCAGAATCACTCACACATTCAAAGATTAAATATCAGATGTCACACTTGACAAATGTCATATTTTTTTTCATATTTGTTTGGAAATTATACCAGCAGTGAAGTGATTTCTTGAAATTGAAAAAAAATATTATATACATCGATAAAGCTTCACTGTGACACATCTACAGGTAAGCCACGACCTTTCACAACAAAGTTTTACCGTCGACAGATTTTCGATCAACTGCACAACCTCAGCCACCCAGGTGCCAAAACATCAACCAAATTAGTTGCGGATCGCTTTATATGGACTTCAATGCGCAAGGATTGTCGTGTTTGGGCTCGATCCTGTATATCTTGCCAACGCTCTAAGATATCTTGCCATATCAAATCACCGTTAGAAGATTTCGCAACACCATCCAATCGATTTTCACATGTGCATACTGATATAATCGGACCATTGCCTCCAGTGAACTCCTTTCGATATTGCTTAGCTGTCACGGATCGTTTCACACGATGGTCAGAGGTATATGCCCTTTGCAAACAATTGCAGCTGAATCAGTCACCATGGCATTTCTGTCATGTTGGATATGTTGTTTTGGTTGCCCTGAAAAACTAACTGTTGATAGAGGATCGCAATTCACCTCATATACCTTTAAGAACAGTTTGGTATTGAGCTTCATTACACCATGGCTTGGCATCCTCAAGCGAACGGGATGATAGAACGCTTTCATCGCCAGTTAAAAGCTGAAATCATGGCTCACACCAATGAGAATTGGATTGATGCACTTCCGTTAGTCTTCACTTTTAAAGAAGACATTAAGGAAGACATTCAAGAAGGTTATGGAGAGCCACTGCGGCTTCCTGGAGAGCTACTCTCAAACACATCACAAAATGAAGCAGTTGAAGATCCAACAAATTTTCTTCATCGTCTTCGTAAACGCATGTCGCGTTTAAGACCAACCTGCCTCTAGACATTCTCAACCTGGATCATTCGTGTTCAAAGAACTGTCAAACTATCATTTCGCTTTTGTCAACATTGAACATATTCGAAAATCTCTGCAACCACCGTATACAGGACCATACGAGATCTTATCACAAGATAAAAAGAACATAAACTTAAAAATTTATAGTCAACACATAAACGTTTCAATTGATCGAGTTAAACTAGCCTATGTCTTAGAAGAAGATTTTCCAGGTTCAGCAAAACCAACAAATCTACCAGCCTTACCTAATCCATCTGAAGTTACCAAAACAACTCGTTTAGGACCATGATAAACAGAAAACAAGGTATGCTTATTAAAGCTGAAACACAATCACGCTTTAGGGAGACGCTTCGTTGCGTTACGTTGAGAAATCCTCAAAGCGCGCTTCTGTCAGAATTACAAACAGCTGATTGAAATATTCTATCTGTTGTCAAAAAAAAACATTCAATTGGGCTTTTACCCCAGACGTCACGCAAAAATAAAAAAAAATGATGACAAAAAAAAAATGCCAGCTCTCTAGTTCGAAGAAAGTCAGTAGCTTACAAATAGATATTAATGAATATTTAGTGCTTAATCAGTTGGCTTTCAACTAAAAATTAACATAATAATACATAATATAAAAAAAATATACACTTTTTTGCAAAAATACTGAATATGGTATGCATTGTTTGTTTACATTCTTCGAACAAGATTTACCGTTTTCTTTTTTTTTTTCTATTTTTGTGTGAAAGAGAAGCGACAAAGACAAATGCGTAAAAAGCCTAATAAATTTCAAAGAATTAAAAAGAGGAAAATAAAATAAATAAATAAAATGGAAAAAAATTATTAAGATAGCCAAATTAAGCTGTGTCGCTTATTTATTATAATTTGTTACCAATTAATATATTTTTCTTACCACATTTAAATTTTCCATTTTACGAATTAAAAAGCACCGATTACAAATTAAAACACAACTTAGAAACACAGAAACAGACTTTTTGAAAATTGAAATTCAAATGAAATTATTTATGAATGAGAAACGTCAGAAAGCGCGCAAAAGTTCAACCAAGTTGAACTTTTTTTTGACCGATGGTGGCTTTATTACGTTTTCTTACGTTTCCTTACGCTTGTCAAAAAAAGCGTACGCAATAAAAGCGTCATTGTGTGAGGTTACACAGATTTCCTATAGTTGAACTTTTCGCAGTTGTCAAAATCGACGGCAAAGCGTGATTGTGTTTCTGCTTTTAAGAACGCCGTGTCACCATTTTGGAAAACTGATGACGTATAGTCATCTCCGATGCTGACAATCGAGTTTTTTCAGTTTCATTGTTGTTGTTTTCAATACAAAAAAATATTTTGTCCAAATCCATAACTGACGTTCGGGCGAACTGCCGATGAAAAAGATGAATATGACGTCACAGAAAACCCATTGTATATAAGAACTATAGTACATCCAACGAATTTTTGAGCTTGTCCATTGTATATAAAAACTATAGTACTATTATCCAACGAATTTTTGAGCTTGTCTTCCAGACCACTCTGGCGTTCTCTTCGCTCATACTTTTCATTTTGGAGACCAAAAAAATGGATGCCGACATGAGGTGTAGGAAAGAGAGGATGCTATAAATTGTTTTTAAAAACAATAAAGGGAGTAAGGGAGTAAGCTGTACATGCTGGTTTTGCTTATGTTATATAGTAGAATATACCAAGGAACAAAAAAAAATATTATAGAGAAAAAAAAATTGTATAGGTCGAGCCTAAAACGGGAATTGGTCTGCAGGATACATGAAAGGGA
This sequence comes from Meliscaeva auricollis, assembly GCA_948107695.1. Lineage (NCBI taxonomy): Eukaryota > Metazoa > Arthropoda > Insecta > Diptera > Syrphidae > Meliscaeva > Meliscaeva auricollis. The sequence goes on from OX403618.1 coordinate 43,161,477, forward strand.
ATATAAATGTAATAATGTAGGTAATCGTTATGTGTGGCTTGAAAGATTTGCAAATTTGTAATTTTTGTAATTTGTAAATTTGGAACTTTTCTAATATTTATTTTTTTATGAAAGCATTTATTGTGAATATTTAATAAAAGCAAGGTTGCATTGTTTCATGTTGGAGTATTTTGTTGTTGGAGTATTTTGTAGTTTTTTGAAATTTTTTCATGTTTTTATTTTCAAGAATTTGACTGGGTAGGTATAGACAACATAGACCGGGAAATTAAACAAAAAAGAGGCCTGTGTTGTTATTAAAAAAGACAAACCAGATTTTATATAACAAAAGTAAAGAACTTGAAAAAAACTGCATCAAAAATCAAATTTTTGGTTAAGCTACCTACCTATATCTATTAAGGCCTAACCACAACGGCCACTTTAATCCAACATGAAATAACGCAACCTTGCTTTCACACAAAAATAAGAAAAGTTCCATATCGAAACAAATTTGCAATGATCCATATACTTTAGATCATGGCAATGAAAAAAAACTATTGTATTTGTATGTATTGCTGTACGAAAGTCAGCTTTGGAAACATGGTTACCACATTAATAAATTAGAAATGTTTTGTATACATTACAAATTTCTTATATTTAAAAATAACAATACCTATACGTATTGAAATCTAATTTTACAGCTTCACCGATAGTATTATATGATCTTTAATATTCTTTTATTGTTTTGTGCACAGTAAATGCATAAATTTGTCATTTCTTACAGAAAAAAAGAAAAAAAAATTACATGTAGGAACCTACCTATAACAAAAACAGCACACAAAACAGGATCTTTTATTGTTTTTGTAAGCCTGCCAATTATTATTTTGAAAGAAAATCAGATCTGGAGGAATATAAAACACAGCAAATAGTTACTATTACATAAACATTAACTTGTATAAATATTTTATGTCCATAATAATAACTACCTACATAATTTCATTTTTGATGCATTTGACAAAAAAAGTTGAAATAATATTTCATATTAAAATATTAACAGAACAATTTTTTGTGAGTGGCAATCACGTCTGTATTATTTGTTTTTTTCTTATATTCCTCCTCAACACCTGACAGCGCAAAAAAAAATCACACATACAAACCTATCTACCTCCTGCATTTGAAATTTTTCCCCTATTTATAAATATCTGATATAACTAAACCTATCTTCTTCTAACCCTTGCATATTTATTTTCATACTCTCTCGTTTTAACCTCATCTCTTTTCCATGCACGATTATTCTCTCCAAAATGTGGAGAAACACTAGTAGAACGCACCACCGATAGATGACGTTAGTATTTTCGGCCATCTTGATAGTACTATAGTTTTTATATACAATGGAAAACCTGCCAAAAATTTAATGAGCATACCTTGTTTTCTGTTTATCATGGTTTAGGACGACATGTTCGATTACCGAACCTTTTTAAACATTGAACGCAAAGAATAAGAAGATAAGGAATGGGTGTATATCACATCTACAGTGTATAGCAGTGAGGCATCAATTTGTTTGGGTTGGCTGTCAAAATTAGATATTAAGATGCCATTTTGCCGAGTGCATAATTAACTATATTTTCCACAGTTCCGTACTGTTTTATTCGCAATATTAAATTATGCAAAGTGATGTTAAAAACATAAAGTAAATATTTTAGAACCATTTAAAATTGTTTTCTTATGAGTATTAACAACCAAAATAATATTTTTCTTCAAAATAAAAGTATACTTTTTCATCGAATCAACCAATCACATATTAGATATTAACATGTCAAATTACGAATTTCAGGTTCAGGGGCGCACTAATTTTTGTTTGGTTTTGGTAAGGCGCTGCAACTTGTTGGCGCCGAGTTATGTAATTTTTAACAGATTTTTGATTTAATTTTAAATATTTTGGGAATGTTATTCTTGTGCATCTACAAAATAATTTTAAGGGTTGCATTTGCAAACTTTTATTAAATTTCAAGATTCAAATCAGGTGAGTGTTTCTGACAAAAACCATAAAAATTGTTTTGACACGGAGTGGGCGCATTTCGTGAAAATACGCGAACTTATCAAAAAGAGAATTGAGAGGGATCGAACGTGTAATAAACATGTTAAGTTAAAACAAAATAAAATGAATCTTGGAGCTTTGCGAGTTGCCATACAACTGCACTCCGGCCCTGTGTAAATGCATTTGTGTTTGTGCAACTCACACTAATTTGTGAAGTGCCTCACTTTGTTCGCCAAACACCCGTTCCTGTATTTCTTATTCTTAGATTGGGCTTTTTACGCATTTGTCTTTGTCGCTTCTCTTTCACACAAAAATAGGAAAAAAAAAGAAAACGGTAAATCTTGTTCGAAGAATGTAAACAAACAACGGATACCACATTCAGTATTTTTGCAAAAAAGTTTATATTTTTTTATATTAACGGTTTAAATTTATTATTATGTTAATTTTTAGTTGAAAGCCAACTGATTAAGCACTAAATATTCATTAATTTCTATTTGTAAGCTACTGACTTGCTTCGACCTAGAAAGCTGCCATTATTTTTTTTTTGCCTTCATTTTTATTTTAATTTTTGCGTGACGTCGGGGGTAAAAGCCCAATTGAAAGCAAGTAATTTTTTTTTTATTGGGCTTTTACCCCAGACGTCAGGCAAAAATAGAAAAAAAAATGATGGAAAAAAAAATGGCAGCTCTCTAGTTCGAAGAACTTTAGTAGCTTAAAAATTGAAGTTAAAGAATATTTTGTGCTAAATCAGCTGGCTATCAACTAAAAATTAACATAATAATAAATTTAAACTGTTGATATAAAGAAAATACACACTTTTTTGCAAAAATACTGAATTTGGTATGGGTTGTTTGTTTACATTCTTCGAACAAGATTTACCGTTTTCTATTTTTTTTTTCTTTTTTTGTGTGAAAGAGAAGCGACAAAGAAAAATGCGTAAAAGCCCAATTCCGTGGGGAATAGTGTGGCGATAGCCACTATAAATAAATAATAATCAATTCAATTCATTTTAACTACTTTGCTCGAAATCACTTGTTTATATTGTACTTAAAATCATCATTCATCATTGAACTATTTGTTTTCAATTTGGGGCGACTTTCCTTTAAGGAAGCACAAATTTAGAGTTGATTTTTTTTTGCGGGTAGGTAGGGGTCTCAATAGAACAGGATTAAAATATTAAAGTGAGGAAGCACCGTTAAAAGTGAAAAAACAAATATTTTCTTCTCGGTTTTAAATTAGTTTTGACTCACTGTACTAGGTGTCTGCGTCAAGTTTCCCTACAAAATCAACAAAAAAGCGAAAATTTATAAAAATTACCCAAAAATAACCTACTCTAGTTCAATTATAAAAGAGAAATGTCAAAATAAACAAGAAAAAAAATTTTTTTCAGTGAAATACAGCCATGTTAGTGAGCATTTTGTATGCAAATTTACGAACTTCAAAAATTAATTGAAAATAGTTATAATATTGTTTCCTCACTTTAAAATTGTGATACTTGTTAATAAAAAGTGCTAACCTACTGAATAAAAGTATCCGCGTTTGGAAATTCGTGCTTCCTTAAAAAAAGTTGAACCTTCAATTTTCATATTTTCAATTAATCAGTTCTTACTTTTACTTAGAATAATAAACATCTTTTTATAATAAATAAATAAAACTCGTTTTCATTAATTCTAAAAAGTTAAAAGTTAAAAGATGTGAGATAGAATTTCGCAGTGTGTTGGTAGAGGACAAAACATTTTTTCACTTTTGTACTTTTTGAAGTTGATTGTAGTAAGCCTTAAGCCAACTGATTTAGCACTAAATAATCTTAAATTTCAATTTTAAGCTACTAAATATCTTCTAACTAGAGGGCTGCCGTCAGGCAAAAATAAAAAAAATGATGGCAAAAAAAGCATGGCAGCTCTCTTCTAACAAGATTTACAGTTTTCTTTTTTTTCTATTTTGTGTGAAAGAGAAGCGACAAAGACAAATGCATAAAAAGCCCCATAATTTCTCTAGTGATTACCAGATAGCGTATTCAGGATTGTAAAGAGGTAAATAAGAATTATATAATTGAAAACAACAATGCAAGAATTGTTGTTATATTTTTAGCACTGGAAACGTGCACGAAGAATAAATAGTTGTAATTCCAAAACCACCACACTACAAACCATAAAGTCCTATGTTAGAATTATAAAATCATTTTTGAAACAATTTTACTTCTGTTTTGTGCTTTCATCATGGATTTTGATAATTCTGGTGTTATCAAGAAACTAGAAGAATCTGTAGTAAATCGAATTGCTGCCGGTGAAATCATTCAAAGACCATCTAATAGTGTTAAGGAACTTCTAGAAAACAGGTAAAGTAACACCTCTCAATTTACTATTAATTATAAATTGAATCTAGTTCTTCGAGTTTCAAATAAACAGCCTCGATGCAAAATCATCTTTAATTCAAATAACAGTAAAAAATGGAGGCTTAAAACTTCTTCAAATTCTTGACAATGGCACGGGTATTCGCAAAGAAGACATGGAAATTGTTTGCAAACGATTCACCACATCTAAATTGGTCGATTTTGAAGACTTGTCTCACATAGCCACCTTTGGTTTCCGTGGAGAAGCCCTGGCCAGCATAAGCCATGTAGCACACTTGACAATTCAAACAAAAACTAAAATCGAACCAAATGCTTATAAGTAAGTACTGTTTGTTGGTTGTATATTATTTTATAAAAAGTTATGTATTGTAAGGGCTTCCTATATAGATGGAGAGCTTTCAACACCACTTACTCCATGTGCCGGAACCCAGGGAACTATCATCACCATCGAAGATCTGTTCTACAATATGCCTCAAAGAAAGCAAGCTCTGAAGTCTCCCAATGATGAATTTCAAAAGATTGTTGATGTCGTTATGAAGTACGCAATACACAATTCAAAAGTGGGCTTCACATTAAAAAAACAAGGACAAAGTCCTTTTATTCGAACAATGCCAAATAGTACGCAGAAAGATAACATTAAGAACTTGTATGGAATGCAGGTAATTATATTCTTCCTTTCCGCTGGATCATGAATCAAATTTTTCTTATCGAAATTGATGTACAATAAATAAAGTGGCGCGAAAAGATAATGACAAAACCAATACCTAGACCAGTATTCACCGAGCGATCATTACTTGTGACTATTTTCGGAGTGTTCTTGGAATCAGTTGCTCACAACTTAAAAGTGATCGAAACCACTCAAAAGGCAGTATTTATATGTTTAGGTTTATGAATGATCGGTGAATAGGTATCGGTCCTAGGTTCCTAGTGTCTAACAATTCCAATCATTCTTATGTGCGTGTAAAGTTAGCTGAGAGGAATGAAGGCGACCTAAAGTTTTCCGCAAAACCCGAATGGCTAAGATGACCAAAAACACTTTCGGTGGCTTTAGAAATTTCTTGTAAAAGAGGCGTACCTAGGTTACTTAATGTATGCACAAAAATTAAGCTTTTCTCTCATTTTAACTGAGTTGAATGGCTTTTTTGGCTGGACTATTCAGTAAAAATAGATTTGACAAAAACCGCACATGGAAACACATATAGACTAGGATTTTGGTTGTAAGTGATAACATTAAATGATTGGTATTTTTAGAAAGTTCTTTTGATTGTATGTATGAGATGTCGAGTTCTTGCAGTTCGTAGCTGACGCGTTTGAAGTTAAAGTGTAGTAATATTGCACTTTTTTTGAATAATGATACCAAACATTATTGCCAATTAAATAGATCTTCCTTCTACGTTGCCAAAAAACTTTGTTAAGTCAGTTTACAAATAACCATCTGCTCGTAAGACGCTCTCGAAATTAATACTTTCTGTGCAAATTGAGCCGATGCAAACAAGTCAAGCGTCTTGAAACAAACTTTTGGGTAGCATACCAAGAAGTTCTATCTCAGGGGCACCAATTTTTGTTGGTATCATGATCAGCCTTATCCCGAAAGGCGTTTGTTCAAAAACGCCACGCTCTGGAAGCTTTAATTCGCGTCCAATTAAAAATAAAACTGTACAGATCTCTTCGTTCCGTAGCGCTCTCCACATAACAGTGTGGTCGTTTCACAGAAACACCAATTGTCGTTTCTAGAGCGTGCCGTTTTAGTACAAACGCCTTGCAGAATAAGGGTGAATTACTTCATAGTGTTAATTGTAGAAATATAAACCACGCAATTAAATTGAAAGAAAATAATTGTTTATTCTTGTTGAACGAATATAAAAAGAATGAAAATATTTTTAGAACAAAAATTCAGAGTTCGTATGCTTTCCTAATAATATAAGTATAGTGTTTCAAAAATACAGTGTTGTAAATGTATCTCCAACACTCCTCCTCATTTACTCAACGAGACCACATCTTTCACGAAGCATCTTGAGTCTTCCAGCCAATGGTTTTGTAAGTAAATCAGCCAGCATAGATTCTGTTGGACAATATTTGCATATCACGTTCTGTTGTTTTATAAAATCTTTAACAAAGTGATACCGTGTATCACTGGAGAAGTCGATCTTTGTTGTTTCCAGTTCCACTTAATACCAACTTTATTTTCGATGTTCCCTTGAGATATTTTACTATGCGTTTCAGCTCATTCCAATCGGTTTGTTTCGGTTGACTAACCATCTGTGCCAAAATTGAAACGGTTGTAGATATGTCAGGCCTGCTGTTGACTGAAACATATAGAAGGCATCCAATTAGTTTTTGATATTTACCATTGTCCATCAAAACTTCCGAATTATCAATCTGCTTTAGGTAGTTTGGGTCCATTGGCACATTTGAATACTTGGAATCAGCTAAACCAAAATCGCTTGCTATCTGGTGTATTTATTTTTCTTGACTCAAATTAAATTTCCTTCTTTGTCCCTATCAACTTTCAAACCCAAAAAGTTCTTGCTGTCACCCAAATTCTTCATTTGAAACTTTGATGAGAGAATCTTCTCCGCTTGTTGAATCAAGTATTTTGAAGTACTCGCCACAATGATGTCGCCAACGTATATGAGAATAAAGCACCACTCACTTTTCTCCTCCTTCGAATAGAAACAATAATCAACTTTGCTCTGAAGAAACTGTGCATCTATTAGAACTTTATGTATTGCCTCGTTCCAAGCCCTAGCTGCTTGTTTCAGTCCGTAGATGCTTTTCTTTAATAAGCAAACCAATTGTTCTTTTCCTTCAACTTCAAAACCTGGTGGCTGCCTCATGTATATGGTTTCCTTTATGTCACCATTAAGGAAGGCTGTTTTCGCATCCAAATATTGAACCACAAATCCTTCACAGGCAGAGATTGACAACAGTATTCTAAAGGTCGTTATTATAACAACCGGTGCAAAAACTCGATCATAATCAGTACCATATTTTGTTAAATCGTTTTCCTTTATCATTCGAACTAGTTTTTAATTTGAAAACCAATTTGCTCCCCGCAGGTGTTCGGTTCTTTGGTAGCTCAACTAATACCCAAGTCCGATTGTCTTTTAATGACTGCATCTCATCATTACATTACTTCCCTCAGCTTCCTCGGTTCTTTATCAGTACACTGTATTGCATTTATTTCATTGATTGATTTAATCGGTGGAACCCCTTTGTTTGATCTTTTCGATTGCCTTATGCTCACTTCTTTTAGAATCACATCTATCTCTTGCTGTTCTGCAATTTGATCTTGCTGTTGATGAGAAGTACAAGGCTCAACATCTTGTTCTGTAGTGTCATGACAAAGATCGCTGGATTTCACATTCGCATTAAACTTGGTTTCAAACTCCACACAATCAGGATCACATTGCGTGTTATGGCTTATCTCAATTGATGATTTGGCATATACCTCGCTTTCCAGTGTTTCATTTGAATTTCCGAACTGAACATCTCGACTCACTACTACATGCTTGTTTCACGGATTGTAGCAGCGGTAAGCTTCGACTGTTCATCGTATCCAACAAATATCATTTGAGTAGCAGTTTTGTCTAACTTTTTCCTCTTTTGAGCTGGAATATGGACAAAACACTTGCAACCAAATAATTTGAAATGCTTAATACCTGGCCTCGATCCATTCCATCCTTCATATGGGGTTATAGAAGTTGCTCTGGTTGGTAAACGATTTTGAATGCAGTTTGCAGTTACAACAGCTTCTCCCCAAAACATGTACTGCAAACCCGCATCTAACAGCATTCACCGAGCCATCTCAATAAGTGTCCGATTCTTGCGTTCTGCAACACCTTTTTGCTCAGGTGTATATGCTGCAGTATATTGGATTTGAATACCTTGACCCTTCTGTTTCGTTAGCCGTATACTCTCCTCCTCGATCCGACCTAATTATTTTTGGTTTTCGCTGAAACTTGTTTTTCTCCATTTCCACGTACTCCTTTAACATGTATAAAACTTCTCATTTGTGTCTTAGGAGATAAACCATGGTATACCTTGTAAAGTCAGCGATAAAAGTAACCATATAACGCTTGCCACTAGGTGAAACTGTTTGCATCGGTCCGCAAACATCTGAATGGATTAAATCAAGTGGAGCAACAGTTTTAGTACTTGATTGTTTCGGAAAAGGTAATCGGGTTGTCTTTCCTTGCAGACATACGTCACATCGACACTTTATACCACAATCAACCAATTCAACACCATCAACTAGTCCGTTTGAAAGCATTTCTTTCACAACGTGTGGATCACGATGACCGCAAACCCTGTGCCAATAGTGAATACAATTGCACTTATGTGCACATGCTGAATACACCTTATTTGATTCTCGTAACTTGTATAGGTTTGAATGAAGATCCGCAACAGCAACTTGTCGACCCTTATGTTTGATTTCACATAAATCCTTTTTGAAATCAACAGTAAAACCATCATCGATCAGTTTTCGTACGAATAACAAATTCCCCCCAAATTTCTGGAATATATAGAACATTAGTCAGTTTCACTGAAGATATTTCATTTTTCTAATTGAAGAATTGTATAGTTCCGCTTCCTCGTCCTTCAGTTTTGACTTCACTCCCATTAGCAACATTTGTTTTTTCATCATGTTTCGTATTTAGGTCCTCAAAGAAGCGCTTGTTATTTGAAATGTGACATGTTGCTCCTGAGTCAATGATCCAACCACCAACGTCTTTTGAAACCATGAACAAAAACTCAGGACTGGTTTCAACTTTGTTTGATTTATGTGGTTGAAACTGACTAACTCTGGATTTATTGGCTTTTGACATCCACTTTTTATACAGGACGCAATTTTTCTTGAAATGACCTTTTTCTTTGCAGAAGAAACAGTTCCTTTCTTTCTTGTCGCTTATTTTCAGTGCTGACTCTTTGTTTAAAGTATTTGCTTCACCTCGACGACTGTACTCTTCCAATAACTTTGATTGGACTAAAGAAAAAGTCAAATCTCCTTCTGGACGTGTCTTAAGTGCAGTTATCAGCGTATCATAGCTCCTTGGCAAACTACTAAGAAGCATAGCAACACTCCAATTTTCTGATAGCTGTTCCTCACCGATGTCTCGCAATTTATCAAATAACTCCGTCATTTGATTAATGTGAGTCTGAATGTCACAACCCTCATTCAATTTCAAACTGCAAATCCTGCGCATTAAGTGAACCTTATGACTGAGAGTGCTCTTCTCATAGTAAGACTATAGAGTCAACCATGCATTTCTTGCGGAAGACGCTCTTCTGATATGGACAAGCTGTCCATCTTCCACCAGCAAACCGATAAGTGCCTTTGCCTGGTTATTCCCTTTGGTCCATTCTGATTCAGCAGCAGCATTTTCCTCAGTTATATTTGGTTTCGGCTCATTGACAAAATTCCAAAGACCTTCTTTTATAAGCAAAAGTTCGAGCTTGAACTTCCATATTGAATAATTTTCATTGTTCAACTTCGCCACATTGAACTTCGTCCCTTCAGCCATTATAAAACCAAATTAAAATAAACAAAATTTCTTGAATTTTAATACGCGATTTCTGGGCTCATAACCTGTAGAAATATAAACCAGCTTAATTAAATTGAAAGAAAATAATTGTTTATTCATGTTGAACGAATATAAAAAGAATGAAAATATTTTGAGAACAAAAATTCAGAGTTCGTATACATAGTATACTTTCCTAATAATATAAGTATAAAGTGTTTCAAAAACACAGTGTTGTAAATGTATCTCCAACATTAATTAAGAAAACTGTAACTTTTAAACGCCAGCTACGAACTGCAAGCACTCGACATCTCAAACATACAATTAAAAGACCTTTCCAAAAATACCATCATTTTATCACTCACACCCAAAATCTACTGCGGGCTCGCGGTCTTAATAAACGTTTTATAGTTTAATGGAACAAAAAACGTAATGAAGGCATGCAAAGGTGAGGTGAACTGCTTGCTTTTGATTTCCTTATTGAGAGTTCTAAAATAGTGGCATACGGAGAAAGGTTGTGGCACGGTGGCACAACCTGAAAAAGGTAGCAAATTAACACTAAAGTGGCGGTAGCGCTGCTTAGAGCTATTGAACTGATTATAAAAAGGACGTCAGATAAGAGCGTTTGGAATTCCGTTTTTCAACCTATTGTTTAAAAAAGACTAAACAAAATTCTAGTTGATTAGTTTTTTTTATGGCTACATACATTGATGTCAGATCATATTCCTTATATCAAATATATGTAGCTAAAAGAATAAAAGGGGAATGAACAAAAATTTGGTCCAAATGTCCACCACGAACGAGACAAAAGTTACAGTTGGACTAATTTTGCCCATTCTCCTTTGTTTTTGCTTGCTTTTCTATCTGACAGATATGAAGTTATCAGCCCTATAATGGTTGGCAATTATCAATACGATATTTGACAATTTGTCACCTGAATGTTGATTCTCAGGCTTATGAACACGCTCCTTTTTTTTGCGTTATCAGAATTACTATATTTTGCTTAGATTTTGAAATAATTTGTGTCCTTTTGTTCAAAAGACCATAAAATGAATCGAGTTTAGTTCTTAAATGTCCAAAAAGCAACTTTTGTATGTGATTGAACAACTTATTATGAAATTTAAATTAAATAATAACTTATTGTTAAGTGTTCAATATCCGTATATCAAATATATAAACATGTTCATTTACATGTTTATATAAACATGCCCATTGTCATATATTCGAGAGCCTGGTGCAAAGAATAAGAAGATAAATTACGAATTTCAGATTCAGGGGCGCACTAATTTTTGTTGGGTGGTGGTAAGGCGCTGCAACTTGTTAGCGCCGAGTTATGTAATTTTTAACAGTTTTTTGATTTAATTTTAAAGTTTTTGGGAATGTTATTCTTGTGCATCTACAAAATACTTTTAAGGGTTGCATTTGTAAAATTTTATTAAATTTCAAGATTCCAATCAGATGATTGTTTTTGACAAAAACCATAAAAATTGTTTTAACACGGAGTGGGCGCATTTCGTGAAAATACGCCAACTTATCAAAAAGAGAATTGGGAGGGATCGAACGTGTAATAAACATGTAAAGTTAAACTAAATAAAATGAATCTTGGAGCTTTGCGAGTTGCCATACAACTGCACTGCGGCCCTGTGTAAATGCATTTGTGTTTGTGCAACTCACACTACTTTGTGAAGTGCCGCACTTTGTTCGCCAAACACCCGTTCCTATATTTCTTATTCTTAGGCCTAGTGTATGTACTACAACAATGTCAAGTTAAAGATAGTTATGGCGTTTTGTGTTTTGCCACTTCACATTTAAATTTGGAAGTTTAACAGCTAAAATAGGGGGGTAATACGGGGAAAATACTGGTAAAATACTATTTGCCACTTCCCGTTTTAATTCGAGGTAGTAAAGACATAGTACAATTTAAATTTGAAGATCGAGATTTTTAGCGAAATTTGTTCACAGATTTGCACACACACATTCATATAAAGTGACATTTCGAAGACATCAAACTGCAATTTATCTTGTGAATATTTTTTGGGAAGAAGAAATTGTGCAGCGTATTAATAAACAATAAAAATATAAATATTATTGTTATTATTAATATTTATTGACAAGTACTTAAAAGTAACATGTGGCTCAACTTTCCTTTAAGGAAGCACGAATTTCCACACGCGGATACTTTTATTCGGTAGATTAGTACTTTTTATTTACAAATATCACAATTTTAAAGTGAGGAAACAATTATAAATATTTTTAATTAAATTAAAGTTCTGAAATTTGCATACAAAATGCTCACAAACATGGCTGCATTTCACTGAACAACATTTTTTTCTTGTTTTTTTGACATTTCTCTTTTGTAATTGATACTAGAGTAGGTAATTTTTGTAAATTATCACTTTTTTTGTTGATTTTGTAGGGAATTATTTTGTTTACTATAAATTCTCAACCTTCTTGTTTTCTTGAAGATTTTTTAATTATTATTTTATCAGTTTTTCAAAATTTCAATTAACTTATATTTGCTTAATACATGTGTTGAATAAAAATCGCGCGATTTTTTAATTATTATTTTATCAGTTTTTCAAAATTTCATTTAACTTATATTTGCTAAATACATGTGTTGAATAAAAATACTTCTTAACTACGCTTACGTACAAGCAGAAGCACGAGCAATTGGGTGCTTTGTGCGATAATCCAGGAGGGTTTCAAAATAGAGTAAACTTGATAAAAATCGAGTATTAAAATCCTGAGAACCTGCGAACTGAGCCAGACAAGGTACTGGTATTATCCACCAGAAAAACTTGCCCAGAGACCTAGTACAGTCAGTCAAAACTAATTTTTATAGAAGAAGTTGGGTTAAAACCGAAGAAGAAAATATTTTTTTTCACATTTAAGGGCGTTTCCTCACTTTAATATTTTAATCCTGTTCTATTGAGACCCCTACCTACCTGTAAAAAAAAATCAACTCTAAATTCGTGCTTCCTTAAAGGAAAGTCGCCCCTTAAGGTCACATATAAACTGATTAATTAATTCAATATTTCTTATATTAGGAGTTTTTAGAATTTCATATAGGTATAGATAGGCCTTTGAAAATAGAGCCAAAGGGCTTTTTAGATGCGTTACAATGTTTTAGTAATTGATCTAGATTGAGTGCTACGTTCCATGTGGAGCATATTGGAGGGTTTTGTTTGGTGAAAAGGTATTCGTGAGTGATTGTTAAGTGTCCAAGCCTTAGGCAAACAAAGTTTTTTATTTTTGATTTTGGGATGTTGGGGTATCGAGGATGACATATGTCAACATTGAATTCCCTGTCATGGTGATACTTTTGTGCGGATATCTTAAAATAGAAAAATAAATCCAAATATTTCACTAGTGGATATTGAACAATTTTCTTCCAAATTAACATTCCATTACTTTAAAATTTTATTTTTCATTTTCACGAATTTGTTTGTTTTGAAAAATTGATTCAGTGCTCCTACGTAAAGAAATTAGTATCATTTAAAAATCCCATTAAATTTCCTTCACAAATGGGAAATTTGCATTTCATGTTAGTTCTCTACCAAAGTCGGAGCTTACATTTGAATTTTTGTTGTAATCGCGTGAGACTTCGTTCCACTGGAAAACTATTTCCTTCTCACATAATTACAACAAATAAGAGAATTCGACACCGGAAATATCGTTGAAAGTAGATGCTGACAAACCAATAAGATATACTCGGCGCGGCGGCTTAAGAGCGACGAGCTATGCATTCTGTTCAGCTCTTAAGTTGAAATTTGTTCATCTTAGTCGCTCGACGAATTTGACATGAATGTCAGCCACGTCATTCAGCGTCGAGTATGATGCCATTCTGTGCAGCTCTAAAGAAAAATGCCTTGTCGCGTTGGTGAGAATACTCTCTTATGTCGCTGTATATCAAAAATTTGGCGTGTCGTCGAGAATATTTTTCTTACGTCTATTAACACTGCTTTTGTCATTAGTTGACACACACTATTACAGAAAATAAACTCGATTTCATCTTCCATTTACCACAAAAAAAGTAGAAAAACCTGAAAATTTGGCAGAAAAACGGCGCCGGCGCTGGAAAAAGGAAAACGCCATTAGATACCTAATGCAATGTAGTGTAAAGGATTTTTACTTGCGATATGGGTACCATATATCAAGTTATGCATTCGTACAAAAAAAAGTAGAGATAACAATCAAACATGACATTACGATGATAGAGAATGAGAAAAAACTGGGTCGGACAATTCTGTCTGTCTGTCTGTCTGTATGTATCAGAGACCACAGACTAAACGGATGGATCGATTTACTTCAAACTTGGTATATGGCGTTTTTTGGAGAATATCCCCAGACTTTTTTTTAATTTTTTTTTGACCCCAAATAACGGTACCTGTCATATACCGGTTTTAGAAAAACTCATTTTTCTCAAAAACGGTGCCTACAATTTTGATTAAAAAAATCATGGTCAGTTTTTTAGATGAGGTCTATCTTTAAATGGAAACCATTTAAAAAAAAAAAAACGTTATTAACGGTACCTGCCATAGAACCGTTTTTTTAAATTCTGATTCATAACTCAATCAATTTCAACCATTTTTTTTACATGAATGCTTTTAAGTTGTTGTAAAAATATTTAGTAAAATAAAATTCGAAAATTATTTTTTTGGATTTTAAAAAAAAGTTTGAAGTTTTTTTTTTTGAAAAATCATTTTTTCGAAAACTACTCAATATTTATTTTCAAAATTTAGTTTTAAGATTTTCATAAATAATATCTTAAAAATGGCGTACAAATATTTTTTTATAAAAGTCCTTGCAAAATTTTATATAGAAAAAATTGTTTTTTTGAAAAACGGCTCTAACGATTTTCATTTTTTTTTTCTAAAAATGTATCATTATAGAAGAAATCAAATTGCATACTTTGTTTTGAGATTAAATTCATTTCAGAAGCTGTTTTAGTCATTTGAAAATCGAATTTTATGCTTTTTTTATTTTTTTTTCTAAAACTGCATTTACAATTTTTTTATTAAAATGGCTTAGCATATATAGTAACTTTATCTTTAAGAGCAAATACGTGCGACCCAGTCGTGCATTTTATTTCAACAATATTATGCTGCCAATTAATGCCACACATTGATGTTGTATTTGATACTATTTTTTTTTAAACCAACTATTTTATGCTATCACTCACACCCAAAATCTGTAGGCTTTTAATCTTAAATATCTATATAAGAACTCATGTACCTCTTGCATATTTCTAATTTTATATATAGGTAATTTTCGTTTGAATAAAAACATTTTTTCCATGATTTTGGTGTTCGATTGTTGTATATCCATGATTTTGGTGTTCGATTGTTGTATATCCAAAGATCAAGTACCACTTGTTCATTTTGTAAATCAGACACTAAGTTTTCATTTGTTCAACGACACAACAATTGTTCAATGTCCACTTTTTTTTTAACTTTTAGCTAGTACTGTATTGTTCAATCTGCATTTCGGAATTTTTTTTAAAATTATTTTTTTTATAAATTTACAGTCTGAAACAACTACATATTGAGTTTTCTTATGTGAAATTATAGAAAATAATTGAAAGTATTATTTAAAAAATACCCAATTCCTCTAACTTACTTACTTATTTACGATGGCGCATACAATCCTGGTGGATCTCGTCCTCAACCAACAAAACTCTCCAACTAGCCCGGTAGTTTCGCACACGAAGTTGACTGAGGTCGTCCACCACTTCACTGCGCCACCTAAGATGATGTCTTCCTCTGTCACGTTGTCCATCGGGGTTAGAGACGAAGACTCGTGGGGCTGGTGCGTTGGTGTCCATACGCTCCACGTGACCCGGCCATCTCAATCGTTTTATTTTCAGCTTTAAAGCTCGTACAGTTCGCTGTTATATCTTCTTCTCCATTCTCCATCGATGCACACTGGACCAAATATCACTCGAAGAATCTTTCTGTCAAAGAAACCCAGCTGGGTTTTCATTGGAAACTGATGGTGGTCATGCCTCTGCCCCATACGGCATTACCGGGATGAATAAGGTCTTATTTCTCCTTGGTTCTTTGAGAGAGAGCTCTACTTCATAAATGCCTTCTAAGCCAAAAGAAACAGCGGTTGGCAAGTATGACTCTTTGCTTGATCTCTACACTGATGTTATTGTGCGATGTAATAGTGGATCCGAGATAAACTAAGTCTTTGACTACGTCGAAGTTATAACTTCCCATGGTGACATTTTGACCCAGTCGACGGTGTTGGGTCTCTCTTTTCGATGACAGAATATACTTTGTTTTCGTCTCATTGACAGCTAAACCCATCTTGACCGCCTTCGTTTGAATACTTGCTTCACTGGCAGCTCGATTCGTTCTTCCAATGATGTCAAAGTCATCAGCATAAGCCAAGAGTTGAACGGTCTTTTGAAAAATTGTGCATCTGGTGTTGACTTCTGACTTGCACACAATTGCTTCAAGCAAGCATCACCCTGTCGCAAACCCTTCTCGACATCAACGGGGTCTGTGATGCTCTAACCGACTTTGACGGAGCAACGAGATTCCTCCATTGTCATCCCGCACAAGCGGACCAGTTTGACAGGGAGGTCGAAATGTAACATGGCTCTGTATATTTCGTCCCCATTAACGCTATCATAGGTGACTTTAAAGTCGATAAAGAGATGGTGTGTATCGATTTGGTATTCTTGGGGTTTTCCAGGATCTGCGGGAGTGTGAAAATCTCAGGGTTGTAACATAGCTCAAAAGTGAGCTGCGCTCAGCTCACATCTCAGCTCTTATTTGAGCTAGCTCACTTTTGAGCTAGCTCATTAAGTTGAGCTAGCTCACATTTGAGCTTATGAACCAGCTCAAATTAATGAGCTAGCTCAAATGTGAGCTAGCTCAAATCAGAACTGACCTGTGAGCTGAGCTGCCATTTGAGCTGAGCTGTCGTTTGAGCTGAGCTGTCACTTGAGCTGAGCTGTCATTTGAGCTGAGCTTCATTTGAGCTGAGCTATCATTTGAGCTGAGCTGTTGATTTGAGCTGAGCTGTTGATTTGAGCTGAGCTGAGCTGTAATTTGAGCTGAGCTGTCATTTGGGGTGAGCTGATTTGAGATGAGCTGGAGAGCTGAAGTAAACCGAGCTGAACCGACCCGAAATATTCTAAGTAAAACTGAATGCAGTAAAACTAAATTTTGATATAATATAGATTAGATATAATAATGATATAATATAATATTGTATAATTGGGAAGAAAAATGATTTGGAAGTAGGTATAGTAAGTTAAGTTACGATTTGTACTATTTTTGCAAGTTTCAACATCGAGGCGAAAGAGAGGGCAAGTGAAATATATATCTTCAAAGCAACACCATAAATATTAATAAAAAAAAACTTCTCGATAGTAGAATTTTTCCAGAAATCGATAATTACCCATTTTGACCGCAAAACAGATTTTATTATATAACTTCTTAGGTACTGGGAAGGTTGCTAATTGTATTGTATAATGTAACAAATTTATGAGGATAATAAAAATATGTTGGGTTACGATCAGTAAGGGAACATTAGGGCAATAAAAGTAAACCGATGGTATATATGCATGGGTCTTGCGATTTCAAAAGTCAGGTAGTTGGGATTTTCTTGAAGTATTTGCAATCGATGGTCATTAGTGGTTTTTCCGATATCCTTTTGGTGAATGAGATATACATTAATGGAAGTTTAGGTAACTGATTGGTAATGAAAGGGTTGTAATTGAAATAAGAAAACCCAAAATTTTACAATGGGTGATTCTGGTAAATTTGTATATTTTAACCTGTTAGAAAAACAGAATGACTGTATAAATGCATTTTGTAAAATATCAGTCACCAGTTGACGCCAAGTACTGTCCGAGTATAACAACTTATTCTCTATCAAAAATAAATCTACAAATCTACCATACCTACAAGTATTACAAGTATTTAACTTCAATCTACAAACATGCAATTCATAGAGCAGAAATATGATTTTAGGATGTATCCATAATGTAAAGTAACGACAACACCAGATTATTCAATTTGCAATGTTTTACCAAAAAAAAAAATTAAATCAACTCTTACCATAGAAGAAATCAGCTTAACTGAACTGAATTAACTTAGCTCAGCTTAGATGAGCTCACCACAACACAGCTCAATCAGCTCAGATCAGCTCAGCTCAGCTCAAGTGACAGCTCAGCTCAACTAACAGCTCAGCTCAACTTACAGCTCAGCTCAACTAACAGCTCAGCTCAAATAGCAGCTCAGCTCAAATCAGCTCACCTCAGCTCAGCTCAACTAACAGCTCAGCTCAACTAACAGCTCAGCTCAACTAACAGCTCAGCTCAGCTCAACCGGCAGCTCAAATTTGAGCTAGGTAAAAAAATGAGCTAGCTCACACTGAGCTAGCTCAAAAAAAGAGCTAGCTCAAATTTGAGCTGAGCTGTGAGCTGAGCTGAAATTTGAGCTTTTTGCATCTCTGGAAAATCTGATGGTTGGTTCATTTTCCCCGCCTAAAACCGCACTGGTAGGACCTGTTCAGGTCGTTAGTAAAAGGTTCCAGGCGGACACACAAAATAGCAGATAGAATTTTACATGCGATGTTAAGGAGACTAATACCTCTGTAGTTGGCGCAATCCAGAGCATCTCCTTTCTTGAAGATTGGGCACACTATGCCAAGTTTCGAGCAAATTCTAGAAATAAGTTGATGTATGCTCCTGATCAAGTCATCTCTCGCTGCCTTAAATAGTCCGGACGGTAGGCCATCCGATCCAGCAGCCTTATGCGATTTTAGTTTGAATATCGCTGTTCTAACATCTTCTAGGTCAGGGGGATGGATATTTTCGTCATCATCGTCCAAGGTGAATGAGTTGTTCTGCATAACAGCGGCATGTTGGCTGTCTTCGCCGTAAAAGAGTTTGGAAAAGTGTTTTTTCCGGATCCTTACCATCGATGTCTCCAATTTTGGGCTGATATCCTTGGGTAGATCGTTTCACCCTCTGATAGAACTTTAGGGCATCGCCCCTGCCGAATTCCTCTAACATGCATGTTAAATATCTTAATAGGATCTCAAAGACAAAAAAACGTCTCCTGAACACTTTGAGCTTGGGTTGATTAAACAAATGAGTCTTCAGGTGAATTATCAATAAAACCTTTATTATCGCTATCAATTATCAATTTTTTTGATATTAGTTCACATTTAAGAACTACTGGGAATATATCCATTGACAAATTTGGTATTATAGTTGTCAAAAAAATTGGCATTTATCAAGTTTTCTGTCAATTACAAATTCCTGGTTGATAAATTTTTTTTTTAGGATTTTAGCCTGAAACTTTTTTAATCCCAGTAGGATTTTTTTGAATAAAAAATATTATTACTTAGGAGATTTCATTGGAAAATTGCGCCTACAAGCACTTTATTTATTATATATTGTGTTTTTGTTGAAAAATATTCGTGTTGTTTAAAGCCTAATTTACAGTTCAGCGCAAAAATAAAAAAATAAATTTACAAAACTGTTTTCTGTCTTTTTTGTCCATTATTTTTATTATATAAAAAAGCAAACTTGTTTGTAATACCCCAGCTAACACGTTGGATACTTTTTTTGGTAATTAATCAAAACAAAGAGCTAAGAACGCAATTTGTTGTTTTTTTGCATGCAAAAATTTGTTTGCATGCAAAAAAAAAAAACAAAATTGCATCTGTAGATTCTGTACCAATTGATATAGGAAAAAAAGGTAATTTATGTATTCGTTACGGTGATTGGAAAATATAAACATCAAAATATGGCACAAAATTATACCCAAAACAGACGCTGAACTGTAAACTAGCCTTAAATAAGCATACAAGTAGCGAGAAATAAAAATAAAAATATGATAAATAAAGTTTCTTCAAAGCAAAACAACTGAAATCCAATCCCAAAAAACTGAAAAGTCAAATCAAATACCAATTCACAATCGTTACATAGCAATCGAAATTCACAATGCTCTTTAAATTTATCAATTGACAATCGTAATATCAAAATTTCAATCGATTGATAAGTTTTTTCGTATGTCAATCAATTGATATTTGACAACCGTAATAAGGGTGTATGAAAGAGTTGGCCAAGTAATTTACTCAAGGTTTACCGTCTACCAAACGGTTAACTACACGTAGTTTAAACGTTTTCTACGTGGCCACATTTAGTACGTCTGCTACATCATGTAGTTGACAAAACAAACTGATCAAAATGGCCGTTGACAGAGGCATCAGACAAATTTTGAGACAAGTGACAGTGAATTAAGTTTAAGGCTAAGCTTACATACAAAAACTACGGCCCCTATTACGATATTTGATTTTTATCAACAAAATGAATGTATGGTAATACCCATCAACCACCACCAATTTTTTTTGGTAAACTGTGTCCTTGCTATAAATTTGAGATCTATTGTGAATGGTTCGTTTGATAAACTTGATATTATAGATATGTAGGTTTTTTTCATTATGTTTTTTATTTAAAAAAAGCGGTTGTTGAAAATTTTCAAATCTAAAGTGAGTAAGTGATGCATGACTAAACCCCATAATTCCAAAGAGAAAATCCCCAATGCCAAAATCCCCAAAAATCAAAATGGTGCGAAGACAAAATCCCCCTAAAAAAGGTTAAAAAAAATCTCCGAGAGAAAATCTCAAAATCATGTTGCGCTAGTTCTGCATCAAGCCATCATCTAGCGTTACATGATTTAAGGAAGACAACAACAACATTTGTAGAAGAAAAAAAAACAAATAAACTGGATCATACCAGGGACCGAACCCTGAATGTTAAGTTTATTAGTCCAACACCTTACCACAGAACCAACGCATCACAAGAAAATGAGTGATAATCATAACAATAATAGGATTTCTAAGTAAAATAGTTCAATAAGGTAATCTAATTATAATGTTTAGGTAGTATTACTTTCGTCAGTTTAGTAAAACAACATTTCTTGGGTATATGGAGATTTTGGAGATAGTGATTTTTTTTTTAACTAAAATTTTGTGGAGATTTTATCCGATTCAAATTTTTTTTTTTGGATTAGAGTATGTCTCCCATCAAAAATCCTATGGAAAACTAAATAAAAACTAGCTCGCACACTGGAAGGATATCGTAGTTGTCAACAAAGAAATTATAAATAAACAAACTCATAACAGACACGACCTGTAACAAATATAACAAACCTTATTAAACAGGTTTATTTACATTTCTTTTGCAAAAATAATCCACAAGTTAAACAACGAAAAGAAAAAAATTAATGTGAAATGAAACGTCGAAACAAAAATAGCGCCTGTTCACAATTGTATTTTGATCAATGTTCACAATAGAGAAAAATTAATCATTTTTCAACCGTTTATCAATCAATAATTGATATTTCAGAACCTTAAAAGGGCCCTACGTTAACTACTTTTGATACATTCCTTTCTATACGTTGCAGACTTAACAAATGTAGTTTTGGGTAGGCGCGTACCACAAAGAGAGATCTCTGAAGGCTCCAGGGGACAAACAATCTCAGCTGCCACATTTATGTATTTTGCCGAAATTTCGGAGACAAAAAATTTTTGGATTCATTTCTCACAGATTTTTTTAGTTGAGTTTGTGACAGTAAGCCATCTCTACCCACAATACTTTCGCGAATCTAAAGCCCTTAACCAAATTTTAAGAGATCATGATCTGTCTTTTACCATGTTCAGTTTAAAGCATTACTTTTTGAACACTATACATAAGATAATAGCCGTGTTTTATTCAACACTGAGTAGCTACTCAGTGTTTCATTTTATACGCAAAAAAAAACAAATTACACTACTCAGCATTTTTTTGTTTTTGTATTTCGAATAGAATGAAACACTAAGTAGCTCAGTAGCTCAGTGTTGAACAAAACACGCCTAACATGTTATATGTATGAACTAACTTCATTTTCAACACAAACCAACCAAATTCAAAATCTGCTTACATTTTCAGATCTTCAAAGAACTGATGGATGTTGAACTTAAGGACGATTTGCACAGATTTGTTATGAAAGCATTAATAACAAAAGTGACATATTCGGCGAAAAAACTAATATTTTTGCTTTTTATCAATAATCGTTTAGTTGATTCAAGTGCCCTTAAGCTTGCTATTGATTCAGCATATAGTTCATTCCTTCCAAAAGGGGCTCATCCTTTTGTCTATATGAGTCTTGAGCTCGAACCAACAAATGTTGACGTAAATATTCATCCAACGAAACATGAAGTTCATTTTTTAAACGAACATGACATCATTGAAAAAATTAAAGGAGCATTGGAAGAGACCCTACTAAGTAGCAAGACAACGAAAAAAGTGTATCAACAAATGAAACTTCATGGTGCTCCGAGCAATGACAAATTGCAGGTTAAAAATGCAACACAAAACGAAGTAATAAGAGCCAATAGTTGTATAAGAACAGACTCAAAAGATCAGAAGCTAGAAAAATTCCTCATCAATCCACAATCATCAAAAATTAACACATCTGGTTGCGATTTCAGTTTTCGAGATGAAAATACAATGAACTTGAAAGAAGTCAAGCTAACAAGTATACTCAATATGAGGAAACGAATTCAAGATACGTGCAGCTCTGATTTGAGAAAAACTATTAGAGATATGGTTTTTGTTGGAGTCGTAGACAAAAGATTCGCAGTATATCAATATGGAGTGAGAATGTATCTTTGCAATATTTCAAAACTGTGGTAAGTAAGGTATGAAACATAAAAACATTCTTAATGAAAGAGACCACCCTCGGACGACAAGTTATATCTGGAATAACTTACAATACGTATAAATTGTACGACATTAACCAAAATCACAAATAAAGGGCTCTATCGAAAATCTCCAGGGAAATTTTGTTTTAGCGATCGTGACTGGAATTATTTTCCAGGGAACAAAAAAATGTACGAAATGACAGATAAATTTTCCTGGAAATTATGGAAACATTCCCTCGGTATTTTCTTTCCCCAATTTCTAACGAGGGAAACATTCCCAGGGAATTTTTAATTCACGGTAACCCTCAATATTTTATTTGAGCAGCGATTTCTTACCGTTTACACATTGTTACCCCTTCTAATATGTCATGAAAGAAAACGGTACATGCATCTAAAACTGTCTTTATTTATCATAATAAATTCCAGAAGAATACAGCTTTTGTAGTAGCTTCTGATTCATTCACTCTAAGCAAAAAATGCATGCAAAGTTAAGTGTTTATTACTATACTCTGTCCAACAAAAATTGTCAGTGCACATCTTATGGAAAGTTTTTTTCTTACAAAAGGTGCCGGTTAGTGGTTGTATTTCCAAATCACCTACTGAAAAAATATACGCAACCACTGACTTACCCTTGAATTGTTGTTGTAATTTCGCTTTGACGATCGTACATCCCCAATAACATGCATGATTATGTATTCCCAAACAACCCTCTTCGTATGTATTGAAAATAAGCACATTATTATCAGAGTTACCATTTCCACATTAATGCAAATCATGGTGTTGTCGTTTGCTGTTTTTCTGTATTCGTGGCTTTCAATTTTCTTTTAATGTATGGAAAAAAACACTTGGAATTTTAAATGAGGTGCGGTTTGAAAAGTGAGGTTGATTAAGTATTCTTCGAAATTAAATGAGTTTAAGTGAAAATTTTTTAATACAGGATAAAAATACTGTTTATGTTCATACAAAAAAGAAATACTCTTTAAAAAAGTGTTTATTTGTTTGATGTTTTATAATCAGTGCCAAGAATAACTTACGAATTTTGATAAACTGGATTTTGATATCAATCCATTTTCAATTTTCAAATCTAAATCAATAGTTGGTAACTCTATCAATATTTATCAGAACTTTTTCGAAATCTATAATGTGCACAACGAAAACCCTTTAATATTTGCCTCCCTCATAGCTTAATGAAATTTAAATGCAGTCAGAGTGAGAGGTAAATGTCCTATCTCCTATCTTCTCTGTACTGACTATTTTTGTTGGACAGAGTATAGACCGAGAGCCCACAGCAATTTTTGGGTGATTGTGATAGCATTAAGTCACTGGTACCTTAAGATAAATCTTTACTTTCTATATTTAAATATCGAGTTCTTGCATACTGGAGCTGGAGCGTTTCTGAGCAATGCTGCATTTAAAATGTGCTCTAGATATGAATATCAGGCAAACTTCACAAGTGATTTGCTTTTTTAATCTATTGTAAAGTGATTCTTGAAATAACAAGTAAAGAAACGCATTTGGGATATTTCTGGGTAAATGTCACATTTAACTGGAGGGACCAACAGTGCGGCTCACTTAGGTTAGATGCACAATAACTGCGTTAGATGAATCAATGAAAAAAAATCTACCTTACAAAAAGGCGGAACTGAATAAAGCCCTTATATTGGCTTTAAATATTTATTTACTTTATTATTAATAAATATTCTTGGTTTTATTATTCATAGCTTTTAGCATTCTGCAATAGACTAAGAGTAAAACTTCCATATTATGTGTCTCTCCGCACGTTTAATTAACATCTGTGTGGAGTATTTTTCTTATACCTTCTACTTAAGAAAAAAATATCAAAATCTAAAATTTGTGTGCGTTCAACCAAGTGATCCGTAGTGTACTTATCAGCAGTACGAAAAAAATGATTTAATTTGACTCATATGCACTACTATTTACTATAACCTAAGCAAGCTTAGCTTCAGAGGCCAGTACATTATGCACTACGCCACGTCATCCACATGCTTTGCTTTGCTGAATCACCAATTGTATGATTATAGTTTATCCATTGCATTGAATAGACTTGCATTCTTAGAAGTTCCTACAAGAAATTTGACAGTCTTCCTAATTTAGTGCAAAATAAGTGTGAAACAGACCTATTGTCTAAAATGTCTAAGTAACGCACCATCACTGGATATGAGTTGCTGTATATTACAACGTTGGAAGGTGACGGTGAAACGCCTTTTATTGCACTGTAGCCAGCTACTATCTGCAAGAACTTGACATCTCATACATACAATCAAAAGACCTTTCCAAAAACACCAATCATTTTATGCTATCACCCACACCATGTGGGACTATAGTTCTACTCGCCTATGTAACCCCTGGCTTACTTCTGTTTGTTTTCGTCGCACGAATATCATTTTAATTTTGTTTTTTGTTTTATTTTTAGTGAGGAATTATTTTATCAACGTCTCGTATTCAAGTTCCAGAACTTCAAAGAAATCAGCTTTGATCCGGGTATATCTGTCAAGGACCTTATAGATATAGCATTTGAATCGATTGGTTGGAGTGATGCAGATGGCATAAGAGATGAGGCAGTCAAAAGGGCTACAAAATTGCTGGTGGAGAAATCGGCATTAATGAAAGAATATTTCTCGGTGAAAATAACGGATACTGGTACACTAGAATGTGTTCCATCACTTATTAATAATCACGAACCGAATATAACTTTCCTGCCAATGTACCTTCTAAGATTGGCTACAAAAGTTGATTGGAATAAAGAAGAGGAGTGTTTCGAAAGCTTCTGCCGTGAAACAGCGCTATTCTATTCGAGTGTTGCTAGAGCCGATGCCGTATCAAAGAAACACAAGTGGATGATGGAACATATTGTTAGCCCGGCATTAAAAAAAGAACTTCTACCTAGTTGTGAAATAAAGTCACAAATGTATGAGCTTACAAATCTTCAGACTCTCTACAAAGTATTTGAAAGATGTTAAAAAAAAATTACAGGTGTTACTTTTGTTTATTGAAAATACATTATTTAAAATTAATTTATAAATTAGGTTGGCGCAACCTCTTCTCTTTCTGTTCATTCATAACATGAATCTTTAGCTTGTCCATAATTTCATTGTCATAGTCGGGTGGAGTAGGTTTGGTGTTTGTTGCCCAGTAATAGATGTCCCAATCATTACTAACTCCATTTATGAGATTATCATACAATTTAGTTTCTTCCTTTGTCATTTTCTTGAGATACTTGGAAGCAAATGTACTCAATAGCAAGTCGTTTTCCAGCATACCACGTTTACGTGATTGATAAAGAAGCCTTAAATAAAAATTTGAGTAGACTTCTCAGGAATAAAAATGAAAAATATTTAGCACGTACCTTTGTTTCTGTTTCTCGAGTGGTTCATTGAACTTTACTGGATACTCGGGGATAGGCAAATGATCCGGATGGTCTTCGAAGTCGATGATAGGTATGTCGCCAGGGTTTTTAGTTGGTGGTTTGTCCGAGACGTTACTTGAATAAAGGCGAATATTTCTCAATATACTTGAAGGACGCATTAGCGGTGATGACTAGAGTTAAAATGAGTTCAGTTAAGTTAAGTTATTATTCATTTTATTGATTCGTTGTTCAAATACATTTGTAAAACATTTAAATGAATTTAGAACAAAATGATATTGTGCTTAAAAAAAACTTTATTTATTATTTGCCCTTATCGAGGTATCCGTCAGAGGAAAGTTCTCCAATTTATAAAAATCGGAGAATATTTGCTCTTTGGAAGAATACCTCTCCGACGGATACTTCAATAGGGCCGATTAACAGTAAAAATAGTTATATAATAAAAAACACCATCTGATGAAATACATCAAAATTGTAAAATAGTTTTTCTTACCTCAAATATTGCGCGAAACATGATTTAATTTATTGATAGTCTGTTTGATTACTGAAAAAAATTTACCACTGTTTTTACAATATCTTAATAATGAAAACAATGTTATTGAATTATTGAAAAGGAGTTACAACAAAAAGTTCTCTTATTTTTCTGTCTCAGTTGTCGAGTTATAGTGTCCTGATTGTTCTGTATGTTTTTCCCTAAGAATTGGACTTTTACCCCAGACGTCAGGCAAAATTAAAAAAAAATTGATGGCAAAAAAAAACAATGGCAGCTCTCTAGTTCGAAGAACGTTAGTAGCTTAAAAATTGAAATTAAAGAATATTTTGTGCTAAATCAGCTGGCTTTCAACTAAAAATTAACATAATAATAAATTTAAACTGTTAATATAAAGAAAATACACACTTTTTTGCAAAAATACTGAATTTGGTATGCGTTGTTTGTTTACATTCTTCGAACAAGATTTACCGTTTTCTATTTTTTTTTCTATTTTTGTGTGAAAGAGAAGCGACAAAGACAAATGCCTAAAAAGCCCAATAAGAAATACAGGTACGGGTGTTTGGCGAACAAAGTGCGGCACTTCACAAAGTAGTGTGAGTTGCACAAACACAAAAGCATTTACACAGGGCCGCAGTGCAGTTGTATGGCAACTCGCAAGGCTCCAAGATTCATTTTATTTTGTTTTAACTTAACATGCTTATTACACGTTCGATCCCTCTCAATTCTCTTTTTGATAAGTTCGCGTATTTTCATGAAATGCGCCCACTCCGTATCAAAATGATTTTATGGTTTTTGTCAGAAACACTCACCTGATTTGAATCTTGAAATTAAAGAAAAGTTTACAAATGCAACCCTTAAAAGTATTTTGTAGATGCACAAGAATATCATTCCCAAAATATTTCAAATTAAATCAAAAATCTGTTAAAAATTACATAACTCGGCGCTAACAAGTTGTAGCGCCTTACCAAAACCAAACAAAAATTAGTGCGCCCCTGAACCTGAAATTCGTAATTTGACATGTTAATATCTAATATGTGATTGGTTGATTCGATGAAAAAGTATACTTTTATTTTGAAGAAAAATATTATTTTGGTTGTTAATACTCATAAGAAAACAATTTTAAATGGTTCTAAAATATTTACTTTATGTTTTTAACATCACTTTGCATAACTTAGTATTGCAAATAAAACAGTACGGAACTGTGGAAAATATAGTTAATTGTGCACTCGGCAAAAAGGCATCTTAATATCAAATTGATGCCGCACTGCTATACACTGTAGATGTGATATAGACCCATTCCTTATCTTCTTATTCTTTGTATAGACCCATTCCTTATCTTCTTCTTCTTTGGTTTTTCCCATAATTTTCATCATTCATACCAAGCTATGAAAACTTCACACGTTTCTCCCCTATTTCACCTCGCAATACATTTGAAATTTCATGTCATGAAAAGTCAATGCTGAATAATATAGTATTTGTAATTCGATTTTGTGTCGGTGAATAAATGTGAAAACCAACAACAAAATTACAAGGAGAGAAACAGCTGATTTGCTGCGGGGAGTTTATATGTGTGCGAAAAACACGCAACATATAGGAAACCTTGTAGCAAATCATCTGTTTTTCAGCTTGGTGGCCAAAGAATAAGTTGGTGGCAAAATTCATTTGACAGCTTGGTTTCATCCATGATAAACAGAAAACAAGGTATGCTTATTATGAATGCCATGCCGCCATTTTGGAAAACTGATGACGTAGTAGTCATCTCCGATGCTGACAATCGAGTTGTTTTCAGTTTCATTGTTGTTGTTTTCAATTAAAAAAAATGTTTTCTCAAAATCCATAACTGACTTTCGCGCGAACTGCCCATGAGAAAGATGACTATGACGTCACAGAAAACCTGCCAAAAATCTAATGAGCATACCTTGTTTTCTGTTTATCATGGGTTTCATCCATGATAAACAGAAAACAAGGTATGCTCATTAGATTTTTGGCAGGCTTTCTGTGACGTCATAGTCATCTTTCTCATCGGCAGTTCGCCCGAACGTCAGTTATGGGTTTGGACAAAACATTTTTTTGTATTAAAAACAACAACAATGAAACTGAAAAAAACTCGATTGTCAGCATCGGAGATGACTACTACGTCATCAGATTTCCAAAATGGCGACATGCCGTTCATAATAAGCATACCTTGTTTTCTGTTTATCATGGATGAAACCCATGATAAACAGAAAACAAGGTATGCTCATTAGATTTTTGGCAGGTTTTCTGTGACGTCATAGTCATCTTTCTCATGGGCAGTTCGCCCGAACGTCAGTTATGGATTTTGAGGAAACATTTTTTTAATTGAAAACAACAACAATGAAACTGAAAAAAACTCGATTGTCAGCATCGAAGATGACTACTACGTCATCAGTTATCCAAAATGGCGACATGGCGTTCATAATAAGCATACCTTGTTTTCTGTTTATCATGGATGAAACCCATGATAAACAGAAAACAAGGTATGCTCATTAGATTTTTGGCAGGTTTTATGTGACGTCATAGTCATCTTTCTCATGGGCACTTCGCCCGAACGTCAGTTATGGATTTAGAGAAAACAATTTTTTTAATTGAAAGCAACAACAATGAAACTGAAAAAAACTCGATTGTCAGCTTCGAAGATGACTACTACGTCATCAATTTTCCAAAATGGCGACATGGCGTTCATAATAAGCATACCTTGTTTTCTGTTTATCATGGATGAAACCAAGCTGTCAAATGAATTTTGCCACCAACTAATTCTTTGGCCACCAAGCTGAAAAACAGATGATTTGCTACAAGGTTTGCTATGGGTTGCGTGTTTTTCGCACACATATAAACTCCCCGCAGCAAATCAGCTGTTTCTCTCCTTGTAATTTTGTTGTTGGTTTTCACATTTATTCACCGACACAAAATCGAATTACAAATACAACTATGTAAACAATCAGGTTTTGGGGGGTGAAACGTACGAAGTTTTCGTATCTTCGTATCGGTTTATCTATGCTGAAGACACTTAATAGTACGCCACCTAGTAATCACTAGACATACATGTCTAGCTATTTTGTACTTGCTCTATAGGTCAAGTATTGGTTTCGTATCAAACAAAAATGTGCGGTAGTTTTCATCATGCCGTCTGTGCGTCCATCTTGTCACTTTTTCATTGCCCAAACGCATGGACATTACGATGATGGAGAAGTCCAAACGCCGTCGGTCGTTCTGAGCGTCCATCTGTACACATTTAAGGCTTGCCCAGACCAAACTGTCGGTGTGGGATTGTCCATATCACGCTGTGTAAAGCACTTTGGTTTGGGCAAGCCTTTATATGAAAAACACTTTGCTCTTTGTCGCGTCTGGTGCGGATACCTTCATATGAAGCTGTGCAAATAAATTGTGTCACACTATCGTGTCGCACTGTTACACTGCCCAAACGCATAGGCGAATTTTCTTCAAATTTGGTACCTATAGATGATTTTAACGTAATTTCGATTGTTTTTTTTTTCGACTTCGGTCAGAGGGATTTTTTCTTAACTAGCCATAGGGCTGTCATCTCCCGCAAAATCATCCGTGTTGCTTATGACGTTGATTTTTCGTCGCTAGCTCCCAACTATTATACAAGGTGTGTTTTTTTGAACGCCCAAGCTAAGTTGGACGACAAAAAAGGCTTCGGGGCTAAGCAATTTACGTGTCAAATACACCAACAACTTAGCCCGAGGGGCTTAGCTGCTAAGCCCCGAGAATTCTCGGGGCTAAACTCTTTGAAGGGGTTAAAATCTGTGCTACCAACTGATTTTCTATTAAATCATCGATAAATTGTATGAAAACACAAAAATTATCTATTAATTGTATGAAAATAAAAACACAAAGGTGGCGTTTGGTGTAGAAAAAAAAATTAAATTGTGTTTTTTTATTAACTCTTTCAAATTATTTCATTTAAATTTTAAAGTGTGTGTATTTAATGCTCAAAAATATCTTTATAAGTATGTCATTGAATTTATTAAAACATAAAATGGAAACAATTCAACAAATCAGAAAAAGATTTTTGTTATTTATTTTTTGTTTATTTCATTTTGGATATTGGAAACTTTTTTTTCATTTTTTTTATGTCATTTCATTCTCAATGCTGCCAAGTGTTTTGGTTAAGCCCCGAGGCGTTTTTTTCTTCCAACTTAGCCCGGGCGTACAAAAAAACACACCTACAGAGTGTACACTATCACACTATCCAGTGTTTTATAGAGATCAGTGTACCAAAGCCATTTGGATGGTACCAAGCAGAGTCCTAACTGTTTAACTGTTTAACTAGCTTTTATTGAACAGATATATATACAATTGGTTGTTAAATCTAAGTCATAAATTGAATTGTTAAATGGGAAAAAAGTGGCCGTTGTAGGTTGTTAAGCCTTTACATTTTTTTTAAACATGTATTTAATGACGAATAATTTGTTTTAATAATACCTACATAATTTTTTACCATAGCTTCATATGTAGGTACCTAGGTATATAATTTTATTAAAAAAATAGCTATACTTTTCTAAAAAAAATGTTCGAAGAAAATCACCACATTAAGCTTACACACAGATGCTTATCTCTACCACTTTATGCATTTTGAAAGAAAAAGCAGGGTCATAATCGAAATACAAAATATTTTTTTCACATTTAACTGTGTTTCCTCACTTTAATATTTTAATCCTTATCTATTGAGACCCCTACCTAACTACAATGGCCACTTTATGCAAAACTTCAAAGGTAAAATAATTTTTTTTCTTACTAGGTCCATTTTTTGTGGAAAAATAGGTAGGTACGCTAATTGTTTTAAAATCTAAAATTTAAGGTTTTTGACACATTTTTGAAAATGTTCCTAAGTTAAGTTAAGCCTAATTTACAGTAACCAATCAAAACATAGGGCCAAGAATGCAATTTGTTATTTTTTTTGAATGCGAAATTTTGTTTGCATGCAAAAAAAAAATAAAATTGCATTTGTAGCCTCTGGTACCAATTGATATACGAAAAAAGGTAATTTATGTATTGGTTACGGTGATTTGAAAATATAAACATCAAAATATGGTACAAAATTATGCCCAAAATAGACTAAAATTTACTTTGAATTTTTTTGTTTTTGCACGCTGAACTGTAAACTAGCCTTTAAGGAAAAATATCAACATTATATTCGTGCTTCCTTAAAGGAAAGTCGCCCCATTAAACTTAAAAATATTGTTGGTTTTTGAAATCTATAAATTTATCAAAGTGGTAACCACGAGAGTAAAAGCAAGTCTACCAGGTTTCCAAATTTTAAAGTTCTTTCAACAAATTCTGAATTTTCGTAGGTCGGTCTATTTATTACGAATTTGGGTAAAGGTTGTATAGGTTTGAGTGAGAGGGGGGGGGGGGGGGGGTTGAATTGTTAAATGGGAAAAAAGTGGCCGCTGTAGGTTGTTAGGCCCTTACATTTTTTTTAAACATGTATTTAATGACGAATAATTTGTTTTAATAATACCTACATATTTTTTTACCATAGCTTCATATGTAGGTACCTAGGTATATAATTTTATTAAAAAAATAGCTATACTTTTCTAAAAATAATGTTCGAAGAAAATCACCACATTAAGCTTACACACAGATGCTTATCTCTACCACTTTATGCATTTTGAAAGAAAAAGCAGGGTCATAATCGAAATACAAAATATTTTTTTTTCACATTTAACTGTGCTTCCTCACTTTAATATCAACATTAAATTCGTGCTTCCTTAAAGTAAGGTCGCCCCCTACTTACTACCTAGCATACATTGTTTAATAAAATCACACCTACAAAATACCTATAGTTTACTTCTCATTAGGGTTGAGCTAAGTCGTGAAATTTACTGCACAGGTATAATTGTGATTGCGACTTGAAATTCACTGCGATTTTAAACAGTGAACGCGAATTGTGATTTTTCACAAAAGAAAGACTTGCCCAAACCAAAGTTCGACAGTGCTTTTATATAAAAAAACGCTTTGCGCTACTTCGCATATGGTGTTTGTACTTCCATTTGACGCTGTGTAAATAAATATATCCGCACTGTCGCACTTTGGTTTGGGCAAGCCTTAAAACGAAAAAGTTATAATTGAAGAACTTTTTGCATATGCTTTTTCAAATAAGAAGTACTTGTCTTGTACGATATTTTTGCTTTATATAGTTTGCACTTGGCATATTTTTCGTCAAACACAGTGAAAAAGTTCCACAAAAAACTTGTTTTGTTTCTTGATGGCACATTTTTATTCATTTTAACAAATACAATAGTTAAATTATTTTTAACTAACTATAAAAAAACAGGACGATCATAAAACAGGGGCTTTCTTTTTTCGAATTCACAAAGCAACTGATTAAATCGTCATATTTAAATTTCAAACCCCAAGATTCATATATTTAAATTTCAACCCCCGAGATTCATCGGACAAAAATCACATCAGACCTTAATAAATCTTAAATCTCTCCCACTCAGACGTTATTTGACAGCTAACACGAATGAGACACCGAAAGAGAATATAAAAAAAGTGCAACAAGTAGCTCTTTAACGAAAGCTACCACCAAGGCTGCTCAGCTGGGTTGGGTTCAGTGGAAGAATTTAGAGACTTTATAAACATTATTGATTGTCGAATCAATAAAGTTTATCAAAGCGAATTGTTTTATTACAAGGACAGTGGGGTACTTATAATAAAAAGTGGGCGCCAGGAATTTTTGATACAAAAATTAAAAATAGTAAAATTCCAAAACTATTAGATGTAGATAAATCTTAAAGATAACAAAAATGTAGTAAATAAAACACCAGTTTATTTTTATGCCCAGAAGGGGTCTTAAATTACTTTTTATTTGGGAAACCGTGGGATTCAGAATCCCTGGATTTAAACCCAAATTTTTTTTAAAACAAAGAAGTTGGTTTCAATTAAATTTATAAATGACTTACGGTGAAACGTTAAGCCGAAAAATTCAAATTAAAAAAAGAACACAAAAACCGCAAATGAGCCGTTAACGTTAAATGAAATAATGAAAAAAAAATACCGCGTCCCACAGTTAATTGGGATACAACTCGAAATTAAACACACAAAGAATAATCGGAATAGTTATATGTATATAGATATAAAAACGTATATATATATATATATATATATATATAACTTAGATATATTTATTAAGTTAAAAACCACTCTACTTATCTTTTTTTTCTTTCTCCAAAATCCCCTCTCGAATTATCCTCAAAAAAGTATTCGCTCCTCGAATCTTTTCCCTTTCACCAAAACGTCTTCCTCGAAATTTTACTCGAAAGTCCGTCTTCCTTTTTCTCGATTATTTCCTCTTTTCTATCTTCTCGAATCTTCTTTTCTCAACCTGTCGCTTGTAAGTCTCTCCAAAGAGTGAACTTCCAGCTTCAACATATCAAACAAATTCCTCCCTCGACCATTCCAATCTCTCACACACACATATGTACAACCAGCCAATCGTTTTCGTGATCATCGGTCACGGCATCACGGCTTCCTGGAAGAATTGCTTCTCCTCAAGAAAGCAACCGTTATTGAATCTCAACGAAACTTTACATTCACTCTCTCGTTCACGGTTTTAACAAGTTGTTGGAGACCTTCCAAAACTTGCCGAAACATAATGGTCGAGTTCAGACCCCTTTCAAACTACATTCTTCGAGAAAATTAAAAAGAAATAAAACAGAGAAAAAGTCTTCGGTGGAATTCTCCCAGTTATCAATAATTGTTCACGAATGATTCGAAGAGCGAATAAAATACAAAACTATTCTTTTTCGAGATGAGAAGGAGGAAGGCATATCCCACATAAACACTAACTTTACTATTTTCATTCCGATAAATCTTTTTTTAAGACTTAAGTTATAATTAAACGCTTACATACAATAAGATGTTAATTAATATTATTTTGCAAAGATAAATTACGTTACTTTAAAAGTTAGGATGGTAAGTTATTATTATTTGTTGTGTTGTCCATGTAAGAGTTGAATTAAGAGCTAGTCTGGCTCATTACTTCCTCAGCTCATCCGCTGGCATTTACTTGTCTAGTACCCGTTATCTTTAGGGACCACGCCGCGCCGACCACCTCTTTTACTCGAATTCAGAAATCGAAAACCTGCTTTTATTGCTTTTGCACAATGCTGGCTAGGTACACCAATGGTTGATGGTACCAAGGTTGCCCTCAACCGCACCAGTATTTTGCAGCCACAACAGAACATTAAGAAGGAAAGGAAACAACCGAAGGTTGGTTTTTGTTACGGTAAATTTTACCGTAACAGTAGGATTCGGTTTCCCATTTAAAGCAATTTTGGAACTTGCTAGGTGAGCTGCTACAAGAAACTACTTTACCATTTCCACTAGGACACTTCGTCACCTCCGAGTTTCATAATAAAAAATATTCCCAAAAAAAAGTCCGACTCCGATCGCAATGCATCCGTCGGATTCTGTAATATGATTGATTACTGCAAATCGAACATTTTTGTACTAAAAAAATATTGCAAGTAAAAAATCATTGCCTTGAAAAAAAATGTTATTCCAAATCCAACATTTTCTGCATTGAAAATAAAATTTCACTGCAATAACATTTTTGTCGACTTTCTTACTAATTTGGTTATGTTATGAGCTATGAGTACTAAATCGTAAGGAGTTGCAAAAAATTACATATCAAAGGTATTTTCATTCAGATTGTTATGGAGATCGAATTTTTGAAAATATGAGTTTTAAGTAGAGTAAAAAGGCCATTTTCATTTTATTTTCAATGCAGAAAATGTTGGATTTGCAATACAAAAATTTTTTTCAATGCAAGCAATTTGCAATAAAATTTTTTTTTCAATGCAATGTTTGACTCGCAATAATATTTTTATTCTAATGCAAACATTTTTTTTTTGCAATAAATAATTTTTTTTGAATTAGGTAATGCAAGGAAAATGGAAGGTTAGATCGAGAGCTGGGAGCAGATTTCTTGCGCGAGATGTTAGCGAGTCGTATTAGTAGTACAATAATTATGTCCAGTCAAAGTAATGACGAAACAGCTAGTCTGCCTGTATGTATTGGAAGCGTTGCAACGAGTTACCCAGACAAATGTGTAATGCAGTTTTTTTTTTTAATTCCTATGGTTCCAAAACAAAACTGTTACAATTTTGCTTCGCGCCCTCGATTTATTGTTTGGTTTATGAAAGTTTACATGGAGCCTGCCTACAATATGCACTCGAAGTATGAATTTTCGAGGGCATATTTCGGGAACAATGAAGCAAGCAAACCCATTTGCAAAAAAACTTTGATGTCAGGAATGAATTTATTGTAGTGGAAACATTTTTTTGTTTGTAACATAATAATTATTTGAAAAACTGATTTGTTATTGCACATTTTTTTGACAACGCCCCCATACATGAAGGCAAACTAGCAAATTCTTCATTGCTATGACCGTTCCTAATTTTACTATTAATATAAATAGAAAATGACGGCAAACTGTTTCGTCCCACCAAAAATCACACTGAAAAATTAATCCATATTATTTGATTTCTTATTAAATCTCCGCAAAATAAATGAAGCAGAGATTTTTTGATCCACTTTAAAAATTTCGGAGTCCTCGGAGATCTCTTTGTTTACGCGCTAAATTTATTTAACATTCAGCAGTAATTGCCTTAAAAGCAGTGTGAAAACAGGAATGACTTTCAGCGTAATAATAAAATAGCAAGGAGTGATATTTAACTTGGAAATATATGTACGTAAAATTATTATAAATACCAAGATATAAGAAAATAAGTATTTTACATTTATTGGTAGGCATTTGCTTTGAAAATGACAAGTAATAAAATAGACACCGAAATCCCATAACTCACCCGACAACGCAATTCCTAACCGTACAACTTATTTTTGATAAATTAAAATGAACAATAACTTTGATATTTATAAGAAAGTTATATTTTATTCAAAAAATCTACTATAAATATTATACTTGAAAGAAGAATGGATCTTTTTATATGGGTTTAATCTTAAAATGCAATCCAATAAGTGAGAACACTAGACACTTTAGATCCTGAACGAGGTAATAAAAACACCTCAAACCTTCTGGATCTTTAGATCGGTTAACATCTACCAATGATCCAGTTTTTGATGTAGTGAATGAAATGTGTTCGTCACCAATGACAATCTCAAGCTCCTAGTAAATTATAAAATAAAAAACAGTACTAAAAAATGCTGTTGTAAAAAAATCTGCATCTTACTTGTCGTCCAACCCTGTCTGGTGGTGGCCATGGGGTATCATCTTCTGCCATAATTTCGGAATCTAATATGATTCGTTTTAGCTCCTCCATTACAGATTGGTGCACGAAAGCTTCTTTGCGGATCATGGTATCATTTTTGTAATTGGAATTGTTTGCGTAGCGTAATTTGCCGTCGGGACGGAACTCGAATTCCAAAAACTCATGGCCAAATTTACCCTTGTGACCTACGTAATAACGTAGGTAGAAGTCTTCTGTAGACATTAGTGATATTTTTTAGAAATTTTTTGTCAAAAGAAAGCCGGGAGTTTTGAGACTTTAATGCTCGCGTTTGTCGTTTGTGTAAATTAACCTAAAAAAGATATTGGGAAAAATGTCAACTGGTAAAATGTCAATTTGACAAACCGGTGATGCCAAAAATTATATCTCGTGTAAGCCCAGAAATTACAACCTTTTAGATGTAGATTTTAAGCAGCTTCAACTAAAGTTGAAATAAGATTGGTTTAATTCTGTATTGTACTCGTTTGAGTAGTACGCATTATAGGTGTTTTTTTTTGTAATTGAACGAAAAAAACGCTCTCGGGGCTAAGCACTTTACATGTTAAATACAACAACAACTTAGCCCCTCGGGCTTAGGAGCTAAGCCCCGAGAATTCTCGGGGCTACCAACTCTTTTTCTGTTAATTCATCGATAAATTGTATGAAAACACCAAAATTATCGATTAATTGTATGAACATAAAAACACAAAGATGGCGTTTGGTGTAGAAAAAAAAATTAAATTGTTTATTTTTCTTAACTCTTACAAATTATTTGCATTTAATGCTCTGAAATTTCTTTATAAATATGTTATTCAATTTATTAAAACACAAAATGCAAACAATTCAACAAATCAGAAAAAGATTTTTGTTACTTTTTTTTTATTTCATTTTGTATATTGGGCTTTTTACGCATTTGTCTTTGTCGCTTCTCTTTCACACAAAAATAGGAAAAAAAAGAAAACGGTAAATCTTGTTCGAAGAATGTAAACAAACAATGCATACCATATTCAGTATTTTTGCAAAAAAGTGTATAATTTTGTTTATATAAACGGTTTAAATTTATTATTTTGCTAATTTTTAGTTGAAAGCCAACTGATTAAACACAAAATATTCATTAATTTCTATTTGTAAGCTACTGACTTACTTCGAACTAGAGAGCTGCCATTATTTTTTTTGCCATCATTTTTTTTTTATTTTTGCGTGACGTCTGGGGTAAAAGCCATAGATAAACCAATACCAAGATATGAAACCAAGCTGTCAAATGAATTTTGCCACCAAGCTGAAAAACAGAAGATTTGCCATCAAAAACAGATGATTTGCTACAAGGTTTGCTATGGGTTTCGTGTTTTTCGCACACATATAAACTCCCCGCAGCAAATTAGCTGTTTCTCTCCTTATAATTTTGTTGTTGATTTTCACATTTATTCACCGACACAAAATCGAATTACAAATACAACAATGTAAACAATCGGGTTTTGGGGGGTGAAACGTACGAAGTTTTCGTATCTTGGTATTGGTTTATCTATGGTAAAAGCCTAATTGGAAACATTTTTTTTATGTCATTTCATTCGCAATGCTGCCAAGTGTTTTCGTTAAGCTACGAGGCGTTTTTTTCATCCAATTTAGACCGGGCGTACAGAAAAAAACACACAAAAATAACACACCTAATAGGTGTGTTTTTTTGTACGCCCGGGCTAAGTTGGACGAAAAAAACGCCTCGGGGCTTAACGAAAACACTTGGCAGCATTCCGAATGAATTGACACAAAAAAAATGAAAACAAAGTTTCCAATATACAAAATGAAATAAACAAAAAATTGTTTGAATTTGGTGTTTTAATAAATTCAATAACAAATTTATAAACAAATTTCCGAGCATTAAATGCACATACTTTAAAATTTAAATGAAATAATTTGTAAGAGTTAAGAAAAATACATAATTTAATTTTTTTTTTCTACACCAAACGCCATCTTTGTGTTTTTATGTTCATACAATTCATCGATAATTTTGGTGTTTTCATACAACTTATCGATGATTTAACAGAAAATGAATTGGCAGCACAGATTTTAACCGCTTCAAAGAGTTTAGCCCCGAGAATTCTCGGGGCTAAACAGCTAAGCCCCTCGGGCTAATTTTTTGTTGTATTTGACAAGTAAATTGTTTAGCCCCGAAAGCGTTTTTTTCGTCCAACTTAGCCCG
The DNA here is from genome assembly GCA_948107695.1 of Meliscaeva auricollis. Lineage (NCBI taxonomy): Eukaryota > Metazoa > Arthropoda > Insecta > Diptera > Syrphidae > Meliscaeva > Meliscaeva auricollis. The sequence continues at coordinate 43,200,435 of OX403618.1, forward strand.
GTCGTACAAAAAAACACACCTAATATGAAGATAAACGAATATCAGTGCTGTTTTCATTCTCCAAACCAAAACAATTTGCTCACGAAAAGTCAAACGAACAAAATTCAGAGAGATTTTCACAATTACAAAAATAAAATTATAAAAAATATAAAAAAAAGAGATTGCCTTGATGTGAAAAGGGAGTTCACATTCAATTTATTATTCAACTACCAATCCTCAACTAATATTGCTCAACAATTTTTTGACGAGGGAAAAAACAAACGAAAATAAAACGATTTTGTTCAAAAACCAATAAAATTTAAATAAATTCTGCTATTTGAACAATATCGTTTGGTTTTGTTTGTTTTGTGTTACCCCCTATCCAGTAAATATTATTTTTTTAATCAATGCAATATGGTTCATTATAGGTTAATAGGTACTTTAAAAAAGTACAACTTTCGTTAGATTTTAAATTGTTCAAGTTGATTTTTTTAGGGGGAGTAATTTGAAATGTTTGTAAGAAGTTTGAAAGTCCAACATACGTTTTTGACAAAAGGTGTGCTTAGGTTGCACGCCGTTATACGTTTAAAACTAAAATAAGAATTTAAAAAACAATAACAACGATATCCTCAATAAATTTGCTAGCCTATGAATAAAACGGATATAAAAAGAGTGCTTCCCATACACAATTAGAATTTGTTTGCGATGAATTCTCTATAAATGTCATAAATTCATTCACATTGCGGCATTTAGAAATTTAGATCGAAATCAAACAATTTAAAGCCATAGCCTAGATCTTTCTTCTTGTTCCAAAAAAGCGCATTCATGACAAAAGTTGATTTTACATATTAAGCTTATATTTTAGTATGAAACATGATCTCAGAAAAACATTATGGGCAGGTTCATAAATGTTGTTTAAGGATGGAATTTATAGTCATCTCTCAAGTCAATATTTTTCTTAAGTAAACGCTTAAGAAGAGTTTTGGAAACTTGAGCTATTCATAATCGAGATTATATGGTCATCATTTGACGATTTTCTCAAGTGAAATCGAAGCACAAGTGAGGTCAGAAGCTACCTTAAGTATTTCCTTGAAACTTTATAAATGTCAATTCTTGCTTGTTTTTACTTACCCAAAGTAACCGCCACAGAAAATCAACATAGTGGCTAAAATTAGTCAACTACAAGAAAATTTAAAATCTCCAAATTTAACTGCCACCATTTGTACTTTTTCATGCCTAAAATAATAATTAAACATAAAAAGAATGAAAAAACTAAACTAAAACAACATAATCGAGTAAACTTACTTGAACTCAGACCGATTCCTTATCAAAAACAAGAAAATAAAAAAAAAAAAAAAAACTACGAAAAGTAATAAAAAAAAAAAAATCTTCCGTTTTTCATATATTGGAGGGCAGTACCTATACCCTTAGGTTAAGTTTATTTTTAGTCATAAGTACTTTAAACAATTACTCCAGTACAATCGCTCTAATTTCAATAAATATTAAACTTTCAATGCTGCTTCAATCATAATGTCCTGTACTTGTACCTAGTAAATGAAACTATGTGATATATTGTATTTTGTATTTAGTGTAGAGCATTTCAACTTTCCAACCAACAGTATTTGTATCTTTAGTAAATGTATCTTAATAAAATGTTACTTAACAAAAATAATAGAGCTCTTGCTCGTATTAAAGGAGAATTACCATTCATGTATACCAAAACTGTAGCCATCTCATCAATTTGTTATTGAGTCTTCTACTCAGTCTCTAAAAATAACTTTTTGTAACCCAAAAGTATTGGTCTTACACATTCGTATACTGTGATAATAATTTTATGTTAAATGTATATATAGTGCTCTCGCTCTATAATTCAAACGAAAAAAAAAAAAATATATATACATTTATATATAAAAGAGAACAAACATAGTCATATTATAGTAACATCTTCGTTCTATACTGTTCTGGCACAATACTTGTTTGTAGTCATGACAAACTGTTTTCTGTTTATCATGATTTGTAGTTAGTTTTTTAAGTTAGGTTAAGTTTATTGTACAATTGTATTTGTGAAACTCATCTCATGCTAATATTTTCATGCTTATGAGCAAAAGCAACCAATTATATATTTTATTATATAAAAATAGACTGTCACGAGGCTTTTCATATACTCATATTGATTAAGAAGGCAATACGTTATAGCCGCTTCAGTTCAACTTAGTTATCGTTAGAATAAGACGAACCTGTAACTAGAAATTTAAGTCTCTATAAAATTCAATTAAAATTACTTACCCAAAGCTCTCTCTGTTATAACGAAATGAACTTTTTCGCTATTGACATTATTATTTTTGAAAAACCCAGCACGGAGAACAAAATAATCCCAAAATTTAGACCAATTTCAGGTTTAAAACATAAAAATTAATTTTTGCCTGACAGTTATCTCAAATTATTTCGTTACTCAAGTCAATATTTTTCTTCACTCAAGTGAGAGAATTTCCATTTTGTTCATGAAAACGGAATTCACTTAAGCATTTGCTTAAGTATTTTCTGAGCTTACGGGAGTTGAACAAAATCTTGACTTGAGCTCCGACTATGAATTCCACCATGTCATTTCTAAGATAAACTTGATCTTACCCTATTCAAATACATTGGACAAACTTCAGTCAAGATAAACTGGAGCTTAAGAACGCCTATGAACACGCTCTATGAATTTTTAACAAAAAACATCTAAGCTTAAATACCAGTCTTCAAAAGCGAGTTCAATCCAATTCAGCTTCTTATTGGATGGATATTTGTTAACATGATTGATTGTGTTTAGTCAAGAAAATTGAAATTAGCAAACGCCAAAAGTTCACTTCTGTGTAGAACATTTTTGGCAACGGAACGAACTAAATTTTGATTACCAATGTAATTTTAATTTTCGTGTTATTGGTAAATCTTTTTTAATGGTTATGTGCTTTATATCCAAACATTTTTGTAACATCACACTGTTTTCAAAATAGTTTTAATACCAAAAATGTCCATTCATTTTGGTTATTCACTCTTTTCTAGTTTTAACTTTTTTCTCAATTTTCTTCGAGTTTCATTGTTTAAATATCTTTACCTGAAATTTAAACATTAAATGGTTAACTAGCATCGGGATATACAAAGTTTTTTTTAATCATTAATCGGCTCTATCTCTAGTCTTTGGCATTTTTGAGCTTTGTCCTCATATTAGAAATCCAGGAGTAGTAATAAACTTTCATTTGAGATACATTTTAAAGGATTAACTACAATGATGTCCACTTTTTTGCAAAAGTACAATTATTTTTTTTGTATAGGTCTATTTGTTTGCGGAAAAAAGTTCACCACTTGTGAAGGCTTTGTTTGCGTTTCCTCCCCTCGACTGATCGAACTGTAATTCCTTACGTTTACAGACTACAACTAATAAATCTTCCATCACTTTTGAGTCATAGGGAATATTTACAGTTCTGCTTTATTATCGGTATTGTTAATGGATCAATTTCAGTTTTATCAGTTCTTTGTCGTTTGGATTTTACTGTTAATCGTTATAGTTCAAAAAGGCAAATTTCACTTTGTAACATCTGTGGTGGATATAAATAAAATAAAACATTTATAAAGTTCAAAAATAAAATCGCATCTCGTCTTTAAATTGTTTACGCAAACGCAAGCGCATACTTATGTTTTAAGCTTTAAGTCTCATTTCCTGAACGCCTACCAAAACAACTTAACGAAAATAAAAATCAACTGTCAATCGTGTTTTACTGTTTGGAAACTGTACCTTTTGTTTCAAGTAAGTGTGACTGTAAATTCCGCAAGCAACAACGGTTAGCGAACAACACTGGCAGCTAACAACAATGAGCAGCAACAACGATGGGCGGTAGCAACAGCAAGCTGTAGCAACAACGAGCGGTGGTGAAATTTTTTTGTGGCAACAACTGGTGGAAAGTATGTGAGTGTGCAGTGACGCTTTGCAAATTTATTCCTGAAATTTTTCTCGAAAATTCCTGGACGATAGGCGTTCTTTGCACGAAAATGTTGTCTTGTCGTTGGTGGTACTTCATCTAATCTTAAAATTTATTGAAAATCGCTGGATTTGTTTAAAAACTTGCGTTTCAATTGAAAACGTGGTGTTGTTTGGCGTTATAGCTGTAGCGTGTTCTTCTATCAGTTTTAAAACTGCACTTTTATCCGGTAACGGTACGCCTGGCTGAGGATGTGGCTAATGGGGTCGTCTACATGGTGAAGAAGAAATTTTTTAATTCGGGGTCACCAATATAGCACGAGGTGCGTGGCTATTCTTCCTTCTCCGTATCGATAAATAGATAGAATTATTTTCAATTTTTTAATAACTTTAATTTATTCAATTTAATCTTTACAATTATTTAAATTTAGGTTGGGAGCAAATATTGCACCGGCACACACAATTGAATCGAACCGCACAAGTGGAGAATTGGAATACGAATGAAAATGACAAAAAGAATCAATTTGTCCGGTATTACACGGCGCGTGTTTGGTCTCGCGTCAATGAAGTGTAAAAGAGAAAGCAAGAACGAAAGAACGAGACAGAAATGAATCTGTCTGGACACGCGCGGGTAGAAATTTTCTTGCGTGTTTTTGACGTTTCTCTTTGTACTCCTTCTTTTTTTCTTGAATTTGTTTCATTTCATGTTGTTATATGAATGAATGATGATGACTGAAGAATTCAAATGGAGCAAAGATTTAACATCTGAGCTCATTTCGAAGTATGAAATGCTCCCCATTCTTTATAACCCTTGTCATCCAGATTATATCAACAGGGTAAAAAAGGCAGACGCATTTGAAAGTCTGTTAAATGCACTGAAGCCTTTTGATCCAAATATAACAATGGATGCAATTAAAAGAAAAATTCATACATTGCGGAGTCAATTCTCCAAAGAGTTCCGTGAAACTGAAAAGTCGAAGAAGAGTGGAGCTGGTGCAGATGACTTGCATGAGCCTAAACTCTGGTGTTTTGACCAATTAGTGTTTTTAAAAACTCACTCCAAAACCCGAACATCGGAATCAAATATTGAAGAGGTGAGTTTAATAATTTTAAAACTTAAAATAGGTATCCAAATCTCTTTTTTTTTATTAGTAATTTTTTTTTTTTTTTTTTAGAACAACGAGCAAGACTCAGTACCCAGTCCCTCCTACCACTCCAGCACTCAAGATTCTTCGGATTTAGAAAATGATAATACAAGCAAAAAAAAAGTAAGTATTATTTTATTTAAATCTGTTTATTTTGCCATTCCACTTGACCTTCATTACAAAAGTATTCAGAAAAACTTAATCTTATTGACTCTGCTGCTCCTTTACGGGGATTATCCACTTTTTGTGTTTCTACGTTTGTGGTGGTCGTTGTTGGAATAGAGGCCAAAAGTGAATTTTAAGTTTAATTAAATTTTACGGAACTCACCGCGTATTTATAAGAAATATTTAATTTTATTTCTTCGCCCCGACGTTTCGAAACGTCGGGGCGAAGAAATAAAATTAAATATTTCTTATAAATACGCGGTGAGTTCCGTAAAATTTAATTAAACTTAAAATGATTGATACTTGCGAAAAGCATAACTTAAGATCTTATAAAAGTGAATTTGTTTCATTAGAGCTGTTGTGTTTCATCAAAAAATTGTGCAGGACGCAACAAGCTTTTGTGACGATTTCAACTTGTTCAACACGAAGATTTATAGTTGACTGAAGTACTTTGAATCTATTTGACAATATCCCAAAGCTATGCTCTACCACATGCCTTGCTCTACTTAATCGTACGTTGAAAATCCGTTTTGTTTTGTTTTGGGTTCTGAAGGGATATGGTTTCATTATGTGTTTTTGAAGAGGAAATGCATCATCCCCAACGATGACAAATGGAAGTACTCTTCCATCTCCCACAATCCTATCGTTTGGAAACTTGTTAGGTGCATCATCCAATACGTTTTGGAAAGAACTTTGTAACAACACCCCGGCATCATTAGTACGTCCATTGCTTCCAATGTCGACGTAAATGAACCTGCAGTTTGCGTCTGCTAAAGCAAGTAAAATGATGCTATTAGTGCCTTTGTAATTGTGGTAAAAGGCGCCATCTCTTCTTAGACTTCTAAAAGCAATATGTTTGCCGCCGAGGGCACCAAGGCAATTTGGAAATTGCCAACGAATAGCAAAGTCTTCTGCAATCCGCTCCCATTCCGATTTTGATTCTGGAAACTAAAAAAACACATTATTTTTAACAACAATAATAAATAATAGTATTAATAATAAAACAATTTTTATTTCGTTTCAGAGAAAATTTAATGCTCCGAACATTGGCAAAAAAATAAATATTGTAGCAGATCTTCTAAAACAAAAAATTGCAAATAAGTCTTCCTATTCTTGGCTGGGTAAACAAGTCACTTTTGAAATGGAAAATATCCAAAATGAAGGAATTAAGAGGAAAGCAAGTTGGGCTATACAAAAAATTCTCCGCGAAAGCGTCGAAGAGGATTTATCCCTTAGAGATAACGCAGAGCATGCTTTTTTGACACCAGATCGATCTTTGGAATCATTTCCCTCCACATCAAAGAACAGTCCGAAGGTTGAGATTTTAAGTGTTGAACAAATAAGACCTCCATCTTCGAACTCCGATACCGCTAAGAGTGGTTTCACCCCAGACTTGCTTGAGCAGTCAATGACAGGGGTGTTCGAGGATGATGATTTCATTTAAGTGCCTAATTCATTTGCAATTTTTTTTTTAACTACGCATGTACCTACTAATTTATTGAGTAATAAAAATAATTTACCTTTAAATATGAGCTTTTAAAGTTTTTCCAAATTGCTGAACATACTTCTGGGATGGCTTGAGAAAGGAAGGGTTGGGAAAGTCGGGTTTGGTAATTTAAACTTTTGAAAGATTCGCCAGTTGCTAAAAATCTTAAAGTAACTGCCAATTTTTCAGGCGGTGAGATAGCTTCTCTCATCATTGTGTCTTCTTTTTTGATGTCGTTTTCAACGAGTGACAAAAGCAGGTTAAATGTTTTTTCGTTCATCCTCAGAAAATTCAAAAATGATTCGCTGTCATTTGCTAGTTCCGATGTCAAGAAATTGAATGATCCCTGGACAGGTCTTTGTTTCCTCCAGTCTTTAACCCAATTTCTTTTCTTTTTTTCTTTCAATGCAATTAAAGCATCCTCGCAAATATCCACAATCCCCAACATTATATCCTCGTCGGAACTGCTATCCGTATCCATGCAATTAACAATATTTACCGCCGTGTCTAGGAAATTTGTTAAATCTTCGCCTTCCATTTTCAATATTTTTAATTTTTTTTAATTTTTAATAACATAGGTATCAATTTTATTTTTTTTCTTGAATGCAAAAATAAATGTCAAATTAACGCGCAATAATGAAATGAGAAAAAGTCTTCGAATAATAACGAGCGCGTCACGGAATGAATGTTCAAAAGAAAATAACCAAGAGTTGCGCGTTAAACTCACGCGACTTGTAATACCGGACTAAGCAAAGAACACGCGCTGCAACACAATTTTTTTTCCGCAAAGTTTTTTTTTTGGAACAAATAACTTTGCCGCCAACATTTTTTTTTTAAATTTTTTTTTTCCCAAATAAATAACTTGCCAACATTTTTTTTTTCAAGTATTTTTTTTCTAAAACAAAAAACTTGCCTCAATTTACAACAAGCTGCATCAACGCCATCAGCCAAAATCCTGAAACTCATCAGCGCCCAACTAGAATACCAGTTCAAACGAAAGCAGCATCATCTTGTACACCGGCTCAAAAATTTCAACTTGTCGGTAGCTTTGTTCCTGGTATCCTGGTTCCAGGAATTAAAAAAAAAATTGTAAGAAATTGTACAGGTGAGAGTTATTTGCAACAGCACACACACAGACAAATAAATTTTACAGTAATTTTCATAACTTTACACACATATTTCTCGATTTTTAATTATGTATCGGAACAATTTTGAAAGTAATTTTTTTTAATAAATATTTTTTGCGTTTCGAAGCTTAATACTAAAAATAAAAAACTAAAGCGCAAAGGTTCGTGCAAACAATTATTTTTGTGCTAAATTTTTACGATTCTTTTGAAATTCATTCTTAATTTCAATTTCATTTCAAGTCCTGATTTATGAAAGTAATCAAAATTGAAATGCCTAACGGGGATAGTCAATCAAGTGGTCAAAATGAATCAAACGTAACGGATTCACCACCACCATCGGTACAATCGAGTCCCCCTCCGGTAGAAATAGAGTCAATTAGAGTTCGGCTTCCTACATTTTGGAATTCCAATCCGGTCACATGGTTTATCCAAGCAGAAGAACAATTCACAGTGCATAGAATAACCAGTTCTGAGACAAAATACTGTCTCACGGTTGCTGCTTTGCCACCAGACACCTGTGACTCGGTGATTGACATTCTTTCAAGTGCACCTAACACCAACAAATATCTCGCTTTTAAAACGGCACTCATAGAACGCCATTCGGTTTCCGAAATAAAACGTTTAGAAACCCTCATTGACAAAGCGGACATTGGTGATCGAAAACCATCGGAAGTTTTACGATCGATGAAAATGCTAGCTGGTACCTCTTTTAATGACGATATTGTCAAAAATTTGTGGATGCGTCGATTACCGCAACCAATTAATATCGCCTTACTATCGGTCGGTCAAAAATCTCTAGAAGAATTATCATATCTTGCTGACAAAATTTACGAAGCTTCACAAAATACAAGCATTTGTAGTGTTTCCACTGCTCAGAAAGATAATAATTCTTCTAATGAACTTGAACAAAGGCTTAGTAGAATTGAGTCGATGATTGAAGCAATTTCTTTCGATTCCCGCTCACATAGTAAGAATATAACTTTTCAAAATAATAGAAGCAGGTGTAGTCGTACACATTCAAATTCAAGGTCGAATATCTGCTGGTATCATAGACTGTTAAAAAAAAAAATGGAAAAAAATGCGACAAGCCGTGCAACTTTGATAAAAAAAATAACCCAAACTAATTAAACCTGCTGTTGCAGCGGCAAACATGCAGTGTCCTTCAACTCGCCGCTTATTCATTAAAGATAAAACTTCCAATTTCACTTTTCTTCCCAATTATTTTGCACCAATAAAACATACAATCGTTCATCATATTATCACAAAAGGCCAGCTCCCAGTTTCAAGGCCTAGAAGGCGCTTGACCCCTCTAGGCACAAAGCAGCAAAAAACAGAATTCGAACATATGATGCAACTGGAAATTTGTCAGCCTTCATCTTCAAGCACATGCTCACCTCTTCACATGGTAAAAAAGAAAAACAACCAAGATTGGAGACCTTGTGGTGATTACCGCAGATTAAACGCTGCCACGGTTCCGGATTGTCATCCAATCCAAAATTTTTTCGAAGCTTGACATCGTGAGAGCATATCATCTCATCCCAGTTGCAACCGAAGACATTCATAAAACCGCCATTACAACACCTTTCGGTCTTTTCGAATGGCTTCGAATGCCATTCGGGCTACGAAACGCTGCTCAAACGTTTCAACGTTTTATGAATGAGGTTTGTTTTGGACTTGACTTCGTTTTCGCATACATTGACGATCTTCTCATCGCCAGTAAAACTGAAGAACAGCACAAAGAACATCTCGAGCTTCTATTTAAAAGACTAGAAAATATGGAGTAAACATCAATCTTTCGAAATGCGTCTTTGGTGTTTCCACCTTGGAATTTTTAAGTCACTCAATAAGAGCGGAAGGAATTTCTCCTTCTAAGGATCGCGTTGAAGCAATCTTAAACTTCCAAACTCCCAACTCAGTCAAGCAAATTCGACGTTTCATAGGGATGATTAACTATTATCATCGCTTCATTCTTAAACTTGCTCAAACTATCGCTCCTCTTCACGTACATTTAGCTCTGCTAACAAAAAATAAGAAATCAAAAAAAGTTTTTTCATGGCCCGAAAACCTCGACTCCGTTTTCAACAACGCAAAAGATGCACTTGCAAAAGTCACACTTCTAGCTCACCCTATCCACGACGGCATTTTTAACATCACCAGTGATGCATCCGACATAGCTGTTGGCGCAGTTCTTCAACAACAGATTTCACAATCATGGCAACCTTTAGCGTTTTTCTCTAAAAAACTTAAAGATTCAAAAAAAAAATATTCAGCTTTCGATCGCGAATTATTAGCTGTGTATTTAGCAATCAAGCATTTTCGATTTTTTGTCGAAGGACGATATTTCACGGTCTTCACAGCCCACAAACCCCTTTCATACGCACTCACAAGCAAAACAGAACGAAGTCCAAGACAAACACGTCATCTAGACTTCATTTCTCAATTTACTTCTGATATCCAACATATTAAGGGCAAAGACAATGTCGTCGCCGACGCCCTTTCTCGCATTGAAGAAATTGTAACCAAGAAAAGTCGCGAAATCGACTTAGAAACAATCGCAAAACTACAATCCACAGATAAAGAATTAAAAGAACTTCTTAGTAATGAGAACTCAAAGAAAACTTCAAATGTTTCGTTGAAAGAGTTCAAATTTCCCAACGTGAATATTTACTGCGAAACCTCAACCAACAAAAATCGTCCTTTTGTTCCTTCCGGTTTACGTTTTGATGTTTTCACCATCCTTCATGGGATTTCCCATCCAAGTATTCGAAGACTAATTTCCGAACGATATTTCTGGCCGAGTATGAACAAAAATATCAACACTTGGGCCAAATCGTGCACAGGATGTCAAAAAAATTCAGTGACACACTAAATCAGAATATGGTAGATTTCAAATACCAACTGGTCGATTCGATCACATTCATTTAGACTTGGTAGGACCTCTTCCTTCATCTAACGGTTTTTCTTATATTTTGACGGCCATTGACAGGTTCACGCGTTGGCCAGAAGCCTTGCGGATATAACAGCGAATACTGTAGCAAAAGCATTTGTCGAAAACTTCATCTCCCGTTTTGGTACTCCTTTAAAAATCACTACGGACCAGGGAAGTCAATTCGAATCAAAGCTTTTTAGTGAACTTTCTAGACTGTTAGGAATACACAAGATCCACACAACGCCATATCACCCGCAAGCTAATGGCATGGTTGAGCTTTTTCATCGACAACTCAAGTGTTCGTTGAAGACTAGGTGCAATACCATGAATTGGAGCTCAGAACTTCTAATAATCTTGTTAGGAATTCGATGTGCCGTTAAAGAAGACTTAAATTCCTCTATGGACAAAACCTAAGATTACCTAGAGAAATTTTCGTTGGTAACGAAAATAAGCAAACATCTCCAGACACTTTAATCGAAAAACTGCGTGACACAATGAAAAATCTCATACCAACAGACACTAGGCAACCAAATCAAGAAATTTTCATACCAAAGCAATTAAACACCTGCAAACTAGTTTTCGTCAGAATTGACAAAGTCAAAACAGGTCTTATGCCTTCATACGAAGGACCATATAACGTCATTCGACGCCTAAGAAAACATTCTGTAGTTCAAATAAAAAACAAAAATGTATCAATTTCCATCGATCGCCTTAAGCCAGCGCATTGTATCTAGTGTTTCAGTCAAAATTAATCAGAGTTTAATTTAAAAGAAAAGACTTTCAAATCTCAAAGAGGGAGACTCGATTGGAGGAGGGTGATGTAGTGGATATAAATAAAATAAAACATTTATAAAGTTCAAAAATAAAATCGCATCTCGTCTTTAAATTGTTTACGCAAACGCAAGCGCATACTTATGTTTTAAGCTTTAAGTCTCATTTCCTACTGTCAATCGTGTTTTCTTGATAATTGATTCTTTTTGTCATTTTCATTCGTATTCCAATTCTCCACTTGTGCGGTTCGATTCAATTGTGTGTGCCGGTGCAATATTTGCTCCCAACCTAAATTTAAATAATTGTAAAGATTAATTTGAATAAATTAAAGTTATTAAAAAATTAAAAATAATTCTATGATTGTGAATTTGTATATGTGACCAAGTCTTTGTATTTTATAATTTATTAGTTTTTTATTTTGCTTTTTTGGTCAATTTTAATATCTTTATGTAAATAAAAATTACAACATCTCAGCATCTTCAGGGGCGTTTATTTATTTTCTATACATATACATAAAATGACAATTCTTTAAATTTGTTTAAAAATTATAAAAATAAATAATAAGTTTAACTTACATAATTTACTATTGCATTTTTTTATTTTTAATTTTTGATGTAATGTTTCGTCCAGTATATTATACATTTAAAACATATCACCACAAATTTAATAAATTAAAAAACAACAACATAACAATAATTTTAACATCCTAACACAAAACATAAATATCACAGAATGGCGATGTTGTATATGCAGTTCGTACTGTCAATGTCCTCTTTAAGATTCATTGAATTGGTTCTCTTTTGTTGTATTCTCAGATTCTCTAATGTGTACCTAGTATTTCTCTTTCTTTCTTTGTCTATGATCTTGACGTTGTCGATATCTGCAGTGTGTCCAGTTTCCAACAGAGATACGGATAAGGAGATAGGAAACTTCTGACGTCACACAGATTTGCCTACAAGATCAAATTGACCGTTTCGGCTAAGTATGCGTAAAAACACGCATACTTAGCCGAAACCGTCAATTCACCACTTTGGTGACTTAATTTGGCGGTTAAATTTAAAATTGGCAGTTAATTTGAAAATATGTATGGGTTGCAATATGTTCGTTCCAGGTGTCGATAATTTTTGGTGAGTTTCGAAATACTTGAAAATAATTTGCGATAGTGCGTCACGACATGTGCGACACGATTTTTATATGAAAAATGTTTTGCGCGTAATCGCATTTGGTGTGGGTACTCTCATATGACGCTGTGTAAATAAATTTTGGGGTTGTCATGACGCACTGTCGTGTCTCACTTTGGTTTGGGCAAGCCTTAACTGCATATAAATAGTTAAAATAGATGCAAATTCTGGGTGCAAAAGTATTCTTGTATTTAATAATATTTAATTTAATATTTTTTTGTGTTAAGGATTGCCCAAACCAAAGAGGCACACTGTAACATTGCGACAAGGACTTTCATAAAGGCTTACCCAAACGACAACGGAACACCACAATAAAATTTATTTAAACAGCATCATTAGTGAGTAACATCAAACGCGACAAAGAGTGTTTCTTATGAAAATCCTTGTCTCACTGTCACGTGGCTTAGGCAAGTCTTTTAATGTTAACGAAAAAGTTTACCTACGTTCGTTTGAAAGTCGCAAAGACGCGACTCTTAAGGCTTGCTCAAAGCAAAGTGCGACAGTGCGGCAAAATTTATTTACGTAAGGTCATATCTAAGTACCCACACCAAATGCGGCAAACCGCAAAGCGTTTTTCATATAAAAGTTCGTGGTACACTGTCGTGTCTCACTGTCGCACTTTGGTTTGGGCAAGCCTTTAATCTAAAATTATTTTTTTAGAGTCGACTCTTATAAGTTTTAAGAGTAGCTTTTAAATGTTTTAAAACTTCGCCCATTTATTTCTAGTCGAAACAGGTTATAACTCTTTTTTAGTTTACGTTGCCCAAACCAAAGTGCTACACTGTGACACAACAGACTTACTCGACAGTTCGTGAAGATTTCATTTGTCGTTTAGTGAAGATTTCATTTGTATGGATGTGTGAAATATGATTTTTCGTATTGATTCTATGGTTGTGTAAGCTTGTCTGATTTCTAAATTTAGTACTTTAGATAGAAATATGTGTTCAATTTTTTCCAACTGTTTATTGATTTTTACTGATGTGAAGCTAGTTTTAATTTTTGAAGTTGTATTATACTTGCAGATAAAAATACATATAAGACAATTAGAATCGATCCAACACCAGAGTTACAAAAAACCAATAACAACAGACTAAGATGTTCAGCAGCAACAGCACCAAGACTATATGGACTTCCCAAAGTTCATAAAACAGACCTGCCTCTGAGACCAATATCTTCGTCGACAAACGTTCCGTGCTTACAACTTTCAAAGTTCGTTGGACAAATACTTAGAAGCATTATTTCTGAAAAATATAACATCAAAAATTCATTTGAACTAAGAGATAGGCTGAAAGATGTAAGACTTAAAAAAGGCCAAATTTTCGTTTCTTTTGACGTAGTGTCGCTGTTCACAAATATACCAACTTATCTGGCTATAAAAATAATTTAAAAAAAATGGGACCAGCTACAGCCTCACACAAAAATTCCAAAACGACAATTCTTGAAACTGTTGGAATTTTGTTTGAGAGACAACAATTACTTTGAGTATAGCAATGTATTTTATAGTCAAACATTTGGTATGCCTATGGGCAACCCACTTTCTCCAACAATTGCGGACATTGTTCTGGACGACTTACTCGACTACGTTTTTGAAATTTTGAAAAAAGAAAACATAGAAATCAATTTTATCACCAAATATGTGGATGACATATTTGCAATTATTGAACTTAAAGACCAAAAGCAAATATTAAAAACATTTAATCAATACCATAAAAATATACAATTCACCATAGAAATAGAAGAAAACAATAGATTACCATATTTAGACACAACATTTATTAGAACGAACGACAAGACAATATTCAACTGGTACTCAAAACCAACAGCATCAGGAAGATTGATAAATTTTCATTCAACACAACCGATGACTCAAAAAATTAATACTGCCAGAAACGTCATACAAAACATTTTTGACATAAGCGACAAACAATTCTATGAAGAAAACAAACAAAAAATATTAACAATGCTACAAATGAACAATTTTCCACGATACATAATTGACGACCTAATAAAAAACAAACAACAAAAGAACACCACAGAAAAAACTTCATCAAATACAGACGGCAACCCTAGAACATTCATAAAAGTTCCCTTCATACCTAATTTAACTGAGAGCAAACATCTTTATAAAATAATAAGAGAGGAAACTAATATCGCATTTGCACACAAATCTAACGAAACACTAACTAAACTATACACTAACACCAAAACACCAATTCCAAAAGATCACATGCACGACGTAATATACCAAATTAATTGTAATGGAAAAGAAGAAGAAGAATGTCATCTGGTGTACATAGGCACAACCAAACGAGCATTAGAGAAAAGAATGAGCGAATATAAGGGAGACATAAAAAACAAAAGAGAATCGACTGGACTATCAAAGCATATATTGGAAACTGGACACACTACAGATCTCGACAACGTCAAGATCATAGACAAAGAAAGAAAGAGAAATACTAGGTACACATTAGAGAATCTGAGAATACAACAAAAGAGAACCAATTCAATGAATCTTAAAGAGGACATTGACAGTACGAACTGCATATACAACATCGCCATTCTGTGATATTTATGTTTTGTGTTAGGATGTTAAAATTATTGTTATGTTGTTGTTTTTTAATTTATTAAATTTGTGGTGATATGTTTTAAATGTATAATATACTGGACGAAACATTACATCAAAAATTAAAAATAAAAAAATGCAATAGTAAATTATGTAAGTTAAACTTATTATTTATTTTTATAATTTTTAAACAAATTTAAAGAATTGTCATTTTATGTATATGTATAGAAAATAAATAAACGCCCCTGAAGATGCTGAGAAACTCCAGCGAAACGTCGGGATAAACATATATGTTGTAATTTTTATTTACATAAAGATATTAAAATTTACCAAAAAAGCCCGATAAAAAACTAATAAATTAATAATTCTATCTATTTATCGATACGGAGAAGGAAGAATAGCCACCCACCACGTGCTGTACATCTATTAGCGCCAGTACTATGGCGCTAATAGTTCCCTGAATCTCTTGATTAATGTCTTTAATAACAATAATATTTTAATTGATTCTTTTAATGATAATGTTAAATCACACTGTTTTAGAAATCATTTTTTTATTCAATACCGTTAATAATTTTTTTTATATACTATATTATAATACATATATTTAATTTTTGTACCGTTATCATTTAACGCAATAAATAAATAAATAAATAAGCCTTTAAGTCCTAACAATTGCCATACACAAGTATCTGCATACTATTATTTGCATTCAAAATCTAACGTTTTCAACACATTTTTAAAATTTGAGTTTTGAAATTTTTACTTCCGCACTTTTTTCGTTAGGAAATCTTTACCACAAAATTGTAAACTTTTCCATACAAATTTGTTTGGTAAAAGTTTATTATCTGGAAATGGTTTATTATCTGGTACGCTTTTTGCTCTTAATTTTGACTAGTTTAGAAACAACCATGATTTAAATATGTAGCTAGTTGACAAATACAAGGAAATAACCCTAATTTTCTCCAAATAATGATTCAAGCCTACTCTCGGTGTCCCGGGAGTCAGCTTGATTCGCTGTTCTCACTCTCGCTTTCCATAATTGCTTTAAAGCAAATGCGAGCACTACAATTAATGAAAACGAAAAATTATTTGAAGAAAATAGTATTAAAAAAATGTTACTTAAAAATTGTTTTTATCTAAATTTTGCGTTTATATTTTTTTTCCAAAAAAAAAAAACTATCAAAAACCTTGATTTAAAAACCAAAATAAAGAAAAGAATTCTGGATTTTATAACAGGTATAGTTCTAAATTGTAGGTGTTGCCGTTGTGATTAAATAATTGTTCTTATTTCATTTTAATTCTTATTTTTAGAAAATTGCCCCTCCTGCCTAAATGGAGGGAGATAGATGCTTCCCTCTACACTCTAGAGGAATCCGTTACTATTCTGCGGAGCCAAAGTTATAGTGCGCGAGGCTCGAGCCATATTTTTCCCCATATTTTCCTACAAAAAACGCTGTAATTTTGGAGCACCCCAGAAAAATTTCGTTTCGCAACAGCTTGTACCAGACTTGAACTAGAAATTATTGTGACGAAAATACGTCTATGTATGTTATTTGTTATCAAACTGGCAAAACATACCCTATAATAAAAATGCTGCCAGTACTCATTCCTTTGTAATTGCCCATCCAGTGAACGTGAACCCCATGAACAGTCTTCAACACACATACACATACCAAAAATATTTCCCCTTCGGTTGAACTGCCAAAGTGCCAAGTGAATTGTGTTGTCATATACAATTTTTGCGTCGCCCCACTTGACAGTTACATGGAGCAAGGACGAAGCGAAGCTTGTGTTTTTCATATTCTTCCCGTGAATTCATATTAAAAAAAAGTCCATACATTCCCCCAATAGTTCTTATTACCGAAATTATTGAAACCAGTGAATTAAATAGTAATTGTATATCAGTGCGGCTTAAAATTGTAAAATGAAACCGGTGGGTGGTCTAGGTGCGGAAAAAAATATTTTCAATTTATTTTGTCATGTAATGGAGGCCACTGACGAAGAATCTCGGTCAAAGTAATTTTACATCTTTCGCCAAGTGAAAGTGCAAGCAGTTTTTAAAGGTTCTTCTAGGCATGTGCAGAAGATATACCTACCTAACTTTAAATCCATGGAGCGAGCAAATCGATGATAAAATAAATTTCGACCAAAATAACTAATGGAAACTAAATGAATAACTATTTACGTTTAAATTTTTTTTTTGTTTAAAATAGGATCTACGCCGGATTTTGCGATTCCATTGCATTGAGAAGTCAACCCACAGGAAACAATCATGTCCATGTCCATTAATAATAATTTTGCTCAGTTTATTGCGATTGTGTCTGTGTGCACGTTGTGTTATTACAACAGTGCTTCATGTGGGCTGGTATTTGACGACATCAGTGCTGTTAAGGATAACAAGGATTTGCGTCCATCAACACCACTGAGGAATATTTTCCTCAACGATTTTTGGGGCACGCCAATGCGCAAAGAGCAATCTCATAAATCATATCGGCCGTTGACTGTGTTAACTTTTCGCTGGAACTACTTGGTGCATCAGCTGGAGCCTGCTGGTTACCATATTGTAAATGTCATCCTGCATGTGATTGTGTGTATTCTCTTTAAACGGGCATGTAGACAGCTTTGGTTAGGAATAGTTGGAGGAGGAGAGAAGCAAATGAGTTTTGTTGCAGCGCTTTTGTTTGCTGTGCATCCAGTACACACTGAGGCAGTCACAGGTGTTGTCGGCCGAGCCGAACTATTGTCATCGATTTTCTTCCTTTTAGCATTTCTTTGCTATGCCAAGGCAGCAAAATCTGTACGATCTACCCGATGGCTATCTCTTAACTACTTTGGAGTTTGTCTTCTTTGCTCAATGCTATGTAAGGAGCAGGGTATAACCATTGCTGGAATATGTGCAGCTTACGAAGTCTTCATTGTTCAACATATTCGTCCAATCCAGATCTTTGAATTCATTAAGAATCTATTCGAGGAAAAGAAGAAGAAAACGTCAACAAATCATCATGAGTATGCACCTGGTCTCAATGTGACTTTTATATCACGCCTTACATTTGTGGTTTCAATAACATTCATCTTGCTGGTGGGTCGTCTATATGTAATGGGCTCGCAGTTGCCAGTATTCACCAGGTTCGATAACCCGGCATCGGCCGCTGAAACGCCATCGCGTCAGTTAACCTTTAGCTATCTTATCTACCTCAATTGCTGGTTGTTGGTGTTCCCGTGCAATCTTTGCTGTGATTGGACAATGGGTGAGTGTTGTATATGATGATGCTTGTAACCGACCTCTTTACTGCAACTTTGTTCGCAGTATGGATGCATTTATTTTATTTGTGTACACTTTTTGGTACAATGTTGCGCGCAGGGCATGGTTATAGCAATAGTTCTGAGAATGCAGGCAAGCTGGTGCGCGTAAAATACGGGGAAACTGCATTATATTACATTGTAAAGGAAGTAATGTTTGGAGTTGGGATTTTTTGTTTCCACCGATGCGGAGAAACCGGGTGCTGCGTTACATTGTAAGGGTAGTAATGTCGTCTGTTTTTGACTTTAACTTTATGTAACAGGGAATTACATAGGCTTGGCTTTTCGATTTGAAGATGTGTAAATAGGAGAATTTTAGAAAATTGTTACTAGGTGCCAATGACTATATTATATGTTCATTATTTATAGACATTTTCTTTGAGTTGAATTTAATACAACAAAAAAAAACGATGTTTTTCAAAAGTTTGGTAAATGGATTTATAGGTTCTTGCTGTATGTAGTGGGTACTACAAACTGAAGCATTAATTGTTTGTTTTCTCATTTGACTTTAACGTTGCGTTCAGAATATCGAACTAAAAAAAACTTTCACATTACTTAGAGCCGTTTGCCGAAACGAAAATGAAGCATTTATGTTCAACATAAAGTTTTATGTGATAGTTTACGCACAGCAAAAAGTTGCCCATAAGCGCTTATGTTCAACAAAAATATTTTAATCCAATCTATTTACAAACTCAGATGAAATTGGTTGACTTTTGTAATTCTCATCGATTGAAATCTTTAATAGATACATTCTGATGATGCCGCTATAGAAATACCTCCCCGCATCGCAAGATCAGTTCAGATTGATACCTATATTTTTCTATAATAGTCCAGATAAAATAAACATAAAAAGACGAAACCCAAAAATTATTCGCATAGAGCTGAAAATTGGTACAAAAACATGCATAGAATTAAATTTTCAAAAGTCCCCAAAATTCCCATTCATGCATAAAATGTTATTTAAGGTTCAATGTCGAAAATATTGGTTGGACAGCTTCGAAAAAAAGTATAAAGGAAAACATGTTTTCACACTTTGTTTCCTACGTGTCGAAAATAACGGCATAATACTCTTAAACGGTATGTCCTATCGAAAAGTTGTCTTGAAAATTATCGTACATTATGTGCTCTTTTATATAAAAAAAAATTTGTTGTTTTTTAAATCTGTCATTTATAAAAAAATATTTTTGATCCAAATTAAAAAACCTGAAATTTTAAAGATATATTTTGATAACATTCTAAAGACTATAATGTTTTACACAAAAAAGTTTTGGATAAGCTTTCATTAATAAACCAAGAGCTGAGACGACCAAAATCTAAGTATACATTTTTATAGACTTACGTGTACTGATTTCAAATTCGAAAGTCTGGCATTAAATTAAAAGGCACATACCAGGTCTTTTTTTTTGAGAGTTTTCAGATTAGAAAAACAAACAAAAAATAAAACAGAAATGTCTCCAAAAATGGTTCGCTTTAATAGCATATATTTTGAGCTCTATTAATCGGATCGTCGAGATTGATGTCTTCAGACTTAAGAAAAATGACAGATCAGTATCAATATTTAAAATTTTAATTGGAGTGGATTTATCTTTCTCAGATGAATTGGAATTATCACATTTTTCAACCCCGCTACGATTACAGAATGCTGAAAAATAAACCTGCCAGACTTTCGAATTTGAAATCAGGACGCGTATACCTATAAAACTGCATACTTAGATCTAGTTATACCTCCACTCCCAAAATGTGCTGTCGGCTCTTAGACTATAATAGTTATCATTTGGAAGGTAAGGAGCTTAAAAAGGAGGTGTATCTTCAAAATATAGGTTTTTATTGAGCCATCCGGAACGGAAGTAAGGTCAATTGTCGCAACGCGTATTAGGCCTGTAACTAACCATCGAAAAGTCGTCTAGTTAATGAAAAACTGGCAACGGGAGGATAACTCTTTTAGACTATTATTATTTGAAAATATATATGTAGTATAAGCGTACTACAATCCAAAATCACTCGAAATTACTGTGGCGAAACCTACTTGAATCATATCATGAAGAGCCCCACACACTAATTTTCGAAATTATTTTTTTGGCCAGTAAAATTAAAAAATGATCGGATTTAGTTGAATTCTTGTGAGAACCTTTTTTAAATGTCCAGTGCATGCAATAAATCTAATTACTTGATCTATAGGGCAAGTATTGGTTTCGTGTAAAAAAATCGAGGTTTTAATCAAAACCAACATTACGATGATGGAGAAGTCCAAAATAGTAGTTTTCGTCATGCCCTCCGTCGGTCTGTGCGTCTGTTCGTCTGTTCGTCTCTGCGTCCATCTGTACAAATAGCCACAGCCTAAACGGGTTGACGGATTTGCATGAAATTTGGTACAGATTACTTTTTTGTAATTTCCAAGGTTTGTTTTTTTTTTTTGTTTTTGAATATCTCGATTAGAACGAATAACATATATCGGTTTCCAGTTATTGGACTTTTCTCGAAAACCGCTCTAACCATTTCGATTATGTTATGTATTAATTGATTGTAACAATACCGCATTTTTTGTTGTTCTCAAAAAAGTTGAGTAGCGGAAATATGATGAACACGTTTTTTGAGAAATTTTCCATGAATTTTTAGTTGTTTCCGGCTCAACCGATTTCGTTTAAAATTTATCAACAGGTTCTTGTTATAATTTTGAAAAGTATTGTGTATTTAATTTTTCAAAAAAAAAAACATGTAAAAAAAATTTAATAAAAAAATATTTTTTTTTTTTTCTAATACGAAAAATACCAAAAACTTAATAGTTCAATTTGCAAATATATTATACATATATTACTTTGAGTTATGAGAGCAAGTTCGTGCGATCCAGTTGTGCATTTTATTTTTTATTCCGACCGTTCGTTTTTTTTCTGAGGGGGAAAAATAGCGGGAAAGGGATTTTCTTGCAGTATTTCTTTTGTTTCTGAATAATCATCACTTTTAAGGAAAAATGTAGTATGCAGAATTGTAGCTCATGCAATAGTTATTCACAGAAATGATCATGCAGCCTTTTTTCATAGAACCTATATATTCAACTGTCTTAATTTTTGGTATTTTAACAATAAACCCTTTTATTGTTATTATTGTACTATTCGTACTAGAATGTCAGCTTATTAGACTTGACCATTCCTTATTCCGTTAATTTTATTGAATAAACCCCTTTGTTGTCAAACAAACAAAAAAAAAAACTAATTAAAATTAAAAATTAAAAAAAAAAAGATTTAAAAAAAATATTTAAAGTAACAATAAAAAGAAATAAAAACAAATTGTGGATTAGGACTAGGAAGTACCTAAAATTTAAAAATTTCCCGCTACTGGGGAAAAAATGATACCTAATATTAAAAAAAGAAAGTTAAAAATGTTTTATTTTGGCATTAAATTAAAAATTGTCGATCTCTGCTTAAAACTGTTGGCAGCAAAGTTGTAGAAAATTAAATTTCCTATTCAAATTTCGTTTAAAATGTGGGTATAATCAAGGAAAATTAATTTGACTCATATTATTTTTATTTTTTCTATTACTCAAAAAATATCGATCGTATCGAAAAAATTGTTAAATTAAAATGAAGAAAATTAAATTTCCTTTTGTAAACAAAGTTTCATTATAAAGTTGAAAATGCGGGAGATAATTAAGAAAAACTGATTTTCATAAAATTAAAAATGTCCTATTTTTTTGAAAAGTACCTGCATAGATTTCGACAGGGCTAGAACGCTTGTGTGCTCTTAGGTGCGCATAACTACCCTTTGAATATCTCAATCTACTGTATCAGTAAAATTCTTTTCTTTCTTTCTATTCTGTCAATTAGTGCCGTGCAAGTTGCATTCGAAAGAGATCTTACAGTTACAGGCATATAGTTAGAAAATATTATTATTATAAATGCTTCACATTTTCAATACTCTCTTTTTATAGTTCTTTAACTAAAAGTATTTCCGATCTAGTGGTGAAGTTTGTTTATTCTGAATCTACATTGTCATGTAGTTTCAAAAATTAATGCTCCAACAAATAAAATGCATAACCATTTTTTCTTTACAGGCACTATCCCACTCATCGAAGGTTTCTACGATATTCGCAACATAGCAACTTTAGTTACGTTCTTAGTTTTATTTATCATTGGTTTAAATGGAATTATGACGAAAAATCAACTTCACTCGAAAGTAATTATTATGAGCCTGACATGGATGTGTTTTCCATTTTTACCCGCATCGAATCTGTTCTTTCCGGTTGGCTTTGTAGTTGCTGAACGAGTTCTTTATATGCCATCAATGGGATTTTGTATGCTTCTTGCCTATGGATTATATAATATGTCAACAAAAAACAAACGTTTTGCCGAAGTCATGCTGTGTGTGTTATTATTAAGTCATGGTTTTAAAACTTTTACCAGAAATAAAGACTGGGAAACAGAATATTCACTCTTTATGTCCGGACTGAATGTGAACAGTCGAAATGCGAAGCTTTTCAACAACGTCGGACATGCTCTAGAAAACGAAGGCAAGTACCTAGATGCTTTGGTCTACTTTCAAAAAGCCGTTACCATACAACGAGATGATATTGGAGCCTACATAAACGTTGGAAGGACTTACAACCACCTGAGGATGTACAAAGAAGCAGAGGAATCTTATTTAAAGGCGAAGAGTCTTTTTCCCAAAGTCAAGCCTGGCGAGTCATACCAAGCTCGAATTGCACCAAATCATCTAAATGTCTTCATAAATCTGGCCAATTTGATTTCTAAAAACCAAACACGACTTGAAGAGGCGGATCATTTGTATAAACAAGCCATAAGTATGAGAGCCGACTATGTCCAGGCATACATCAACCGAGGTGATATATTGATGAAGCTAAACAAAACAAATGAAGCGCAAGAGGTTTACGAAAAGGCTCTGCTGTACGACAATGAGAATGCGGATATATACTATAATCTGGGTGTGGTTTTTCTAGAACAGGGAAAGTCCTCACAAGCAAACGTTTACTTTAATAAAGCAATTGAACTGGCTCCAGATCACGAACAGGCTCTCCTTAATTCAGCCATTCTATTGCAAGAGCTTGGTGGGAAGGAGTATAGAACTATTTCTCGAGAAAGACTTTTTAAGATCCTTAAAAGGGATCAAAACAACGAACGTGTTTTTTTCAATCTGGGAATGCTGGCCATGGACGAAAACAATTTTGAAGAAGCCGAAAATTACTTTAAGCGCGCTATTCACATAAAGACAGATTTTCGTAGTGCATTATTTAATTTGGCCCTGATGCTGGCAGATGCTAATCGTCCACTTGACGCAGTACCCTTTCTCAACCAATTGATTCGATTTCATCCAGATCACATCAAAGGCTTGATTCTCCTTGGTGACATTTATATTAATCACATGAAGGATTTAGATGCAGCTGAAATTTGCTATCGGAGTATTCTTCGTTACGAGCCGCACAACATTCAAGGGCTTCATAATTTGTGTGTTGTTTTCGTGGAACGAAAGAAACTTGCAAAAGCAATGAAATGTCTAAATTACGTCCATCACATGGCACCAGGAGAGGAATACATATTGAAGCATTTAAAAATCGTTCAAGTGCGTTTGGCAAAAATTAAAAAACTTCCTGATACATTGCCGGAGAAACAGCTTGCTTTATCCGATAACGATTCGGATGAATTTAGCTTGCAGAACCTGACAGCAGTTCCAGCAACAGTTCCAGTTATTCCCACAACGAATCTATCCACAAATTCAAAACCAGCCAGATCAGCCTTATAGCACATTATCAGGAGAAAATAAAAATAAAAAATTCACAAGGCTTTGTGCAGCCTGCTGCTTACCATTATCCTCTGTGAAATAATCAAATCTGTAATATACCCCATTGATCGTAAATTTTTCATTCCATGTGAGACTTAAAGTACTTAATAAACTTATTCGAACTTATTAGAATCAAATTTTAATGTAAAATATTGTAGACAAATGTTTTCCACTGTATTACAGTTATTTTCATGGTGTTATTTAGTCATTTTTAACTATTTTTTTTATGCATAGGTACTCTATCAATAATGTAGTTAAAAATTTAATTTGTTTCGATATTGTTGGTTTTGAAATTTGAAATTTTATAGTTACTGGGCGAATGGAGCAAAGATATTTGTTGTAGTTGTATACTGGTGTTTATAAACACTTATGATATTATTATATATTATTATATACGTAAGTTCTTAGTGTCTAAGGGTAATATTACTATATTTTAATATCTATTAAGGGGCTGTTCTTATTTAAAATTATTAAATATTATTATACAAACATTGAACACAACACACAATATTGAACTAAAGAAAATATAAAATGTGAGATTTTCTCTATTTTTGAACTAAAATTTGGCTTTTGATAAACACTTAAAAAGTTGAAATTATAATGAAACGGCTGGACACTGCAAACTGGTAAGTTTTATATGTAGAATAAGGAGGATGTCGACATTAAGAAAAAAAAACATATTTTTCTAAATCTTCTTCTTCTATATCTATATCTATAGATCTATATATCTATTATATATTATATATTTTATTATTTATATATATATGTATATATCATATATCATATATATATATATATATATATATATATATATATATATGTATATTATGTATGTTACATTATATTATTATATATTATACATACATATATTTTATATAATATATAAAACAAAGTCGGGTTAGTTACACCATATATAACTCAAGAACTGCTGAACCGATTTTAATGATCTCTGATTAGTTGGATTCGTCTTCCTTAGGAATAACAGAATAAATTTTTAAACTTCGGAAAATCATGGTCTCGAGAAGTTTTTCCATGATGCATTGAAAAAAAGAGAATAAAATCACAAAAAAATTAAATCCCTATACAACTCAATCTCTGATACACGATAGAAACAGAACACAGAATGCTGGGTTGGAAATGCCAGCATATGACGTGGAAAAATATTTGAAATTCCATCACGGCCAACACCGTTAAAAAACGCGGAATACCATGTAAGATCGTTAAAAAGCTCGGAAAATAGTAAGATAGGGCACGAAAAAGGCGTTTAATAAAGGGTTTTCCAATAAGAGGTGTTATTTTGATATTCAAAGAAAAATGGCATTTTTGGAGATAAATGATCGGATGTTTATTTCATTATAAAGAGGAAAGTATGCCGTTAATAATGGAACACAACATCAGCCAAATGGCCGCCAAGACCACGCTTACAAGACCATATCCTTTTCATGAAATTTTCCATAACCAAGTCGCAAAGTGGCTGCCCTATGTCCTCGATAGCCTCACGAATTTCATCTGTGAGGTCTTGAATCGACGCTTGGCTGTTGGCGTAGACCTTATCTTTCACGTGGCCCCAAAGGAAGAAATCGCAAGGTGTTAAATCACAAGATCTCGGTGGCCAATTGTGATCACCTCTTCGAGAGATAACACGGTCCGGAAACTTTTCCCGTAAAAGATCGATGGTTTCATTGCTTGTGTGGCACGTAGCGCCGTCTTGTTGAAAGTAAACGTTGTCCAGATCAATACCATTCAATTCAGGCCATAAAAAATCATTAATCATCTCCCGATGAACTTTATAAGCCTTAAGACCCAAGTCTTTATGCAAAATACGGTGTAATGACGTTTGTGGAATGCCTAATTCCAAAGAACGACGAGGAATGGACAAACCTGGGTTTTCTTCAACACTTTGGGCTACAACAGCAATATTCTCAGTTGTTCTTGAGCGACGTGCACGGGTTTTATTCTTCACATCACTAACTTGTCCCAACAGCTCGAATTTGTCCACCAATTTCTGTATTGCGGTCCGACAAGGTGCTTCACGACGACCCAAAAATGTTTTAGTTTTACGAACCGTCTCTGCCAAATTTTCACCATTTTTATAGTGAATTTTAATAATTTCAATGCGTTGTTGAAGCGTGTATCGTTCCATTTTTATTAATAGCGTAGTTTCTACTTGTCAAATGTCAAAAAATGACAGCTTCAAAAGTGACAACTACCGAAATAGCGGGCTATTCAAAATAACACCTCTTATTGGAAAACCCTTTACCATGAGAAAAAACTTGGAAGATTTGGACCACCACGTGAATAATCACGAAATACCGCATGGGAAGTCGTGAAAAAAAGCGCTTACTACCGCGAGAAAGAGCGTAAAATACTGCGGAAAAAAACAAACAAGATTACAGAGAAAAATGTGGAGTCGCGGAAGAGAGTGTTAACATTGGCGGAAAAATATGAGACATACTGTGGTAAAAATCTCAGAATACCGTGGCAAAAAGAGCAGAAAACTGGTAAATGAGCTTTTTTCACGATCTCTCATTTGTCTTTCTAAGGTATTCCACACTTTTTTGGGAAAATCATGGTCTTGAGATGTTTTCCCATGTATTGAAAAAGAAAAGAAGAATGTCACAAAAAAAAAAACATCTGCAATGGAATGCTGAGTTGGAAAATTGCCTTCAGATGGCGTTGTGTGTATTATACATTGAGAGTTAATTGAGTTGCAAAGTCCTTTCAATGCACATATTTAATTGAGCAAGCTATTGAGTGATGCACGACGAACTTAATTTTTATTTCGAGTTTTCGATATTTATTTCATTTGAATTCGATTTTAATGAGAAAAGCTGCAACAAAAAAAAAAAACTTCACAGAAAAAAGCATTGACTTATTATGTATGGACTGCTAGTAGCCAACTTCACGATGATTCTACCAAGAACTATACGATACTAGCCCTCGAAAGGACACTAGCGGATAAAAACGATAAACAGTTTTGACGTTTGAGTTTTGCTCGTCCTAACGTAGTTTTTTTTTTAGTCTTTGTGGCCATATATACAAAGTATATATTGCATATAACGTTTTCTCTCAATAATAGACAAACAAATAGTTATTGTATATAGCTTTAACGAAGTAGACTATGATTTGCATTTAAATGCAGTCCATAACTGGACTGGGAATCCTGGATTCTCGATGCACAACTCGATGCACAATAGCACAATCACAAAAAAAAAAAAACAAATAAGAAAAATAGACACGGTGCAACAACTATTTACTGGAAAATATGCAAATCTTTTTTTTCTACCCGAGTCGAGAGCCGTGTTTTATATATATTTTATTTATTTTGTATTTATTTTTCTCTCCTAAACCGGCATGAGAAAAGTAAACTCTTGCAAAATGATAATTACAACACACAAAAAAAAATGTCAGTTAAACGTCAAACAAAAACAATCAAATAAATACAGATGGCATTGTTTTTTTATAGAAATTTCAAGTAGATGGCCGTAGCTTCTATGTACAAATATGTTAGTTGCGATCGATAAAAATAGATGTCTCTAGTCGCAATTGAAGGAATGTTTATTTGTTTTGCCACTGGTGTCCCTTCGAGGGGTAGTGTCGCAAAGAAGCGTAGAATCATTTTTCTGGCAACTTTTGTATGATAATTTACACAACTATCAGTCCATATATAATAAGTCAATGGAAAAAAGGGTTAAAAGTCGTGGAAAAGTCAAAAAGTCGCGGGAAAATATGTGAAATACCACGGACTACAGCATTAAAAAGCGCAAAATACCATGAAAAAATCGGGGAATACTGGTGGAAGAAAATCACAGATAAAATCCTTGTATTCCACACTTTTTCCGCGACTTTTCACTTATTTTCCTTGATTTTCAACACTTTTTTACACGTTTAATATTCCGCATTGTTCCATGTTTCTCACATGGGCATGGAAAACTGTTTTTCCTGCTAAAGCTTCGGAAAAACTTCAAACTAATTATATCGGTCTCTAGTTCAAGTGGAAAAACCTAAAATGTTTTGTATTGAAGAGCATTTTAATAAAAAGATTAAAAATACTTTAATTATGAAGCCAATGAGAAAACTTGCCAATTGCTAGCCAATTTTATAAACGATCGTATAAGACCATAGATGTAATTACAAAAATTAAAATCAATGTGAAGGGCAGTACAACGTCTAATGGGTCAGCTAGTATACATATATTGATGAATGTTTTTTTTTCTAGCTTTGCAAAGTACTAAAAAGATAAAATCAAAATAATTTTGAGTTTTGAGAGTTTTTATTGCCAAATCAATGTAATGACCTGCGGTTGCTATTCTACAGTAAATACATTTTTTAGTAAAAATAGAACCCACTTTAAATAGAAACAAAAAAAAAATAAAAAGAAGAAAACAAATAAATTTACTTATTACCAAATAATACTTATTTCAGTTAGATTAATAATTAACTATTTTTTAATTTATCTTTCAGCTATCTTTTTGTTAATATTTCTATTTACATACATATAATTTTAAAACATAAATTTAATATGTAATATGTATTTTTAATATGTATAAGTTTGTTTTTTTATGACAAAAATATAATTTTTAATTGTATAATTGTATTTATTGTTATTTGAGTAGGAAGGAATGTAACTTAATGCTTTTGTTGGCACCGACTTCAAAATCATAAAATAATTAATAAATAGTTACTTATTATTTTAACTAAAATAAGTATTAATTGGTAATAAGTACCATACGAATATAAATCTCCTCAAATCAAGATTTAATATAAATCTCCTCTAAATCTAATTGGAAACAGAAATGTGGTAAATCAAACATAGGTACGTATTTTACTTGAATTTGCTCGTCTGGACGCAATCATTTTTCGTCACCTGTGCTTTGTATTTAAAAACTTTTTATACACAAAGACCTGTGAACCTATTTGTTCAACTAGGCTTTTACCCCGACGTCAGGCAAAAATAAAAATAAAAAATGTATGACAAAAAAAATGGCAGCTCTCTAGTTGGAAGAAAATTAGTAGCTTACAAATAGAAATTAAAGAATATTTAGTGATAAATCCGTTGGCTATCAACTAAAAATTAACATAATAAATTTAAACTGTTAAATAAAGAAAATACCTATACACGTTTTTGCAAAAATACTGAATTTGGTATGCGTTGTTTGTTTACATTCTTCTAACAAGATTTACCGTTTTATTTCTTTTTCTATTTTTGTGTGAAAGAGAAGCGACAAGTGCATAAAAAGCACAATAGACCACTTTTTGCGAAAATGGTTTTAATGTTCTCATGTTTATGAACACGCTCTTTCTTTTGGCGTTATAATTATTATTTTATTTTGCTTAGATTTTGAAATACATAATTTGTCATTTTGTTCAAAAGACCATAAAATTAATGCCTTAATCAATCGGCTTTAGTACTTAAATGTTCAAAAAGCAACTTTTGAATGTGATTGAACAACTTATTATGAAATTTAAATTAAATAAAAAGTTATTCCTTAGTGTTCAATATCAGTATATCAAATATATAAACATATTTATTTACAATAGCCCATTGTCACACATTCGTGAGCTTAGTGCATGTACTGCAACAATGTCAAGTTATAGATGGTTAGGTACCTGATGCAATGCAGTGCAAAGGTATTTTTTTTTTAACTATGCAGCCGTGCATTGGAGGGTTTTTGCTTTATTCATTACAGAGTAAGACTAAAGCAATAGTTTATAACGATTTATTCAAAATAAAATATCGTGAGAGCTATGGTGACGGTACAGATTTGCAGCTAGTTTCTATATTGCAAGAAACAAATAAACCTACATTGAAAAAGTAGGCACTAATGAACGAAGTTCGTCTTCCAAAGGTCTTAAATACAATTTTGGAAATATCTTCTTTACCTACATACCTATCACACCTATCTTCTTTACCTAAGGAGAAAAAGTCAGAAAACAAATCGTAGATACAGGGCAGAACTAGCCAAAGTCCAAAATCCTCAAAATCGGGATTTACATTCTAGCATTTCAGACGGTCTTCCAAACTGCAATCGTTTTGTCAGTACGTTAAGTACAAAATAATAATTTGCATTAATGAGTACCAATTTAAAAAATTCAAATTGCTCTCCTGCAAAACTAATATTTGTGACTTAGGCTAGTTTTGCATTATAGCGACGAAATAATCAATGCTGCCAATTGAGGAGCTCCGGAACAAAAGGTGACATTCACACTTTTTCATTTTTTTCAGAAATTGAGAGAAAAAAAATTCACGCAAAAAACGCAGAAAAACATATGCGGGCCTTACACGACACAATATTATTGTGCAATAATATTGTCCAAATATATTGTGAGAAAAGGGTCATCCTTACACGGCTCAATATAACTGCGCAATATTTCTATGTCTCTTTGCTTTTCTGTATCTGCTCGTTGTGGAAACGAAAAATATTGAGTAAAATTTTATAAAATATTAAATTTTTTTTAATATCACTTAATATATTGTGCAAACCTAAAATATTGTGCAATACAGCCCTTACACGGTCAATATTATTACACAATACTGAGTATTGCGGAATAATCTTGTGTCGTGTTATGCGGGCCTTACACGACACAATATTATTGTGCAATAATATTGTCCAAAAATATTGTGCGAAAAAGGGTCGCCCTTAAACGGCTCAATATTACTGCGCAATATTTCTATGTCTCTTTGCTTTTTCTGTATCTGCTCGTTATGGAAACGAAAAATATTGAGTAAAATTTCATTAAATATTAAACCTTTTTAATATCACTCAATATATTGTGCAATACAGCCCTTACACGGTCAATATTATTGCACAATACTGAGTATTGCGCAATAATATTGTGTCGTGTAAGGCCGGCATTAGACCGGCAATAAACGTGTGAAGATTGCTGTCTCTGCATAATCTGTACAAAAATTTAGGGAGAGAAATCAGCAAATATGTTCACGTTCAATTATTGTTTGCGTATATATAACGATTTGGCCCCTGGGCTGTTGTTTAAATACTGTTTTTCGAAGGAACGTGCTCTGGGGCCCAACTATATATGTAACTGGATTCTACAAAAAAAAGCGTTCGAATTCGTAAAATCGCACCTCTGTAATTCCGCAACATACGAAAATTTGAAAGCTCTAGTCATGCTAACTTTCATAACTGCATGGTTGCGAAAGTCTGATGAATGCAAAACTTTCATAAATTCAAATGTTAAATGTCTCACAAACTCACATGCACTAACAGAGATAGTTATCATTTAAGCCCACAGCACACAAATCTGATAAGTGTACTGTGATTTAAATCCATTATATTAGGTCTGTTTGGATACTGTCGAAAATTCAGAAGAATTTTCACACGAAAGAGAGTTTTCTTAAGAGTGTAAGTCATTTTCCCTTCCTTGAAATAAGAGTGTTTTTAAAAACAAATGGTTTCCACATAAATACCAAATGCGTAGTTAATTACTTTACTTTAATTCCCTAGATGTAGGAAAAAAGCATAAAATTCGATTTTCAATTTCATTTCTTTTATAATGATACATTTTTAGAAAAAAAAAAAATTGAAAATCGTTAGAACCGGTTTAAAAAAAAAATCTATTTTTTTCTATATAAATATCTGTTTTATAAAAAAGTAGGTACGCCATTTTTAAGATTTTATTTATCAACATCTAAAAACTAAATTTTGAAAAAAAAAATATTAAGTAGTTTTCGAAAAAATGATTTTTCAAAAAAAAAAATTCAATTTCTTTTTTTTTTTAAATCCAAAAAATAATTTTCATAAAGGAGAAAATCAGAATGAAAAAAACGGTTCTTTGTCAGGTACCGTTAATACCGGTCTTTGAAAAAATTGTTCTCATTTAAAGATAGACCTTATCCAAAAAAAAGATTTTTTAATCAAAATCGTAGGAACCATCTTTGAGAAAAATGAGTTTTTACAAAACTGGTATATGACAGGTACCGTTATTTTTGGAAAAAAAAAATAATTCAAAAAAGTCTGGGAATAGTCTCCAAAAAACTCCACATACCAAGTTTGAAGTAAACCGACCCATCCGTTAAGGCTGTGGCTTTTGATACATACAAACAGACAGATAGACAGCATTGTCGGACACACTTTTTTCTCATTCTTTATAATCGTAATGTCGTGTTTGACTGTTATCTCAAATTTTTTATTGTACGAATGCATAACTTGATATATAGTAGATACCTATATCGAAAGTAAAAAGGTAGAAAATTTTGTTCAAAGGGTTTGGAAACTTTTGAAAGCATTTCATCCCCACTCCTCAAATTTTGTCAGATTTTGAATTCTATCTACCCAAACAGACCTATTGATTTCAATATTTTGACAGATGATACAAATTAGAAAGTGTTAACCAATGCAGAGTTAATTTTTTACATGCACAAATATAGACCAGGAAAGATAGAAATTTTAATATGGAGAAGGTAAAAAATTTATTCATGAATTTTTTTGTTGTCTTAAGGACTAAATATTAAGTCAAGTTTCGGGTCTTTGATTGGTCAGCTGTCAAAAAAAATCTTCTAATTTAGCGATTTTATTGCAAAATTCACTTAAAAGTTATTTCTTTTTCGATTAGTTTCACTGGAAAATTTAGCTTTTTTTTGTTTAAACAGGGTTGCCACGTTGATATTTCATCTTGGCTATAACCTATAACGGGCCCCTAAGAAAATGATTTGTTTTCAGTTTACCTACTTCATTGCTTATTGTTGTCGCCATTTAGTAAATAAAAAAAATTGTCAGTGAAAGTGTACCAAATTTCATAATTTTTCGTTTTTCATCATGAAATGGCCACGCAAATGATTTTTGTCGCTTATAATCATAAAAAGCACCACTGTGCATCGTGGCTGTATAATTTTGTTCTATACTTTCCTTTTTGTTTAATACTTTCGTAGTTGGTGTTTTCATTCATCACAAAAATGAATTAAAACATGTTTTATTTTAATTTTTTAATTTTAATAACCTTTTTCATAGTACTTTAAAATGAAAAATTAAACAAAAATATTAAAATTTAAAAAAATATCGTTTTCATTAATTGATAACAGAGCCTTATAATGACGTATATGAAAACTATATTTAGATATTTAAGAGCCAGGTTAATTTGGTTTACAACACAAAATGTGTGGAACTAACCAATTAAGTTGCGAGACTGCACAACAAGTTCAAAACATGAATTTAATTACCCCAATTTTCTTACCTAAATTATCTACCGAAACAAATCTGAAAATAAAGTTCTACTCTTATCTCTAAGATTACATGCATCAGCGTTTCGCACTGAGCTTGGTACAAATATTTGAGTGCATGTGTACCCGCATGTGTTTATCTAAATGACGCTATCGTTAAACGCCCCTTTCAAGGCTTAAGGTCGATAAAGGCGATTACATTTACATTAGTCACTTGCTTCTTCGGTTGCTTTATGGTTCTATGTACTCTCTCAAGTGGCTAAACTGATCATGTTGAGTGTATTAAGCGGACTTATTTTTTATATTATAAATGTTTTTGTTGTTGTTTAACAGTACCTACTGATAAGTCTTTACTGTTTATATAGCAAGTAATCGTAGCTTACTCGATTCTAGTTGTTGTTAGCATTGTGTTTCAATAACTTCGGTGCGCTTGGAATAATTTGTGTAAAATATATTAGTAATTTGTATTAAGAAGAGATTCAGGGTAGAATGGGTGAAGATATTTTAATCAAAGATTGTAAAGTGCACCCCGGAAGTAAATCTGAAGGTAGGTTGCAGTGAAAAATGTGTTTACAATAAAATGTAAATATTTTTGTTTGCAGATAAAAGAAATTTATTACCTAAAACAAGGAATATTGGGTTTTAGATAGGGTTAGTTATATAAAGTAGCAAGTTTTTTTTTTTTTTAGAAATTGATGGTGATATAAAAAAAAAAGAGTTTATACTTACAAATACTTAGCTTTTCAAATCTACACGTGATTTTTGTTTTTATTGATGTTGATGCGATGCAATTTGATACTTCTGCGGTAAAATACCGCTCGTGTTAGTTTCTGTAATTTCTATTACAATTTTTCTGGTGTTTGTGTCATGTTTTTAATTTTATTGGTTTTCCATATTTTT
This sequence comes from Meliscaeva auricollis, assembly GCA_948107695.1. Classification (NCBI taxonomy): domain Eukaryota; kingdom Metazoa; phylum Arthropoda; class Insecta; order Diptera; family Syrphidae; genus Meliscaeva; species Meliscaeva auricollis. The sequence continues at coordinate 43,234,907 of OX403618.1, forward strand.
CTAAACTAAAAAGCCTAACTAAATGTATATTTCTTTAACGGATTGTACCCAAAAGTAACATATTAAAGGTAGTTTCTTCCGAGATGTCATTTTGTTCAAGTTCGCATATTTGTCAAAACCTTTTTTCACAAATCTTAAATTTATTCAATTAAAAAAATTAATTTTTGGTAGAAATTTCATTTTGTAATTAAGTACTATAGTGGTATTATTTTTTTATGTGTAGGTATATCGATTGTTTTTGCTTTTTTCGACGTAAAAGTGAATCTTAATGAGAGTTTTATTTGTTTTTTTTTTGTTCTTAATAAAATAGTCTTGCTCATGTTTTTAATAAAAAAACTACGTTGGTGCCATAAGTTATAATAAGCTTTGTTTAATGAGAAAAAAGGTAGAGCAGAAGAGGACAGAGCAATATAGTTTCATTAGAAACGTCAGAACAATACCTATAGAACAGAAAACAACAACAATTTGACAGTGAAAATGAAATACCCAAAACATCACAAAAACAGTGTTTTTTGGAAGTTCAAAATTCGATATCATTGCATGGAAGAGCAATTCTGATACCAGATTCGAGTTAAAAGAGTCAAAACGCTTTGCATAAGTTTAACTTGGTTTCTTGAACATTTTTCGCTGTAAAATTGGAACTTAAAAAAGGATTTTTTTGTTTTTTTTTTCTTCAATTTTTATATACATAACTGTGTTGTTTTCTAACTTAGAATTAAAAAAAATTTTTAAAAATGAAAAATTGTGTCGTCAACATTAGGCTATTTTTTTCAAAATAAATTGTGTGGGCAAAATATATAGCAATGTACGTTAAAACTAGTTTTGAAAAAAGATAAAAATAAAAAAACAAATAAAATAGTTATTCTATTAATCTTTGAACAACAACAACTTGAAGGTACTACCACCAACATGGCTAGACTTATAGCTATTTCAAGGGTGCCAATCCCCTCAATCAGACTCCTTTTTCCGTCAATTCCATTTTGTTTGTGGTGCTAAGCCGTAAAGTTATTCATTTTAATCGAAAAACTTTTTCCTATACCCAGGTATTATTCGAACCCACACGAGATTAGTTTCACAGGCCAGTACACTACTCACTACGCCACGTCATCCACATAGTTTTTGGCATTTTTCACAATATTTTTGAGGTTATGAGATAAAATTGGTAGAACTTTTAACCACCTACAACTTTAGTATCGGACCTTTTTTCGATAGAAGGTCTCCTTTTGATAGAAATTGTAAAAAAACACAATTTTCGACACCCACTCCACTTTTTCGCCCACCCACCGCCTTTCCCCCAATCTCTTGGTGTACAATTTATGTTTTTTCTTTCATTACACCATTTATTCTAAATTTTCCCACCGCCCTTATCCTGCTAGTAATTTTTTCAACTTTTGCCCTCTGAAAACTTGATCTATTATGTTGTGGCTTATGTACAGATAGACACACAGAGGCGCACCGACGCCGAAGAACTGCTGTATCGCTGGCCGTACCAAGCGACCGACGCGACGCACGCCACAACGTATAGACTAGCAGACCGCAGGGTCGGACTGGGAGTAAAAGTCCCGGGTGGCAAAATGCATAATAGGGCCCGCCGCAAAGAACACATTTTTTTGGTATTATTTTAAATTTATGTTACTGCGTGCTTAAGTATATCGTAAGTTAAATTCGAATTTATCGGAAACAAATTTTCATATGTCTACGTATGTATAAAATCTTCAAATTGTCGACTGAGGATTAGTTTGACGAATACCTAAGTAAATTTTTAGTTTTTCAGAAACCAACCGCTGTGATTTAATAATTTTTTAACATGATGCATTTGGATATCCTTTCCTAGAAAATATTATCAGAAATTCCATTAAGCTATTAGTGTATATCCATCGAAAATTTGTGTTTTGATTTCTCATACACATACCGGAAAAAAATGCACGTTATGTATTTATTTGCAAGAAAAATTAAAATATGACCAAAAAGAATAAAACTAATTTTTCTTTAATTATAATGCATATTTAAGTTTTTTTTTTTTATTAAAATGATTGTTTGAGGTTATATGAAGTATCTTTTGCACAAGTTTCAATCAAAATCGCTTAAACCGTTTACGAGATATTCACAATAAATTAAAAACCACCTAAATTTTTTTTGACACGAAACCAATACTTGTCCTATTTTTTTTTTATTTTTTGCACTGATTGACAATTGATATTTGAGAGTACACAGACTGTATCTCTTTCTTTTAAAAAAATTCCAGTTTTTTCACTTGAAGCTGATTTAAAGTATTAAAAATAAGAAAAAAAGAAGTATCATAGTTGTCTTTGGGGCCTGGTCTGGGTTGACTGGCCTCTGTTCTTTCTTTTGAATAAATTTACATATCTATTGATTGATTATGCCCAAAAATCGCTATAAATGCAGCACTGTATTGGCGGGCCTCTTTGATGAGTTATTCAGAATAAATTTATTTAAAATCAGCTCTTTGGCCAAAGTTTGATGAACCGACTTCTCTAATAACTTATTTATTCATATCAACATTACTATTGCTTGTACCAAGAACACAATTAGGACTTATTGAATTTCTACTTTTTTTTCTTTAATAAATTTTTTTCGCTGATATTTTAGCCAAGGGCCCGGATGGTATTCGCCACCCTCGCTATATGGCCAGTCCCCCCTGGCGGACGCCATAACGAAAATACTAACTTATCTGTCATCGTAAAGTTGGTTTGGAATTTTGTTTTGACACAAAACCAATACTGTTTTTGTGGCAAATAGGCTACATTTGCTCAAAAGGAGTTTTATTCGTTGTTATTAATTTTTTATTTAAAAAATCAATTTTTTTTAAGAATGATCTAAGGAACCCATTGTTTTTGTCTGCGGCGGTGACAGTGACTGTGGGACATCCTGTATAATAATTTGGTTTAACTCATGTTGTAGAGTATCCACTAAGGGATCATAATCTTACAGAAACATATTTTGCGAAGGATTTACTTATGTTGTTCTGCTGATTAAACTCAAATCGAGCTTATGACAATTTATTTTAACTGGTGTAATAAAGATTGAAGTGTTTTCATTTGAGAATAAATGAATGTTGCAAATTGCATTCCGTATCAGAAGGAACTTTCTAAAACACTATAAGTGTTACATTACTTGTGTTGTAACTATCCATTTAATAAGTATAGAATCGTATCATAGTCCTCACAATACTTAGCTTAACATAAATACATTAATTTACATTATATTAATCTATTGTTTATTCATTTTAGTACGGAGCTTTAAATGTTTATTAATTTATGTTCTCCGTTGGTACTTTATATACTGTGATAGAATATTGTCACTTTGTAATTTGTTGTTCCAATTGGCCTTAGTAATTTGCGATAAGTGTTTTGTTTATCAGGGTAATGACTTGATAAACTAATACTAATCGCAATTAAATTGAAATTTGAAATAAAAGGAAGAACTGAGAGAAGAACTGCACTCTGTAAAAACGCTTATATATCATTGAAAATAAAATGGATTAGTTTTTTTAGTGCGCAATTTATTTGAAAAATATTAAATAAAATTACAAAATATGATTTGCCAAAATATTTTTCTATAATCATATGCGTGATTGGGGTTCAAATAAAAGTAAGGCTTCACAATGAAATTTTGACTGAGACGTCATGAGATATGTAGTTTATTTACTTACTTCCTCGAAACGTTGGTATTGATTAAAATTTGCTTAACCTTCCATACCTTGGCATACGAAGTTTTAACCATTTTTTTTATGAAAGCTTTTAAGTTGCAGTAATAATGTTTAGTACAAAAATTTTTTTTTTTTGAAAAATCATTTTTTCGAAAACTACTTAATATTTTTTTTCAAACTTTTTTTTTAGATGTTGATATATAATATCTTAAAAATGGCGTACCAATTTTTTCTTACTGGCAAAATTTTATTTTATCACTATGGCGTATACGTACTCTTTTATAGTTTCTTTTTTTTAAACGATTTTCATTTTTTTTTCTCAAAATGTATCATTGGTTTTAGGTTAAATTCATTTAAGAAGCTGGTTTTAGTCATTTGAAAATCGAATTTAATTTTATGCTTTTTTAATTTTTTTTTTCAAACTGCATTTAAATATAGTAACTTTACCCTCAAAAAAACATGTTTTGAAATTTTGTAATAATATGGACGTTATAATGTTTATATTCATATGTATAGTTTTATTAGTAATGTAATTTAAGTATTATAAATTTTGATAAACAATTATTGTTTTAATTTTACTATTTTAATTTGCTTACATAATAATCCGCACAAAACTACATTTTTACGTAGAACATAAGTGGGGACTACCAATGAAATTCTTTAACTTAAGTTTTCGTCTTTACTATAATATTTACAGTAGTAAATTGCACACGGGTTAATAAGCTAAGACTTGGCTCTTTTAATTGTGGTAAATAATATGAATTTTCATTGCACTTTTAAAATTCCAATAGAAGTGTTTTTTTTTTCTCTTAATTGGCCTGATTTATTTATTGAAACTGATATGAAATCATTTTTTGAGTAATTTTAATTATTTTAAGTCAACCAAAACAATTTTAATAAAATTATAAAAATATAATAAGAAGTCACCTTTAAATGCAATCCATAAGACCAGAAGCCATCACTTCGCTAAAAGTGATGACAACTAAGATTGTGCTGAATTGTAGCCTTAAAATATTTTGCAAATTACTTCCCAAAAATATGATTTAAACCTACCGATTTTTTTAAAGTTGAAAATATAACCCGAATTCCTTCCCACTGACCTAACAGATAACTGGGATTTTCCCCCACTTTATCTTCGACTTTTAATGGTGGCCTTTAAAAACACAACCTCACCCCCTTATGCTTGACGCAGCATGTATCAGTTACTTCACCAGGTCACATTATATATGTAGTTTATATTTTTTTTAATAGATACAAATATTTTTCTTAATCTTTTTATAAATATAGTTAATATCATGATAAACATCATGATTTTTGGCAGGTTTTTCTGTGACGTCATAGTCATCTTTCTCATGGGCAGTTCGAGCGAACGTCAGTTATAGATCTTGAGAAAAATTTTAAATCGACAACAACAACAATGAAACTGAAAAAAAAACTCGATTGTCAGCATCGGAGATGGCTACTACGTCATCAGTTTTCCAATATGGCGACATGGCGCTCATAATGAGCATACCTTGTTTTCTGTTTATCATGAGTTAATATGAATTGAATTGGTCACTATGGCGTATACGTACTTTTTTATATTTATTTATTTAAATATTATTTTAATGCATTTTAAGCATAAGAATATACCTAGGAAAAGGAATATATTTGAGGGTGGAGTTAATAGTCGTCCTTCAAGCCGAGATTTTGCTTAAGTGCAGCCTCGAGGAGACTATATTGGACACTTGAGCTTTTCATAATCGAGATTGTATAAAAATGATGAACATCAAGGTCAGAAGATTCCTGAAGCATTTCCTAGAAATGTATAAATGTCAACTCTTGCTTGTATTTACTTACCCGAGCACTCTACTTTTAACACTGAAATGCATTTTTTACACTACGGACATTATTATTTTTAGCACGGATATTTGTTTATGAATATGGATTTCGCTTAAGCATTTGCTTAAGATTTTTTTCAACTTACAGGAGTTGAGAAAACTTTTGACATAAGTAACGACTATGAATTCCACCCTGAGAAAACTTGCAGTATAAAAAAGCAATGATTGTGCGTCTCTAGCGTTTAAAAGTGGTGACCCTTTTTGAATTATTATTACGAATTAACTGTTGGACAGAGAATTAAATATACCATTGCCCTCTTGAAACACTTACTGAGAACTTAAAATCTTACATCTAGGAAACGTTGTAGATAGATAGATAGATCGATAGATAGATATTTATTCGATATATTTATTTTTACAGTTACAGTTCATTATTCTTTAAATTCTCGAATAAAAGCGAAGGCATGACATATAAAAATGTCGTCTGCCTTTGACATTTTTCATGTTTTACATATTTTTTTTTTTTGTTAATTTCAATTTTGATTTTAAAATTTTAATTCAGCTAAAATAATTCAGAATATAATTCAAATTCAATTAATGATGAGTTAATACAAATAAATGTTGAGCAAAAGACTTTAAAGTTTAGTTAAAACAAATTTAGACTTTTAGTTTAGCTAAAACAAAAATTGACTTTTATACCTTAGTTTATTTACAACAAACTTGTAATGGACTTTTAGTTTAGCAACAAAATTTAATTTAATTACTTTGATTTAACTAGTTAAAACTAGTTTTGTGTGTTGGGCTTTTAGTTTAGCTAAAACAAAAAAAAAAAAAAAGAATGTATACTTTGACTTTATACATAATGTATCTTTTATACGAGTTAAAGCTTATAACAAAGGTTAAAAGTTTTCATTATGGATTCTTGATCCATAAGCCAGAGCTTCCTTACAATATTGATATAATACCATCCAATTTAGACCATTTAGATACACTGCTACCTCTTCTAACTGCAAAGAACTTTCTCCAAAGTGCACCCGTCTTATTTCCCTTAAAACAGGGCAGATCCCAATAAAGTGGTACAGATCTTCTCTCTCTTGCTGATTGCAATGTGAACAACACTTCGATGAGGTCTATAGTTCAGATCAATCAGTTCACCCCTTATTTTAAATATTGTACCAATTATGTTTCTCGTGTAAGAATTGGTGAAATAATTCATATTGTTGAGGTTGAGATTGCACTTCGAGTAATACTTTCTTTCTGTAGATGAACGTGCCTTTTCAATAAACTTATATCTCTCATTCTCATCTGTGACAGCAATAACTTCATACAAGGATTTCCTCCAAGCCGCTTTTTTAATTTCCGATAAGTTTAGCGCTATTCCTCCATCTGCAGCTAGCTGGTTCCAGTCCTTAACGAAAAGTATCTTCTGCCTAACTGCGAACTGCAAAATCTTCTTCGGTAGCCTGTGTTCTTCCATATGCAATACTTTTAGTATATAGTCGGCATGCAAATTTAAGGTAGCTATAAACATTGTTGGTAGACCAGTTTCCAAATAATACATGTATTTCGGTGTATTCATAGGTAATAAAAAGATCTTTCTCAAAAAGAAGCGAAGCAGATTTTCCACCTGCTCGTACCTTTGTTTTCCCCACACCTGAGCTCCATAGAATAAGATGGACTTTGCTGTAGCATTGAAGACTTGTTGCTTTGTATTGAAAGATATAAGACTGTTGTTGAAGATGTTTTTCCAATTTGTGCATATTGCTGATTTAGCTTTGGTTAGTTTGGTTGATAGGTGTTTCTCCTGCTTAAGATTGTACGTGAATTCCATCCCCAGATAATTATAAGATTTAACTACTTCTAGAGCTGTTCCTTCGTATTTCCAATTTTCTTCACTTGCTGATCTTCCAGAGCCATTTTTGAAGACCAAAACTTTAGATTTTTCCGTGTTAACCTCTAGATTCCAAATTTTGCAGTAATCTCCAAGCCTATTGATCATTAGTTGTAGGGCATTTGGTGAATTCGCCAGTATGACTATGTCATCTGCATACATAATAACTTTAAGTCGAACATTACAAATTTCTACTCCACAAGGCAACAAGTCCGTTAAGTCATCTACGAATAGAGAAAAAAGCAACGGACTCAGATTGCATCCTTGTCTTACTCCTTGCTCAATATCGATTCGGTCCGAACGTTCTATTCCATTGTATATATATGCTGATGTCTGTTGATACATGTTCTCAATTATTCGCACAAAGCTCGTAGAGATCCCTAGATTGTATAGCTTGTAAAAAAGCGACTTTCTGTTAACTGAGTCGAAAGCAGCTCTAAAATCCACAAAGAATGCATAAAGTTTCTTTTTTTGATTTAAATTCCGTTGTGCAAGGTTTGTGAAGAATAAAAATGTTGTCAACGGTTGAATATCCCCTACGAAATCCGCTTTGGTACTCTCTTAACTTATTTTCTTTTTGTATCCAGTTGTTGAGCCTCTCGTACAGTATTGATGTAAAAACTTTTAGGGTTGCGTTTAAAACTGAAATTCCTCTGTAATGCGATAGGTCCTTCGGGTCACCTTTCTGAAAAATTGGTATAATAAGTGCTTCATAAAAGTGCTCAGGAAATGTTCCAAATTTGAAAATAATATTGAGGGCGTCAGTTAACTTCTCCTTAAAATCATCTGTGCTATATTTGTAAAATTCGGCTGGAATCCCATTCGATCCTGGTGCTTTACCTTCTTTGATCTTCATCAGCGCGGCGTTTACTTCAATTATTGTTAATGGCAGATCTAGTTCTTCTACCCATATATATGGTTTCGCAAAGCTCCATGTTAACTGATGTGAAGATGTTAATACAGCCGAGAAATAAGTTCGAAGAGATTCAAGAGCAATTGTAACCATTACTTTAGCATTGTTGCTACCATTTATTTTTTTTGTAAGTTTCGCATTGTTGCTACCATTTATTTTTTTTGTAAGTTTCCAGAACTCTGCAGTATCTTTACTTTTCACAAACTCATAGCCATTTTTTCATCATACGACTTCTTTTTTTCTCTGCACAAGTGTTTGTATTGTTTGTTTAAGTCAAGATAATCGTTTTTAATTTTTGGAATATCATATTTCCTTAACAGTTTCAGCATCGCTAAAGACTTTTTTCTTAGTTTTTCGCATGACTAATCATACCATTCATTTTTTTTGTAAAAATTTTAAGTTATTTTAGTTGAATTCGCAGCTACGTGTAATGCTTTTTCTAATTCGCATATTGGAATGTACTTAGATGTTGTTTGTGTCTCCAAACCGTTTAAAATATTTTGCAAATTTGATTGAAAATTACTTATTGTAGCCCTTTTCCACTTCAATATTTGATCACCAGAATTGATGATTGACTGTGAAGGTTGTGACTGTTCATCTATTTCAATCGTTACACATATTGGAAGATGATCCGAATATGAAGCATCCCCGACTGCAAAGTCATGAAAAAATGAGCACCAGTCCCCGCCAATAAGGCAATAATCAATTACAGAGCTACCCTGTTTTCCGATAAAAGTATTTTCTCCTGCTTTATCACCTTTTGTGCTACCATTTGAGATGCAAAGGCCAAAGTCATTGCAAAGCTCAACTATTTTTTTGCCTTCAGCATTAATTTTCCTATCTTTTGAGTTGCGGTTTTCGAGCCCAATGACATTTTCTGCTTCCATATCACCAGCTCTTGCGTTTATGAATATGGATTTCGCTTAAGCATTTGCTTAAGATTTTTTTCAACTTACAGGAGTTGAGAAAACTTTTGACATAAGTAACGACTATGAATTCCACCCTGAGAAAACTTGCAGTATAAAAAAGCAATGATTGTGCGTCTCTAGCGTTTAAAAGTGGTGACCCTTTTTGAATTATTATTACGAATTAACTGTTGGACAGAGAATTAAATATACCATTGCCCTCTTGAAACACTTACTGAGAACTTAAAATCTTACATCTAGGAAACGTTGTAGATAGATAGATAGATCGATAGATAGATATTTATTCGATATATTTATTTTTACAGTTACAGTTCATTATTCTTTAAATTCTCGAATAAAAGCGAAGGCATGACATATAAAAATGTCGTCTGCCTTTGACATTTTTCATGTTTTACATATTTTTTTTTTTTTGTTAATTTCAATTTTGATTTTAAAATTTTAATTCAGCTAAAATAATTCAGAATATAATTCAAATTCAATTAATGATGAGTTAATACAAATAAATGTTGAGCAAAAGACTTTAAAGTTTAGTTAAAACAAATTTAGACTTTTAGTTTAGCTAAAACAAAAATTGACTTTTATACCTTAGTTTATTTACAACAAACTTGTAATGGACTTTTAGTTTAGCAACAAAATTTAATTTAATTACTTTGATTTAACTAGTTAAAACTAGTTTTGTGTGTTGGGCTTTTAGTTTAGCTAAAACAAAAAAAAAAAAAAGAATGTATACTTTGACTTTATACATAATGTATCTTTTATACGAGTTAAAGCTTATAACAAAGGTTAAAAGTTTTCATTATGGATTCTTGATCCATAAGCCAGAGCTTCCTTACAATATTGATATAATACCATCCAATTTAGACCATTTAGATACACTGCTACCTCTTCTAACTGCAAAGAACTTTCTCCAAAGTGCACCCGTCTTATTTCCCTTAAAACAGGGCAGATCCCAATAAAGTGGTACAGATGTTCTCTCTCTTGCTGATTGCAATGTGAACAACACTTCGATGAGGTCTATAGTTCAGATCAATCAGTTCACCCCTTATTTTAAATATTGTACCAATTATGTTTCTCGTGTAAGAATTGGTGAAATAATTCATATTGTTGAGGTTGAGATTGCACTTCGAGTAATACTTTCTTTCTGTAGATGAACGTGCCTTTTCAATAAACTTATATCTCTCATTCTCATCTGTGACAGCAATAACTTCATACAAGGATTTCCTCCAAGCCGCTTTTTTAATTTCCGATAAGTTTAGCGCTATTCCTCCATCTGCAGCTAGCTGGTTCCAGTCCTTAACGAAAAGTATCTTCTGCCTAACTGCGAACTGCAAAATCTTCTTCGGTAGCCTGTGTTCTTCCATATGCAATACTTTTAGTATATAGTCGGCATGCAAATTTAAGGTAGCTATAAACATTGTTGGTAGACCAGTTTCCAAATAATACATGTATTTCGGTGTATTCATAGGTAATAAAAAGATCTTTCTCAAAAAGAAGCGAAGCAGATTTTCCACCTGCTCGTACCTTTGTTTTCCCCACACCTGAGCTCCATAGAATAAGATGGACTTTGCTGTAGCATTGAAGACTTGTTGCTTTGTATTGAAAGATATAAGACTGTTGTTGAAGATGTTTTTCCAATTTGTGCATATTGCTGATTTAGCTTTGGTTAGTTTGGTTGATAGGTGTTTCTCCTGCTTAAGATTGTACGTGAATTCCATCCCCAGATAATTATAAGATTTAACTACTTCTAGAGCTGTTCCTTCGTATTTCCAATTTTCTTCACTTGCTGATCTTCCAGAGCCATTTTTGAAGACCAAAACTTTAGATTTTTCCGTGTTAACCTCTAGATTCCAAATTTTGCAGTAATCTCCAAGCCTATTGATCATTAGTTGTAGGGCATTTGGTGAATTCGCCAGTATGACTATGTCATCTGCATACATTATAACTTTAAGTCGAACATTACAAATCTCTACTCCACAAGGCAACAAGTCCGTTAAGTCATCTACGAATAGAGAAAAAAGCAACGGACTCAGATTGCATCCTTGTCTTACTCCTTGCTCAATATCGATTCGGTCCGAACGTTCTATTCCATTGTATATATATGCTGATGTCTGTTGATACATGTTCTCAATTATTCGCACAAAGCTCGTAGAGATCCCTAGATTGTATAGCTTGTAAAAAAGCGACTTTCTGTTGACTGAGTCGAAAGCAGCTCTAAAATCCACAAAGAATGCATAAAGTTTCTTTTTTTGATTTAAATTCCGTTGTGCAAGGTTGTGAAGAATAAAAATGTTGTCAACGGTTGAATATCCCCTACGAAATCCGCTTTGGTACTCTCTTAACTTATTTTCTTTTTGTATCCAGTTGTTGAGCCTCTCGTACAGTATTGATGTAAAAACTTTTAGGGTTGCGTTTAAAAATGAAATTCCTCTGTAATTCGATAGGTCCTTCGGGTCACCTTTCTGAAAAATTGGCATAATAAGTGCTTCATAAAAGTGCTCAGGAAATGTTCCAAATTTGAAAATAATATTGAGGGCGTCAGTTAACTTCTCCTTAAAATCATCTGTGCTATATTTGTAAAATTCGGCTGGAATCCCATTCGATCCTGGTGCTTTACCTTCTTTGATCTTCATCAGCGCGGCGTTTACTTCAATTATTGTTAATGGCAGATCTAGTTCTTCTACCCATATATATGGTTTCGCAAAGCTCCATGTTAACTGATGTGAAGATGTTAATACAGCCGAGAAATAAGTTCGAAGAGATTCAAGAGCAATTGTAACCATTACTTTAGCATTGTTGCTACCATTTATTTTTTTTGTAAGCTTCGCATTGTTGCTACCATTTATTTTTTTTGTAAGTTTCCAGAACTCTGCAGTATCTTTACTTTTCACAAACTCATAGCCATTTTTTCATCACACGACTTCTTTTTTTCTCTGCACAAGTGTTTGTATTGTTTGTTTAAGTCAAGATAATCGTTTTTAATTTTTGGAATATCATATTTCCTTAACAGTTTCAGCATCGCTAAAGACTTTTTTCTTAGTTTTTCGCATGACTAATCATACCATTCATTTTTTTTGTAAAAATTTTAAGTTATTTTAGTTGAATTCGCAGCTACGTGTAATGCTTTTTCTAATTCGCATATTGGAATGTACTTAGATGTTGTTTGTGTCTCCAAACCGTTTAAAATATTTTGCAAATTTGATTGAAAATTACTTATTGTAGCCCTTTTCCACTTCAATATTTGATCACCAGAATTGATGATTGACTGTGAAGGTTGTGACTGTTCATCTATTTCAATCGTTACACATATTGGAAGATGATCCGAATATGAAGCATCCCCGACTGCAAAGTCATGAAAAAATGAGCACCAGTCCCCGCCAATAAGGCAATAATCAATTACAGAGCTACCCTGTTTTCCGATAAAAGTATTTTCTCCTGCTTTATCACCTTTTGTGCTACCATTTGAGATGCAAAGGCCAAAGTCATTGCAAAGCTCAACTATTTTTTTGCCTTCAGCATTAATTTTCCTATCTTTTGAGTTGCGGTTTTCGAGCCCAATGACATTTTCTGCTTCCATATCACCAGCTCTTGCGTTTATGAATATGGATTTCGCTTAAGCATTTGCTTAAGATTTTTTTCAACTTACAGGAGTTGAGAAAACTTTTGACATAAGTAACGACTATGAATTCCACCCTGAGAAAACTTGCAGTATAAAAAAGCAATGATTGTGCGTCTCTAGCGTTTAAAAGTGGTGACCCTTTTTGAATTATTATTACGAATTAACTGTTGGACAGAGAATTAAATATACCATTGCCCTCTTGAAACACTTACTGAGAACTTAAAATCTTACATCTAGGAAACGTTGTAGATAGATAGATAGATCGATAGATAGATATTTATTCGATATATTTATTTTTACAGTTACAGTTCATTATTCTTTAAATTCTCGAATAAAAGCGAAGGCATGACATATAAAAATGTCGTCTGCCTTTGACATTTTTCATGTTTTACATATTTTTTTTTTTTTGTTAATTTCAATTTTGATTTTAAAATTTTAATTCAGCTAAAATAATTCAGAATATAATTCAAATTCAATTAATGATGAGTTAATACAAATAAATGTTGAGCAAAAGACTTTAAAGTTTAGTTAAAACAAATTTAGACTTTTAGTTTAGCTAAAACAAAAATTGACTTTTATACCTTAGTTTATTTACAACAAACTTGTAATGGACTTTTAGTTTAGCAACAAAATTTAATTTAATTACTTTGATTTAACTAGTTAAAACTAGTTTTGTGTGTTGGGCTTTTAGTTTAGCTAAAACAAAAAAAAAAAAAAGAATGTATACTTTGACTTTATACATAATGTATCTTTTATACGAGTTAAAGCTTATAACAAAGGTTAAAAGTTTTCATTATGGATTCTTGATCCATAAGCCAGAGCTTCCTTACAATATTGATATAATACCATCCAATTTAGACCATTTAGATACACTGCTACCTCTTCTAACTGCAAAGAACTTTCTCCAAAGTGCACCCGTCTTATTTCCCTTAAAACAGGGCAGATCCCAATAAAGTGGTACAGATGTTCTCTCTCTTGCTGATTGCAATGTGAACAACACTTCGATGAGGTCTATAGTTCAGATCAATCAGTTCACCCCTTATTTTAAATATTGTACCAATTATGTTTCTCGTGTAAGAATTGGTGAAATAATTCATATTGTTGAGGTTGAGATTGCACTTCGAGTAATACTTTCTTTCTGTAGATGAACGTGCCTTTTCAATAAACTTATATCTCTCATTCTCATCTGTGACAGCAATAACTTCATACAAGGATTTCCTCCAAGCCGCTTTTTTAATTTCCGATAAGTTTAGCGCTATTCATCCATCTGCAGCTAGCTGGTTCCAGTCCTTAACGAAAAGTATCTTCTGCCTAACTGCGAACTGCAAAATCTTCTTCGGTAGCCTGTGTTCTTCCATATGCAATACTTTTAGTATATAGTCGGCATGCAAATTTAAGGTAGCTATAAACATTGTTGGTAGACCAGTTTCCAAATAATACATGTATTTCGGTGTATTCATAGGTAATAAAAAGATCTTTCTCAAAAAGAAGCGAAGCAGATTTTCCACCTGCTCGTACCTTTGTTTTCCCCACACCTGAGCTCCATAGAATAAGATGGACTTTGCTGTAGCATTGAAGACTTGTTGCTTTGTATTGAAAGATATAAGACTGTTGTTGAAGATGTTTTTCCAATTTGTGCATATTGCTGATTTAGCTTTGGTTAGTTTGGTTGATAGGTGTTTCTCCTGCTTAAGATTGTACGTGAATTCCATCCCCAGATAATTATAAGATTTAACTACTTCTAGAGCTGTTCCTTCGTATTTCCAATTTTCTTCACTTGCTGATCTTCCAGAGCCATTTTTGAAGACCAAAACTTTAGATTTTTCCGTGTTAACCTCTAGATTCCAAATTTTGCAGTAATCTCCAAGCCTATTGATCATTAGTTGTAGGGCATTTGGTGAATTCGCCAGTATGACTATGTCATCTGCATACATTATAACTTTAAGTCGAACATTACAAATCTCTACTCCACAAGGCAACAAGTCCGTTAAGTCATCTACGAATAGAGAAAAAAGCAACGGACTCAGATTGCATCCTTGTCTTACTCCTTGCTCAATATCGATTCGGTCCGAACGTTCTATTCCATTGTATATATATGCTGATGTCTGTTGATACATGTTCTCAATTATTCGCACAAAGCTCGTAGAGATCCCTAGATTGTATAGCTTGTAAAAAAGCGACTTTCTGTTGACTGAGTCGAAAGCAGCTCTAAAATCCACAAAGAATGCATAAAGTTTCTTTTTTTGATTTAAATTCCGTTGTGCAAGGTTGTGAAGAATAAAAATGTTGTCAACGGTTGAATATCCCCTACGAAATCCGCTTTGGTACTCTCTTAACTTATTTTCTTTTTGTATCCAGTTGTTGAGCCTCTCGTACAGTATTGATGTAAAAACTTTTAGGGTTGCGTTTAAAAATGAAATTCCTCTGTAATTCGATAGGTCCTTCGGGTCACCTTTCTGAAAAATTGGCATAATAAGTGCTTCATAAAAGTGCTCAGGAAATGTTCCAAATTTGAAAATAATATTGAGGGCGTCAGTTAACTTCTCCTTAAAATCATCTGTGCTATATTTGTAAAATTCGGCTGGAATCCCATTCGATCCTGGTGCTTTACCTTCTTTGATCTTCATCAGCGCGGCGTTTACTTCAATTATTGTTAATGGCAGATCTAGTTCTTCTACCCATATATATGGTTTCGCAAAGCTCCATGTTAACTGATGTGAAGATGTTAATACAGCCGAGAAATAAGTTCGAAGAGATTCAAGAGCAATTGTAACCATTACTTTAGCATTGTTGCTACCATTTATTTTTTTTGTAAGTTTCGCATTGTTGCTACCATTTATTTTTTTTGTAAGTTTCCAGAACTCTGCAGTATCTTTACTTTTCACAAACTCATAGCCATTTTTTCATCACACGACTTCTTTTTTTCTCTGCACAAGTGTTTGTATTGTTTGTTTAAGTCAAGATAATCGTTTTTAATTTTTGGAATATCATATTTCCTTAACAGTTTCAGCATCGCTAAAGACTTTTTTCTTAGTTTTTCGCATGACTAATCATACCATTCATTTTTTTTGTAAAAATTTTAAGTTATTTTAGTTGAATTCGCAGCTACGTGTAATGCTTTTTCTAATTCGCATATTGGAATGTACTTAGATGTTGTTTGTGTCTCCAAACCGTTTAAAATATTTTGCAAATTTGATTGAAAATTACTTATTGTAGCCCTTTTCCACTTCAATATTTGATCACCAGAATTGATGATTGACTGTGAAGGTTGTGACTGTTCATCTATTTCAATCGTTACACATATTGGAAGATGATCCGAATATGAAGCATCCCCGACTGCAAAGTCATGAAAAAATGAGCACCAGTCCCCGCCAATAAGGCAATAATCAATTACAGAGCTACCCTGTTTTCCGATAAAAGTATTTTCTCCTGCTTTATCACCTTTTGTGCTACCATTTGAGATGCAAAGGCCAAAGTCATTGCAAAGCTCAACTATTTTTTTGCCTGCAGCATTAATTTTTCTATCTTTTGAGTTGCGGTTTTCGAGCCCAATGACATTTTCTGCTTCCATATCACCAGCTCTTGCGTTTAAATCTCCAATTACCATCAAATTATGTGTTTTAAGTGAACATATGAAATCATTAAATAGGTCATAATTGTGTTGCCAATTATTGCAATTTATATAAATTGGTGCAATGTATAATGTTTTGTCGAAAAGTATTATTTTTATGTAGCCCAGCTCATTATCTAATACTACTTCGCATTTAAAAAGAATTTCGTTTTTAATTGCTATAAGCGTTCCACTGCTAGCTCTCCCTCTTGTTGCCATCTTTTTTGCTGACAGCCAATAGCATTTGTGAAAAGGAAAATACTTCTCGAAATCCTCGTTCTTTTCTTCCAACTAATGCGTTTCAAACAACATACAAATATCAAAACTTATTAAATATTTGAAAAAATCTGGGTATAAAAGTTTATTGTTTAAACCGCCAACATTATATGCTAAAAATTTGAAATATTTGACTAATTTACATTTATGATTTTTAATTTGTAATTGCTATTGCGGGTTATTTGGTTTTCTTATTGGGTTTGTTGATTGTTTTTTTGGGTTAATGTCGATTGACCCAATTATTGTAGTTTTCGTTATGTTTTTGTTGTTTTCTTAGCTTTTTGGTTGTTCAGATGGTGAATTTTCTGTCGAACGGACTCTTTTTCTTATGTTTTCTGGTTCTGGTTCTGTTCTTTCCTTCCAAACTTTTCCCTCGACTATCAATTCATCCAATTTGAAGAAGGGTTTTTTCCCTTGTTTTTTGAATTCAAGTAGTTTTGGCACAAGTGGTTTCCTAGCTTCAACCACCGATTTTGGTAGATCTTCTGCGATGGAAAATGTATAGGTAATATGAGTTTTCTTCGCTAAGAGTATATTTTGTTTTTTCTCATAGTTTTTGAACATTAAACGAATTGGTCTCGTTTTGCCTTCAGCCTTTTTTCCTATGCGAAAACAACTTTCAATTTCGTTTGAGGTGATTTGGAACTCTTCGTTACTTGTATTTTTTAAACGTTGTATGCGGCTAACTTTTGGTAAGGAAAACTCATTTTATTGGAAACAGTTTTCAATACTATTTCATTTATACAAAAAAAAAAAAAACAGATGAAATAATAAATGGGGTATTATTTTTCCTATATATGTAGGTACAAATTCCAACCTTCTAATAAGTCCAGGATGAATGACAACCTATGTTTTCAAAAAAAAAAATGAGGGTATATAATTCTACAAAGTGGCTTAACATTTGTTATTGGAAATAGGTATACTTTTATCTAAAGGGTTTTTCAACAGGGACGCTACAAAAGTAGAGCGACAGAGACAGCAAACGACGCCATATTTCTGGCCATTTTTTTGACATTTCTCTTCAGTAAGGTTTGCCATATTATGATGGAAAGATATACGAGCCAACAAAGAGTCGAATTTATTAAAATTTACTACCAAAATTCGGAGTCAGCGGCCTCAACGTTAAGAGCGCTACGTCCAATTTATGGTTGTCATAATACTCCTAACAGATCAACAATTGAGCGTCTAGTGGAAAAATTTGAATCCACATGCACAGTACAAAATGTTCCCGTGCCAGTGAGTCAAAGAAGTGCCCGTAGTGCCGAGAATATTGCTGCCGCTGAGGCTTCGGTTGCAGAAAGCCCAAATGTGTCTCTCAAACGTCGTTCTCAAGCGTTGGGCATCTCTGTGACGTCATTGTGGCAAATTTTGCGAAAAGATCTTGGCCTAAAAGAGCTTGACCACCAGAAGCGTCGTATGTTCGTGGGCTGAGCAACAACTTGAAAATGATTCGGATTTTCATCGAAAAATCATCTTCAGCGATGAGGCTCATTTCTGGCTGAATGACTTCGTCAATTTACAAAATATGCGGCAATCCACGTTACTGTGAATGGGGATCGCTATCGTTCAATGATGACTGAATATTTTTGGCCCCAATTGGATGATATGGACTTGGAGGACATGTAGTTCCAACAAGACGGTGTCACAAGCCACACAGCGAATGTCACAATTAATTTATTGGAAACCAAGTTTGGGAAACGTGTTATCTCACGAAATGGTCCAGTCGCTTGGCCGACTCGGTCGTGCCTGTGGGGCTACGTCAAGTCTATGATCTTTGCCAGCAAGCCAGCGACAATTGATGAACTTCGTACGAATATCGAATAATGGCAGCAGTATCGGCCGATTTATGCTTGAAAACCGTCGAAAATTGGGTTCAACGTTTGGACTTCTGCAAGGTGGTCATGCCAAAGAAATTGAGATCCATACATAATGGCATCAAACGTACTTTTACAGGAATAAAGAATTTCATTGATTTCCAAAACCGTTTTTGCTTTATTTTTGTAGCGCTCTTATTGAAAAACACTTTGTTTAACGAGAAATTCGTCCCGTTTCTGCGTGAACCACGTATCTACAAAGCAAATTTTGTTTAATTTTTTTAAGAAATTATAGGTTTTCTTGGAGTTGAATAATTTTATTGAATAAAAAGAAATCGAAATAACTGTAAAACATATTAATTGAGGTTATTTCACAATTCATATGTTTTCATCTTCCTTACTCATAGTTTCCCAGCGATGTCTAATGTAAAGCAAAATCGAGGTTCGAGGTTCACGCAGAAACGGGACGATTTGTTTTTCAAAAACGTTGCAAACCAAAGAACCAGTACCCTTATTCTCTGTTAATTGTGATGTTAAATTATGTATACTAATATTTACATAAATAATATTGTTAATCTCTTTTTCAACAGAAGTCCAGATGGCCAGCAATGAGCTAGACTTCAGCTTTGTAAAACATAAACTCGAGGTTCGTTTTTTGATTAATTTTATTGTTTTATTATTTTTTTTATTCCAAATCCTTTTCATGGTTACCAGACCGCTAAGATCTCTATAATTAAAGACGTTGACCGAAAGATGACAACGATGATTGAAGAAATTCTTCAGGACTTTCGCCAAAAAGAGCTTCAAGATCATGAATTTAATAATTTTGTTAAACGAGGTAACAACAACTTAACTTGGAGCAACAGACTTCCTCAAAAAAACCAACCACAGACTGAAAACACCGACAAAATAGACCATACAAAAGTAAGACAGATGAGAGCACTTCCCGTAAAAATGTTTGTTGTTAGAGAATCCTACCTTACAGCGTTGCTCGAAGTTGACCATATGAAAAGTATATACAATATATTTTTCATTATACTCACAGTTTTTCTGTTGAATAGTGTATGCTACGATTATTTTGTGCTGGGAAAGTATGTTCAAAACATAATAAATTATTTTTTTATAAATAAAATTTATCTTATCTATTTTTAGGGTGAATTTTGGACTGGGCACCATTAAAATTGGAATGCGAGATATTCATCTCGTTTTGGGATTATTAATATTAATGCACATTCCAGTGATGGTAGTGTTTTATGCCTTCAAACTGTGGGTATGCATTCGTCACAAATGCATTAATAGTAAGTAAATAAGTGATATTGCAAACATAAATTGTAATTTAATAAGATAATGTATAATAATTATAATCTAAGTGTGTCATCGTCATTGTGTTTAAGTTGAGAGGCTTTAAAGTTGGAAAAGGGATTTATACTGCCCTTAATTGGAAATTGAATGACAAATTAAAACCCTTTGAGTAAGCAGCATTTCATTTAATGTATGCATATATTATATATGTACTATACATATTATGTATAACCGTTACATATTAATTTAAAGACCGATCAAACTAAGCGTCGATAAAGCGACATGCAAAAAACGGCGATTTCAATGCTATCGGCATTTTGAGTCATTTTCGATAAACTCTCCATCATTGTAATTTCTAAACAAAAACATCTCAATATCTTAATAGTTCAGTCAATGGAAGATTTTGCCCTACAAATGGTGATGCACTGATATAGAATTGTACATATTTCTAATTTATTGTTGTTGAGTTATTGGAAACATAATGAAACAATTAAAATGAACTCTTTCCATTCTGGGTGACATAAAAGAATCGTTTATGCCAAATTTTATCACAAAACCAATATTTATAACGGGTTTTCAGTAAAAATTAACCTATTGCACTGGAACACAAGCTATGTATATGGTATATGCTTAAAAGCTGTTCAGTTTAGCTTAGAGACATCTGATCATATTGGTTTTTGTCTCATTCGATTCAGTAAATAATATAGCGTACATAAATAAAGCCTGACCTCTCTGAGAAAATTGTGTTAATAATATATAAGACAAACCAAAAATATCTAAGATGACGTTTTTTTTTATTTATAATATAACATCCAAAACTCAAGCTTGAATTGCTGGCACCTTTAAGATATGTGTATAAAATAGGGTTATTTTGCATAATCTCCAACTTTTAAAAGCCTGTTTAATTTGTTATCCAAATTTCACTGAACAAAATCGAGTTTAACAGTTTTTAGAGTTTATTCATTTTCTTCCTAGAATGTATCATGGCTCCTGTTAGACTTAGCAAATATTATTGCACACAAATAGTTGTGTAATTTTATGCCTTACAAATTTAGCTTTGACATTTTTTTCCATAAAATTAACAACAATCGAGCTATTAAGTGAAACGCACTTTTTTGCAGCTTTAAAGTGGCTGATCGAGCGGGCAGTTTTCATAGAAGTCAATACCCTTATATATTGAATATCCTTTATGGCATAGCAAATTTTAGTTCCGAAAAGTGTTTCTGGGTCAAAATCAAATTGCACTGAACTATAAATTTGGTATAATGGATAACGGTAACACATTTTTGATATACAAAATGAACAGGCTGTCTGTACCTTTTAAATAAGACTAAAATTATTAAAACTAGTTGCCGGTAAGTTAGTTAAAAAGGGAGCAATAAAATTTGTGATTACGTATTAATATAATGATACATTTAGAGGTCTAAGAACTTGATAAAGTTTGAAGAGTCGTGTTTTGCAAATTATTATGACTACAAAGATAATTTTCGACTTAAATTTAGGAAAAGTGAGTTAACTTGAACATTCAGCTACATATTTGCAACCAAAAACTTATCTTTCAGCATTGCAGAAACGTTGAAAATTTCATTTTGTTTTGCAATTTTGACCATGTTGCGTAGTAAAATTTTGTTGGCAAACCTCAGACTCGGATTCAGCACCCCCAAAAACATATAAGTAAGGAAATCAAAACCTCCCAAAAGTTTTCCCCGTAGGAAACTTTTTGATCATAAATAACAAAAAAGTATTTTAAAACTTAATAGATTAAGAGCTCACAGCAATTTGTGGGTTTGTCTGATAGCATAAAATCATTGATACTTTAAGATAGATCGATAGATATATTTACTATAATACAAATGTGAAGTTCTTGGACACTGTAGCTGGAGCGTTTCTGAGCTATGTTGCATTTAAAATTCGTGTTTTTGGGCACTCAAAATAATTGGTGTAGCAAAAAAAAAAAAAACAATATAAATTAAATAAATATGGAAAAATGTTTTTTATTTAATTATAAACCATTTTTTCATTGTTATTTAGTTTTTAATAATACTAGGACAATAATTTTTTTTGAAAGGTTGGAAAACTCTGTCATGGAAAAAGAATTATCTTGTAACACTTAATCAAACTTGTATACAAAAGATACGTATACGCCATAGTGCACACATTTTACTAATAAAGTTTATACAAAATCGTACTCATTTGATATCACTGTGATATTTACCTTTCTTTATTTCAAAGGTTGCGCAGGGTCGGGTGCAGAAATGAAATAGAGGAATATAAAAAAAGATCATGCAAAAACTATTTATCATAAAATCAATAGAAATGAATATTAAAAAAAAATAATTGTTGATTTTATAATTAATAAGTAATAGCCTAAGAGATGGCTGCGAGTTTCCAACCTCACTTGCGGCATGGAATTTTTTGATTGCAAATTGTTGGATTGAGGTGGGATGGTGGAATAAGCGGTGGTGGGGGTTCAAACTTGCATTTTTTTTAAATTACTCAATCCGGCAAAGCTGAAATCTAGCAGAGTTCATCGAAAACCATGTGAAAGACACAATTCCAAAATGGCAGAAGGCCAAGTGGATGGAAAGTGGGTGGCATAAGTCGCCAAAGTGGTAAAAAGAATTTAAAATTATCTGCCTCCGGCACTTCTGCCTTTTTGCAAATGAGTTCCTGATGGTATTTAGTGGCCAAATCCCAAATGACAGAAGGCAGACTGGATGGGTTCTGTTTTTTTTTTAATTTTTACTTGCTCTTTAAGGCAAGTATTGGTTTCTTGTCAAAAAAAAATTTGAGGTTTTAATCAAAATCAACATTATGGAGAAGTCCAAAAAAGTGGTTTTCGTAATGCCTTCCGTCGGTCTGTGCGTCTGTGCGTCCGTTTCCACTGCCTAAACGCGTGAACGATTTTTATGTAAACGCAAAACTTTGTTTTTTGGTTTTAGTTTTTGAATATCTCATCTCATCTGGAACCATACAACATTTTTGAGTTATTCGAGTTTTCCCGATAACGGCTCTAACGATTTTGATTAAACTTTTTTAATTACTTTTTTTTATAACGATAAATTTTTAGAATTCTTTTCAAAAAAATCTATCGAGCCGTTTTTTATAAAAATATTTTTTTATTACAAATTTTTCAAACGATTTGTCAAAAAAAAAATTCATATGCTATTTTTAAGATACATATTATATATCTAAAAATTAAATTTTGAAAAAATTAAAATCATTGACCCAATATCGAAAAAACAAATAATTTTTCAAAATATAAATCCAAAAAGTGTTCCCGTTTAAAAAAAAAAAAAAATTTATTTTTCTTTATTTGTGCATAAATACACATCAGATAACCAAAAGCTTAAATTTTCAAGCTAAATTAATACATATAATAGCTTTGGACTGATTGAGCAAGTTCGTGTGATCCAGTCGTGCATTTTATTTACTTTAGAGTGCAACCCAAAAAACATAATGAGAAAACAAAATATTTAAATACAACGGCAATACTTACTATTATTAATATTATATTATACATTTCCTGAAAGCCAGAAATCCATTTTTCAATAATTTTATAAAATCTTGTTTTTTTAGAAAAATTAATTTTTAAACACACAATTTAGATCTTTTTTTTTTTTTTTAATTTAAAATTAAATTTTCTTCTTAAATTTTACGTTATTTAATATTACTTTTGGCCTGAATTTTGAATTTAATAATGTAACCAATTTCGAGTTAAAAACTGAAAACCAAATGCTATGTCTTATAGTTTTTCAAAAAATCAAAAATAACAGAAACTACGTCTTTTCAAAGAACAGCGCTTTTTTGAGTTTCTATATTTAATTGGGCTTTATGGTCAACTTATGATTACGGCACTTCTGTCATTTTGCCAGTTTGTGTGTGAAGCTATTTAATGAACCAATTCTAAATAACAGAAGACAGACTGATGGATTGTATTTTTTTTTATTTTTTTACTTTAGAGTGGGGCAAAAAAACCTAATACAGAAAAAAATAATATTAAAATACAATAACATATTATTTTTTTTCTAAAAGCCATAAATCCATTTTTTTTATTTGATTTTGAAATCATGTTTCACTGAACAAATTTTGAAAAAATAATTTTCAAACTAAAAATTTTTATTTTTTTTTTATTTTTATATTTAAAACTAAATTTCTTCAAACATTTTAGCTTAATAAACTTTTGATCATGATATGCAATTTCTAGTCAAGAACTGAAAACTATATTGTAAAATGTCTTTTAGTTACTGAACAAATCAAAAATAACAGAAACTACTTTTTTTCTATGAAAAAGGTTTTTTTGTTATTGTCTATGTTATTGGGCTTTAAGCACACTTAAGCACGGCACATCCGCCAGTTTATTTATGGTGGTATTTAAAGAGCAAATTTCAAATGGAAACAAAATCCAAAACACTTACATAAATCACTAAAATCACGTAACGCAAACTGTTTTAACAAAAACACAAATTTAATATGAAACCATTTAAGTTGAAACACAACTCGGCTACGAGTTTTTTGAGAAAAACTAAAAATGCAGTTTTGTTGTAATCACTGAACATAGTACATACACAAATTTTAACAAAATCGTTAGATTACGTAAAAATCACCTGTACCAAATTTGAAGAAAATCCGTCCACGCGTTTGAGCAGTGGAGAAGTGCACAGATGAACGCACAGACGCACAGATGCATAGACCGACATACGGCATCTTCCCACCATCCATAAATAAAATGCACGACTGGATCGCACGAACTTGGTCATGTAGTGGAAAGCTATTTTATGTATTAACTTAGTTTGAAAATTTTAGCTTTTGGTGTAGGTATTGAGAGATATGCACAAATAAGCAAAAGTAAATATTTTTTTAAAACGGGAACACTTTTTGGATTTTTTTTTGAAAAATAATTTTTTTTCCATATTGGGTCAATGATTTGTGTTTTTTCAAAATTTTATTTTTAGATGTTGATAAATATTAGCCATTTTCAAAATGGCATACCAATTTTTTTTAAATCGTTTGAAATTTTTTTAGTAAAAAATATTAAAAAAAAAGGCTCGATCGATTTTTTTGAAAAAAATTCTAAAAATTTATCGTTATTGAAGAAATCATATCAAAAAGTTTATCAAAATCGTTAGAGCCGTTTTCGATAAAATTCGAATAACTCAAAAATGTTGTATGGGAGGTACTTGTTCAAGATGAGATATTCAAAAACAAAAAAAAAACAACTTTCGAAATTACGTAAAAATCATCTGTACCAAATTGGAAGAAAATCCGTCATCTCGTTTGGGCAGTGGAGAAGTGTACAGATGGACGCACAGACGTACAGACGCACAGAGCGACGGACGGCATGACGAAAACCACTTTTTCGGACTTTTCCATCATCGTAATGTTGGTTTTGATTAAAACCTCAAATTTTTTTTTGACACGAAACAAATACTTTCCCTATAGAGCAAGTAAAAATGAGTTAACAATGCTTACATACCTTAATTGACCTTTAAATCACTTACCATAAGGCTATTAGCATCTGATTTTCAGTTCTTGAATGATTAAGGCAGATCAAAAGGTAATACTTAATCACATAAAACTTATTTAAAACATTGTATGTGTTACACATAAAAAAAAAATAAAAAGTTTTAGTAAAAAAATTATTCAAAAAAAACCATTCACTTAAAGAACATGATTTGAAAATGCAATTAAAAACGATATAATATGACATTGTAGGTGTTGCCGTGGTATTTTGATATTTTTTTGTCTATATTAGGTTTTTCTTGTTATTCCCTATAGTAAAATTAAAAAAAAAAAAAATACAACACATCCAGTGTGCCTTCTGCCATTTGGAGTTTGCTCTTTATACCAATATACCACCACAAATAAACTGGCAAAAAGGCAGAAGTGCCGGAATCATACTTTAACCTTAAAGCCCGATCATAGACAATAAAAAAACGTTTTTCGTAGAAAAAAAAGTAGTTTCGGTTATTTTTGATTTGTTCAATAACTAAAAGACGTTTCACCATATAGTTTTCAGTACATAACTAGAAATTAATTTAGGCATTTCATTTCAAGATCAAAAGTAATACTTAATAAGCTAAAATGTTTAAAGAAAGTTAGTTTTAAGTATTAAAATAAAAAAAAATATAAAAATTTTGAGTTTAAAAATTATTTTTTTCCAAAAATGATTTCAAAATTAAATTAAAGAATGGATTTATGGCTTTCGGAAAAAAATATGATATGTTATTGTAGGCGTTGCACATGTATTTTAATATTATTTTTTTTGTGTATTAGGTTTTTTTTTGCCCCACTCTAAAGTAAAAACAATAAAAAAAAATAGAATCCATCCAGTCTGCCTTCTGCCATTTAGATTATGTTCATTAAATAGCTTCACACACAAACTAGCAAAATGGCATTACCCAATTACATAAAGAAACTAAAAAAAAACGATCTTTGAAAAGAGGTAGTTTCTGTTATTTTTGAAATTGATTACATCAGGAAATGTATAATATGATGTTGTAAGTGTTGCCGTTGTATTTTAATATTTTTTTTCTATATTAAGTAAAAAATTAAAAAAAATAGAACCCATCCAGTCTGCCTTCTGCCATTTGGGATTTGGTGATAATCGATTTTTTTGCCTTTTTCGAGTGCGTTTTGCAGGCAGAATACCTCATGTAAGGCCTTGGATCCGCGTTTTGGTAATGAGAAGAGTCCGCTCTATGATCGCAAAGATGAATTATCTTGCTAACACAAATAAACCGAAAGTTGATTTTTTTTTCATTTTTCGAGTGCGTCTTGCAGGGAGAATGCCCCATCCAAAGGGTCTTTGACCCCATATTCGCCTATCTCTTTTACTTAAAACGATTATTGTGTTGTACCAATTATCTTGAGTGGCCAGCATTTTTAATGCAGCATTGCTCAGAAACGCCCCAGGTACGGTATGCAAGAACTCGATATTTGATTATAGAAAGTAAGGATCTTTCTTAAAGTACCAGTGATTTTATGCTATTTTTTTTTCTTTTCTTTTTCTTCACTTCAGATTCTGTGATGTACGAGTAGTCAGTTTAGAGCAAACTTTAACCTACATCAGAGGCTTATTATAAGTTAATATGTTAGTGGTTAGTAAAATAAAATAAAATAAAATAAAATAATAAATAGGTAACACATGCACAGAATAAACAATAAATATAAAATATACATGATAATTAATAATTAATATAAAATCATTCACCACACATATGACAATCAAGAGAGTGGAGCACTGATCCGGAATAATGTTTTTAATACAGATTTAGTTAAGTTAAAGTCAACAGTCAAATCGTTTAAATTAACAAGTTTACCCATACGGCCTAGAGGCTCGTGTACGCCATAGTTTGTTCTATGAAATTCAATGTGTAAAAGTTCAAATCTTCGCAGGTGGTGAGATCCTCCGCGAGAGTTTATGGCCATTAATTAGTTGATGGAAAAAATTAAATGGTTTATCAGACGCTTTTGATATAAAGTTTGCAACTGAAGAAGTTGGATCCGATGTTCATACGGTGGGAGATTATATGGATCAGTCCAAGGAAGACCCTTCAGAGCAAAGCGAATGAAGTTATTTTGAATTGCTTCAATCCGACTTTTATGAATATCATAAAACGGATCACTGGTACTTTATAGTGCCACGATTCACACCCACTATAAAACAAGATGATTTAAAAATAAATTCATTGGAAATTCTTCCAGTTACAATTAGGTCAAAACTTCACTTACCATTGCTTTTTCTTAAAATTATGGTGTCAAAATATCTGTGGACAGATAAAAAAACTGTATTCTATTGAAGAAAGAAAACTATGTTTAGAATTTTTTAATAATTTAACTTTGAAAAAACTTGCAGTTTTCTGGAAAAGACGAACTTAACGAACGGTCTAATGAGTGTACATAGAAGTTGTAGTCACTAATTTGTGACGAAGACGTATCCCTTTAACTATGACGTCTGTTTCTTTGAACAAATATTTTTTCTTTCAAATTTTATATTTGGCCCTTCAGATCTCATTTAATTTTCTCTGACAGAAGCTGAGGAAGTGAATACAAAAGTTTTACTGCTTAGTTTGAGACAGATTTTTGTCTGTTTAATCCTGTTTAGTTTACTTGAGATCAAGCACTCTGAGGTCTCTGAATAATGTTAACTGGTTAATTTTTTATATTTTGAAACACATAATATTTTCATATTTCTTTGCAAAGTTTTAACCAGCAGGAAGGTACATACATATGTACATAAATCATTTTATAATAATTATCAAAAATTGACTCTTTTCCGTAACAATCTTTCACTTAATTACAATTGTTGAATTTTTTCTATTTTTAGACAAGATTCTTCGATCCATCTGGAGCTATTCATGTTTGGCGCTTTTTGTCTCTCTACAATTTTCTCTCCTGTATGTTGGAACTACTTCATGTCTTCGCTTGAATCTACCTTATGTACCAGGTGCTGTGATGCTTCTCGAAACTACACGGCTGATGATGAAAATTCACGCTTTTGTTCGCACGAATGCAGGCAAAATTTTAGATGCAGAATACAAGAAAGATGGTCCACAAAATAGCAAAGCAGTTCAAACTCCACCATTTACATGCTATATTTATTACCTCTTTGCACCAACTCTCATTTACCGTGATTCGTATCCTCGTACAAATCAAATCAGATGGAAGTTTGCTCTTAGCCGTCTTTTGGAAGTCGTTGGGGTGGCATTCTTTTATAGCTATATCTACGAACGCCATATTCATGCTCATTTCTCGAATTTCGGAATCGAAGAATTAACTAATGCCAGCTTGATTGTGAAGCTATTTGGAATGATAATGCCAGGCTTCTTAATTATTATTGCTGCTTTCTATATGGTGTTGCATGCGTGGTTGAACTTCACAGCGGAATTGCTGCGATTCGGTGACCGGATGTTCTACAAAGATTGGTGGACGGCAAGAAACTATGAGGGATATTTTCGGAACTGGAACGTCGTCGTTCATGACTGGTTATATGAATATATCTACAAGGACTGTTACAATCATATATTCAAGGGTTCGAAGCTGGCTTCATCGTTGCTCGTATTTTTTATATCAGCATATATGCACGAGCATATCATTGGTGTAGCTTTGCAAATGTTTTACCCGGTGTTGTTTTGTAGTTTTGGAATTTTGGGTGTGGTTTTTGTGTTTGTAACCAAAGATTTTCCTCCATGGTTTGGTAATATGTTTTTATGGTTCACCATAATAATTGGAAGTAGTTTTCAAATAACAACGTATTCCATGGAGTATTTTGCTAGACAAAATTGTCCACAACTTGAATCAAAAAACTTTATAGAATGGCTTACACCCGTGTCTTGGGTTTGTAATGGAATGAAGTAAGACCATGAGGATAATCTTAAATTAAGTTTTGAATATGATGCCATATATTATATACATATTATTATATATAAGTGTTAATGTTAAAAATTGTTAGTTAGGTACATTATATATGTAAGTTTATTAAAAGTATGTTTTCTTGAAAGCAACCGTTTTATTTTGTTCTATGATTCTATAGTGCTAGATCTTGTCATGTATCAAAATTCAATTGGTTTTGTTATTTTTCAAAGAAGGCTGGCTCTTTTTTTTTCTTATTTTTAATTAAGATTTTCTTACTAAAATTAAAAAGATAATCTTCTTGGATAAAAACCATAGAGAATTGGTTTTGTTTTTTTTTTAATTTTTATGTAGGTATGCAGTCTATTTTTTCTGTGTAAGTACAATCAATTATAGTAGGTACTATTAATTATATAGTACTAGTACTATCAATTAGTTTTCCATTATTTTGTTACTCTTATAAAGGGTGAAAGGGTCCTCTGAAATCCATTACAAACCAAAAACGCAATTTAAATGTTAATGGGCATTTTCGACGTTCAGCGGCCATTAATAAAATAAGTATCAAATGAAATATCTGTTACTTCAGATTATTTTTAACTTTGAGGGTTTTACTACATTTTATTGGTGTACAAAGTTAAAGTGCAAAAAAAAGAGCCCACAGTACCTTAAGATAGATCCTTACTTTCTATATGCAAATTGAGAGTTCTTGTATACTTTAGCTGGGGCCTTTCTGAGCAGTTCGGCAGATTAAGTGCCCTTGATATGAATATGAGGTTCCAAGACCTTTTGCATGGGGCATTCTGCCTGCAACCCTGCAAGAGACGCACTCGAAAGATGCAAGAAATTAACTTTCGGTTTAATTTATGATAGCAAGAAGTCTCCTTATTAAAAGAACGCGGGTCCAAGACCTTTTGCATGGGACATTCTGCCTGCAAGACGTATTCAAATAAAATGCAAAACATCGATTATCAAAATAATTGCGATAGCAAGATAATTCTTCTGTCCAATGATAGAGGGGTCTCTACTTGTTAGAGGAACGAGAGTCCAGATGCTTAACATGCATTCTGCCTGCAAGAAGCACTAAAAAAAATTCCAAAGATCGAATTTGTAAACAATTCGAACAGCATAGGTGGTTTTTCATAACAACGATATTGCAGAGCATTCATTTCTTTTGATCTTACGATAATTCTTAGAAGTATTTACATGTACTGCTTTTTTTCTTATTTTCTTCTATTTTTATTTAAAATGATAATGATTTTGCTATACCAATTATCTTGAGTGATCAAAAAAACGCGTTTTAAATATTGCTCAGAAAGCGCCCCAGCCACTGTATACAAGAACTCTCTCTTTGAATATAGAAAGTAAGGATCAGAGGCGTACGTTGAGCTTATGGGGCCCCGGGTAAGACTAAGTTTGGAGCCCCTTTCCCCATTTTACTTTCTTGCTTACTTTTTTTGCTCAATGCTGAAAATTTCTAATTTCGAGTGGGTGTACCTTATTTAAAATTACGAAATAAAAGAAACGAAAAACAACGTTGCTTTTAAGAAAAAAAAGCATCAAAAATTGGTTATTATAGCAAGTTGAAAATTCTATCGAAAAGCGGTATAACTTTACATATTATATATAATTTACAGCTTGCAGCTGATCTTGTGACTTAGGTCATAAGGGTAGAAAAGGGTGATAAGATGCCGGCGCAGCGGAATCGGCTTTTTGATATACTGCTTGTGTTACATGTATTCGATTTTATTTGGTTCGGTCCGTATTTGATTCTCGAATTTTGTTTTTTTATGGAATGTAAAAAACGACAATTAGAGCTCATTTCACATGTATCCGGTTCCATTGTTCGTATTCAATTTAACCGAATACGTATGAAACAAGCCTTACATAGTGATTCAGGTCGGTGACGTTCTGTGCGGGTTTGTTGTATAGATAAAGTGGCGTAAAGTTAAGCGGAACAACATTTAATATAATGCGGTTAAAAAAGCTTTATTCTTTTTCAAAACTTCTGTGCGAAAGTTTTAATATTAAAACTTAATTTAATAAAAACGAAAAAAAGGTTTTCAGGTGTTTTGCCTATTTGCCACAGATTATTTGTTTTGGATCTCACAAATTATATATGTTTGGCAACTTAATTTATTTTTTGGGGCCCCTGAATAAAAATGGTCCTACAAAATCATTTGCCAGTCATATAGTAGGTACCTAGTAGTTACCTACTAACAGAATATCATTCTATTTGGCATCGAAGCAACTTCTTAATTATTTTGTTTTTTGGTTGTCCCTTCATGGAAAGTATCATACAAAATCGTCTACCAGATATGTGGTAATTATACTTTACTGAATCACTATCGGCTTAGCATGTTCATTTGTACAGTGTTCACAAACACGGGGGAGTATTTGTTCGCCGTTAACAATTCCAGTTTATATTTTGGGGCCCCTAAATGGAAGAAGTCACAGAAAATTGTTTGCCTAACCTATAACAGTTACGTCACTTAAATAATATATTTTTGGCATCTACATACTCTGACCCTATTTAGTTATTTAGTATGTGATTAATGTCTTTTAAACGGTAAAGATTTGTTTTTTGATTATACTTTTCTATTCAAAATTGGAAAACATCGAAATAAAGAGGAAAAATACATAAAATGTTGAAAAACAAAAATTCAATTTATTCTTTTTTGACGTATGTCATCGTGGTACTATTCTGCACAGTTTGTACGAGCAAGAACATGCGACTCATTCTTGTATTTAATTTATACAAAAATATACAATGATTATGGAATGATGCGACATGAGTACAAGGAATTAATGAAAATAATCTAACTTCAAACATCATTAGAAGTTTAAAGGTCTTAATTTTTATTTTTAACTATAAAATTGAAAAATGTTTAGTTATTAATTCAAAGACATACTTCTATAATAGGTACAAGTATAAAACGCACCTCTATCAAAAGTAAGTACAATGGTGCTGTCTTAAGTTTTATGTATTTTGTCACCTATGCCTTTTAATTTTTTCAAAATTCTAAACACAAGATCAAGAGCTAGGTACTCATATTTAGTTTTATTTGTAAACTCAAAGAATGCACATAGGCTTTATTCTTTAGTATTACTAAACATTTAAAATGTCTAAGTCTAATGTTTCAAAAACAAAATACTATACAAAGAAAGTATTTATCATTAGAGATTCTATTCATACCGTACGAATGAAAGATGATCACAGTAAAAGTATCTATAATATGTGCATAGGGATATTCATTATTGTACTTATCGAGCACATTTCACAAGAATTCTTGGCAAATAAAAAGTGAGTACCTAAAATAATTTTTTTTTACGAATTAAATCTGTGAAATCCTTAAGATTTTTCTATACTGAAATGTGAGAGAATTTTGCTTAGATAGTAAAAGAGACAGAGCCCGCAGCAGATTTTGGGTGTGCGTGAGCATAAAATGATTAACAGTAAAACCTTGATAAAGTGCTTAACCATAAATGCCCCGTTGAGACGTACTTATCCGGGTTGCGAACTTATTAAAAGCACTTATGGTTATTTACAAAAAACACGATTATCTCCCAACGAAATCATTTATTTAAATAAAACAGTAAAAAACATCATATTAGAAAGTGGATAGCAGATTTGCATTTTATTGCTAAACTGCTTACAACAGCCGCCAAATCATTAGCATCGATTACCTCTGAAAAAACAGGGCTTTAATGATGTACTTCAAAGAAGTATTTAAGTCAATGTCGTTTTCAATTGGAAGTTCGGAAGCATCCAGAAGTCTTCTGAAACTGTTTTATTGGCAAAAAAAATAACATATATTATGACAAAATAAAACAGTTTTAGAAGACTTCTGAATGCTTCTGGACGTACCTACCATCGAAAATGAAACATGAAAAAAGTACTAAAAATGGAATTCTAAGAAAAAAATAATATAAAATCTCAAAGTTAAAAATTGCACTTTAAACATTTTTCTTATGTTTTTTTCTTAAATTTTGAGTTTGAAACTCATTTTAATTGTTTTTCATAGATTTCACTTAATTTAAAAACTGGCTAATAGAACGGAGTATTGGCTTTAAAAAAAAGTATAAAACTTGTAGATATTACCGTTATTTTTTAATAATTTGTTTTGCATTTTTAGTACTTTTTTTTATGAAACTGCCCCTCCCGCCCAAAGGGGGGGGGGGCTAGATAGACCCCCCTACTCACAGTAAAGTCAGTTATAGATTTGGAGAAAATTTGTTTCTTTATTGAAAACAACAACAATGAAACTGAAAAAAAAACTCGATTGTCAGCATCG
The DNA here is from genome assembly GCA_948107695.1 of Meliscaeva auricollis. Classification (NCBI taxonomy): domain Eukaryota; kingdom Metazoa; phylum Arthropoda; class Insecta; order Diptera; family Syrphidae; genus Meliscaeva; species Meliscaeva auricollis. The sequence continues at coordinate 43,268,391 of OX403618.1, forward strand.
GAGATGACTGCTACGTCATCAGTTTTTCAAAATGGTGGCATGGCGTTTATATTCCTTATACCTTGTTTTCTGTTTATCATGGGTAAATCTGAGGTTGCAGCACTTGTGATGCGTTAGAGGTTAGACTATTTATTTTGGCAACAATTTCATGTAGCTCAGTCATACAAGACAAGCAGACACTGATTTTATGTTATCTTGTTAGGATAGATATCCATGTCAGTATCTTGTGTAAAATTCAGGGGACGAATCGCCGCATACGAAAACGAACGAAAGAAAACGTATTGACCATTAGGGTGTCCCGACAAATTTTTGTTTGGATTTTCCGAACAAAAGACCTCTCAAAATTTGCGTAATTGGACTTAGATTACAAAAGTATAAAAAAAAATATTGAAATTTGTCTTGGGGGTTCTACCGACCCTTAAAATTTTGACAAATTGATATTTTTATGCTTTTTTTCCCTTCCTTAGTTTCGGTTCCTGAGCTACTATTTATTATAAACTATTAAATTTTTGATCTTATTAGGTATAGAACATATTTGACGTTTCGATTTGCAAGCAACAATACGTTTCCAATTTATAAGGTTTAAAGCTAAAAATACTCCCAATATGGTGACCAAAATTGAATTTTTTTAATTTTTGGCTCATATTGCTATTGTCATCATTTTCCTGGAACTAAAAACCACTGCTCTATAAATCTGACATAATTTGAATTAAAGTATCTATACCTATCCGATTTTGAAGAAAAAATTGTTTATATACAAATACAACAGGGCACAAATTTGAGACCTACCTGCACAAATGACTTAATTTATTGATGCCCTTTAAGGATATAAGTTTTTACCTGTTTCCTACCTGTAAAATACGTAACTTAATCCGGTAATAAAGTGAGATTTAAAACTGAAGGCTGTTTTCTACCATAATCTACACAATTCATTGAAAAGTGGGCGGTTTGTGGACAAATATGGGAAAAACCACATATGTGGTTTATTGGGGAAACATAGAGGTCTTTCATTCACCATTTGTTTATGACTAAATGGGATGTTGAACTCCATAATTTGTAAACCTGATATAACCTTATACAAAAGCCACACTTTGAAGTCCTTGGATTTCACTCGAGATCCTCAACGGATTGTGTAAAGTGCTTTGTAACAGTTTTAAAAGCATTTTTTGTGATTTTGTTTAAATAATGAGTTCAAGACGTAGTGGGACGGACTACTTGTGCTATATTGGAATCATACAAAAACTTTACGATCGGCAGCTACACATTACAAGGGATGTCATTAAATTCATTTTGTTTGTAAGGAACGAACTAAAACATAATTTCAATGGAAAGGATCCTTCCCATTCAGAAATATATGCGATTGTTTTTGAAGAAATCGACAAGTTTTAGGCCAAAGCTTCGATTCCAATTGTAACTCAGGAAATTATTTAATTATTTAAATACTGTTTCGAAAGGTACAATATTGTGAAGCGATACACCAAAAACAAAATGCTAGTTTCGAAAACAAACTGAAGTGTTATGTTAGAGTCATCTGAGAAGAGTGACCTTTTGTGCAGTGGCTGGTAATATGCCTGACTTGCCGAAAAATGTGGTTGATGAACTAAGTACGGATCAAAAATATCTTTATCCAGATATGTCAAGCTGTATCTACTGGTTTCTGTTCTCCCGAGCTGGCAAGCCTTCAACCTGGAAAAATGGCGCACTCGAGATGGCTTACTTCATGTTAGTACTTTTCGTCCATCAGAGAATTTGCTATTGCTTGTCAACTACTTCGTCAAATTATACGCTCCAATTTGGTTCCGAATCAAGCGACAGGCGTCTTTTAAGGATGGAACCAAACATATTTTCCAATTAATTATGTACTCTCGATATTTACCCGAAAATTTGAGATGTGTTGTGGATTCTGTTATAGAAAAAAATGCTTAATTTGCACATCCAGAAAACCTGCCTATAAGTATGTTGTTTGATTAAAGAGACTATGTTCGGGAGCTGGCATTGCGAAGAATAAAAAAAGCTAGAGAAGCTGAAAGTATCAACAAACGCAGGATATATAAACCACCAGAGATCAACTTCTCTGCTGAAGATTTTACCGAAATTATTTTGTGGAACGAATGTCAGGTAACATCACCTCCGGTTCTTCGACAAATTTCTTTTGAAGACCTTCACATCATGGCAAAAGATAAGAGCTTGGAAATTGTTGACTTTCCCTGTCACACCCAATCTGTGGAAAGATGTGTTAAACTGGTAACAGAGGCATCACAGAGTGTAACTGACTCTTCTTCTAGAGATGGCTTTATTAGAAACAAATTAAAATCTCGAGCAGAAATGATAAATTTTGGACACAAAAATAAGTTTAAATTCTAAGGTTATGTTATTAATTAAAAATTATTTCTTGCTTATTTTGTTTTTATGTGATTTGTTTAAATAATATTAATAATAAAATACGTTTAAAACTTAATTTTTTTATAGTTTTATTCAAACGGTTAAAGTATGTAAAAACATGAAATTTAAAAATCTTTAAATCCCGGTAGCACCCCCAAGATAACATGTTCTTTCAGTTTTTTTTTTCTCATACATCGATGGGACACCCAATTCACCATTGCTGTTTCTATATAATCTGTACAAAAAATATTTTTTTTCCAAATCCATAACTGACGTTCGGGTGAACTGCCGATGAGAAAGATGACTATGACGTCACAGAAAACCTGCCAAAAATTTAATGAGCATACCTTGTTTTCTGTTTATCATGAAACTGATGATCTGTAATTTTTCCTAATTTTGGAGACCTAAATCGTGAAGCAAATTTTAGTCTGTTTTGGGCATAATTTTATACCATATTTTGATGGTTATATTTTTAAATCACCGTAACCATTAGGCTTATACTACAAAATGTTTTTATTTTTATTTTATTTTATTTTAATTTACAACTTGAAAAATTAAAATTTTGCTTTGAAGAGCAAAGAAAAAGAAAAAATTGTTTGCTGGAGAGAAAATGAAAAAAATCAAAATCTCCGACATTTTCTCACAGAAAAAAGTAAAAAAATACCCGATTTGGGTAGATTTGGAAGTCCGTGGGATCCCGCGTGCGAGTAAAGCAACGGACCAACTGTGTCTAAGAAAAAATACCTGTTACCAATTTCAGAATAAGCTTGGGACTTCAAACAATAAGGCTAGGATTTGGACAGCTTCATGTAGCTTTCGCAGTCTGGATTCTAATGCATGTTCTTGTTATTGGAATATACTATGCTCTCCAGATTTGGTATCATGGATTTCAAAAATTCAAATCAAGTGCGAGTATAAATATCTTAATTATGCACAATATTTATCTAAAGGTTCATGTTTTATTTTCAGGTCCATCTCTTAAAGCTATTTGGAACCTATGGTTTATACTTTGTCTTTCCGGAATGCAACTTAGTCTAATATATATAAGCACAAAAGTTTGTCTTGCATACAGTCTACCTTTTGGAACAGCGTGGGCATTACTTATTGAGTGTTTTCGGTTGATGATGAAAGGCCATGCCTTTGTTAGAACCAATGTGCCAAGACTTATTGCACATCAAAGATTTACATCGATGCCATCTTATTTATACTACCTTTTCGCTCCAACATTTATATACCAAGACTCATATCCTAGGACAGAAAGGATTCGATGGAAAACTGCACTTATTAGTCTTTTTGAAGTGATTGCAATCATATTTCTTCTTAGCTTGTTATATGAAGGCCATATTGAGCCCAACTTTAAAAATTTCGGTTCAGAAAATTTTACTACAAAGGAAATAGCCAAAAGATACTTTGGAATGATGGTACCATCAAATTTAATATTTTTAAGTGCAAACTATATGGTAATACACTGTTGGTTAAATTTCGCTGGTGAAGTAATGCGATTTGGAGATCGTTTGTACTATGGTGATTGGTGGACATCTAAAGATTTCAAAACATACTACCGCTTCTGGAATATAACCGTTCACGAATGGTTTTATGAATTCATCTACAAGGATTGCTGCAAGTACATCTTTAAGTGCTCACAAGTGGGACCTACTTTAATGGTGTTTTGGCTTTCGGCATTTATGCACGAGTATGTGCTTGTTTTTTCTATGCGTATTTTTTTTCCTTTATTGTTTATTATGTATGGAGTATTTGGCGTATGTCTTTACTTTACAACAACCAGGTTACCCCCTGGCATTGGAAATATAATTGTTTGGTTATTTGTATTAATAGGATCAACAGTTAATATGTCACTGTATGCAATGGCATATTATAGTCGAAAGTATTCTTTTTAAAATAAACAATACCTATTGATTTAATGGATTGTAGTTTACTTTATTAAAAGTACCTTGAGTGTAAGTAAAAGTGATATTGCGCCTTATTTGATTTCTATCCGTTTTTTAAATTCAAAACAAAAAAATAAATAAATTAAATCTAAAAACAATGGTAGTAATTTGGAATTCTGTATGGAATGGTGTGCCAGGCGGCGTAGTTAGCCCCCCAAATTTCGGACTTTAAAAAACAATTGCAATTTTCAGCCTAACGAACTTGAAAGTGGAGCGGCCGTAGATTATGTAATCCTCTATAAAAAAAAAATTGTTTTTTTTTTTACTTTTTTATTTTTATTTATAAAAAAATATTTTTTTTAAATTTCATCAAAACTAAAAGAATGAGAGTTTTCGTACTTAACTCGTAAAACCTGAGATTTTGAAGATATATTTTGATAACATTCTAAAAACTATTATGTTTTACATAAAAAAGTTTAAACTCAGATTCCTCATCAAATAGAAATAGTTTTACTCAAACTCAAAAAAATAGTTCGTACAAGTACACTTTGGTAAATTAATCGTTTATTATAATCAATCTAAATAAAAGTTTACAACCGGGTCACAATATAAGGATTCTTTGGGAAGCAATTATAAATACGTCTGCGTTGTACCACGATCGTAACAGGAGTGATGTGCGAATGTGGATGGTGTTGGGAGGCGGGTATTTTCAATCTTGCCGGTATATTCATCAATTTTCCTCATTGGTCATCGTCACAAAAGTTTAGAATATGCTTTCTTCAATATTATAATTTAGAAGGTAGGGCGCTTAAGAGAAAGGTGTATGTCAAAAATATCGTTTTTTTGCCTATTTTCATCAAATGATCAATGCTATCGAAAAAAAGTGTACTAAGTATTTGTGGATTATGTTACATTTCACATTATTTTTTTTCTTGTCGTGGTCCTTGTTTAGCTGGTATATTGTTTTTTTCCAAAAAAAATGTAAATAATTTATTTAATTAGATGTTATATTTGTTAATAAATATTTTCCTGATTAAGGATTCGAATTTCCGTTCAACTGCAGGACCTTTGACAGCGAGCAACGGAGTTGAGATTAAAAACCACTCTTCTTAAAATGGCTTGCTCAAATCGAGTTACTCCTTCATTTTAACTCTCTCCAAAAAATAATTCTATCGACTACATTATTCACTGATTTCACTTTAAAATTAACTGTTTTTGACAAAACTTATTTTATTTCACTTAAAATGTACATCAACCTTTTTTTTTAATAAAAAATATGACGAGAAAAATCTATGAGGAAGAAATTTGCAATTGATAGAAAATTAGATAAGCAAAGTTTTTGACATCCATATACGTGCCGAGTTTATCGAAAGAAGCATTCACAATAGATATCAAATTCATATTCCTTGCTACAATTTACCAAAAATTTTGACCATGGTTACCATGGTTGATTATGGTAATACCAATACATCAGTGGCGTGGCGTGAATAATTTCAAATGGTAAGTCGAAAAAAAATTGGCCTCCACAAAAGCAAATTGCGAATGTTTATTTTCATGCAATGTATATCTGCTTATCAAGCCATATAAGTTAAGCAATTCAAGCCAATTTTGTTGTACCACAAGTCATTAAAGTTGAAAGTAACAATGAGCTCAACGCATAGCAAAAGCGGCTTCGAAAGAAACCTTTTTAGTAGATGCAAATGCAATGTCTTAAATAAATTTATTGTTACTTCAAAAGAAAAAAAAATGTTTTGTCATTTAATAAAGAAATTAAATAATTAAAATAATGAAATTAATTAATTAATGTAAAGAAATTAAATAATTAAAATAAAGAACTCGTCATCTGATATATACAAGAAATGTTAATAGATTTAATTATGCAAAAGAAAAAAAAGAAAATAAGTATATTTTGTTTAATAATAAAAGTAACCATTAAAAAATGCGAAAAGCTTTACTAAACTGATATTTTCTTATTTATAATCAAGTGCTATTCTACGATCTTTATTATTAAATTCTGTAAGAACTCTTTCATAAAAGTCAGGCCTACTTTTAATTTTTAGAAGAAGTTGTTTTTCTATAGATATAAGTGCTAAATCAGAAAGTCTTTTTTCTCCTTGAGAATTTCTTAAATACGTATGAATACGCTTTAGAGCTGCAAAAGATCTCTCCACGGAAGCAACAATTATCGGAAGCGTTAAAAATAAACTACTCAAGTTAAAAATTTGCGGAAATGTGTCACGTAAAACTTAATTTTTCAAATGCTTATGAAGTGTTGTAACATTCAGGTGTCGAAGAGAGGAAATTGCATACAAAACTTTAAGTTTGGTTTTTAAAGCTGTGAAATCGAAAATTTCAGGAAAAAATTTTATCAATGAATATATTTTTTCATCTGGATTGGAAATTGCAAAATTTTCATAGTAAATAAAAATAATTAAATTGGTGAAAGTCTTATATCTTGTATTAATTTGAGATATAATATTATTCTTTATTTCAACAAAAAGATGTTTGTAGTGCGTTTTTGAATCAATTTCGAGTAATCTCCGTTTTCGTGGAGGTTCAGCGCAATCGTTTAGGCTTTCAAAAATTTATTCAAATTTATTAAGAAAGTCAGAGCAAAGCCAAGACTCAAAACATTCGATTTCTCTTTTTGCAATTTCAACATCTGATTGCTTATTTTGAATTAAATCAAAGAGTATATCTGTCATAACAAAAATTTCGGAGAGAGTATTGAGAAAAAAGCAAAAATCTTTGCCTAATTTAATTAACAAGCGAGTCATTGTCCCATTCATTAGGGTTATCTAATATTTTGTTGAAAGTTTCAATAATATCTAATCTGCAATTTAAAATGACGTTTATTATTCGCGAATGATAATGATAATACTCCAGTACGACTCCAAACACTAGAAAAGTTGGATAAAAGAAGGCAAGGAAAACAAAACATTTTATTGAATTTACAACTCCCAGTCAACCAAGTATACTTTTGGTATGGGGGAGGGCGTCCTAAATCTATAACACTTAATAATGCCATAATCAAACAACTGCTTACTACCGGAAAACTTTTCACTTTTTATATAATACTCTTAATTTAAATTGTTCAAATATTTGTTTATTATGTTCTCAAAATTCACAATAAACACAGAATCAATTTAAGCTCACGCACTGCGGTCTGCTGGTAAATTGAATTCTTCAAATAAGAAAAGTGGTCAATTGGCTTGTTGAATTCATTAAAAACTCAAATTCACCAAATAAGTTGGAAGTCAGCGGGTTATTTTCTTTTTTCTTTTTGTTAAACACAGAAATCTACCTCGGTCTGACATTGGAAGGATAACTATGCAATTCATTTAGTTCACACAGCAAAGAGATACACACAAATTTACCAAATAAGTCGAAGGAAACCGAGTTATTTTTTTTTTTTCATTAGATGAATAAACTGAATTTTTCAAACAGAAACCTACCAAAACCTTACATGCGCACAGCGCAATACATTTCGTTCATTAGACCGGAGTCAGACGAGAGATACAGAGACAGACCGATGAGAGATACATAAAAGAAAAAAATCACCTAATAAATAAGTCGAAGAAAAGCGGGTTAATTTCTTCCATAAGCGTGTAATAAACAGAGGTATCAAACGCGATGAATAGTCAATGAAAAAAGAGGAAAGAAAACAAATTTGTTCTATCCAGAGAGAAATTTTATAACCCGACATATTTCGGGTTATTTTTTTCTTTGCTACTAATTTGTGTTTGTTTATGGAGTGAGTGCCCGCGTTCACATAAAAATCAAAAGCTATCCAGATACATTTCTGTTGTTGTAATCCTATGTTAACTAACAGCTGACTGAAAAAGATTCGCAAATATACTGGTAGCGAAGGTATCTTGGATAGGCTATCCTATGCGAATGTGAACGCGGCCAGATGAAAAAAAGGCTTGTGGGTAGAGTAGAAGGCAGAGTGTATGTAAAATAATGTTGACAGTGTGTGGAAGTGTAAGATGTTATTAGATGTAGGTAGTTGTTGATGAAAGTGAGAATTTAAAAAGGTAAGTCGGAAATAATCAAGTTATATGGACGCCAAGCCACTGCAATACATTCATTTTGTTGATAAAAAGCAAATACCATGTTGTTATTTTCACAATTGTATTTTGATCAATGTTCACAATAGAGAAAAAATTTATCAATTCTGTACCTACGCTTACTTGTCAAATCCAGTCGAATAAAAATTTTGTAGAAAAGTCATCAAATCTCGATTAATCTGTTATTTGATGAGTAACAATTAACCTTTAAAAGCATAATGATCTTTGAAGAAGTACAGAAATAAGTGTTGCTTATACATTCCAATCGTGTTCGGTAGATTTTTCATAAATTTTAGAAGCACTAATGTCAAAAGAAGTATAATATAAGACTTTGATACCCCTTATTTTAGATATTATGATTTCAAAGTTCATATAAAAAAAAAGAAAATTGTGATGCCTCAATTTTCTACAGTAAGGGCCATTCATGTCCTTCTCATTCAAAAATAACGATAAACAAAAACCAATAATGGGTGCGTTGCGTATGCGTATAGGTTAGGTTGTTAGGTAAAATTTATTTAGTAAAATTTAATTTATCCATTGGATTTTTTATCCTTTAACTCTCAATTGAATGTTCCAAATTTAAAACATTTCCAAAAAATCAAAGTATGAATGCTGCAATAATCGGACGAAAAGTAGTGATTCCATTATTTTCTTCAAATTTTATATAAATTTTGTTGCTCCATTTATATTTGATTTGTCCATTTATGAGCAATATTTCACTATTTTTACAAAACCAAACAATGTTATTGGAAGTTAAAAGTAATTAAATAAACTTTGCCGAACAAAATGAAACTACGATCTTTCTTCTTTTTTTTGAAAATTGGTTTTCTTACTTCTTAGTCATTATTTAGTTATTCATCAACAGAATGGCAATTTCTAATTCAATTATACACAAATGATCTTATTTCTACAATAAATTCACCACCTTCACCAATATATTTGTATTTAAGAGATGACATTAGATACATACATGCTTTATAAATTTTATTCGAATTCGAAATGAGATGGAATTTTAAAACGTACAAAAAATTTTTAGCTCTCTCATCATTAATTTCTTTCGCATTTTATTTTTACTTCGAATTTAAATCCGTCTTCCTTTCCTTTTATTTTGGACATTAACAGTTTCTTTGCTTTTGGTTAAAATGAATCAAGGGATCAATCAACAAAAGAAAAAAGAAGAAAGCACTCTAGCACGCAACTAAAAGACATAAAAAAAACTATAAATACAAACAAAGTAAAATTAATTATATAATGTTCTTTATATTAAACATTTAATGGTAAAATTAACTATGAACTAGTACTTTGGTTTTTTAGAGATAAACCATTGGGAAAAAATAATAATAAAAATTAAATTATTGTGAAATTTGATTAAATTAATTTGCACAAGACACTGCAACGACTGTACACATACACATACAAGCAACTAATAGAAACTAATAAGATATAAACAATGAAAAGAAAAATAATGAACAAAATAAAAGTATCCATATTTTTGGTTCAATTGCAAAAGTAAGGCCACCGAAATGCATTTATAAACAAATAATTTAAAATTTTGCTTTTGCGATTATTTCTATTTTTTTTGTTTCAAATTTTTCCTTTCAAATAAATTGAAATACAAAAGTCAAACAGAAAAAAGAAGGTAGAGAAAAAAAAAACAAATAAGTATTAAATAAACAAAAAACAATCAATTTAAATATGTTTGTTTAGACAACTGTAATTATTTGGGGTGGTTCAATAGAGGATGATGATTTATTAGTTTCTGTTGCTGTAAGGGTTGCTGTTGTTGGATTGTGTGTGGCTACCGGCGAAATATCCTTTACCGATGCTGTGATTTTGTCGTTTTGCGGTGTCTGTGCGGCTAATTGTCACTTTGTCTCACCTACTCGCTGGTAACGTGGCTTGTTGCGGGTGAACGGTAGATATTTGTATTTTATCATATGCTGCAATAAACGAATAAAACAAAAAATTGTATATATAAATATTTGTAGATACAAAATGAATTTAAACTTACCTTAATTTGACGCTTCATTGTTATGCAGAACAGCGTTATAAAGTACATGACTAATATAGGCCAAAACACTGGAACATTGAAGAAATCAAAGAACGTACACGTCAGTCCAATAAGTGTACTTTTCGTAATCGAGAGCCAGAATTTGAATTCCGGTAACCGTCGAATAAAGGGCCGAAATTCTTCGTTAACTGTGGTTGGCAATTCGGGACCTTGGTCGTCTTAAATAAAAAGTTAAGTATTAATAATATTAATTGTTCAAGATTTCAAAGTTGTAAGTAAGTAATCGAATAAGCAGATGACCTATAATTAATAGTGACAGGTAAATACATGGATTAGGAACTGTGGCCTAACGGTTTACCCGCAAACAAGAAACTGAACTGGATTCTCAAGATTAAATAAAAAACAAAGAAATCCACATTCTATTCCTGCAACAGGATATTTAGTAAAATCTGGGGATAAGCACAAAAATTATGAAGTGGGTGAGCCAAAGTACACAGAATGGCATGTATTGGTATTACTGGGGCAATGAGGACCACCTCCAAGGCGGGTCTCAACTTAAAAACCCTACATTAATTTGGACTAGTATTATTTAAAGGCCAACAACTTTTCTGCTAGAAAGTTGGGTGCTGTATATACTGATCTAGATCTCCTTATTTTCAACTTTCTTAAAAACCAAAAGACATTTTTGCATCTAGTTTTCAGTATTAAACTACAAATTGGTAGGAACATTTAAAACTTAAAATTGAAAGGTTACGTGGTTATGTAATTTTGTTTAAAAATAATAGCTTAAACCTAAAAAAACTAATATTTTTTTTACAAAGTGCAGAGTTTGGAAATACATGTGTTCAAAACTATTGACTAAACAAATTTTATTTCAAAATAAAATTAAAGAATAGGTTTCTGGCTCTAAGATAATCTATATAATCTATTTGATTTTTTTTCTAGGTGTTACCGTTGTCTTTGAAAAGTTATTTTAACATGTGAAGTAATTTTTTTTAGAAAATTGCCCCTACTGATTTGATGACTTGAGCTACAGCCTAAACCCATGAAGCGATTTTTTTTTAAATTTGGGGGTTAAGGGTCTTTGGTGATTCTCTAGAGGGGAAATTGATTTTTTTTACCAAAACTAACGGTACCTGTCATAACAATTGAGGAAAAGTTTACTTTTTTCAAAAACGGCTCTAACGATTTTGATTAAATTTTTGCATTTTTGACTTTCTCTTAAACGACTCAACCAATTTTAATGATTTTTTTTTATACGGAAGCTCCTTAACAATTTTTAAAATTATTATTTTCGAAAACGGGTCACTGTTTTTTTTTGAAATTTTAATAAATAAATTAAATTTTAATATTATCTTAAAAATGGCATAGCTTTATTTTTCAACATGGTTTGAGAATTTTTATATGTATATTAAAAATTATTTTTTTTTAAAACGGCTCTAACGATATTCAATTTTTTTTTTTCTTAAAATGACTCTAAGAACAAGTTCCACTTTAAAATGCTTTACAAGCTCAAATGCTTTTTGACATAACAATATTTTGTAGACAAAATTTTGAGGTCAATTGTATTAAATATACTTTTCAAGTATCAAATTTGATTGACATTAAGTGAAAAGAAACAAAAATCCAAAATCTCGAACGGATTTATATTTTTTTGTGTGTTTAAATTTACAAAAAAAAAAAAATATTTTGTTGAATATGTTAACATGTAAATTTTTACGGGGTAAATATAAACATAAACACAAGTGACTCAAATTATTAAGAAATGTCTTCGAAAAATTATGTTGTAAACTATATTTTTGGGGGGAAAAATGCCTCTCGAAACAAATATTGAAGAAATCTCTAGCCAAATACACAGTAGATGTATGTATGTATGTACTTTTTTCCATGTGTTTAGTTTTACCCCCGATTTGCATAAAAAAATAGGAAATAGGGGGTAAACGAAACTTGACTAAAACATTTGCTTACGTATTTTTTCTTAGGTCAACGTCCATTTTAGTTCTTCCGTTGTTGTTTTTAGTTTGTTCTTATACTTCTTGTAGTTTATTTTATACATAATTGAGGAAATTTGTTCAGCACCATTTTTCTGTCGGAGACAATCGGTGAGAGAAAATAGTTGTACATTGCATGCGAAAATAACTAGAAGAGAGAAAATCGCAGTACATCGCATAAAAAATTAATCCGAGAGAAAATCGCATAAATTCGAGAATCGTTGTTGAGATATTGAAATTTACAACGCAAGCTTTGACATTTTTAGAAGTTCATCCGATATAATTACTACATATGTAATGTTATAACTGTTTTATTCATAGCTGCCTCTATATACAGCTCGTCTATAGTAGATCATCCCGTATAGGCAATAATATCTGATCTGATAACAAAAATAAAATTAAAAAATATCATTTTCATTTAAAATTCAATTGTATGTTTAGTCCGAAATGTAAGCTCACTTTAAATGCGAAAACAAAACTTATAACTTGCGATATCTATGGTCAACAACAACTGGCAGATACGTAAGTAAAGGGTTTTCCAATAAGAGGTGTTATTTTGAATAGCCCGCTATTTCGGTAGTTGTCACTTTTGAAGCTGTCATTTTTTGACATTTGACAAGTAGAAACTACGCTATTAATAAAAATGGAACGATACACGCTTCAACAACGCATTGAAATTATTAAAATTCACTATAAAAATGGTGAAAATTTGGCAGAGACGGTTCGTAAAACTAAAACATTTTTGGGTCGTCGTGAAGCACCTTGTCGGACCGCAATACAGAAATTGGTGGATAAATTCGAGCTGTTGGAACAAGTTAGTGATGTGAAGAATAAAACCCGTGCGAGTCGCTCAAGAACAACTGAGAATATTGCTGTTGTAGCCCAAAATGTTGAAGAAAACCCAGGTTTGTCCATTCCTCGTCGTTCTTTGGAATTAGGCATTCCACAAACGTCATTACACCGTATTTTGCATAAAGACTTGGGTTTTAAGGCTTATAAAGTTCAGTTAACACAAGAACTCAAGCCGGCTGATCATCAACAACGTCGTGTCTTTGCTGATTGGGCCTTGAAATGCATGAAAATAAACCGGAATTTCATCGAAAAATCATCTTGACTGATGAGGCCCATTTCCACCTCGGAGGCTACGTCAACAAGCAAAACTGTCGCATCTGGGGCTCGGAAAACCCAAGAGTTATTGTTGAAAAGCCTCTCCATCCTCAACGCGTGACTGTTTGGTGCGGTTTATGGTCCCGCGGGGTCATTGGACCTTACTTTTTCGAAAATGAGGCTGGAGCAACAGTTACGGTCAATGGATTGCGCTATCGAGAGATGATTAATGATTTTTTATGGCCTGAATTGGATGGTATTGATCTGGACAACGTTTACTTTCAACAAGACGGCGCTACGTGCCACACAAGCAATGAAACCATCGATCTTTTACGGGAAAAGTTTCCGGACCGTGTTATCTCTCGAAGAGGTGATCACAATAGGCCACCGAGATCTTGTGTTTTAACACCTTGCGACTTCTTCCTTTGGGGCCACGTGAAAGATATGGTCTACGCCAACAGCCCAGCGTCGATTCAAGACCTCAAAGATGAAATTCGTGAGGCTATCGAGGACATAGGGCAGCCACTTTGCGATTTGGTTATGGAAAATTTCATGAAAAGGATATGGTCCTGTAAGCGTGGTCTTGGTGGCCATTTGGCTGATGTCGTGTTCCATTATTAACGGCGTGCCTTTCTCTTTATAATGAAATAAACATCCGATCATTTATCTCCAAAAATGCCATTTTTCTTTCAATATCAAAATAACACCTCTTATTGGAAAACCCTATATAACAAAATTAGTCCATTTTTGAAAAAAAATGAGTTTTTGACAAATTATGAATCCTTAAAGTGTACTCTATTATATGAGTTAAATAACTTGAACCAAATAAATATAGTTTAGCTGTAATCAACACATTTCATAAGAACATAAGTCCACTTTTTACTTGCTCTATAGGGCAAGTATTGGTTTCGTGTCAAAAAAAAATTTCGAGGTTTGAATCAAAACCAACATTACGATGATGGAGAAGTCTAAGAAAAGGGTTTTCGTCATGCCGTCCGTTTTTAATTTTTTTATATATGTATGTATGTACGTATATCATTACTGGCTCAACAGATTTCGTTCAAAAATTTGTCACCAGGTTGTTCTCATCATTTTAAGAAGTATTGTGTATTTAGATTTTCAAAAAAAAAAAAGTTTGGAAAAATAACAAAATAAAAAATGATTTTAGTCGATATTTTTTTACTTGCGAAATAGGTACTATAGGGCAAGTTTTGGATTCGTAAAAAAAATCGAACTCGAGATAACAATCAGACATGACATTACGATGATAGAGAAAGCAGTTCTGTCTGTCTGTATGTCAGTCTGTCTGTATCTATCTTGAGCTAGAGCCTAAAGTACTCAAGCGATTATCTTCAAATTTGGTAGTTAAGGGTTTTTGGTGATTCCCTAGAGGGGAAATTTTAATTTTTTTTAGGACCAAAATTAACGGTACCTGCCATACAACCAATATGGAAAAAAATTATTTTCTCAAAAACGGCTCTTACGATTTTGATTAAAATTTTTATGTGTAATACAACAGGCAGGGTCGTACTTTTGAAATAAAAAAAATATTTTTTCATCGGTTAAAAACGATCCGTTTTTTTCTTTTCTGATTTTCTCGTAAACTACTCCATGGATTTCGATGACAATTTTTGCACAAGAGGTCCTCAACAATTTTCAAGTTATTTCATATCAAAATTTTGAAAATTTTTTTTTTGGATTTTTAAAAAAAGTTTCAAATTTTTTTTTCAAAAATCAATTTTACGAAAACGTGAATGTTTTTTTTTTAATTTTGGTTTTAGATGTCCATTAACATTTTCTTAAAATAAGCATTCCAACTTTTTTTTTAAACAAAGCTTTAGAATTTTTGTACATAAAAAATCATTTTTTTTAAAAAAGGCTCTAACGATTTTCAAGTTTTTTTTTGCTAAAAATTTATCTTTTTTAACAAAATCAAATGGCATACTTTGTTTTGAGATCAAAACAATTTAAGAAGTTGTTTAAGTCATTTAAGTAATAAATTTTATGTTTATTTTTTAATTTCTTTTAAAATTTAAAACTTTATATATGACGTGTAAGTGTATCAAAAATTAAAAAAACTAACAATTATGGGAGGTACCGTTAGTAGATTTTTTACAAACAATTGTTTCATTCCAAAAGTATGACTCTTCTAACAAAAGCAGACACAAAAATTTTAATTAAAATCGTTAGAGCCGTTTTTGAAAAAAAGTTAACTTTTCCTTAATTGTTATATGAGAGGTACCGTTAGTTTTAGCCCAAAAAAAAATAAAAATTCCCTTTAAGGGAATGACCAAAGGCCCTCAACCAGCAAGTTTCAAGAAAATCGGTTAAGCGGTTTAGGCTGTAGGTCGAGGTATACACAGACATACAGACAGACAGACGGACAGACAGAATTGCGAGACACAATTTATTCGCATTCTCTATCTTCGTAATGACATGTCTGATTGTAATCTCAAGTTCGATTTTTTTTTAACGAATTCTAAACTTGTATATCGCAAGTAAAAACATAGCAATGTACGTTTAAATCAAGTTTCATCAAAATCTAACAAATTTTTAAAGATAAAAATAAAAATACAAACAAATATTTTGTGGCATTTTTCACAATATTTTTGAGAGTATATAGACAAAAGTTGTAGATCTTTTCAACACCTGCAACTCTTGTGTTGAATTCTTTTCGCTACAAGGTATACTCTGGATAGAAATCGTAAAAAACACAATTTTCGAAACCCACTCGCTTTCCCCCCAATCTGTTGTGGGCAATTTATTTTTCCGCTTTCATATACCAATTTTTCCCACCATCCATATTCTGCTAACAATTTTTCTATTTTTTTTTAATTATTGGCACTGGTCTAATTGTGTATTAAGTTTTCAAAAAAAAGTTTTGAAAAAAAAAATTCTGCGATTTTATACGAACCTAATGAATTCTAATGAAATCAGAAAATATTTTTGCCGATAGGAATCATTTATGAACATTTAAAAAAGATTCGTGAAAGCAGTATGCAAAGAATGGCGGAATTATTGGTATAAGAGAATTTTGTATACGTGGTCCAGAGCCTAATTTTTAAACGGATGCTTTTTTTGCTTTCAAAATTAGGATTTTGCAAAAATCAAAATCAGAAACAAAGAAGAACAAGTATAATTCTTTTTCAATTCAATTTTAAGCCATAAAAACGGAAATTATAATGTAAACGTGGTTCCTTGTCATGATTCGGATACTCCAGTTAAAAAAACAAAAAAATACTGTGTAAACAAAACAAATTCATAGGCGAACCTGCAACTGTCAGCTAATTATGGTAATGAGGTTAAAGTTAATGAATGATGACTAATCTTCAAACCTTTCCAAATTCTGATCACCTTTTAAGAAACAAACCACCAGTTGTGACGTTCTTTATTGATTTTTGATTGTGTTTACTTCAAGACTTCTTGAAACCTAACAACCAACAAATCAAAACGCCCTTGAAAGGTTCGCAATCGGATTTATACAAATACATAAATCAATAAAATTTGTATGAAGGCTCGTGATTAATGTGCATAACGATAAAAAAAGTGTACTTACCTCCATAGGGATCGAATTCTGGATCGATCTTCGGCGTGAGGAAAGCAATAAACAGATTCAAGTGGTAAATTCCCAATGCATAACATACAATATACCAGCCCTGTTTAAGGAACACCCGCAACAAAAACAGTAAGACAAGGGATCCAGCGCCCGTCCAACGCAGCCGCGAGTGTGGTGTCCATCTGTCTAGAATCGATTGGTATGTCTGCACAACGATAACGTATGTAATTTGACAATGAGAATTAAATAAGGCTCGCATTAAATTGGGTATCATGATTTTACACAAATTAATTTACAACCCACACCAACCCACATAATGATTTTCTTCGCAATTTTCATTACCTGTGACAATCGAGTGAAAACTTTTGTGATACCGCCACCGGACGACGATGAGGTCGTCTCTTCATTCATCATAGTTTGCTATGTTAATTCCTATAGTATTATTTAGTTTTTTCTACGTTAATATTAAACGCACAAAATGCATAATTCGATAAAAAAATAATAATATGAAATAATATCACTGACTTTTCATAGTTTTTTTTTCAAGAAATATGAAAATAAAGTGAAATGGGAGACGGATTTTTTCTAGTTAACACGGGACCACGTCATATATGTCAAATATTTTATAACGAAGTTTGATGTGGTTTGGTCGAATTGCGTGCGTTCCAATACGAACGATAGATTGGGTGCGTTCCGATACGAACGAAAGTTTTGATGAGTTCACATACATAAGTATTTTGATAATAATGTCCACCCAACCAAAGAATAAGAAGATCTTATTATTACTTATTCTTAGAGCCCAACTATAATAGACAGAAGCAAACGGAAGCTTATCATGCCTATTATGTTCTATTATATTCGCAATACTGAGTTTGTGGATTTAAAATAAAACAAAACTTAATATTTAGTGATAGAAAAAAAATTGTGAATTAAAAAAAAAGCTTAAACTTAAGAATATTGTAATGTTTTAGGTTCAAGTAAAACTTAGTTACACTTTTTCTAATTCACTTTTATTTACTCTCTATTCAACAAACACTTTTATCTATAACAAACTGTTTTACTACCACTCTTTACAATTTACAAGAAATAACATTTCCAAATTACAATTTCACAAACACTTATTCTTATCACTGTCAAAATTAAACTGTGTCGATCTCCTTCTCCGACCTCGTATTTATACTCCTCTCATTTCTTTTCGAAGGATCTAGAGATCTCCAGTTTCGTTAAGCAAAAGAGACAAATATACACAGACAGATAGAGACAGATATAGATAGATTTCGTTCCGTTCCATTTCGTTCCGTTCGAAGTTCGAAAGTTTGACGTTCGGATGAAAGCGTTCAGAGCTTTAGTTATTAATCATAACCAAAGACCTACATGTGTCTTTCCGCCTGGGTGTGTTCGCTCCTATATTCGTAACAATATTGTAGTGTTTTCTGGGGTTCTGAATAAAACTTATTTTCCCTTTTTACTATAAACTTTTATTTACTTTCCAAATTAACAAACACTTTTATTTATAACAAACTGTTTCACTATTACTCTTTACAATTTACAAGAACTAACACTTCCAAATTACACTTTTACAATCACTTGTCTTTATCACTGTCAAACTCGAGGTGAATTCGAGTGACTTTTCTCGTATTCTGGCAAAAACCTCACAACCTGCGAACCTCATAAAAACTTGAAAATTATGATCTGGTCCTTGGCAGATCATAACTCACGTACTTGACACATCTTTTCCCCAAAACAATACAATAATATCAAAATAAGAAAAAATATGGAATTGAATTTGATTTTTGATAAATCTTTTGGAAGAAGTTTCATCGAGAAATAAAAAGTAAGAATTTACATACATACATATAAACAAAAGTAAATAAATATTTTTTTTTAAATAAATGACAAAGACCAAATTTTCAAACTGATATGAATAACAATGAGCTAAACCGTAGATTTGCAGCTACACCTGTTATTACTCCAAGACAACACGTTTTTCTCAATACCATAACTCCGCCATCAACAGATTCATTATTTAGTTTCGCCTGTGTGAGCGCAACAGACGTGGTTGAAAGCTGCATAAGTATAAAATCTAATGCCACTGGAGCTGATGACTTAAATCCCATATTCTTCAAAGCTATCCTTCCATTGCTTTTGCTCTATTTTACACATGTAATAAATTCAATCCTTACTACTGGGATTTTCCCACAGCAATGGAAAAAAGCTAAAATAATCCCAATTCCCAAAAATTCACTCTGTAATGAATTTAGACCAATTTCAATACTTCCCTTTCTATCTAAAGTTTGTGAACGCCTTATGCAAAAACAATTAAGCACCTTCATCACCCGCAACAACCTCTTAGTCGATTTTCAATCACGGCACTTACAAAAATAATCGAAGATATAAAGGCTGAACTTGATATAGATAAGGTTACTTTCCTAGTTCTACTAGATTTTTCAAAAGCATTCGACATGGTGAAGCACTCGGTACTTCTGAATAAACTGCGTCTAAGATTCAACATATCTCCAGAAGCTATTAAACTGATCTCTTCCTTCTTAAATGGTAGAAAACAAGCCGTTTTCTTAAATGGAAATCTCTCCGATTTTCTTCCGGTTCAACAAGGAGTTCCCCAAGGATCAATTCTTTCCCCGCTCTTATTTTCATTATATATCAATGAAATCGGTCTCATTATAAATGAAGTATTAAAACACTTCTATGCCGATGACATACAAATATACAAAAGCTGTCCTTTAGGTCTGATTTGCATCTGCGCTCTCACTTTGAACCAGGAACTGGAAAAGATATCTTTCTGGGCATCTAGCAATGGATTAATTCTGAACCCTAGCAAGTGCAAATGCCTGGTTATCTCATGAAAAGAATTAGACTTATCATACTTTCCATCCATTAATCTAAACGAGAACCCACTAGAATTCGTAAATTACTATAAAAAGCTAGGTATAATTTTCAATAGGACTTTAACCTGGAATGATCACATCAACTCATTAGTAGGGAAAACTTATGGAACGCTCAGAGTGCTATGGAGCGCTCAGGACATCACTCCTCTCAAAACCAGATTAATGCTAGCAAGGACCCTAGTGATACCAGTTCTTACTCATGGATGCGAAATTTTTTACAATTGCGATGCCATCAGCAAAAATAAATTAAAGGTTGCCTTTAATAGTATCATTCGATACATCTTGGGCTAAGAAGGTATGACCATGTTTCACATTTGCAAGAGAGCCTACTTAATATGTCGTTTAATGATTTCATGAAGTTCCGAACATTGATACTAAAATTTAAAATCGTGAAAACACGTCAACCAACATATCTATATGAAAAATTAAGAATGTCACCATCAAACAGATCGATATCGGTAATCTTGCCACGCTTTTCGTGTTTGACCTCGGAAAGGCCTTTGGAACTCACTCCCCACTCATCTGCGAGATATTGATGACTTGCACGTTTTTCAACATAAAATTAAAATTTTCTTTTCGAATCAAAGCAACTAACTTAACTTAACTTATCTTCTCTTCCTTTTTAAACTTTAACTAATCTCAATCTATCTTTCTTTTCAATTATTTTAATGCACATAAAAGTCAAATAGTAGTGCATATTTCGATAAACTGCTTTTATTTTAGGCATACAATTTTGTTTTGATCTTTTACATATTGTTTTTTATATCCATTTCATTGTAATTTTTTTTATAATTAAATTTGTTATAGAAAATGTTATTAAATTCATAGGCTTTCACTAAATTATAAGATGTTTATTATCTTACTGTGTAAGCTACATGAAGAAATAAATAAATAATAATAATAATAATAATAGATTGCAGCGAAGGAGAATGCTAAGACAATTAAAAGATACGAATGATCCATTTGCCCTTTAAAACACAACTTTCATTAAATTTTTTCGGTTTCCAAAAACTTTGTGCCTGGACATTATCCAGGAACTCAAACCACATGACGACCAAAACAGTTCACTGCCCTTTGTCATCCGAGTACAATCACAATTTGGTTTTTTCATTGGTTTGAGTAAAAGATATTAATACTGTCTTTTAACACATCAAGAGCAGTTTTCAAAAAGGTATCAACCATGTTCCTAGAGCAAGCCGTTCCAAAAATACACCTAAAACCATTTCACTCTTCACTTTTCCGAAACTTGAAATATAAATTCTGAAAATGTTTTGGAGTAGTATATCTTTGGAATCCCTTCATTCCAAGTTCATGCTTAAAAAATGTATTAGTCTTACCTCTTTCCATTTAATCGCTGGTCTTACGGCACCTCCCATTTCATTCAAACCTTCAGCTAATTGACTCCACACCCGCTGAGGGTTTGTGGGGTCGTTTTTGTTTGCTAGGAGTTCGGGGTTTCTCTAAACTAAATCTATAAAATGTTCGAGCTGCTCCCGCGACGCTCGTTTTATTTTCTGATCATCTAGAATATAAAATAATAATTATTAAACATAAACACCAATGTTTAAACGAATTTGCTAACTAATAGAATGCATTATTATTATTTACTTCCTATGTGTTGTGTTTTTATCAATTTTTAATTCCGCCAAATGTTTTTTTTTTTTTTTTTGAAAACAGTTTGTTTTCAGAAATCAGCTGGCCAACCTCACAATACAAAATTCACCGTCCTGTGGTGAGTTTTCTTGTGAGGTTTCTTGTGAGGGCTTAAACAGAATACAAAATTGTGACCACCTGTGAGCCTCACAACGGCAGAATAGGGCTGTAAGTTTTATTTTGAACAAAGAAAAACATTACATTGGTGTCAGAAGTGTTATAAGACTTATTTAATATGTGACTACAGATAAAATTGTGAAAAAAAGTTAAAGTGTTGTGTTATAATTAATTGAAAAATGGGTAAGAGCTTAAATGATTTAACTTGTGTTGAGCTTAAGGCGGAGTTAAAGAAGCTAGGTCTACTGCTACTGCTGGAACAAAAAATGACCTCATTATTCGTCTCCAGGAACATCTAGAGCAGCACAACGAGAATTTGGACATATTTAAATTTGAGATAGAAATACCTGAAGACCAAGTAAGTACTGGTGCCGATATGTCGTCCATGATGGCCCTTCTTCTTTCCAAATTTGATGAACAACGTAAGGAACAAAAGGACGAACAAAAGAATGTTCTAGAAAGATTCGAAGAACAACGAACCGAGCAAAAGAATCTTCTCGAAAAATTTGAAGAGCAAAACAATGAGCAAAAGAACCTTTTGGAAGAACAGAAAGCTCTTTTAGAAGGAAAGCTTATTGAGTTCGAGAAGAAGTTCAATGGTCTTGACGAACGCATGGAAAGTGTTGAAAAACTATTCACAAAGATGGAGACCTTCCAAGTTCAGTTCGAGGACAAAATTCAAAGTATTGCAAAAGAGTTAGACAAGGTTCGGAAAATTAAGGTTCGAGAAAGTTCTGGCGAATACCAAAAGAAAAAGGAAATGCATCCACCAACCTTTGATGGACAAACTTCTTGGTCAATCTACAAGAGGCAGTTTGAGGCAGCCGCTATAACAAATGGGTGGGACGATGAAGAAAAGTTCATAGCATTGACTCTTGCTTTGAGAGGGCCTACTGCAGAGCTGTTACAAACTATACCAGCTGATAAAAATGGTAATTTCAATGCTCTTGTTCAGGCAATCGACAAGCGTTTTGGAGATAGTCATATGCAAGAAGTCTTCCAAGTTCAACTTAATACTCGCGTCCAGAAAAGAGGAGAATCTTTGCAGCAACTCCAAGCAGACACCGAAAGACCCGCTCATCTGGCATATCCAACTGCAGGAGAGGAAATAATCAATCAGTTCGCAACTGAAGCATTCGTTCGTGCTGTATCGGACGTCAACCTCCAGAGATCAATCCGAACGGCTGGAAAACGAACGCTTTCAGAAGCATTAGCATTTGCTTTGACAATGGAAGCAGCAGAACAAGCTTCTCAAGGAGTTCATCGGGTAAGAGAGGTTGAAGTTGAAAAATGCTTATGTCAGAGAGTTGATTTCCCAAGAAACCAGCGGGATGGAACTGCACGATGCTGGAACTGCAACAAGACCGGACATCTCCAGCGCCAATGCAGATTACCACCGAGAAGAGCTCCATGTCAACATTGTGGAAGCAGGAAGGCTTCCCCAGAACAGAGTAGCCAAACCAAACGGGACAACAAAAGTTTGACAGTGGAGGCATTAATTAACGGCAAAAAACATGTGGCTACAATCGACACTGGTGCCACAGCCTCCATTGTGCGTAGACACCTGGTGAAAATGACGTGACTACACAACACCAATAGCTACTGTCTTAAAACTGCAACTGGAGGAGCAGCGAGGGTGTACGGAGAAGTCCGTCTTTAGATCCGATTGGCAGAACTGGAGTTTTTACATCTATTTCTGGTAGCAGATATATGTGACGAGTGCATCGTTGGAATCGACTTCATGAAAAGCCATGGCGTGATACTGGATATCGGTAACCAAAATGCATCCGCTGTCAGACGTGACCGTGCATCCTTCTTCAGAGGTATTTATTTGGACAAAATTGAAGGGCGCCATTGGAAGCCATCGATACCTCATGGTAGAACCAGACTCTGAACAGTCTTCCCAAAACATCATTGCTGGTAGTCTTCTTCAGGAGTATGCTGACATATTCTCTTCACCAAACGGGCAATATGGTCGAACACAACTCGTCCAACACCGAATCGATATAGGAGACGCAAGACCAATTCGTCAACCAGCAAGACGTCTTCCACTGGCCAAACAAGGAGAGGTTGAGGAAATGATAACGAATATGAAGCAAGATGGTTTGATAGAAAATTCCAAAAGTCCTTGGGCGTCACCAGTGGCTCCTGTGAAGAAGAAAGACGGAAGCACTCGATTTTGTGTAGACTACCGCAGGCTCAACGATGTGACCAAGAAAGACAGCTACCCTTTGCCCAGAATCAGCGATACTTTAGATGCCATGGAAGGAGCTCAATGGTTCTCCACGTTGGATTTGAAAAGTGGCTACTGGCAAGTTGAAATCCATCCCAAAGATCGGGAGAAGACGGCGTTCTCAACGGGAAATGGTCTTTGGCAATTTAAAGTGATGCCTTTCGGACTCTGCAACGCTCTGGCAACATTTGAGCGTTTGATGGAGTGAGTGTTACAAGGGCTTACATGGAAATCTTGCCTAGTATACTTGGATGACGTAATCTTTTACGGAAAAACCTTTGACCAGCACTGTGAAAATCTAAAATCTGTCTTCCAGAGACTTCGCGAGGCTAATCTCAAGTTGAATCCCCACAAATGTTCGCTTTTTAAGAGCGAAGTGAAATACCTGGGACATATCATCTCATCCCAAGAAAGTTGACACCGTGAAGAATTGGTCAACACCTCAGGACAAACATCAACTCCGCAGCTTCCTTGGTTTAGATACATATTACCGCCGATTTGTGAATGATTTTACGAGAATTGCCAAAAGTCTGCATCAACTAACTGAAAAGGGAAGGCAGTTCAAGTGGTCAGATGAGTGTGAGAAAAGCTTCCAGGAACTCAAGCAGCGACTTTGCAATGCCCCGGTGCTGACCTATACCACACCAGGGAAATCTTTCATCATAGATGCTTATGCAAGTAATGTCGGAATTGGTGCAGTACTGTCGCAAGTCCATAATGGCGAAGAGAAGGTTGTAGCCTACTACAGCAAGGTGCTCTCGAAGTCAGAAAGGAACTATGGCGTGACCAGACAAAAACTTCTCGCTTTAATATTGGCAACCAAGCATTTCCATAAGTACATCTATATGGACAGAAGTTCCTGCTGCGCACAGACCATGGCGTGCTGAACTGGCTATTGAATTTTAAAAATCCAGAAGGCCAAGTTGCAAGATGGATCGAGAGGCTACAGACGTATGACTACGAAATTCAGCACCGGAAGGGAAAACTTCACTCAAACGCAGACGCCCTGTCACGGCGACCGTGTAAACCTGACTGCAGGCATTGTTCGCGCCAAGAGGAGAAAGAGGTTATTGCCGTCCAGCGAGTAAAAGCTGATCCCACCAGTGGTTGGAGCAGAGAAGAACTGAGGAACGCCCAGCAAGAAGACCCAGACATCGAACCCATTCTGGCTTGGAAGGAACATGACGAGAAACCGGAGTGGAGCGACCTCTCTGACAGAAGTCCGGCTCTCAAGGCATATTGGGCACAATGGACGTCCCTTCATGTGAAAGAGGGCATTCTGTTACGTAAATGGTAGTCTGTGGATGGGATGCAAATAGTTGTTCCTCAATAAAACACTGGAAAAGATAAGACAGCGGTTTTATTGGCTACATGCTAAAGATGACGTTAAAAAATGGTGCCGAAAATGCGATACTTGTGCTGCAACGAAAGGACCCGACAGAAAGGTCCACAGCAAAATGCATCAGTACAACGTGGGAGCACCTTTCGAGAGGATTGCTGTAGACGTTGCAGATCTTTTCCCGAGACCAAGAATGGCGTTCGCCATTCCAAACCAGGAAGCCAAAACAGTTGTGGATCAGATCGTCTTTAACTGGGTGAGAAGGTTCGGTGTACCCCTGGAACTCCATTCTGACCAAGGACGGAACTTTGAGTCCCACATCTTCCAGGAGGTTTGCTCACTCCTTGGCATTAAAAAGACGAGGACAACACCACTTCATCCACAATCTGATGGGATGGTTGAACGTTTCAACAGAACTCTAAAGGAACACCTTTCCAAAGTCGTGGGTAACTACCAACGAGACTGTGATTGACACATACCACTATTCTTGATGGCGTATCGAAGTGCAGTGCATAGTACTACGGGACATAATCCATCAGAAATCTTGTTTGCGACCACAATGCGGCTACCAAGTGAGTTAAAATTTGGATGCCCCACACATGAACCACAAACAACTGAAGATTATGTGGACAACCAAAAGGAGAGGCTAATGGACATCCACCAGTGGACACGGGCAAATATTAGGATGTCGTCCGAACGGATGAAAACTCGGTATGACGCTCAAGCAACATCAACTGGATTTCACGAAGGAGATCTTGTATGGCTAATCCTCTTGTATGGTTAATCCTCATCGTCAAAAGGGACTATCACCAAAACTGCAACAAAACTGGGAAGGCCCTTATACAGTGGTAACAAGAATAAATGATGTGGTTTACCGAATACAGAGAGGACTGCGAGGGAAACTAAAAGTGGTTCACAGTGACCGGTTACATCGCTATAAAGGTGAAGGAAGTGATGAAATTGCTCGGGACGACCAATCTTAAAAAGGGGGCAATGTTACGAATGTAGGAGCGAACACACCCAGACGAAATGACACATGTAGGTCTTTGGTTATGACGAATGACTAAAACTCTGAACGCTTTCATCCGAACTTCGAAACTTTCGAACTTCGAACGGAACGAAATGGAACGGAACGGAACGAAATCTGTCTATGGCTGTCTCTATCTGTCTGTGTGTATCTGTCTCTCTTGCTTAACGAAACTGGAGATCTCTGGATCCTTCGAGAAGAAATGAGATTAGTATAAATACGAGGTCGGAAAAGGAGATCGACACAGTTTAATTTTGACAGTGATAAAGATAAGTGATTGTGAAAGTGTAATTCGGAAGTGTTAATTCTTGTAAATTGTAAAGAGTAATAGTGAAACAGTTTGTTATAGATAAAAGTATTTGTTAATTTGGAAAGTAAATAAAAGTGTATAGTAAAAAGTGAAATAAGTTTTATTTTGAACCGAGAAAAACAATACAATATGTAGCGCATTTATCTTTATCACCTCTCCTTCCGACAGTATTTGAAAAGTATTAAAAAAAAAAGAAAAATGTCATGGTATGTATCATCATTAAAACGTCATTAATGTGACGTCAGTGTCTGATGAAACAGAGCCGTCCTTTATTATGAGTGCACTGCATGATTTGCGCTTATTCGCTTATTTTAGTACAAATTAAGCCTAGTACAAATTTTCCTTTAGTGTCCACGTCGACAACGAATACCAACGAAAAATATTCAAGGCGTATTAGATAAGTCATGTTAACAGAAAATAAGAACAAACAAAAAATCATAGAAAAACTTACTAAATAAAATTAAAAAGAACGAACAAAAAGGCTAAAATGGATTCTTCTGGGGTAAGACCAGTAAAAAGAGTGTGATAAAATGTGTGGAGACTTCTCCAATTAATCAGCTCAATAGATTTTTTCGCTGTCAAACTGCGTACCTACTGTAAGGCCAAGTTCTTCGCCAAAAAAAACGCTATGCTTCTTATGGCAGCGATTTTGAGCACATCATTTCATTTCTCACATCTATCCGAGCTGCAAACCAAAGGATATAATTAAAAGACAAAAGGAATACACTTTATTTGATACCAAAATCATTTTTCTAGGTGACTTATATCACAAGAAATAACTATTTTTGTCAAAAAAAGTAAGTGAAATCCCTTTTCTGAATAAACCAACTTCAAAGTCAAATATCTCGATAGCCCCACCAACCATTTTGGAAATATATTTTACCCACATAATGTGCTCAACTTCATCTTTCATTTTCATATGCATTTTATTAGTGAACGCACGGGCCCAAAGGTGGGCCATCTCCTTTGAAAAAGAAATTTATATTCGCCCTTATTTTTTTAGCACACAAAAATGGCAGTGACATTGTTTTGGCGCAAAAACAATGAACGATTGCCATGTGGCTGGCTATTTATTAACTATTTGCATTGAGTTCTTTACTGAACTGTAAGCATTTTTTTTAGATGAATTGAAGAACTGTAAACAGGCACTGAATAAAAAATCTAGTGCACACCACTTGTATCTTTTTTCATAAAACTATTTTTTGTTTCACCACTGATATATTTTTTACCCAAAACGAAATTGATAACGAAGTGTTTGTGACGTTTCGCTTCACAGGAATAGATGTTGACGTGGTAAAATGGTAATTCTGGTAATCAAACTGTCAAATTTTCTATAGGAAATCTTTACCAGAATTTGGTAAGCTTTTCCACACAAATTTGTTTGGTAAAAGTTTACCATCTGGAAATGGTAAGTGTGGAAAACTTTTGAAGTTTAATTTGGCCCGTTTATAGATAACCAGCCAAAAATATGTAGCTAGTTGACGAAGACAAGGAAAGAACCATAATTTTCTCCAAATAATTTAAGTATCAATACATCATGTACACACATTTACCCAAGTAGATTTAAGGGGCGTTCGTGAAACATGCGTGGTAAACTTTCCCATTTTTGCAGATGGAAAAATTCACCAGGTTTCATGAATACCCCTATTGCCTTTGTTGAGAATATGGGAATATTTTAATTTTATTAAGTGCTGAGTATAGAAAAAACAATTTTCTTTTAAGAAATTAAATAAACACATGGTTTGAAAAATAAAATAATATTTAACCCAATGAACAATGAAAAAAGCATACATTTTTTTCACTCCTATAAAAAGGAGGAAATTAAACTGGGACCAAGTTTAGTTTTTTCCATAAATTTAAGAAGCAGTAATGTCAAAACAAGAATACTTACAAAAACGTTACTACTCCTTAGTTTAGAAGCATTTAGTATAGTAACCCCGGGTCTCTACAAGAGTTAAATCCAATCTAACTTCTCTTCCGCAATCTCATATACAACCGAGCGTTTATTTTTACTGGGCAAAATATGTCCTGTCTGTTATTCCATTGTCTAGTAATAAATAGAAGCCACTACATTCAACATATAAGACATCCGATGACATGATTTTGATCCACGTTTAAAAGCCAGACTGCTAGGATTAGACTAGGATTATCTGATGACAGGCCGATAGTCCTGAATCCCGGAATCCTGATTGTATCCTTAAAGTCCCGGTTTGAACTCTCCATCCCGGAATTAATGGGATTGGTGGCCTAAATATTCGCATGCAATTTTGTCCTGCTTTTTTTTTATTTCTTTAAGCAAAAACTAAAGCCGATATTCACCAAGAGCTCGTAAGTTATGAGCACTCATAAACCTATTGGTCTCAACCACTCATATGGTGTGTTGAATCTGTTCCGGACAGAAAAGAACAAAAAAGATCAGAAAAGTACGTTTTTGTGTTCCATGAGATAAAACCATGTCTCAAACTGTTCTACAATATATTACTTTATGTTTCATGAATTTTTCAGAACAATTTAGAACAAGATTTTCTGCTCCTACTTTTCAGGTAGAGCAATTTCGTAAAAAGTGTCAAACGTCAGCTGATTCGTGTGTTTGAGACTAATTAAATAAGATACAAATACAATTAAATAAAAAATAAATAAATAAAGAAACAAATGTTCGAGAATCTGAAAAAGTTGATAGTTGATATGAAAATCCAATCAGGATCATATCGGGGGGAAAATAAATCACAGCTATTAATTCGAATTTAAAATAATTGGAAAATAATAATTTTTAATTTTAAAATGTTAAATTTTAAGGCAACATTTAGAGCGCTTAAGGAGCGCACTGGGCTTAAAATACAAACCTGGGCTTTTCATTTCTTTTTTGTTCTGACAGTTTTCACGATAGATTTTCTAGATTTTGTTTATTTTACACAACTATAAAGTTGCGAGCGATAACTATGAAAACTCCGATATGAGCGCTCATAATTTATGAGCGCTTGATGAAAGTGTTGTCACTTTTTATTATATTTAGCGCACGCATCAAAGGGTTACGAATACCCTTAGAATGTTAAAATAACATAGTACGGGCTTTTAGGAAGATAAGAGGGGATTAAGTTGGAGACACCGATGATTATTGATTTTAAACTTTTGCAAATCATAATGTAATGCGGGGGAAAGACAGAATCGTGTAAAGCATTCCACATTCGGGTTGTTCGGCTAAAATAAAAATCCCTGTACTTGACTGTACGTCCGAAGTTTGGTTCGAGGCAGAACTGGTGAGCATTCTTAGCGGGACGGGTGCTGCGGTACAATTGTTTAATGGGAGGGATACAACTGGCTTCTTTGCTAGAGCACTGTTTGAGGAAGAAGCGGTAAAAAAGAGAAAGACAGGTGACTTTGCGACGATGTTCCAGAGGGTCAATCAAGAAGGCGCAAGGATGCTTGACATGCGCCTCACCAAACATGGAAATTGTACTCTAGCTTTGAGCGGATGCAAGCTTTACAGATTGTGGACAGATTAGAAGGGGTAAGGAAGTTTCTGCATTGTGTGAGGAAAACCAAGCATTTTGCAGCATTTTTGGTGAGTGGTCGACACCACTCATATGTCACTAATATTCCTTGGTGAATAGGTTTATGAGCGCTCATAACTTATGAGTGCTTGATAATTATCGGCTTGAATGTTCATCAAAATTAAATGAAACAATTATTTACATGACATATAAAATAATACAAATTAGTCAAAATGGACTGAATACTGCTGAAGTAAACTTTAGATTCGGCCTTTACAAAAAAGCAAACAAATCAGTTAGGCCACTACGGCTCTCACGGCCTCATATTTCTTCTACATCGAATACCTCTCCTCAAAAAACTCCAATAACGGAGAAACAGCGTTTCCGTTTTTTTGCAAAAATGTTTTTTCATTCTTTTTATGAATATCGCGTAAACTGTCTAAGCAATTTTGATTAAAACACGTGCACCTCAAGCAATTTTGTGCACCCACCCACCCCCTTACGTATGCCGTTGCCTAATACATATGTATATACAAATATGTAGATACGCGACTCACAAAATGCTTCCATTTCATTGATTTTTTTTCTAGGTTTAAAATATACTTTCTACCTTATCATTGCTTTAATAAAAACACACTCAATCCAATTCTGAAAGTCGAATCGTGTCATATTTTGATTTCGTATGTCCCAATTTAAGCGTTTGCTATAAGACGGGGATTATTTTGATGTGCCTATTTCGTACATTAATGCCATTTTACTCATATTAGCGAAATGGTTTGGTTGGAAATGGTCAATTAAACAAACCAGAAAGAGTCAAAAATGACGATACGATTCATTTCGAATTTTATAATTGAGGTGACTGCCTTTATTTTTCATTTGGCACCGATGTTAAGTGTTTAAATGCATAAAAATGTTAAAAGTTTTTGGCACCCATATTGTCACTTATCAAATTAAAAAAATGTGAGTATACGTTAGGAAAACTACGTTTCCAATGAATCCAATATTAAGCGTTTTATATATTTTTCGGAAAATCAATTGGATTTCCAGAAAAGCGTTTTTCGCCACCATTTTGTCAGTTGTACATATTTTACTTCAGTAATAAAAATAAACCTTTCATTTAACATGAATATTGGTCATCTTAATATATATTTTTGAAAATCGATAGTATTTTATAAATTGTATTTTGTTCTTATCCATTTTGCCGATTTTGAAAACAAATATAAATAGAAATATTCTGATTTAGTAAAAAATTCATTTCGTTTGATACCCCTATTGCATTGTTGTTCCTAGTATTTTTGTCAATTTTTGTTCCAAAAAGGTGATAA
Organism: Meliscaeva auricollis; assembly: GCA_948107695.1. Classification (NCBI taxonomy): domain Eukaryota; kingdom Metazoa; phylum Arthropoda; class Insecta; order Diptera; family Syrphidae; genus Meliscaeva; species Meliscaeva auricollis. The sequence goes on from OX403618.1 coordinate 43,299,798, forward strand.
CCTCTTCCTTTTTTAAGGCGTTTAAAAATAAAACGTGAAAGTGAAAAGCTTTTTAGATATTTTCTTGTTTTTGAAAATTTGTATTATTTTTGTTAAATTGATTGGTGTTTGAACGAAAATACCTACATTGTCATTTATTTCTAGATTTTGGGTTTTCGAGATTTTGGAAATTCTGGATTTTGGGTTTTCTGGATCGAGGGATTTTGACCGCAACCTATTAAACTTACCTATAATCATATAAAGAGGGGTTTAGTCAAAACTGCAATTCAACAAAGGTAAGCAATAAGCATCTACCGGTGGGTGTAGTTATCGAAAATTGTAGTAGGGAGACTCTGTCTGTAGCTTTCAAATAAAACAAAAAATTATTAAAATCCGTTACCGTTAGTTTGTCAAAAAGGGTGCAACAGAATTCTTGTTTTTGTTAATATATATAGATGACGACTATTACTTTTGTATTCTCAGGGGCCAGTTATAGCTATCATTGAAATGGATCATTGGAAATTTTCATTTTAAATTTAAAGACATTTAGGTAAATAATTGCTTCATGCAATTGATATTAAAATGAAGCTTATGACCTATAGATTTTTTTCTGGATACACCAATGGGTCATAAGCTTCATTTTGATATACAAGTAAAAAAAGCGAGCGTGGGAAAATAAATTGTTTATATGAAATGAACTGATCGCCGCACAGTGGCGCATATTGACTTTTTTGGTTGCAAAAATCATAGCTCGTAAACAAATAAAGATATCGAGATAATTTTTCAGCTTGAAGGAAAATTCCAAAGCAATAAATTTTGTGAATTTTAAGAAAATATATTTTCAGGGTGTTTCAGAATTTTCTGCTGAAATACGACTTTCTCCCAATAGGAAATGCACTTAATATTTTACCTCAAAAAATGTCAATATTGAATAACTGAAGTAAGAACAGGGCTGCATGTGTATCAAAAGCCTTTTTAAATTAATTTACTGAATATTAGAGTAAAAATATACTACTTCAGTGGTATATTTTTAGTCAAGGTATAGAGGTAATGTGTAAAGTGGTATAAAATAATAGAATTTAAGGAAAATGCTTTAAAGGGTGTTCCATAACATTATTAAAAAAAAAAAAAAAATTATCCAAAAAGGTAAAAGTAGTATTTTACTTTAAAATAAATCTCAAATATATTAATGTTTGCAGTATTTGCAGAGTATTAAAAAACTAGTTTAATTTAAAGAACAGAGAAAAAAAGAACAATTTAAATTTTGTTTGTGTTGAAAAAAAGTTTTTTTTTATTTAGTGGCACATCAACATATCAAATTATTTCAATAATATACTTTAAGTTTAACAGAGGGGAGAATAAATAAATTAATAAATTATAATATTAAAAAAAAAAAAAAAAAACTAAATTTCTTGGAAACTCTCGTCAAAGTCCCATGTAATTTCTAATAAAGTTATTATTTCTGGAGAGTATCGTGCTTTGAGGTCTTTTTCAGTTCTGACATGAGGGTCCGATGAGGCTGAAAGCATGTTAAATAGGTCTTCATTCTGTCACATCCTTGAAACCTAGTCTTTATTTTTCGATTCCTGGGCCTCTTCTGACAGTTCTCCGATTGGTAACGACTGATACTCGATTAAACTTTGACCATGAGACAAAATTTTATGAAGAGTAGGTGTAAGTTGCTTTTCGGGATATTTTTTTTTAAATAAATTTGTTGTTCCCATTGCATTAAATATAAAAGATTACACAAGAGGTACTTGATCTGTCATAAAAATGAGTAGAATTTTAAAATTCACGAAAACTACCTGATTTATCATTAAAAAATATTACCTAGCCATAAAATGACCGGAGGACCATAAAATATTTATTATATGAAGTTTAGAATACATTTTTTCAGGTAAATATATCTAATAAAAAAAAATCTTATTTCAGCTATAAATTAATACAAATAACCTTCTTTAATAAAATCTCTCTAAGCCGCAAATAGGCAAAAACTTACAGCTGATTCTCTTAGTAAATGTTTTAGAAATACTCAAAGATTTAATTTCCGTTGAGTTTAGACCGAGGACTATTAAGGGTTTTTTTATAACTCAACTTAAAGTCAAAAAATGAGTCCAAAAACAGTTTTCGGAAAATCTTAAAATTTTCCAATAATAAAAAAAAACGCATCATATTTGTAATATAAAAGGTCCTTTTTACAAGCACAAATAAAAAAATATTTAATTTTAAAACTAAGTTTTTAGATTTTACGCTGAATCCTTGAAAATTTTCATACAAAAAATATTTTTTCTTTGATTTTCAAAATAAGGAAACTTTGACTACCTGTGTCATCCGAATCCTTAGACCGATTTTAAAATTTCTTTCGGCTTTTGAAGCTTCCAATATTCCCTAATCCAGAAAATAAGTTAGTTTTGTATTTTAAGCACACACGAAAATTGAATTTTGCAAGCACTTTTGCAAAAAGGCGCCACAGTGCGCCGCCGCGCCGTTGCCAAGCGTAACATATGCAATAATTTTACAGTGCTTGTGTTTTTTGCAAAAGCTTTATGAATTAATTTAAAGTCTTTTACTAACAACTTGCAATTTTTTTAGAGCTTCGAGGATAACAATATATGTAATATAAATAATAAAAAACACTTTTCAGTTTCTATAAAACATTTTATTTAGTACATAAATTAATAAATATCTATAGTGTTGACATAAACTTATTTACTTTAATTATTTTTTCTTAAAATTATATTTTCTTTGGATTCAAAAATTTCTTAAAAAGTCTACAAACTCCCTTGCACTTATAAAATAAAATAGTTCTTATAATATGACTTAAACACTTTTCTCTGTACGCATTAAATCTTTATGTACAAATCGTAATTTCTTAAATTAAAATATTTTGAAATAAATAGAAATAAATTACATTATGTAGGTAAAATAACTGTCGTAACGAATATCCTTAGGTCCATAGTAACGCCATATAATACACCAGTAAAGCCACACAAAATGACCACTGACCTCCAATGAGACACCAAGTAGATGGTGGTGACAGTGAGTTCATTGGAGCACTCTCCATAAGCATATGATATGGGCACAGACTTGGCTGCTTTACGAATGTCGTAAAATTTGGGTATCGTATTATTTCAGATGGCTACAGAGAAGAAAAAAAAAGAAATAAGTAAATTGTGTTTTTAATTTTGAAATAGGTTTTTCGCCTTAAGGTCTTACAATTGATATTGATTCATTAGATACTCGGCAAAAGGTCATGTGCTTGCCGGATATCATACTTTGTTCTACACGTCTAGTAAATAGTGGCTCTGACCATGGCAACTGATTCAGATGTGAGAGAAATGTCCTGTCATGAAATTCTACAGGATCCGAAATAATTAACTTATCTAGAAAAAAAATATTTGAGAAAACATTAATATTATTAAAAATAAAACAATATTGTTCTCATGGTACTTACTCAACAAGGATTCTTCATACAGCAAATCCTCTTCGTTAGCATACGTTGTAGACCCTTTAGTTCGGTTGTTCCTTGGAGTTTTTGGGAAAATTGTATTTGGCAATAAGTCAAGTATATTGCTGAAAAATATGATAAAATATTCATAAAAATATTGATAAATAATAATAATTTCTAGTACAATATTGTATTCAGATGTGCAAATTTTTGTAGTAAGTAATTGTTTTATATCGGTAATTTTATGTTGGGGTGCTAAACACAAGTGAAAAGCTAAAAAAATCGAAAAAACTGCTTGATTTTTAATAGACGCTAGAGCCCGTTATTGGATTTTATTTTGAATTTCAATTGATACTAGCGGACTCAATTTTGATTTTTTTTAAACTTTGTTCTAAAAATCAAATTGACATCCAACCGATTGACATCGATCGGATGGGTTTCAAATGATTTTGATATTTGCCAAGTGAAAGAACTGTCATTTGGTCGTCCGGTAAGTGAGTCAATTGTAAAACCTCTAATTAGGGGACAACCTGTATTTACAGACATAACTGGTACCAACTATTTTGAAATATATATGTTTCAGAGTTCCTTGTTGCCTTGCAGGCATTTATAAAGATTAATCTTTTTTTCGTTTGTTTCGAATGATACCATTCGATTTATTTGATATAAATCAATCCATATTGATACCAAATTTTAAATAATTCTCAATTTAGAAGATTATTTCCCAAAATGCGAAACAAGAGAACAACATCACCTTTTTGTGGTGCACATTTCGCCACTGCTGGACATTGATTTTGTGTTTTTTTTTTTTTTTTATTTTTCCATGACGACACATCAAAACCCATAAATATTTATCTATTATACACATACATACATAAATATTTGTGGGTTTTTGTATAAATAAAGTTCAATTTTACTTACCCACTGTATAAGAAAAGATTTTCAACATCTGTCATGTTCAGCGAATAGAATTGATAAACTCCAAATGTCTCAAAGAATTCTCTGACTGGTGTCATGCTGTAACAACCGGCCAAATCAATCTTTGGATAATATGTTATGAAGGACAAGCACATTTCTTGTTTTGTTGAATAACCCCCAAATGTTGGCCGTTTTCTGTCTGTTGTCTAAAAATGAATATTTTATTTTTTTTTTTATTTTTTATTTTGATATATAACTAACAGTTTAAAGAAAACCAATTACAAGCTACAATTAAGTATACAAATTACTGTTTATAATATTATACAATTTATTATTTATAATATTATAAATTTTGTGTATATTATAAATGTTAATTAAATATTAGTACATAATATCAGGCATATTAAATTGAAATCTTTTATTTAAACAATCTACTATTCCTAGGTATTGCTGAAATTGTATACCATTTACATTCCAAACTACTGTAATTATGCATTAGTGAAAATAACATTAAATATCCGTGGTGTGAAATGAAATAAATACTCCAAAAATTTACTTTTTTTAAGTCATTAAAATTTTTATAAATCATTGCGAAACAAATTTCACAGTATGTATTACAAATTAATTACACTCTCCTCACTTGATTACGAACAGCCAATATTTTTTAAATTTTACTATATTTTTGAAAACCTTTGTTAATGTACATATAAAAACAAAATGCATATTGAAAGAAGAATATATTGGTTCGTATTCATAGTTTTTTTCTTAACTCCAGTTTATATTAGATACGCTTATAGCCCCTATGATAGCTCTATAAAATATTGTGGCCTTTTTCATCCTTACGGGCCATGAAGTGATTGAATTTTCGAATTTGATCCATTTTTTTTTAGCCATTAAAATTTCATTTAACCCAAAAATGTAGATTTTATGAGGATATCTCTTGAACTCAGATCTCCCATACCTACCCTTAACAGCCTGTTATTTGATTTAAAACGTGGTAACATTTTGATTTCGCTACTGTTTGTAATCAAAAAGAAAAAAATAATTTTTAAAATTTTTCATTGTGCATTTGGTTTCTTCCCAGAGGATTAGAAACCTATCCTCAAATTAAAAAAAAGCATTGCCTATAGTAATCAAGTGAGGCAGAGTTTACTCATCCGCTTCTAATGCTGTGCTGGTACAAGTTTTATTATTAAATATTTATCAAATCATATGAAAAACCATTATAGCAGTCTTTCCGAAATTTTATTTATGAATTTATCATGTTTCTCCCAAACACTACAGCTAATAATGTTGGTCTAAGGGACTTACCTCATATGCACAATCCGTTATTATGTAATCACCTGGTAAAACAACAGTTTCATTTTCCAGCTGACGCACTTGTTGGTAGTTATAATCGTAATTGTCATCCTCAATAATACGTTCCAGCTCTTTGCCATTTCGCACATGTCGCAGCGTCATTTTACGACCCGCTCGATGGGAGTGCAATGTTCCAGATATAATTTTGATGCCTTCTTCTGGAAACATCTGAATTAAAAAAAGGAGCCGAATTTTAGATTATAATAATATAACATTTTGGGATCAATGCTATGGCTCGTTTCATCATACAGTCAGTTAAGCAAGTATTCGTAAAGCAGCTAACAAAATATTTGTACACTCTTTCTAATCTCTTATAATCTCGTAATATCTGAATTTTTTGTTATATTTATTTTGTTTATTTCATCAATACATTTTATTCATTTTATTAATACGTAAACACGATTTCTATTTTCCCCTTCTTAACTAACTAGCTTCTGTTCAGTTTGTATGATTTTGCGGTAAAATTTTCATCACTCAGCGGTATTAGTAATAATAATTAGCTTAGTATTATGTTATATTACTATGTAAGCATTCAATTCAAATTCAATAAATACTAAAACACTAAATACTTTCTATCAAAATAATGTCGGTAATAAAATATTAATAAAAAATAATTAATATAATATTATTTTTGTTGACAATGTTTCACGAAATCAGATCAATTTATTATAAATTTAATAATAAACTATTCGTACTATGCAGTCGGCCGAACTGCTTTTTCCTATGCTCTGAATTCTATTAGTTTAAGTTTATTTGTAACTATTTCAGGACATTTAAATGGGCGAACTCGTTTCGATTTCAAAGAATTTTTTACTCAGAGAAAATGTGTCACAAAATATTTTTAGTGGAAGAGAAATTTCCAAAAATATTTTTTTAGTCTGAATTTTTCAAATCAGAAGTCAAGCTATTAATATAATAAACTCTATAAAAACAAGGAACATGCTCTAACTGGGCTAAATCTAACAATTGAAAAATTGGAGAAACCGAAAAAATCATAATTTTGCAAATAAACTAAAATCAAAACTAATCTATTTTTCACGAAGTTAAGTAACGTGTGTCGCAGAAAGCTTTCCGATAAAAGGAGAATGGGCACTTTTGTATCGACAGCGTCCCATTGGTGTAACACATAGTGACCTATATTATTGGAAAGGTCTCAATTAGTGCATCAATTTTTTGTATGGTCATAAGTCCGTATCTTGTGGGAGAAAAAAGTTATTGCGAATTCTCTGCCAAAATAAAAATGCAATTTAATAATTTGTTGATGCTCAAAAAATTAAAAATGATGATGGAACATACTAGGTGATTTTTAAGATGAATTGCAATCGATGTCCTATCACCCCCTCTCCCCCTGATCCCCAAGGAAAAAAACATGTTTTCAATATTCCTTCGGGATTTCGTCGCTGGTGATTGTAACACATTATGACCTATATCGTTGAAAAGGTCTCAACTAGTACTTAATTGTTTTCTACGGGCACCAGTTTGTATCTGGTGGGGGAAAAGTGCTATTATAATTTCTTTAGTCAACGAAATATGCAAAACAAATTTTCTCTTGGTTTTGAGCGGTAAGCAATATTTTATAGCATTTTTATTGGTGGGAAAATATTGGCAGTAATGCCCATACTTATATTCTAAAAGTTGTAACGAATCCCATTTGAGATTAGGCCACCATCTTGAAAATAATGCACAAATATTGCAATTTTAGGATTGACTATATCTGTTAAACTAATTGTTTTTGAAAATTGACTTAAATGTCAAAACAAGCGTATTTGCATGTTGAAGCTATTAAAATTAAACAAAGGTAATGTGACTACTCTTTTTTATTTAGTTTCTATTTTTCGTGCAACAGGTATTTTTTTTCTGATAACCATCTCCTAAAAATGGTACATGCATGCAATTTGGCGTGAACGTTTCAATTGTAATGAGAACGATGAATTGAATGATTGCATCGAAATATTTTAGGTAAAAGGGTGTTTTTTAAGGAAGACGAAAAATATTGGGACCTTTTGCAACCACATACCCTTTCACCAAATATATTTCGTTGCAATCTCTTGTTTCTTGGTTTTAGTGACAAATAAAACGTTCAAGTCAAATTTCATGGCTGTACCATTATTGGAAGGTGGTTTTCCGGAAAAAATTCACCTGTTGCACTGAAAATAGAAACTACATAAAAAGATTGGTCGAACTACCTTCGTTTTAATTTCAACAGATTCAACATGCAAATAGCTTGTTTTGATAATTAAATCAATTTTTAAAAACAATTAGTTTAACAGATAAAGTCAATCCTAAAATTGCAATATTTATGCATTATTTTCAAGATGGTGGCCTAAAAGTGAAAAGTTGTATTGCATATTTCGTTGACTAAGAAAATTATCATAGCACTTTTCCCCCACCAGATACAAACTGGTGCCCATAGAAAACAATTAAGTACTAGTTGATACATCACCAGGGACGAAATCCCAAAGGAATATTGAAAACATGTTTTTTTTCCTTGGGGATCAGGGGGAGAGGGGGTGATAGGACATCGATTGAATTGAATTGAATTGAATTGAATTTTTATTTTGGCAGAGAATTCGCAATAACTTTTTTCTCCCACAAGATACGGACTTATGGCAATACAAAAAATTGATGCATTAATTGAGACCTTCTAACGATATAGGTCACTATGTGTTACACCAATGGGACGGAACCGCCCATTCTCCTTTCTAGCTTATTTAGCGTTTTTTAAGCGGTTGCCGTTTACTGCACCAAGTTGGAAGGTTTAGGTCTTTGCAAGCGACGAGACTCAAATTATCAACAAACTTATGCAAACCGAGTTTGCTGTTCCAACAAAATGGAGCAAACCGAGTTTGCTGTTCCAACAAAATGGAGCAAACCGAGTTTGCTGTTCCAACAGATAGACAACTACTTAGAAAGAACCAGTGCGGATGCACTCTTTATCCTTGGGGTGGTTTGAAAACGAATGATGTTGGGGTCAAAAACATTTAATTGTGTGCGAAAGTCTTTTGACCGAAATATACAAAATTAAAGCCTAAATTGTGCATTTTATGAAACATACCCACAAAGTTAACAAAATTTATTTGAAACAGATTTCAAAGAACAATAATAATTTAAATAAGCAAGTGATGTATAAATGTACTTAATTCTAAAGTAGAAACAAGTGTTTCTTTTAACAAAAGTTGCCCAATCAGGAACTGCTGATTCTAGACAAAACCCTTCATGAAATACATTCTAGAGGCAAGTTTGAGATAAGCAATATGTTAACTGTAAGGCATTGATTGCTTGTAGCTATTTGTTTTGTTTTCTTTCCTTTATACGAATACTTGCCAATATTATTATATACCTATATTAAGGTCATTATAAACACAGCTATTCAAAACTTGGTAGTTTATTTACTTACAATATTTGAACAAGATGGCCCACATATTCCTATATTACGATAGAGTTTTTGCCCAGGTGGAATTAATTGAGTGTCGGAAATTGAAACACCTGAAATCATAATTCCACCATCGTGCTTCCTCAAATGCCGCGTGTAATGAATCCTAAATCCTGAATGATCGACAACTGTAAATGAACAAAAAATGATATTGAATAAAGGGTGTTTTGCAAATAAATTTTCCAGAGTGTACCTCGATTAGCGTTGGGATTATCATAGTGAATTTCAAGCATATAGTACTTTGGACCAGTCTTTCCTCCAATTGGTATGCCAACATGCTGTGGTAAAAATTGACCTGAAATAAGTGAAACAACCCCGTATTGGGCAATGCATAATAAAATTATATTCACTCAATTAAACTGTTGAACTTTAAACAGCAAGTTTTACATACCAGTAGATCCAATAGACCAAACTGCAACCGGAGTAATGCACGAATCCCAGTCACGTGGGGTTAATAAATTGCTGTTGCAAACAGCACCGCTACTTTTAACCCAAACATCCCACGATGCAGGATCTGAGCCTGGATATGATTTGGTGGAACACTCAAAAAGCGTCATATGATGAACTAATGGTTGGTCCGTTGAACTGAAAAATAATAAACAAATAAAAACCATTTTAATATGAGGTATTGTATTGCCTTCTTTTTTGAATGAATACTGACAAAATTTGCAACAAATTCTACGTAATTTGTCTTCCATCGTTTAATATGTAAAATTATGCGTAGTGCGTTGAAATATTTTGAAAAAACACTTTTTTTAAAAAATGAAGATAGTAGTAATCAGTTTAATATTTTCTGCTTATTGTCTTCATTTTGCAAGGAAACTAAAAATCAGTTCTTAAGTTATGGTTGTTATTGTTAAGATTGTTACTATAGCAATTTACTATTGTTAACAATTAAAAAATATTTTTAAAGTTTTAACTAAACTGGAAACCCTGTATACCCCACAGTCAACACCGCAGACGAAAAAAAACACGTAGTAATTTTGATGGCTTATTATATGAAATCGCATTTTGTTTTCTTAAAGCAACATAAATACATTTCAATGAATACAAAATATCAACATTCTTAATTCATTAACATTTATGTTGCTTTAAGAAAATAAACTGGGCTTTCATAATAAGCCTTACAAATTATTCCTCATTAACGTATTTTTTGAAAACAATGATATCAAAGTGAGAAGACTTAAAAAACCATTAAAATTGTGTTTGATAAAAAATTTATTAGCCAAACTAAAACACTAATAAATTCTTGGTTGAATAAAAGGAAAATTTTACAAATCGGACGTCGTTTGGCAATGACAAGACCAGTTAAAGGAAAATAGAGTCAAAATCATAAAAACTATTATAACTCGAAAACGAAGCGAAAACGAGAAAATTGCCTTTAAGTTTTTTGACATAGAATGACCTAGGAACCTATGGTTGTAGTCTGTGGCGGTGACTGTGGGGGCACCCTTTATAGTTCTGTTCTGAATATTTATATAGACACAAAACTAGCAACGAATAGAAGAGACGCATAAAACTTTAATACGTCATGCCGAAAGAGTAAAAATAAAACAGGATGAGAAGTTTTTGATCTTTTTTGAGCAGTTTAGAATACTTTTAATATATTTTGGTTTAAACAAGTGCTATTAAAAGATTTTAAACAACTTTAAGCGATATAGTTAAACCATTTTTTAAACTGGTGCATACTTATGTTGATATTGATAGTGAAAACAGTGTTGCCACTTTAAAAAAAGCATCGACAAAAGTGTTATAAAAATAATTGCTAAATGGCTTCACCCCCAAAAGTTTTTAATTTGGTCGAACGTCTTGTTCACATTTGTTTTGCAAAACTTTTATGAAATTATATTTGAAAACTGCACTGTATAATTGATTGTAGAAATGACTGCTTTCCAATATGGGGTGCCTTCTCTAAAATGAGACTAGGCTAGGCATACCATATTAAATAAAACACGTCTTTTTTAGCCAAGTGGCAACCGTTATTCCCGAGAGGCATAGCTCTGTGCCGCTCAAATCCGATCCATATTTTTTGAGAAATCCTAAACAGCAATCTACAAGACACACTCAAAAAATCAACTTCTTATTTCTTTGTAATAGCAAGATAATTCTTCTGTACAATGATAAACCAGGTTTCGTCTTTACAATGACGAGTCCAGGGCATTTAACACAGGGCAATGTAAGAAGCACCCGAAACATTAAAAAAATCTATTATCGAAACAATTGTGATAGCAAGATAATTCTTCCTTGCAACGATAGAATGGTAGGGTCAAAGACCTTAATTCTGCCTGCAAGACATATTTAAAAAAATGCAAAACAGCATTCTTTGGGTGCATTTTGTTTGGAGATCGTAGGGCAAACCATTTTTTGAAGGGGTGGGAAACTTTATTATGGAGAAAGAATTATTTTATAACAAAAAATAAAATGTCTATAAAAAGTACGTATACGCCGTAGTGCACTCATTTTCCTATTACAGTTTATACAACTCCTGCTCGTCTGATTTCACTCCGAAATTATAAACAATGCTTTTTTTAATAAAATACTAAGCACTCAGGTTATTTTTCCTGGAAAAGAGGAACAGACAAAAACAGAACATCAAAAAACTCAATTCTTATGATAAACGAATATAATAAATAAAATGCACGACTAGCACGTACGATTGTTAAGACTTTTTAATTAAAGTTTTGTAATGGCAGATTACATTTTAGATTAAATGTTAGAAATAACCTTAAACTTCAAACCTAATATCTATAGGTATCAATGCGATAAGATAGAATAGTTTTGAGTTTAAAGAAGTTACTCGAAACGGCTCCAATGATTTTGATTAAACTTATTGATTTGATTTATTTTATAAACATACATTTTTAGATTTTTATTTTAATAATTATAGTTCGATCTTCTTCAAAGAAAATATTGAATTCAATAAATCGTAGATACAAATTATAAACTATTCCGAAAATACAACGATAACTGCTTGATTATAATAATTGTATAATAGGGACCAAAATAATTTTCTGACATGCTGCTAAATGTCTTTATTATAATCGATTTATTGATGGAAATACTGACACTCATGATAATCATTGAACATTTCTGTTTTGTCATTTTGTTGATGGCTGCGAAAACTTCCAGTCATTTGTTTTAGACAGACAAAATATGTTTTTGTGTATTGTTGTGAATGCTTTGGCGAGTTCGGTCACCACCTTTTTACAGTATTTTGTTACAAATTGAGGATGAATTTATGCGGAACATATATAAAATATTCAATCAATAATAACTTGTATTATTTCTACAGACAAAACTTACCTTTCTCTTGTTAAAAGTGCTTCGTATCCAATAATGTGGTGTTTCTCAGGAAGCATCGGTGCTCCGATAATTTTACACCAGTATAATGTGTCCATATTAGCTTCGATTGATACCTATGAATAAAAAAATCCAGTATAAGGCTTTTATTTTAATAATGAAACAAAAACCAATAGATATATTTAGTGAGAAAGATGCTTAATGCCCAGTAGGATTATAAAAGTAATTGCCATGTTTTATTGATTGCATAAAAACAGACATATGCACATATATAAATACCTTCAATAAACATTGTGTTTATAGTTAATAATATTTATTTTTGAATAGTTTTGCTAAGGGCCACTTGTACGTAACGAAATATAAACAGTAAGTTAAACAGAGGACCGGTATCTATGAATGAAAAAATAATATGGAACAGCATTTTGTGCTTTTAATTAACAAGCGGATAACAATTTTTTTCAGATAACATTCCATTCCAGAGATATTTACGGCCAATTTCTTGACAGAGTTCCAGCTCTTAAAACGTGGCTTGAGGAAAAATGAAAACTAATTTTATTACTTCTATGAATTAGAACTTGGTTAAGTCCTTCAATATTAGGGGGTCTAACTCGATTTAACTTCGATTTTAATTTTTCATGACACCATTTTTTTAATTTTATTCCATGTTTTTGTGTACAAAAATATTCTTTTGCTTAAAAATAATATCATTGGTCTTCTCTGATTGGCTTTTTCACTTTAACTACAATAAAAATAAAACTGGCGTTCCTATAACCAGTGGCGTATCTAGAATATTTGAGCTTGAGCTCCCTGAGGTCCCCCGTTCCCTCAATATGCCACTGTCTATAAGCACTGTAGCTATTTATAATATCATTGTGCATTATATCATCATTTATAATATCAAAATCCACTAAAACCAGTTTTTGATAAAGCCATAGTGGAATAACTGAGTTTTTACTTTTTTTGTAAAGCAGTATTCGGAAGGAAGGTTGAAAAATTGTACTTACATAAATAACTGTTTCAAAAGAAATCAATTTTCGTGACCTTAATTACAAGTTTTCAATTTTTGAAAAAAAAAGTTAAAAAAATCAGTTACGCCATCACTATGGTTCTAAAGGACTGATATATGTATAAGTGGGTTGCACCAACGTTCTTCACTGATCTTTTAACTAAAATGCTGTTGCTGATGCCCAGCCTAGGATTTTATTAGCTGTGTTTTTTTAACTGAACGAAAACATTTATGATACCAATATGAGAGATGTCAAACTCGGACCATTATCACGCAAACAAATATATTTTATAAATTCAACTTACGTAATGAATTTAAAAAAAAGAGAGGAAGGACTTAGGTACATAATATGGATAATAAAACAAAATGTTCTTATTGACATTGACATTGACATTGACATTCAGAAAAATGATAGCAAATAAATGCAAAGAACCTGTGTTATAAAAATGTAATGGTTTATCATACTAACGGGATTGTTTCTCAAATTTTTCGGCTAAAAATTCAAGCATTCTGTAAAATTAAAAAAAAAATCTATGTAAAACAATAAAAATCGAAAAATCTTCTTAAATCAAATTAAAAATAACGAAAATAACATTTGGTTAAAAAAAAATTTAAAAAATATACATGTTAAACCATTTTCTAAATAAAAACGGAAAGTTTCTCCAGCCAAACAAGAGTGGTAGTGCCTTTAAGTTGTTGTTGTTGTTCAAACATTCAATAAAATTGACGGAATAAAGAATGGTCAAGTCTAACAAGCTGACATTCTAGTACGAATAGTACAATAATAACAATAATAATAGCTTAATAGACTGGTTTGTTACCGATCTTCCAACCTCTCCCCCTTTGATACGTACTACGAATTGTAGTCTATCGAAATAAGGTATGGAGAAATATGGAGGCGGAACAAGACAGCATACTTAAAGGCGCTAATAAAAATGCTGTGACTCCAAATGCATTGGATAAACAAGAAACACATCTCGACCTGTGACGTCAGTGGTCTAAAGTGGTGGAGTGCGTAGTGCACACGACTTCTAAGACTGAGCTAAGATCTGATAGCGTGGGTTCGATTCCCATGGTGTGCATAGAAAGTTTTTCATAATAAAATTGGATTAAAGCTCAGCACCACAAAAAGGAGACTGATGAGTGCATAAGTGGCAAAGCACGAAATAGCTATATCTCCAGCCAAACAAGAGTGGTAGTGCCTTTAAGTTGTTGTTGTTGTTCAAACATTCAATAAAATTGACGGAATAAAGAATGGTCAAGTCTAACAAGCTGACATTCTAGTACGAATAGTACAATAATAACAATAATAATAACTTAATAGACTGGTTTGTTACCGATCTTCCAACCTCTCCCCCTTTGATACGTACTACGAATTGTAGTCTATCGAAATAAGGTATGGAGAAATATGGAGGCGGAACAAGACAGCATACTTAAAGGCGCTAATAAAAATGCTGTGACTCCAAATGCATTGGATAAACAAGAAACACATCTCGACCTGTGACGTCAGTGGTCTAAAGTGGTGGAGTGCGTAGTGCACACGACTTCTAAGACTGAGCTAAGATCTGATAGCGTGGGTTCGATTCCCATGGTGTGCATAGAAAGTTTTTCATAATAAAATTGGATTAAAGCTCAGCACCACAAAAAGGAGACTGATGAGTGCATAAGTGGCAAAGCACGAAATAGCTATATCTCCAGCCAAACAAGAGTGGAGTGGTAGTGCCTTTAAATTGTTGTTGTTGTTCAAACATTCAAGGAAAGTAATTACTTTGAATTTTCATTATTTTTAAGGCGCTTTACATTTTTTCGCAGTAAAATGTGTTATTTAGCAGATAAACATTTGATCGTAATAAGATTTTCTTTACACAATATGTAAAAACTAAATTAAAGTATAGATAATTCTATAGCGATTATAAAAAAAAATGAATGAATAAATGCAGAAGATGCATTTAATTTGTTTAAATTCAGGAAATACTTAAAGAAAAATGAATAATAATGAGAAAGCCAGGAAGTACATTTTTATTTTTATATTTTTCTGTTTTGATTTTTTTTGATGTTTTGCAACAGCAACAATCGTTTTGATACTTTTGTTCTTTAAGGCTAGTTTACAGTTCAGCGTGCAAAAACAAAAAAACAAAACTTCAAAGCACATTTTAGTCTGTTTTGCTCATAATTTTGTACTTTGTTTTGATGTTAATATTTTCAAATCAACGTAACCAATACATAAATTACCTTTTTTCCTATAACAACTGGTACAAGAGGCTACAAATGCAATTTTGTTTTTGTTTGCATACAAAAAAATGTTTGCATGCAAAAAAACAACAAATTGCATGCTTAGCCCTTTGTTTTGATTGGTTAAAAAAAAGTATCCTACGTGTTATCTAGGGAATGACAAACAATTTTGCTTTTTTAAAATAATAAAAACAATGGATAGAAAGGACAGAAAACAGTTTTGTAAATTAATTTTTTTGTTTTTGCGCTGAACTGTATATTAGGCTTTAGACAACAATTTTAATCTGAAGTTTTGACATTAAGCGTTCTTGAGTCAAGAATTTTAAATCCTTGTATTACCTATCTATACAATAGAGAGATCTTATTGGTACTGATACAAATAAAAAGATACAGATTTAACAAAACCGGAGCGGACTATAACTTATAAGTTTTTTTAAAAAAATTGTTGTATAATTACGTATAAAATGTGTTGTATATATTTTGCAGGAAATCCAACGTGAAATTTATTAATAGAATTTTCGGATCATCACGATTGGGGTCTCCAGACTTAGGAAATAAAATGCACGACTGGGTCGCACGTACTTGCTCTTATAGATAAAGTTACTATTTATGCAAAGCCTTTTTAATTAAAAAATTGTAAATGCAGTTTTAGAAAAAAAATTTAAAAAGAATAAAATTCTAACAGCTACTTAAATGAATTTAACCTGAAAACAAAGTATGCAATTTGATATCTTCTATAATGATACATTTTTAGAAAAAAAAAAATTTGAAAATCATTAGAGCCATTTATTAAAAAAATAATTTTTTCCATATAAAATTTTGCATGGACTTTTTGAAAAAAAATTGGTACTCCAGTCTTTAGATATTATTTATCAACATTTATTTATTTATCAACATCTACAAAAAATATGGGATAATTTTCGAAAAAATGATTTTTCAAAAATAAAATTTGAATTTTTTTTTTTAAATTCAAAAAAAAATATTTTCGAGATTTTGTTTAATAAATATTATTACTACAACTTAAAAGCATTCAATTAAAAAAATAATTGAAATTGATTGAGTCATGAAGGAGAAAATCAGATCTAAAAAAACTGTTCTATGGCAGGTACCGTTAATAACGGTTTTTGAAAAAAATGGTTTTCATTTAAAGATACCCCATATCTAAAAAACTGACCATGATTTTTTTAATCAAAATCGTAGGAACTATTTTTGAGAAATATGATTTTTTTCTAAAAATAAATCGACCCATCCGTTTAGGCTGTGGTCTCTGATACATACATACAGACAGACAGACAGACAGAATTGTCGGACCCACTTTTTTCTCATTCTCTATCATCGTAATGTCATGTTTGATTGTTATCTCAACTTTTTTACTTGCGATATAGGTACTATAGGGCAAGTTTAGGATTCGTAAAAAAAAATCAAACTCGAGATAACAATCAGACTTGACATTACGATGATAGAGAAAGCGAAAAAAGTGGGGCTCGCAATTCTGTCTGTCTGTCTGTCAGTGACAGACTATCTGAAGCTAGAGCCTAAAGTACTAAGCGATTATCTTCAAACTTGGTAGTTAAGGGTTTTTGGTGATTCCCTAGAGACGAAATTGAAATTTTTTTTTTAGGACCAAAATTAACGGTACCTGCCATACAACCAATATGGAAAAACTTGATTTTCTCAAAAACGGTTTTGACTAAAATTTGTATGTGTAATGCAACAGGCAAGGTCGTACTTTTGAAATAAAAAAAATATTTTTTTCAAAAGTTAAAATCGGTACCTCCCATAGAGCCGTTTTCCTCTTTTTTAATTTTCTCGTAAGCGACTCCATGGATTTCGATTTCAATTTTTACACAAGCGGTTCTTAACAATTTTCAAGTTATTTCATATCAAAATTTTGAAAAAAAAAAATTTTTGGAGTTTTAAAAAAAGTTTCAATTTTTTTTTTCAAAAATCAATTTTTCGAAAACGCGTAAATGTTTTTTTTGAAATTTTGGTTTCAAATATCCATTAATATTTTCTTAAAATTGGCATTCAAACTTTTTTTTTTAAAAAAAAGCTTTATAATTTTTGTACATAAAAAAATTATTTTTTGAAAAACGGCTTTAACGATTTTCAAATTTTTTTTATAAAAATTAATCTTTTTTAACAAAATCAAATGACATACTTAGTTTTGGGATCAAAATAATTTAAGAAGTTGTTTAAGTTATTTTAGTAATAAATTTTATGTTTTTTTTTTAATTTCTTATAAAATTAAAAACTTTATATATGAAGCTTTAGCATCCACAGCAACTTTGACCCTAAGAGCAAGTACGTGCGACCCAGTCGTGCATTTTATTTGTTTACACTCATATTGATGTTTTCAACAAAAAATGTATAAATAAACGAACCACTTTATCCTTCGTTTAATAATTTCTCTTTTTTTCAAATCTGGAAATTTTGACTCTCAATATTTTTTGAGCTTTATTATTATATTGAAAGGCAGAAAATATGCGCAGACACTGGACTTTTGATTTAAAATTACCTGTAAGTTTGTGCTTCGGCATTTTATCTAAAAATCAAAGGTAATGGAGTTACTCAATAAAACAAATTGCGTTAATGATATTACATCCAAGTACATTCCTTTAAAAAATGTTGTCTCGCGAAAAATGTAATTTGATTTTCTTATTTCGGTCTTTTAAGAAATACCCACATTGACAACAAAAAAAAAACTTTGCAATAAAAGTTGTTTGTTTGGGTATGCATGTACGTTCGTATCTAATGCCAGTATGCATCAAATATTAATATATTAAAGCGTTCATAAACTTACATTTTGAACCGTTACATCCCATTTTGTGAATTCGTTTCGATTACTTGTTTTCTTAAACATTGGTGCCAATAAATGCAATGGCTTCATTCCCCTGTTTGTTCCATGTCCTTTGAGATTACCATGAACAGGATCCTTGTCACCAAATGACCATAGGACTTTTATTGTGTCCGCCTAAAAAGAATAAAATAGTAATTAGATGGCTTTTAATATGTATAATGTAAAATTTCAGAATTTGCATAGAAACGAGCTTGCTATTCAGAAAACGTCATGAGTAAAGCCTTATGATCCGATATAAAAACGAACAATTTTTACTTCCGAATCGATATCGAGATAACAATCAAATAGGATAAAGCTACACTCTAAGCCTTCGTGGTTACTTTCTTCACATTTGATAGTCTTCATTGCTAAACATGTCAATTATTGAAAAAAAAAACGCAAAAATTTAACCCTATTTTGCATTCTTACCAACGTCTGGCGCTTCAGGCCGAAAAGGGGGAATACACAATGTAAACCATTATACGATCATATTTTAATTGTAAGTTGTAATAACTAACCTGAAACATATTTGAATTCCTTTCAGAAATTGGCAACAGCTGGCGTTATCTCATGATATCGATTTATCTTTATCGGAAAATAACGTTAGCGACTGGCAAAATATGTTCGCAAGGATCATAGCTAAAGAAGATGACAAAATATACGGCCAGTTTTTAACAAGAGCGTCCTCATCACCTTCCAGATTTACTTACCGCAACCTTAACCACCAAATGTTAACCATTGAATGCTATTTCAACACAAAATTTTCGTCAAAAGTTATAAGCACCATATTCAGAGCTAGAGTTGAGTTATTAAATTTGAATTTCATGCCACATAGAGTCGATCTTCAGCAAACTTGTGATCTATGTAACAGGAGAAAGTCTGAAAATATTTACCACTTTATTGCTGTATGCCCAATTCTACAAGAAATCCGAAGATTACATTTCCAAGAAAGTTTTCTGTCCGTAAATAGTCTTTACGAAATATTAAATGGCGCCCGTGGTTGGCTCACCTTGTATAAATATTGCAATCATGCTATGACTTATCGTAATAGTTTTTTGTTAAATTAGTTCTTACAACAAGTCTCTATTCAATTTAAGGGCTGCAAATTATTGCTTTTAATCAAATCTTTATGTTTCAAATCATTAAAATTGATATTCTTTTTATGTTTTAAATCATTAAAATTACTAGTTTTTATGTTGCAAATCATTAAAATTGCTCGAACGTTTCTCGCTCTTCCATAATTTAAAAAAAAAACTTTTAAAAAATTTCAAAAAAAAAAAAAAAAAAAAAAAACCTAAATTTTAAAATTAAAAATTTAATATTTAACACTTAAAATTTAAAATTGTATACAAATTTATTCCTCATATCTATGTTAATATAAACTTTTGTCTAATATTTTGTATAATATTTATTTATGTAATTTATTATTTCAAATCTATTGTAAATCTTTTTGATACATCTTCTCTTTATATAATTTTATTTATTTTACTGAAATGTCATTTCCGGCAGACGGCAGGTCCGTATTTCCAATAGAAAAAAATTGTAATTTATCTAATGAATAAAGGAAGAATCTAATCTAATCTAATCTAATCATATTTGAATTCACGTTAAAACTTATTTGTTTTAAATATGCATTGTCATTGCAAATACGGTCAAACAATTTTCAAGGTCTTACATAGTCAATTTTAAAATAAAATCATCTTGCTTGCATTTGAAGTGCACTCAACATAGTATCAAAGTTTCAAAGAGAAATATTTTAATATTGAAAAAAAAGCTATGTATATACATATTTCAAAATATAATTCACCTATTTTCAAAGTTTTTCAACATAAATTTTAAAAATATCTCTAATTTCAAAGTTCAAGTACAAGTATATAGAGATAGCATGATGGGTAAGGCACTGGATCGGTAACTCAAAGGACAGAAGTTCGTTTCTTATCAGATGCACTTGTATTCCTTGCTTTTGCAATGAAGATGAATGACTTTGCTTCAACTATGATTTTTTTAAGAGAAAGCACTTAAAATTTAATACATATTTTCATCTTTGACTTTAAAATCGTCATTTCCGATCGATACGTAATCATTCCAAAAAATAGTTTAATCAAAGTGGATTTCTTTGATTTCATTTTTTTTCTCTAAGTACATCGGCTTAACATCAAAAACAACTCAGCAAAAAATCAGAACTACAAAATGATTCTTTCCTGCGAAAAGAAAATGTTACTGGACTACAGGCCATATTATATAAACTTTTTTTATATAACACCCTAATATCCGTAATACATACATACATTTATGAACACACTTTCCCACTTTTTCCCTCTTAAAAAACTATAAACTGCATTTTTGTTTCAGTTCTGTTAATCAATATTTTCTTGGGCACAACTGAACTTCTTGCTTAGAAATTGTGCTTTTTTATCCTGCTCTTTTAAGTTGTGCCTTTTTCAAATTTTATTTATAAATGTATGTAAAAATACACTATTACTTTTTATGTTGGTACTTAATCCGCACATTGAATTTAGTCAAATTAGTATATGAGTACGAACACGTCAAGTTCCTTACAAGTTCTTGGTGAGACAGACAACAACTTTAGTTATTACGTGGAATCTTTGTGCAGAGATTAATGTGTGCTTAACTCGCTTTGATGTTTTTTTTATATTGACAGTTTCTATTCTAATCTCTTTAAAAATTTAATTAACTTAAAGTTGTTGTGTTTTTTTTTATTAAAACACAATTACAATATAAACTTCGTTCCCAAAAATCATATTGAGAAAAATGAATACTTTAAGTAATAACAAAATCCCTTAAAAGCTGAATTCCAATTGCTAATTGTTGATTTTTATCTTATAGCCGACCATAACCTGAAACCCAATGACATCCATAGACTGATAAAAGCATGTGTCACATGCACTCCACAGCAACTAGAAGCTGTCGACTTCTACGGCAATACAGCTCTTCTTAAAGCTTGCTACTTGGGTAACTTTGAAGCTGTGCAGGTACTGCTGTCGTTCAATGTGAATTTGCATGCAATAAACTATTTTGGTAACGACAATCCATGAATCTCACTCTGATAATAAATTTAATAAATGTATATGCATTCTCTTTAATCTTTGCTTACATCAGGACAAAATGCATTGACGCTGGCAGCACATGCTGGATCCTTTGACGTGGTTTGTGAATTATTAAAGTTTCGGAGCTATACTGATTTCACCTTATCATCGATGGTTCCGCCAATTTGTGTGGCAGTTCTAAAGGGTCACGAGCATTTGATAGCGTTTTTCCAAAACATGCATCCAATGAGCTTTCGTAGTGTTCACGGTAAGAGGAAGTTTGAAAATTATTTGTTCATTGAAATATTAATTTATTATGCAAATTTCATTTTCAGGACTAACTGTGAGTGATTTAATTAATATGCATAAGGAAAATGTGGATCAGCATCCAAAATAATACTTTAAAACTGGTTGATTTAAATTTATATGCTTGGGCATGTTTGGACAAATGTTAAAGACTTATATGAGTATTTTTAAAACTGTTTTTGCAGATAATTATTTTTAAAATAAATATTTTGTTGTAAAAGTTGTAATAACATCAATTTATTATATTTCAAAGTATTTTCTTTTTTATAATCTTTTAAGGTTTTTGTGTATAGATTTTCGGACAATAGTATAGGGTTTGTCTTTTCGTCCATATAACTGAGGCAATTTTTACAAATTAACGGTTTTGTCTTGTTGAATTTCCTTCGCACAACTATCTTTTAAGATGATACTTGCACTTAATATTATTTCCACATTAATATACGTACATACATATTTGCGTGATTAGAAGCTTACAATGGCTTGTATTGATAGTCGACTCCATGGCGTATTTAAATCGTTAGATCTTTAAATCAAAAATTATGTAGACAAAATATAGATATGAATTAAAACCAAAGGCTTAAGTGTGTCTTTGGCGTGATAATAACGTCCCCATCAAGCCAGAAGCATGAATGTGCAAATTTTCGAATTTCGAGTTAATTGGTTGGTTGGATTACCTTTGTCCCTTTAGGTGATCTATAATTAACCAAAATTTTGAATATACAGACAGCAAGGAAACTAACAGATGTAAAGAACACAACATTCGTGGATCTAGCATACACTTTTTGCTACAAAAAGTGCGATTTTTTTTGTTTTCATTCTGTGTCGAAAAGCTGAATGTGCAATATATTGCGGAGGGTAAGGGGTGGCAAAATGAAAACTATGTCAGCTTAATGAGCAAAATAAGGAAGTAATTTACCGTGAATTTTTTTTTCTCAAAAAACATTATCTCTAATTTTATAATACCGCCAAACCTTGTAACATGATTTCCCAGCATTTTCATTTTTGCACATTCATGTTTCTGGTATGAGGGGGACGATAATATCTTCTGCTTAGAGTGCAAACCGGATGTATGGACATTTTACAGGAGGAAGAAAAAACTCCCCAAAACTGGTTGTATGCACTTTAAGACAAAATCCAAAACATAATTTGTGTGTTCTAAATTGCTCTTGTTTCCTGTACACAAAGAAATTGATATGGATAATAATTATACATTTTGCATCACAACAATATCTTTAAAGCCGTCTATAGTTAAGGAGAATGGGCACTTTTGTATGGCCCGCGTCCCATTGGTGTAACAAATAGTGAAGGTCTCGACTAGTGCATTCATTTTTCTCATGTGAAAAAAAAGTTAATGGTTTCTTTTCAAAATGAAACTGCAATTTATTAATTTGTTTATTGTCAGAAAATTTAAAAACGCTAACAAAAAAAAATCAAGTGAAACATACTAGACAGTCAATAAGGTGAATTCCAATCGATGTCCCAGCAACCCTTCTTCTTATGTTTTTACTTCAGGATTTCGTCCCTGGTGTTGTAACACATTGTAACCTACATATATCATTGAAAAGTTCTCGGCTAGTGCTAACTTGCTTTCTTTATAGGGTTTGTATCTCGTGGAGGAATTGAGCTATTATTCTTTCCTTACTTAAAGAAAAATGCAATGCAACTTATAGTTCCGAGCTAAGGTTCTGGTCGGAAAAAAAAGTGTACAAAATTTTTTATTTGTGGAAATTGCTTGGCTGCAATTCCCTTAATAATAGCCTATGAGACCCATCTAATCGCATTTTGGGTTTGGCCACCATCTTGAAAAAAACTGCATTAAAATTGCAATTTTAGGTTTGGCTATATCTATCAAAGTAATTGTGTTTGAAAGTTGATTCAAATGTGAAATTAAGTTTATTTTATTTTGAATCTGTTAAAATCAGAACGAAGGTAATACGACTTCTCTTTTTAAGGTCTTTTCTATTTTTATTGCAACAGGTACATTTTTTTCCGAAGATAACAAGATTAACGACATATAGGTCGATATCGCTATTAATTGCCGAGTTACAATCTCTTGCAATTACTAACTTTCTTGTTAAACTAAATTAAATTGCTTAAGTTAAATCCTTTATCTTGAATACTTTAATGAAATAAATTTTAAATGCTATCTCATAGCATTTTCCACCTTTACAAATAAAGTATTAATCTCATTATAGCAACTATTACATAAGTTTTTATAAATTGCTATTTGAATTTGTACAGGAGCGAAAATTTGTGATGGAGTTAGCAGGTGATTTGGCAAAAATGGAGTTAGTTGTTTTGCTCATCGCTTGTTTCGGCTAACTTAAAAGACAAATTAACAACAAAAATAGCAACAATACTAAAAAAAATATGTTGTCGAAGAAACACTAGGTAGAAGCAGAGTAGTACGTCGTCGCTAATAAACAATAGGTATGTATATGTAAGGTCAAAACCAGAATAAAATCGTATATTTGAGTAGGGAACTTTCTAAAAATCTGTATAATTTTTTTTAAAGGCAGATATTTGGTCCTTAATAATTTTGTATTTAGTTGCTTTAGCGAATACATTTTGGAAAAATAATTTTCAAAATCAAATTAAAAAAAAAAACAAAAGCAATCACGGCCCCTATTACACAATCGTCGGAATGCGTTGCGGCGCGATTCGCACTCATTTCATCTATATTTTCTATTGTGGAACTCGCACGTGAAGAAGTGTGTTAGTGGAAATGATAAGGTAGTTCCCCGTGTAAGATGAGGAAGTGTGTTATTTGAAATGGTAAGGTAGTTCCTCGTAGTGATACTCCCCCTGTTACTGAAAAGTCATAGTGACTCTAAATTCTTGTTACTAAGAAGTAACATATCTAACTTCATAGTAACTGATCAAAGAGTTGCATACAATTAAGTTTTTCGTGACCTAATTGTAAATGGAATTAAGTTCAAATAAATGTTTGTAGGAACATGCTTCCGTTTTAGTCTCAAAATACTTTTTTGTAATTAAAATGAAACTAAATACCTAGAAAAACTTAATTTTGATATCAACCAAAGTATGTTTATGTATGACCTTAAAAAATTATTATAAAGGTAGCTTTATTATACTATTGCATAAATATAATTATGTAATTTGTTTTTAATGCGCCTTAATCGATTTTCTTACTGAAAATTAATAGAAAAAAAATTAAAATTTCTTATTTCTGTCGAAAATAATGGACGACAATAGTTGTCTCAGAATAACATCCCATTTACTTCCTAGTAACTTCATAGAAATAGCTTTAGTGTGATCAGTGCTGTCACCTTAAAATTAAATGAAAATTATATACCATAGGAGCTAAGGTACTTCTACTACTTATTGCTGATATGTTTCTCAATTCAATATTTATATAAGAGTAAATTGATTTTTGCTTGTTTAAAAATCCAAAATATTGAGTTTCTTAAGTAACAACGACTGCTTGGTATTCAGATTCTGCAATTGTATGTAGTTTTTGATTTGGTGAATTTACCCAGCAAAAACGTACGTATACGTCAGGGGTATACAAATGGTAATAAATTTTGTAATATAATTTAGTACTATAAACTCCTTTTTAAGTAAACAAACCAGACGAATTCGAAAACGCGTAGTAATTTTGAAGTTTACTTCTATCTATGCGAAATCTTTCAGTAAAAATATAATAAATACGCAATTCTAAATAAAATTTATAATAAATAAAGTAATTTACATTGAAATTTTACCATATCGTTGCAAAAGCCATAGACATTTTCTGTATAAAATTTATATTTAGGCTCCTTTTTATGTTACAAAAAGTTAAAATGGAACAAAGAAAACAACAACGCCACCGCTTGCAACGGAAAATGTTTCAATAATATGTTTTGCTTAAGTTCCCTTACTTTTTGTGCTATAAAAATAAAACAGACTTATTATTTGTTTTTTGAACAATCTTTATACTCTTCTCTTAAACTATTTGTACGGAAAAGTAGAACTAAAAGATCATTAATCACAAAGTATGTATCGAAAAAAGTAGTAAGAGATCAGTGTTATCTTTTCGACAGCTCTGCAGCCTCCGCTGACAGTATTTTAGTTACCAAAGAGTTTCAGAAAACTTTTCTGATACAAAAATAAAATAACATTCATAATGAAGTAACAAATCTTTTAGTAACTGAAACCTTTCCTTCTACTGGTATAGTTTTATGCATCCAAAAATGCCATGAACGATTGTTGTTGACAAATATTTTATAATTTGCAAGAATACCTCTTTTAATTTTCATGAAACTTTATTTCATTCTTCTCTACATTTAAAGGTGGGTAGCATTGAAATTTCAGTGTCACAGCTTGGGAACTAATGAAAAATAGCACTTCTTAGTCGCAAAATATGAGCGTACAAACCATTATCTAACAAGAATGTAACTAAAATTATTTCAGTTTTCAGGAAAAGTACAACAACTTCCCAGAAACTTATAAGTAACCCAGTTGATTCAGAAAAAAACGCGTAACGCGTATGCAACAAATTTTGTCCCTTTTTGGTTACAAAATTCCAAAGTGTGCCACTCGGGAAACTGAAGTTGTAAATCTTTGCAAAACATCAGTTTGAAAAAAGTACTTTTTTTAGACGATGAAGAAGACATCGTCCAAGTGTCGGTCTATATTTTGTTTTTTTTTTTTATTTTTGAATATATCGTTCTCCCGTATAAAGTTTTTGGGTTACTACAATTTTCTCGGCCGCAATGTATAATTAGTATGTGAAGTTTATAAAGTAAGTATGTTATTTAATTTAGTTAATTAGTAAGTATGTTATTTAATTTAGCTTAAAATTTCGTTCTTGTGGACATACCCGGGAGCAAATAAGGTGCAAAAGGCACATTGATTAAAATCATAAACCACGTTATTTCGTATTTTCTGGTAGTTCAGTGATTTTCTTTGCTTTATCACGTTATTTTACTAATTTTCTGGTTCGTGCGATACAGCCGTGCATTTTATTTTTAGTGGTATTAAGGTTTTTGTTTGTTCCTTTTTATTTTAACTATCATAGAAGTCATGTAGCAAAAATGTTCACATAATTTGAGAACAGTTCCACTTATTACAAATTTTCTTACCTTTTTGCAGTTTACCTATACGTCAATTTCGTAAATTTGTGTTATTATCTGACTGAGGGCTTTCGAGTCCATTGACAACAAACAAGCAAATATTGAACTTTATATACTATAGATACATATAAAGATTTCGATGTACTGAAGAGTTTTTAATAAAGTAACATTTTAATAGTACCTACCCCAAGTGGCAGATCATATGGATCACAAGTTTCAATCTGTCGAAAGAACTCAATTTGAGTATGAGTAGCATTTTGGAATCCGTCAATAACAATGTAATTTTGTGTATCGTCCTGAATTGGCACCCCATTCCCTGTCTGTGGCCCATGGCAGTCCTGAAAAAAAGACAAAAAACAAAGAAAAAAATAGTTAAAAACAAAAGAGATATAAGTTATTAAAAAAAATTAATTTAGCAAAAAAGCCCTCAATAATATAAAGTCTGCATGAGTTACTTTGCAATAAAACTGCTCAAATTCATTAAGGATTGAATGTGTTGGGATGGAACATGGAAGGTTGGTAGTGGTAGCCACACAACGACTAGTATCTAGACATTGTATGTGTGGTTATATTATATGGAAATAGGAAAAGCTGTAGAGATTAATTTAATATTACATTTTCGTTTTTTGAGTTTGGGAACAAAATAATTTATAATTGATTTTTAAGGATAAAAGTTTGTTGGTTATTTTGTTCTTGTGTATGATGTATGTACATTGTACAATGTACAGTACATATAAGCATAAGTACACACTCAGTCATAGAAGTTTATATACCTCGAAACGAAACTCAAAAAAGTCCTCTTTCTTTTATGAAAACACACTTCAGCAGTTAGTTGAATTAGTTTTTAAAATTTCAAATCACAAAATTAAAAACACACTATAATCCTGTGCTGTAGTCTAGTGTAGGTATACTAAATTTTGTAACTGAGTGAATGAACATCCTAGTAGTACTATGTGACGCATAGAACTTTGAAATACATAATTATCAAAACAATTTTTGGAAAACTCTTTAAAATGATGCCCACTGGGTAAAGGATCACAATACTTTCATGCATCAAGATAATATAATAATAATTAAAGTAATTAATAATTCAATAATATCATCCAACATTTTACCTAAATTTAAATAAAAATCTATGTAGGAATTTTAGCATTTTAAGTACGAACGAGTAATAATTTTTGAAAAACGAAAAAAAGGAAATAAACAAGCTATAACCTTCGATAAATAAAAATAAAAATTATTATTTACAAAAAAAAAAAAACAAGTAAAAATGCAAAGTAATTTCTTCAAGTATGAATATTAGTATGAATCGAAATTTTTGTACACCAAATTTAAATTGATTCAAAGTTTGAATTTCAAAGCACAATAACATCATTATAAACATAATTTTCTTATTTCACAGTCGAATTTATTTGGTAAAGATTAACTAAAATCTGGAATCTGAAAAAACTGTGAAATTTACATTAGGGTGTCCTGTCGGTGTATGAGAAAAAAAAATTTCGAGCTATAATATCAAAAGGGGTATCAAAATTTGCGTAATTTTACACAGATAAAGAAAACGTCAAAAAACTGAAAGAACATGTTATCTTGGGGGTGCTACCGGGATTTGAAGATTTTTAAATTTCATGTTTTTACATACTTTAACCGTTTGAATAAAACTATAAAAAAAATTAAGTTTTAAACGTATTTTATTATTAATATAATTTAAACAAATCACATAAAAACAAAATAAGCAATAAATAATTTTTAATAAATGACATAACCTTAGAATTTAAACTTATTTTTGTTTCCCAAATTTGGCATTTCTGATCGAGATTTCATTTTGTTTCTAATAAAGCCATCTCTAGAAGAAGGGTCAGTTACACTCTGTGATGCCTCTGTTACCAGTTTAACACATCTTTCCACAGATTGGGTGTGACAGGGAAAGTCAACAATTTCCAAGCTCTTACACTGAAAAAATTATTATTCTTAAAAACTATGAATCCCGTTCATAAACCGAAATTCATTAATTTTTAAGAAAAATTCATTAATTTTAAGCACGAATTCTTAAAAAAAAAATTTTAAGAACAATTCATAAAGTTTAAGAATCAGTTTTCATAAAAAAACTCCTATGGAAAATATTTTTATGAATTTTTTTAAGAACGAATACAAAGGTTTATGAATAAATTCATAAACTTCTAGTCCGAATTTGAAAGAACATTTCATTAAATCTAAGAATCTATACATTCTTTTTTATGAACAAAATTTATTTTGCCGGAGCTTAAGATTTTGTGCATTACATTTATGTAGTATACACACAAATTATGAACAAACGCTTAAACTTAAGGTTTTAAGTATTTTTATATAAAATATATGAATATTTTCAGTAGGTAATCGAAAAACATTTTTAACGTTTAACGTTTTAATTTTTTTTTTCAAGTTTTAAGAATTTATTCGTTAAGGCTTAAAGTACCATTACAAAAATCGGGTCAACGCAACTTTGCGCTTTTTCCTCAGAAATTCACGAAATGTACCTACATACATGCACTTGTACAGGATTTTGTAGCTCAAACAAACAAATTCCGATGGTGCTGATCTGCATCTATCTCTTTATTGTCTTCTATTTTGTTGATACAAGATCCCGCTCAGTTTCTGGTGTTGCCTGGACGTGTGTATGTATGTAGAAGATCGTTGTAACGAACACATTAAAAAAAAAAAATAAGTAAGCATTTTGAGCTAAATTATTTTGAAAATTTCATTTTTCTGAAGAAAAAGTAAAAAAATAAATTTTCCAAATTATATTTGTACGAAATTCATAAAATGTATGGATTTTTTCATTAATAGAAAAATAACGAACATTTTACCGTTATCCTTATCCTGCATTCGGTATTTAGAACTTATTCTTAAAATCTAAGAATCTGTTCATACTTTTTAAGATCGAAATTCATATTTTTCCAAGGTTTAAGAAGTAATTCATTCAATTTTATGAAAGTATTCATATAATTTAAGAAACTTTTCTTACATTTTGGGTGTTTAAGTATTTTTTTCTTAAAATTTATGTATTTTTTCTTGAAATGTATGTATTTGTTCTTAAAATGTATGAATTTTTTCATTATTCCAGAAAATAATAACTGTTATTCTGATTGAAATTGAAAGGATTTCTCTCTGACGATTTCATTTAAGTTCAGATATTCAAAGCGGACGGTCGTTTCGAGTCAAATTATAAGTGTTATTTGGATTTTTCTAAGATTGTTGTTTGCAAAAGTACAAGTACATACAACTTTATGAAATAATTCATAGATTTGATGATTCTTTTCATAAAATTTTAGCAAAATTTTCTATATACTTTTTTACGAAACTAATGAAAAAAAATCATAAGATTTAATGATTTAATTCATGAAAATTGTGATAAATTTCGAGCTGAAAGTGGTTGGATTTTACCAAATGAAAAAGTGGGAGAAGTTCGATCACTGATGGGAATCATGTAATATTCTTTTCTCAAAAATAAAATCAATCTATCACTTAAGGGATTAGTGTTATGTATATCCACACCCTTTTTCATTTAAATGTTAAGCTGTTTTCACATCATTCTTTTTTGACGACATTCTTGTTTTTTTTTTAAGTTTTAAGCTATTTTCACATTATTTAATTCCTATTCGACGACATTCTTCACTATATGATGACATGTAGGTACAAATGAACATTTGTGCATTATATATAATACTCAAGTATGTATGTATTATGGATAACATTTTAAGTTTTTTTTGAAAGCCCTCAAAATGGAATAAATCTTAAAAAGGGTTGTTTGTTTTGTTTTTGCAAAAAAAAAAACTTTTTGTGAATGATTCTTCATTGGTGTAGAGTTTATGTATAGACTGTGGAGTAGGTATCATTTTGATACTGTTTAGGATTATTTAAATAGGCAAATAAATAAAATGTTTTAAATTATGACAAGAGTCTAACAGCTGTCAATTGAAGAAATTTTTAGTGCTGTGTATATATATATTAGTTTTTAGTAATAAAATCTACTTCCTTTTATGTAAAGACAAGAAATTATATGGAATTCGTACTCGAATACAGAGAGTGATGCCATTAACATGACATTCTGACATTTATCACGCACAGGATTTAATGAAGGAATATATTTTTTAATGATTAAATTAACTTGAAGATAAGGCTCTTTTCTGTGCCCGTTATCTGTGTAGATATCTACATAATGCATTTATTTAAAAAAAAAAAACTTCCTAGCTGTAATTCCAACGTTCGATGTTCCACCATCATCTGTTTTAGGCTGATCAACTATTAATCCTAGTTTCTCTCTGAATAAAGATTGAATTAGTTTTTTTATTTTATGAAAGTTATTCCTTTTTCTCCTTGCTTGGATACACATAACTTCCCATTTTGTTTACTTCAAGCTTGTTACTTCATTTAATCCTTCATTTGACCTTGCGCGCAGGCAGTTTTTTTCCATGGAGCGGTAGGGGTTTATTTCAAAACCTTAAACCTAAATTTGAACCACATGACATCTCTTCCTACCAAAGTAATGCATAAATGCATTTATAAAATTAACCTTTATCGACCCAAACTGACAAAAAAACTGACAGTGCCTCTGCGCGTATTACCCGACGACCGACGCTTAAACTGAAGTATGTATGGATAAGTAAACAAAATATAAATATTCAAAAACCGAATGTATGAATGAAGAGCGGCAGACCAAATTCAAATCTTTCGGTATGGACTTACTTTAAAAAGGGTATTTTCTGTTTAAAAATATATCTACCTTTCTTCATATCACGGCCATATCTATGGCCGTGTTTGTAACTTGAGATATACATATATACTCGTAGGTATCTTCGTAATTTAGGATTTGTAAAAAAAATCGAGCTCGAGATAACAATCACACATTCCATTAGAATGATATATAATGCAAATAATATCTTTCAACAGAAAAACAACCGACTTCAAATTTAAGACTTTGAATATTTTCTCATGGATGCCAGTGTCAAAACTAGACCAAATACACCAGCTCAAAAGTTCTGAGAAACATAAAAAAAATGCAATCGAATTGATAGCTTCCTCCTTTTTTGAAGTCGGTAAAAAAGTGGGTCTCGCAATTCCTTCTGTCTGTTTGTTTGTTTGTATACCTATCTCGAGCTACATCCCAAGTCGCTTAAGCGATTTTGTTCAAATTTGAGAAATTGAAATGGCTCCTACGATTTTGATAAAAATATGTACCTTGTTTTGTTAGTAAGGTCGTACTTTTTTACGAAAAGAAATATTTTTAAAAATGTTAATAACGGTATCTCCCATAAAACCATTTTTTTTTTTTGTTAAATGGCTTAATTTATTTTGGTAAATTAAACATTATTTGATTTCAAAATTTTCCAAAAAAATTATTTTTGGATTTCTAAAAATACTTTAAAATTTTTTTTTGAAAAATCAATTTTTCGAAAACGGGTCACTGATATTTTGGCTGTTTGAGAAATCAAACTGGCTCTCAAATTTTTTCTTAGGGTCAGAAAATTAATGTTTGACGAATAATTCAATTCAATTGAGTAAGATCTTA
Source organism: Meliscaeva auricollis (assembly GCA_948107695.1). Classification (NCBI taxonomy): domain Eukaryota; kingdom Metazoa; phylum Arthropoda; class Insecta; order Diptera; family Syrphidae; genus Meliscaeva; species Meliscaeva auricollis. The sequence goes on from OX403618.1 coordinate 43,332,285, forward strand.
ATGTCAAAACCCCTCTAGTACATACCCGATGGTAAGATTTTTAATCTAGATTCAATTCTCAATGAAAGCAGAGTATGTTTACTGAATTTAAAGCGAATTAAAATAAATTAACATAACTATGTGAAATTTTTAAGCATGATTTTTTTTGCAAATGTACGGAAAAGTTTGTGATTATCAATGTTTTTTTTTTTTTATTTTTTAAGTGCTTACAAGAACCACTTTTCCTTCTTTAACATCTTTTTTAAATGCTATTTCCTGTCATCCTCATGGTTTTGTTTGTTTATGAAAACAAGAGAGAGTCACCTTCTATTGCTACGTGTTTTCTATGGAAGTCTTAGCGACATGATTTATTATCTACTTGTTTTCATAATGAACATATTCTATAGTATACTCATACAACGAGAACAAGAAGCTGTCCTCTTCAATTTTGAGCATTATGTCATCTCAACTTTCAGTTTCTAGAATATTCAATCGATTTAAATTTTGAATGTGTGCAGTGAATAGTGATTTCATAGTTTATTTGATATATTGTTTCAAATTTCAATAACAAGGCAGGACCAAAAGAGAAAATCATATTATACGTAAAAGTATACATTATATTATTATATGTATATGTTTTTGCCGGAAATATGTACTTAGGTGAAAACGTCCTTGTTGTACGAAAGAGAATAATTTGTTATTCAGAACGTCTTAAAGATGTTTTTATAGTGTTATAAATCTATCTCAGAACATTTATAAATCGTATCATAAAGTCATTAAAGAGTCCCAGAAAAGAGAATGTATATTTAATATTCTGTGTAACAACTTTCGAATACACTTTAATTAGACTATTTAGTTCAATATATACCTGGAAGGTTCCATACACCAACATGTTTCCACTTCAAGCAAATACCATTGGTTTCTGAGTTGTCCAAAAACTTTTCTCGTTTTTTCTTGGTTTTCGAGTTGAAATGGTATTTTATGATTTTGGGTACCATTTTGGCCATATGACACATTGTGAAAGTGTCATATGGCCATTATGGCTTTATGACACTTTCATATTAATTTTTTGACTGCGAAAGCTATCAAAAATATTATAAGTTTTAAACGAAAAGAGATTGGGACATAAGTCATAATATTTTTTCAATAAGATGGGACATAAGTCATAATTTTGCTACATGGGTATAAAGAACAAAATTTACAAGTAAGAAACTTCAGTATAGTTAGTTGCCATTCCCCAACCTATGATCGTATAAACTATAGAATTTGGGATGGGTGCAAGGTGGGGTATATGCAAAGTTTCCTTCACATTTAAAGGCTCTGGATTTAAAGAAACTTTGCACCTACCCAACCTCGCACCTACCCCAAAAGCTGTGTGCAAAGTTTTAAAAGTCATAATTCTTAATTTACGCTCTCTTGTGCCGAGTTGTCGTGAGTCGGGCTATCTTGATCCGGATATGAAAGATTTCGGAATGTTTTTTTTTTTACTGTTGTGCATTAGTTAAAAAGAAATTAAATTAATTTAATAAGTTTTAGAAAAGGCTGATCGTTTTATCACAACTCGTCTTTCTGCCTGTCACCTTCAAGGTTGCGGTTCGTGATTTGATTACGCACGTGTTTCTTCCGCTTTTTTGCTCGTGAGAATCTAGCTCAGGAGCTTCTTTCAAATTATCAGTATCTCTGGGCGATATTATAAACTCTGTTTAATCTTAGATTTTGATCCAATTTTATTTAGGTAAATAGAATAAAGTCCAGTTTTTTTTTTTATAATAACGCCGTGAGAAATGTATTGTAATATGTCCCTTTGCATTAAACAAAGTTAAAATTCATTCATAGTTGTATAAACTTGTCTAACTTACATTGAAATTCTATATTCATATTTGAAAGTATCTGCGTGCGTGAATTAGCACCGCCATAACAAAAAATCGAAAATCTGAGTATGCAGGAATTTGTTGCTTATTTCTTGCTAATTTGTTGCCGCATTCCCGAATTTGTTGCTCCTACCCTTACCCCCCAAATCCATGGCGGTGCTAACTTCACGTGAAGTTAGCACCGCCATCATCCAAAACTCAAAATTTCAAAAATATAAGTATGCAGGAATTTGTTGCTAATTTGTTGCGGCATTCCCGAATTTGTTGCTCCTCGTTTTGACCTTGTAATGCACTTTAACAGTTTCATAGGAAAATCTAAATCGCTCAAAAATGATCATATAGTGAAAAGATTAACACCAATACAAGGGCTACTCCTCACCTTCTCAAAAAAGTGCATATGAAATTTTTAGCCCAACTCCTTCATGGCCAAAACGCATTGTGGATCTTGTGGGTGCTAACTTCACGTGAAGTTAGCACCGCCTTTGTTTTGGGGGGTTAGGGGAGGAGTAACAAATTCGGGAATGGTGTTATTCACGAACAACAAATTAGCATTAAATTCTTACATACTTAGATTTTTGAAATTTTGAGTTTTAAGTGTAGTTCTTAGAAGTGCCCATAGAGATAGCTGAGTGAAATACGTTCCACAAGATCCACAATGCGTTTTGGCCATGAATGAGTTGAGCTAAAAATTTCATATGCACTTTTTTGAGAAGGTGAGGAGTAGCCCTTGAATTGGTGTTAATCTTTTCACTATATGATCATTTTTGAGCGATTTAGATTTTCCTATGAAACTGTTAAAGTGCATTACAAGGTCAAAACGTGGAGCAACCAATTCGGGAATGCGGCAACAAATTAGCAACAAATTCCTGCATACTTATATTTTTGAAATTTTGAGTTTTGGATGATGGCGGTGCTAACTTCACGTGAAGTTAGCACCGCCATGGATTTGGGGGGTAAGGGTAGGAGCAACAAATTTGGGAATGCGGCAACAAATTAGCAACAAATCTGCATACTCAGATTTTCGATTTTTTGTTATGGCGGTGCTAACTTCACGCACCTAAAGTATCTAGCTGATCAGCGTATAATCAAAATTAAAACACATTTTCATCGGTGAAAAAATAACCAGAAAAGAAAGCGACATAATTTAAAAATATTTAAAACTTAAAACAAAATTATTAAAGTAAGCACTTCGATGTTAAGCGACAAAGGGTTGTGCAAATTTGCGACCTCAATAAAGAACAATAGAGGGTAAAACGTGGTTCACCACAAACAAACAATTAATAAAGCTGAATGTTATGTTTTATTCATTTACCATACCTTTCATATGAATAAATAAATCAATGCGGGGGTGATAGAAATCAATTTTCTCGAAATTCAAAGCTTATTTTCCCCTTATTTCCCAGAAATATTTACTGTTACTCAAACAAATGATGCAATGTGTTAGCTAAGTTAATTAAGTCTAGAAATTTAGTGTTGCTCGATGGTTTTGAAGGAATGACGTGCAATCGCAGTAATTGCGTTTCTATTTCTCAAAGATAATAATAACATTGAACTCTTGTGTAGTGCATTGTATCCTCTATCTTCTGACCTGTCATGTGACATTAACATAAACCACTGCACTTTCTGCATTTGAGAGCAAAAAAATCTCATCAGATTTTTTGCATGGTAAGACATTGTCAAGTGTTTGCACAAAAAAGTTTCTTGAATGAATCGGTGAAGGACACAGTAAGAACTTATAAGCTGTTGAATTTTAGTGATAGTCGGTATTCACCGTTGCTTTTTTTATTATCTGCAAGTAAATGTCAAACTGTCATCTTCTCTGTAATGCTATTTTTACAGCATATTTATGGTCGCAAGAAAATATCCTGCCACGAACTTGTAATACAAATTTTTTGCAGGATTCCAGTGGGCGGAAATGAGGTATTCAATGAAACGTGGTGTGGTTAGTATGATGGGATGATTACAAAATCTTATCTTTTTTTTAATTTTTTTTAACTTTACACTGGCCGACAAAATTCTCGGTACGAGTGCTTTTTTGCAGTGTCGATACTTTTAAAAAAATCAAGAACAAAATTAATGAACTTTGTGAGTATGCAAAGTATAAGAATTAAATTGAACAAATATAGTGCATCATTATTTTATTATTGATTGTATAGAATAGTAAAAACCAGGCATCGTACGAAGAATTTTGCCGGCCACTGTAAATAAGTGTATACTTACATTGAGAAAAAAAAAATGTATTTAAGTCTAAAAAATCTGAGATCAACAGCAATTTATAAAGTGGTTCGAAAAGCAAATATTACTGCTTAAGGGGTTATCATTTGTTATTTAATTTCTTTTGGAAAGATACATTTTTTAAAAATAGTTTTGAAATTCGTTAGAGCCGTTTAATAAAGAAAACAAAATGAATACAAGATACAAGGTATCCCGTAATTAGTCAAACTAAATATAAGGGGTGATTCTGGGGTATAATCTAAGAAAGTAATTGTCCTACCGTAAAGGTCTAATAATGGTTATATTTGATTGCTCAGATATTAATTTTTATATTTGTTTCATTTTTTTGTCCGTGCTATTTTTTTGGCTTTGAGGTCAATTTTCCTTAAAAAATGCGTAACAAACAAAAAAGTAAAAGTTGGTTACAAATTTGACAACACATTTATTATACATACCTACATTTTATTATAATTTGGAAAACTTTCAACAGGTAAAAAGCTTATAATGAAAAAAAAAAAACATTTTAGTGTTGCTAGGGTGCTAGAGCTCGGTTTTGGATCATTGCAAATATTAGGTGTTGCTATCAGCTCCCTCACTTTAATTAGAAACTTTGCTAATTAAAAATTTTATAATGATATAATATTATAACTACAAAAAGCATTACGTTGCAAAATAGAAAGACTGTTATATGGGAGATACAGTTAACTGATCATTGCGTTTTATTTATTTTCTTACTTATTATAGTTTTTGAAGTTTAGATTTTTAATAATGGTTGAATCGCTGGTAGGTACGGTTAATATAAGACCTTAAAAAATTCATCACAATTACAAGTACAAATTATTTGGATTTCTTTTTCTCTTCGTTTCTGGTTTTCTCTTAAATGTCTACCCCTATTTGAACGATTTTTTTTATAAAAAAGCTTATATAAGTTGCAGTAATATATTTATTTAACAAACTGTTATCTATTTGAATTTTCAGATTTCTTTTTTCCACGTAAATTATAAACACTTAACTTAACTTAAAACTGGCTTACCAGGTTTTTTTTTTTGGAAATTTTACGAGAAGGCATATATTTACAAAAAAAATATAAAATATATGGTGTGCATTCTTATAAAAGAAATGAAATGGTACACCTCGTTTGGCGGACAAATTCGTTTGAGAAGAGAGTTTCTCGCATGCGATATTAGCCTAGCTTTTTCAGAAAGGTTATTTTCAATACCAAAATCAGAAATAAATATTTAATTAAGTTTAAGCTATTTTTGAAGTTTAAGCTATTTTTGAAATGAAATGTTTAATATAAATAAAAAAACTCCGAGTAAGCTTAAGTGAATTCATCTTAGTCACTCAGTCTCCTGGAACTGTTACAATATATCGTTCTAAGATATTGAATTTCGAGCTTTAAATCCGAACATTAAAGGAGATACATACACTAGTGTTCGCAGATACTGGAGAGGTTTAAATTTTAAAATATTTTGATGTACTTGCGTTTTGAATTATGTTAACCTCCGTTCACACACCAACAACTCATTTACATACAAATGATGATCCTTAACCTAATTTGGCTTGCTTTGTTTGAAAGGAAACCACAGTTAGAAAATTTTTTTTGTTTACAATAGTTACATTCTTTTTTTTTATTTCCTCGCTCTTATACTTTAAGAAAGAAAAGTTAATAGATGAAGAATATGCTGTAGCTGCACGTTTGAATAGTCCTTGAAAAATGTTTGCGATATGGATATCCTTTATTGCTATTTGAAACGATAAAGTTTTTTTTTTCAAGAAACATTAGATGGCTTTAAAAAAAAAAGAAATCATATGACAAATGTACGTTTTACTCGTACAAACAAAACTCACAAAAATTACAGATATTTGTTGTACCGCTCTCCCATTTATAAAGCACCTTATAATTGTATTTGTGTTATGGCTATTCGTCAACAATGTTCAATTATTTAATTATTTCAAACTTTTCTTCATACTTCCGGTACATGTATGTAGATACTAAAGGGCAAGTTAAGGATTCATCCAAAAAAATCTTCTCCTGAAAAAAAAATTTAAAAAAAACACTTGATGAGTTTTGCAAAAACGCTCCTCAATTATGTTTATGTGTGACTGTTGCTATCTGTTTGGAATATTTTCAGCTGAACTCTTGACAATTCAAGCTACTTATTTAAACTTTTTAGGAAAGAGTTTTGAGTGATTCCTTAGTACCTATTCGACAAAATAATCATTTTGTTGAGTACCAACATGTTAGGTAGCAATATTTGTCATATAAATGTGTACCTGTAAAATAACTCCAAGGATTTTGATTAAAATTGGAATGTGTAGTGTAGGTTTTACTGCATATGAGGTTTAGCTTTTGAAATATTATATTAATAATAAAAAGATTTAGGGACTGAAGATAAAACTAGGGTAAGGCGGGCTAGTTGGGACACTTTTTGATTGAGGCTTCATAACTTTCAATATATTCAATATATATATATAAAATAATTTATCTAATAGCTGAAAAATTATTCTGTATAAAATGCGCAAGGTCCAGGTGGTCCAACTTGTCCCACTAGTGGGGCAAGTTGTAAAATACAAAACAACAAAATTTGTATTTCAGCGTGAAATATTGGAACACTGCATATTTTACTTACGAAAACATAAAATATGGAAAGAGGGCACATAAAAAAACAATAGTTGGATGAGACACTTTTTCATATACAGGATAAAAAAAAAGAAAACGATTTATATTTTTTACTTTTACATGAGTGTCATTTTCCTTCCATAGACAAAACCCAATTGAAAATAATTTATTGCGTGGCCGTTAATAAGTAAGTTGCGATCGTGTTCAAGTAGGACTTTTAGTTTCTTTGTAATTTACGTCGACCAACTTGCGTCGTCCTACCCCACTTCCTTAAATCCTTTTTTGACCCGAAATGTGCTTTCAAAGTCCAATGTCTATTGGATATAAGGTGTTTTGCTGAGACCCATTTAAAAAAAAAAACAAAAACTGATATTATCCCTCAGTTAATAAAGATTGACAACAAATCGTTTTAATTGCGATTTCAAAACTTTTTGTTTTTAACAATTTAGTGCAAAATATTTTTTAGAATGATAAAAAGAACCTGTTGACAAGTTTTGAACAAAATCAATTGAGCCAATAATATGAAATACGAAAATATCTAAAAATTATGGACATTTTTGCATAAAGCCTTGTTACGCAATAATTACTCTAAACATCACATATACATATAACACGTTAGAGCCGTTATTTTATTATTTTCTATTAAGAATTATGATGGATAAAAGTTTCCATACAACCTTGCACCCCAAATCCGATAGTGATTCCAAACAGGAGGGTCGGAGAGGGCAGCATATTGAGCGAGGGGGGCTCAGGTTTCCATACAAGCTTGCACCCCAAATCCGCAGTGATCCCAAGCAGGTGGGTCAGGATGCCCTTCCTCCCCAATCTAATCTAAGCCTCCAAGGTCATGTTATTCACCCCTATTACAAAATTCGACGAATGTGTTGCGGCGGAGTTCGCATACTTATTTCAGCCATATTTTCTAATGTTCAACCCACAGGGGGGGAGTTGTGTTAATGGAAATGGTAGTGATAATATAGTTCACCCGGCAAGTTCATAATTTAAATGTGAATGTGAACCCTTCGAATCACGATGAATCCCCGGGAGTAAAGTGTTACGAATAATGTACATGATTAACTGATACTTTTTGGTAGATCTTAGAGATTTAGAGGGAACTCAGATACACATGAGTCGAGGTGTCGTGAGTCGGACTATACTCGCAACTCACTGATTTATGAATAAATATTAAAAAAATCAACTGTAAAATGTGTAAAGGAAATCACTTATTTATGCAACCTAGTTTGTAATATGTTGCATCAATTTTTGTTTCATTTTCTTAGTTACTAGCTTCTTTGTTAATCACTTGTGATGTGTAAGCTCGGATAATCAACCTGAGTCAACTCGAGTTAGGCACAAAGTTGGACCGGTTTTTTTTCTAAAATTTAGTTCGCTCAAAACAACAAAGTCCTTCTTGAGCAAGAGATAGGTTTGGCTTCGACTTAGCATCGACTCGACGCAAGGTATTTAACAATCTGTTTGTTGTGTCATTTGGACCCAAAAAAAATTGTTCAATTTAAAACAGCATTTTTGTTGATATTATTATTGAAAATTTAAACTAATGATAATTAATTAGTGAATTATGTAGTTTTGATGTTATCTCTTCAAAATTATCTCTGTCACCACAGGATAAATCAATAAAAAAACAGCTATTTTTCAAAATCATATTTCAGGTTTATTTTTAAATCAGATTAAAATGCATTCAAGGCCACCGAATATGACATTCATTTATTTTTCCAAGGAAGTGTTTTGAGATATCAGCAAAAAACATGTTGTTTTGCTATATTTTCATATATTAGTATAAATATCAATAACAGCACATTTAATTTTTTAATATCTCAATTTTTGAATAGATAAAATGGTACGAGGGTAATTTTTCGACCTTTTTGAAAAATTATTTGATTTAAATCGCTCTGTTAAGGAAGAAATAAAAATATTAAAAAAAACTAAGATTCAGGATAAGGAAAATGATTTTGCAAAACTATAGAGCCTTACTGTATCAAAATCGAACGATATATGTGAAAGTTATAAGACATTAGGGGTATTCATGCAACATGGTAATCTCTTGGTAAACATGATAAGTGCAAAATCTAGTAACGAACTGTTATTTTCATAAAAAAATTGACAAGTTTTCCACATTTACCAGGTTTACCACGTTTATCAAAATTTCATGAATAACCCTATTAAGAAAAGGCGACCACATCCACTACAGAACTAAGAATGCTTTGCATTTGTATTTATTAATTTTAACCAATAAGTTTTTGTTTTTTGCATGGATTTGTTAGGTACTATATTTATTTTAATGTGGGTAACCTAAGTATAAAAAATAAATAAAAACAAAATCTATAATAAAAATCCCACTATGGTTTATTGGCCAACTTGAAATCTTCTTAACTTTGTATAATCTTTAAAGACTAAAAATGAAAATGGATTTTAACAGTATTTACAAGTTTCACTAAATTATTCCAAGAGGCAACAAAGTTACAGATTGTTGAGAAGCGAAATTACATTTGACCTAGGTGTCTAACACTGCACAATTTTCGTATTATATTTTTCTCTGTCAAGTAAGTTAATACAAATTTGTGGGTACAAAGTAAACAGCTTCTCTTCGTTTGATAAACCAGGGAAGGCCCTTCAGGGCAAAGCGTATAAAGTTATGTTGTACTGATTTGATACGGCTTATATGAGCTCGATAAAAAGGAGTCCATACTTGTAAAGCATATTCAAGATGGGGTCGCACGTAGCAATTGTACAAAGAAAGAGTAACATATGGATCGTTAAATTCGCCACCACACCAAACAATAAAATTGTCAATATCAGACTGAAGAAGAATGCGGTCGTGATTAGAATTTACTGTCTTAAAAATCTTCATGTCATCAGCAAAAATTAGAATCTCACTTGATTTTATGCAAGATATGGAAGTGAGTTATAAGTCACCAAAGACTAGTGATATACATATTTTTACTATTTATTGAAATTTTACCTTTCGGGTCACTGGGATGTATGTGTAACATTTTTTTCCTTTTTCAGTTTTATTTCTACCCTTCACTAATTCGTCGGATGATTTGAGCTTTTGTTCACAATTCTCTGGCTTTTTTTAATCAGCCTCATTGTGAGTTTTTCCCGGAAAACTTTTCTCTTGAAATTTTGTTTTGTTTTCCCGGAATTTCGAACGCCCTTATGAGTTTCTCACCAATGGTAAATAAAACTTTCCGCCAAACTGGTTTTTTGTTTTTCTTCTAAATCTCTTAAAATCTATTTAACCTTATTAACTCAAACAATGAACACACCGAATTGAACTTGACTGCCGTTTGACCAGTGACATTCATCGAAAGTTTCCACTTTTAAAGTTGTTACCTCTTATTAACTGCATCAGGATTTATTTCGCCACAACCTATTCAACGTTGCAACAATTCATATAAATGAAAAACTTTTCAATCCATTACAGGTAAAATGAGCTTATGTAAAAAAAAGGACCAAAAAAATGGAAAATCTATTTAAAATAACTTCACTTTCATCTACAATTTACATTCTATGCAAATAATGTCTTTTTTCAACGTTGCATAATTTTTATGAATAAGGTTGCGTTCGTGGCATTATAAGGAGTGCATAGCGTTATGCACTCACTATAATGCGCTTATGAATAAGGCTGTACGTAATTGGAAAAATTATAACATAAACATGTCGTCAGCTGAGGTTATCGTCGGTCGTAGGTCATTCGAAAAAAAAATCAAAAATAAAATAATAATCTCTTTAGGGTTACAAAAATTATATATCATGTTACATACAAAAAATAAGCACGTACGGTTAACGTGTCTTGAAATACACATATATACCATATTTTGTTTTAGGTTATCTTAACGCTTCTACTTTCATTGAATTAACTTTGTGCTGCGTCCAGGCAATTTATTTTTTTCCAGTCAATTAATCACTTTGAGTTTATTTGAACGAAACTCCCAGATCAAATCAAAAGTTCTAAACGCAGAATCCAATCATTTCATTTCTGTTTTATGCTTTAAAAACCCCAGCTTTCGCACGCTGTTAAAAAATAAAAGAAAATAATGACTGGTTAATATTTCAGTCGAATAATAACCAAGAAGATTATATTTTTTTTTGTTATATTTCGCAAAACTATAATACGTCCGTAATCACTTAGAGACATACAAAAATACATACTTCACGTTTATACATACATACATCGTACCTATCTGTTGTCGTTAGACTACTTTCTATCTTAACCTCATATGGCATTATATTAAGTGCCTCTCAACTATAACTACCCTCAAGCAGAAAACGTGTCACCTTAACCAAATAAATATTAAGGATTTTGCCATGATGCTCGTTCCGTACATGTCATTATTGACATTAGTGAAATATCTTTAGGGAATTCTTAGACAATTTGCGTTCTTGACTGATCATTTCTAACAATTTTGTTGATACTAGCAGTGAGTTAAGATGTTAACCTTTTGATTTGACCTTCAGTGCATTAGGTACGTGTCAGGGAAAATTCAGAAGCACATAAAAACTCCTAGTTTGCGAGTGGTGTTTATTGTTAAACAAAATCTTTAAAGAACATGTAGTTACCAGGTTTAAGTAGAAACGGGACAGTTAATGGTTCTTATTTTTGATGCATTCAATGTAGAGCATTTTTTCACAATTTCTGAAATCCACTCTTAATTTGATTATGGGTAGGGTCCAATAAGAATAACGTCGGTATATTACTTTGTGAGATTGAGTGCCTACTATTCTTCCCATGTGAACAAAATGCGATAGTAATTAAGAGAGTAATTAACAAAATTATTTTTTTTTTTTAAATTCATCCCAATTACTTATTATTGAATTTGTATGTTTGTATGTTTGTTAGATTGTTTGGGCAAATTTATTTTGAATCAATTTTCATTTTCCAAAAAGCCTGATGTTTGGTATACCTACTGATGACAACACAATATTTTTATGTGTAATTGGTTTTTATGGTAACAGCAGCCATATTGGGACATATTCATAGACTTTTTAAGCCGAGCGTTGTTGCTAAGATTTAAAAAAAACTTAAGTCTAAGCCATGACATGCAAGAACGAACAATACTTTGAAGACTCATGTCAAGTAATTACTAAAAAAAAGACATTTTTGAAAACTTTTAAAAGAAGTAAATAAACTTTAAATTAAATCAAACCCATAACTATTAATTGCATGATACAAATTATATAATACAAAAGTTTGCCTCAAAATTTTGGTGATACTAAATTTGCACAAAAATGCTGTGCACTATGCTTGTTTTAAATATAAATGTAGTAAAACAGTGATATTGTATTATGCAATACATTGATATAGATTTGATTAGATTTTTCTTTTTAGAGCATTAAAATAAAAATATTTCTTTCCATTAATTAATTTAATTAATATTTTCGCTATTCCTCCTTTGTAATAATGGTGCCTTATTATTGAAATCAAAAATTGTTATTATTTCGTAGAAAATACATAACATACATTACGTTTACTATTGTCGTATTTTTAATCCCCTTTCATAGAATAATTTATTTGGTTAGAATATTTCCAGTGATATTCACGGTTCATAGAAATTTAACACATTATAGACCACAATCAGAAATCAATTTTATACAACAGACATATTTATATGTATAAACTTTAAGCATTTTTGTTCATTAAATCAAACTAAATTGCTGAATAAATGATGAACATACCACAAAAATTATAGATATCTATATTAAATCTATTTAAGTTTTATTCAATTCATTAAAACGCAGGGTTTGGTAATTTTTAAAACAACCAAAGCGTTAAGTGGGATGTCACAATCAACCAAAACTCTGAGATCCAGGGTATTGCATGTTTCATTAAAGGACAAAGATACGGTTTGTAGTTCTCAGGATTTGTTTTCCTTTTTAACCAACTTTAAAAAAACTAGGAGGCTATCAATTCGACTGTATTTTTTTTTTCTGTGTTTGAGGACTGACTTTTCAAGAGGGGATATGGGGTTGAGGTCAAAATCCCGGAAACCGAAATCTCAAAAACCCGAAATCCAGAAAATCATTGAAACAATGTTGACTAACTTTGAATTAAAAACAAAATCAATGTAAGAGCGAAAAAAATATCTCCGGGTTTTCCTATTCCTTAAAAAAACACTACGTAGTCAAGGAAAAACGGATCAATCATCATACAATTTAAATTTATATTAGATATTGGCTGCTTTGTTTATGTTATTTTTCTTTTTTTAGTTTTTTTATTTGTTAAATGATTTGTTGTTGTTTGTCATTGTTAAACGATGTTTTTGTTTTTGTTTAATAAGAGTTTTAAATTTGAGGCATTGATATATTTAAGTAAAAATTTTCAAATTAATTACGGGATTTTGGATTTCTGTCCGTCTCCCGGGAATATAAAAAAGTTGCACCATTTTTCAAAAAATCGAAAAAAACTGATAGCAGCCAAATTTTTTTTTTTTCAAAAGAGTGTTGTGTTGAGTGATGTGTTAAATGCAAATATTTTAGTACAAACAAATCTCGCGATTTATTTGTGATTATTATTTTATCAAATTTGTGTACAAAAATATTTGCACTGAAATTCAACATAAATACATGTAAAAAAAAGTTACATTTTTAAGTTCAATGTTCAGTTTAACAAATTGTAAAATAGCGATGAGGTGGAGATAATATTAGTTACAGGCTTGGCTTAAATTTTGTATTCTGATCTTATAATTTCTGTGAAACAACTCACCTCACAAATATTAAACATTTTTTCTTATTCTAAAAATCCATAAATACAAATATTCTGGCATCAAGTTGTATTTCTCATTTTGTTACTTCTTAGGTATCCGCTTTTGTGTTGAGTATCATTCATAAATGTGTTCTTTAAATTCAATTTGCACTTAAAGAATAAAAAACACGAGAGTGATGTACCAAACGACAAAGACGTAAATAAAAAAGTCAGTGATATGACATGACATGAATTTTAATACATAATATACCTACACAGAAAAATAAAAAAAACTCGCAATATATATGACTACAATCAAGGTCTGACTGCAAAAGTGTCATCAGTCATGTGTCAAGCAAACACGTATCAAAAATCTATAAAAGAATTTTATGGGTAATGCGTTCGAAAAATATAGGTGCCTACATACAAACATATGTATGTATAAAGTACATACCTACATATGTATACATTTACATATATTTATGTGATACAAACATATACATATACATACATACACATGTAAAAAAAAATTACTGCTTAACGAAAATAAGCCAGGGTGTTCCTTTGGTTCTTATCTCTAAATACCATCCACAATAATTTTAATCCAATCAGATAATATCATGAATAAATTTAATACAAATTATCCTGGTTCCATCATTTCGGGAAAATTATAAATTCGATTAAAAGGTCCTAATGTATTGGTTAACTGAATTCAAAAAATAGAATAAATTACAGTGGTCAATAAATTTTGTTTTTGATTTTATTTTTTTACCTACCTACATAGGTAGATGATGTATCAATTTATATTGTAGCTTAAGAAGCATTTTTAGTAATTAATCAAACGTATGATTTTTCTTCCTTTTTAACCGACATCATATTTTCTAAGACTGCATTTACAAAACTTAATTAAAAAGTCCTTATCATTTGAGTAAGGGGTCGGTCGTTTATAGCGAACAGTAAAAACCACAACCATAAAATTCGTTTAGATAATTTTATGTGCGGTCAGCCATCAGACGAATAGGGGGAATAACATGTAGCATACGAAAACATGCACGTGCCGTAACTATTCGTTACTGGTGGAAGTGTGATCATAGCCTCTCCGCGGCGGCCGCTAGAAACAAGCCTTTTAAAAAAAGGTTTGGCTAATATGATCAGGCTGCTTCCACAGGTTGGCGACAGGTTAATTCCCTGTCCCGTAAAACTAAAAGAATTACGAGACCGACAACAAGCCTCGGAAACGGACGGATTTCATGAAGACAACCCATGCAACGAAAACGGCAAAACGATTTACGAATTTTCTTGTGGAACGTAAAAACGAACGAAAAAATGAAGTCTACCATCATCGGCTTTAACGCTATAAGCGAAAGGCTATGCACCCTTCGCGTGCGAGGCAAATTTACAAACATCAGCCTCATTAACGTTCACGGACCTACAGAGGAGTCCTCAGACGAAGAAAAAGAGACTTACTACGAACAATTCGAGAGGGCCCTCAATGCCTGCCCAAGGTATGACGTCAAAATCATCCTTGGGGATTTGAACGCAAAAATAGGTCGGGAGCCGGTATTCAGGCATTACGCAGGCACCCATAGTTTGCATGAGAACACTAATGACAATGGACTTCGAGTCTTAGAATTGGCAGCATCGAAAAACATGGTCGTTGCGAGTACCAGGTTCCCGCGAAAAGATATCTACAAAGCCACCTGGGTATCACCTGATGGAGTCACTCGTAACCAAATAGACCACGTGTTGATAGATCGTCGCCACTACTCGAACTTGATGACGGTACGAACGTGCCGAGGTGCCTATATCGACTCGGATCACTATCTTGTTGGTATGGTTTTCCGAGGGCGGATTGCCTTGCGGAGACGCATTGCATCCGCCGATCAGGTTCGAATCAACACGGCTGCCCTACGCAACGAAAACACCAGTAACACCTTTGGTAATGCGTAAGGACTCGCCCTAGAATCACTTGATTTAGGGAGAGTAAGTCCTGGAGCCAGTATGCTGGGCGTAAATGAGAAGTGGACACGCCTTAAGAACACTGTCATTAGTACTGCCAACTCCATCTTAGGCAGCAGTCGTAGAAATCGGAACGACTGGTTTGATGATGAATGCAAGCTAGCGACTGAACGTAAGAATGTTGCGTACCGAGCAATGCAACAATCTCATAGAACGCGGGCACGCGAAGAGGAATATAAAGAGCTCAGAAGAATAGAAAAACGGCTTCACAGACAGAAAAAATCAGCCTGGGAGAAGAACCTAATCTGTGAAATAGAGAGCAGCCGAGAGCGAGGTCCGCACCAGGCTTGGAAGTTCTACGAATCCGTCCGAAACATTACGCAGTACACACCACGCTGCACATACTGCAAGGACGGAGAGGGAAATCTGATCACCGATCCACAAAGCATACTGGAGCGATGGGAAGTGTACTTTAATGAATTGCTAAATGGTCAGCTCACAGCAGAAGTGGAGGCTCCACTACTTCAAGATGAACACCCTATGCTACCGCCACCAAGCATAGAAGACGTTGAGAAGGCTATAGGACGGCTCAAGAAAAACAAAGCCCCGGGAGCCGATGGCATACCAGCCGAATTATTCCACCACGGTGGGCCAGCCTTACGTCAAGCAATTCATGATATCATAGTGCACGTATGGGAGCATGAAGAAATGCCAGAAGACTGGCGAAAAGGTATCATATGCCCCATACATAAGAAGGGAGATGTCAGAACGTGCAGCAGTTATAGAGGTATCACGTTGTTGAGTACCGCCTATAAGATACTCTCCTCTATCCTACAAGACCGGATAACCCCATACGCTAAAACCATCATCGGACACTATCAGTGTGGTTTCATTCCAGGCAAATCAACAACTGATCAGATTTTTACCCTTAGGCAGGCGATGGAAAAATGTCTAGAATTTAACATCCCAACATACCATCTGTTTATAGACTTTAAAGCCGCCTATGATAGCATAGCCAGGGTAGAACTTTACAAAGCCATGAGAGAATTCGGCATCCCAAATAAATTGACACGACTATGTAGGTTGACCATGACCAACGTAACAAGCCAAGTTAAAATAGCCGGATTGCTATCCAGACCAATCAACATCTTTAATGGACTCCGACAAGGGGATGGTTTGGCCTGCCTCCTCTTCAACCTGGCATTGGAGAAAGCAATCCGTGACTCTGGCACGGCAACAAGAGGGACCATCGTCAACAGGTCCAGCCAGATACTGGCTTACGCAGACGACATTGACATCATCGGAAGAACCGAACAAGCTGTACACGATTCCTTCATCCAGATCGAGCAGGCGGCACAAAATCTGGGGCTGCACATTAGTGAAGGTAAAACAAAGTACATGGTGGCGTCGAATGCGAGAAGAACAGTTGGTCAAACAATCAAGGTAGCGGAGCATGAATTTGAAGTGGTGCAATCCTTTAAATACCTTGGGTCAACAGTAGCAGCCGATAACAACATAGAAGAAGAAATACGCGGGCGGCTTCTCAAATCCAACAGAGCCTACTACAGTCTGTCAAAGCTATTCAAATCCAGAAATCTAACCATAACTTTAAAACTGCTGCTGTACAGGACCATGGTAATGCCAGTACTCATGTATGGATCCGAGACTTGGGTGCTTAGCAAAAGGCACTGTGACCTCTTAGCCGCGTTCGAGAGAAAAGTCTTACGGAGAATTGTTGGCCCCATATGTGAGGAAGGACGATTCCGGAGACGGTACAATCATGAGTTGTACGCAATCTACCTTGAAGCAGACATAGTGACAAAAATTAAGCTCGGTAGACTCCGGTGGGGAGGGCACCTAGCTCGTATGAGCGAAGAGGAACCTGCTCGGAAAGTCTTTTGCGGTACATTCTATGGTAGACGGCAGCGTGGTAGACCATGCTTGCGCTGGAGAGATGGCGTAGACCAGGACGCCCAAAGCCTTGGGGTGCGCAACTGGATGGCGTTGGCTCGAGACCGGGATAGGTGGAGAGACTTGTTGAAAGAGGCCAGGACCGGACCCCGGTTGTCGAGCCGATGATGATGAATTTTATGTGCACCTATACTTTCTAATACTTATAATGCAAATCGATTTTATTTTACCAAAAAATAATCCCAGGAAAGAATATTTTTTGTAATTTGAATTATTGTTGAAAGGTTATTGTGATGAAAAAACTTAGAATTGACATTCTTTGTTACATAGATTTACAATATACAGTTTGCGAAATAAGTATAACGACACTTTTGGTTAGAATGCTTGTATATTGTAAAAGAAAACAAGTATTGATTAAATCCAGTAAGCAACAAAACAAAAATAAAGAAACTCTATCCATCACCATCGAAAGTTATTTAGGTTCATCGTTGATGAACTGCAAAAACATTCAATTTCCTGTGAAATAAGTATAAAAATTGTGAACATTAAAACCATTTATACATTGAAATTTGTTTTTTTATTCTTTTAAACTGTAACCTTGTACTTTCTTGATTCTGAACTTTTTGCGTTGATCTGGATCCATGTCAGGGTTAATTGCATTTTTAGTTCTTTTACATTTCAGTAATGCTTCCCATTTGAATAAAGTTTGTTGGAAATGAACCCCCAGAAGTTTTTAATCGGGTTAGGGCCAGGACTACATGAAAACCAAGTGCAGAAACTTGCACCACTGACTTTAAACACTGCGCAGACTGTCCTTGCCAGGGGCAATACCTTGCTGAAAAATAAAGTTTTCCCCCGAAGGAATATTTTCGGGAACGGGTCGTTATTCTGTATTCCAAAATTCTGTATGACCAATATTCTGTATCTGAATACAAAATTCTGTGGAAACATCTAAACTCCATTATTCTGTTTTTTTATTGTTCTTTTTTTTTTAATATTTTTAAATTCTGTTATTCAAAATTCTGCAAATCCATTATTCTGCTTTTAGAAATTTTGTAATTCTAAATCTCTACATTAAAACTCAGTTATAAACAGGTGTTTTAATTGCCTGTTGGACAATTTTTATTCTGTTAACAAAATAATTAACAGTATATAAAAAACAATAATAACCTTCGTTTTTTAAGTAAACGTTTAAGTTAGCATTTTTTCAAATAGTGGTTTGAGATAATTCGAACAAGAATATCTCAAAAATCTCTGGAAAAGTAAAGTTTTATTTAGTATACCAAAAAAAACTTTAATTTTGTAGATCAATGTAATGGCAGCAAATAGTTGTAGATTTTATAACGAAGATTTCAATTTGACTGCAAACAGTTGTGAAAATTACAAGTAAATGTTTTTTTTTTATTTAATTTTTGATTTTTTGTTGTGTTTTTAGAATAAGTTGATAGATTTCACAGCTCGGTCTTAGTCAAACTAACAACTTTGATTGTCGCGTCGTTTTAACAACGGATGCAATCAAATCAACTACGTTTTTTAAAATTGTAAATTAAAAAAAAAAATACATACAACGGAAACAGATCGTGCTATTTTTATCAAAATCGATCAGTTTCATTGCGGTGCAATAATTGACCTTTCTTCCGGCGTCAGTTCCGGGAGTTCCGGGTGGAATGACTCAATAAATGAATTTATTATTCTGAATTTTTTGTTTTAAGTGAAATTTACATTAAAATATGATGTTCAAATATTTTCGCATACTTTGAAAGTAAAATATTTTATGTTAAACTCAATGTCTTTATACTTATTTCGCACAATTTACACGTATTTTATAGTTAAAAATGACAAATCACATGTTTTACGCAATGCTTTTCTGAGTCACGGTTCCTAACTTTTCCTATTTTATGGAGAGTTCATTTGCCATGGTTTTCTGTTAACATAATGTTAGAAACAAAGTCTCCACGTCCAATTAAAAGATTAGAGAGTAACTGTCTTTATACTTATTTCTGCTACTGTATGTACGTGTACATAAAATAAAAAGTAAAATTCAAGGGCAAAAATAATGATTTGCAAAAACATTTAACACTAAACATTCAACAGAGACAGGGAATATTGCAATTTTCTAAAGAAACCATTTTTTTTATATCAATTAAAGTCGAGAGAAGGCTGCTGTAAGATCAGTTTGATTATTTTTATGCCGATTAATTAAAAAAAAAATCGTATTTATGCAAACTCGTCTAGAAAGTAGACGATGTAAAAGGGATACATCTTTGAGAGAACAGGCGTGACAAGGGGAGTCATTCCATAATTCGATTATCGCAAAAGAATATCGTTTTGATGATAGCTATCACATCTAAAGAATCAGGTAGGGACATCAATTGTCGAAACGATATCGTTCGATCGTTTTATTTTTACGGAATCAGGCCCCAGTACTTTTTATGTGCTGTGAAAGTCCAGAAGAAGGGTTGTTTTAATAGAATCTTTTAG
The DNA here is from genome assembly GCA_948107695.1 of Meliscaeva auricollis. Classification (NCBI taxonomy): domain Eukaryota; kingdom Metazoa; phylum Arthropoda; class Insecta; order Diptera; family Syrphidae; genus Meliscaeva; species Meliscaeva auricollis. The sequence goes on from OX403618.1 coordinate 43,352,026, forward strand.
ATGTTCGTAAATACGTCCAGTTCAGTCTGTGCAGTTTTACCTTTGTAAATGGCATTACATTCAATACATGTAATTTTATAAACGAATCGAATAATGATCAGCTTTAGGTTTGAATTTATTTTATTGATCAAGAGTAAACTTAATTTTCAACATATTTTATTAATCTAGACAGAATCTTATACAAAACTAACATACTAATACTATCCTAAAGGGACACTGAATGGGAGGATATATTTAAAAAGTTGTTTTGGCTTTTTACGTTACATCCAGCAGATTGATTTTAAATTTCCATAAGAATTGTTATTTGCATTTGTATCTTTACTCTTCTCTAAAAAACATTGATGATGACACCAAAATTGACTAAAAGTGACTATAGTCGATTGTAATATACCAGACGTATAGTATAATGTACATATACTTTATACATACTCATTCCTATATAGTGTAAAATATTTTAACCAATCTGCAACCACTAAATTGAAGAGAGAACGGAAGAAAGTAAATTTGATAAGAACGAATAAATTGAATTTGTTTTTAATGGGAAAATAACTACTTAAACGTACCTTTATATCATTTGGAAATTTAAGGTTTTTCGCTTGAGTGCCCTTAGTACAGAAGTATAGAGCATTAGAAGTCGAACAAGTCAAAAGTACAGCGATAACGACAAGATACGACATTGCATGAATTAGTTGAAAAATAAATATAAAGGTACAGGAAATGAAGGTCGTTTTGTTTTTTTTTAGGTGTTATACATCTAATTTTCATGAAAATATACGAAAAATAATGTAGAATTTGACTATCTTGAAGTGAGGCAAAAATCTTTTAATATTCAAAGTTAAAATATACTTCAAATTATAGACACGGAATACATAAAATAAGGTACATTATGCCTTTGTGTAAAGTATTTTCAATGTCAACAGAACTATTATATATTGTATACCTACATTATGTGAAATGTATGTATATTCATTGTCTTAGAATAATAAGACCATTACCTACACTAAATTTGTGGTGTTTGGTAAAAAAACATGATAACTCCATTATGTAATTTCAAGACATCTTCTTTGAAGTTTTTTGCCTATTTTTTGATAATAATAATTAATATTAAAACTTTTACCAGCATTAGCAGTGAGTGTAATTATTTGGTCAAATGCTTCCAAAAGCTTTGTTTAAATAATCATTTGAATGTCCTGAACAAAAATTTAAAAAAAATTAAGTTCTCATGCTTCTTCCAAATTCCAAACACACACAGAAATGTTTTCATGGAAAAGTCTGATTGTTAATATACTAGTGTGAAGAGAAAAAAGACTCACTTATTCACTAAAAAATGAATTGTTTTTTCCCTTAATTTACAGGCATTTTTAAAATAGCTGCATAGGGACATTTCTGAATGATTCCAGGGTCATTCCGTAATTCGATTATCGTCAGACGATATCGATGATATTAATCTCTATAACATCTCAAGAAACAAATAAGCACAGCTATCCTCGAAACTATATAGTTCGATCATTTTCTTTTTACGGAATCAGGCTCCATGCCAAACGTAGAAAAAACGCAAAACTATCTCAATGTTTGTGTGCAGTGCGCGATCAGTTAGACAGCTCAAGGCGAATAGTTATTTTAGATTTGCTTTCTCAGATACTGTCAAGAACAATCTCTGAGATCTTAAGCAACTTGAACTAGCTTAATAAACACCAAATATATAGGGGGTTACGATAATTTTTAGATTTAAACAACAAACTTGACAGACGAAAATCTTTCTTATCTAACAATTAGAAAACCTATGTAGGTACGCCATCCATCGCGTTTAGTATTATTACCGAATTATCTTTCCTAGATATGCGCGCATCTTTCGGATTTGTTAACTATCACAGTTTAGTGTAAAACATTTGAGGTTTAGAAATACATACATATGTAAGTGAGTCTGTGGGGATTACTATTTGACGTTTAGCAAGTATCTAATTCCACAATAAAGAAAAACTCGATTTTATTTACATATGTAGGTTTGAATAATCTTTTTTACACATGAAAATTACTTGGCAAGAGATAAATTATCTGAGATTGATGTGAAGCATCTGAAGAATCGAATTAGACTAAAATAATCGTTGAGACGCATTTTTGAAATTCTTGAATGCGCTATCTGGTTGTGGATTTGTGGTAAGTATGAAATGTGAACGCCACAAGTCTAATAAAAATCATATCTGGGAACTGGCCTTGTCCTTGAACCAAATTCTTATCCAACCCTGCTTTAATAAATATTCTGGTGGTGATGTAAAACACAGACAAAATATAGTCCACCCACTTTAAAACTATATGTATGTATATTGGACTATTTCGGAACGCAAGTCTCAATTTATTTTAACAGACCCAAATGTATGGATGCCATTTATCTGAGAAAAAAAAAACAAACAAGACGATTAAACTGTTCATCCTGGAAGTGCGGGATTCAAAAACTTCGTCATCAAAACCAGTAGCAAAGGTTATAAATCAATAGAAGCAAGTTATCGTAGTTCTTTTTTACTAACTGAATTTAAATGTATTTTCACAACTGAATATTCAATGTTTGTTTGTATGTACTTGTACATACCTACATGTATTTAAAAGTACAAAGTACATTGTAAGGACCGCATTCTTATTTTCATTTAAACAGGGCCATGGCATTTGTATAAATACAAATGTGTGTAACGTTTATTTTGGGAATGCTGGAATTTTTTTTATGTTTTCGCTACTTTTTCAATTTAAAATTTGGCTAAAATTGGTTAACACCATACCAAGTCGTCGAAAATGGAAGTCATTATTGTAGAACAATAGAATGCATGTTAATTTATAGCATTAACTTTTAAATCTTAGAGACATGAAAAGTAACGTGGAAACTTAATACCTGATATAGTTTTTTTTTAACCTTAGAAAACTGCCATTTCAAGATCAACGAAACACTTATAAGGTGTTCAATATGTAATAAATTCAAAACCAATGTTGCGCTGTTTGCTTTCGGATTATAACGCACTTTTAAAGCGTTTAAACTGGTTTTAATAGTTTATTTTATTATTTACTACCTGACCCAACAGACGTTGTCCTGCTCTGCAAAATGGTTTTTTTTTGTTCTTACATTTACTATCTAATTACATGATCTAATATTAGTTAATGGAAAGTGAAGTTAAATGTGTTAAATATCGCGAAAAAATAGTGGTGTTTTTAAGTGCGGATCCAGTTAGTAGTCTGCGTTTTTTCCACGGTATTCCAGATATTTGTGTGACCCTCCACAATTTTGTGTGTGAGCGAAAAAAGGCTTTTCTATCGGTATTTTACACTTTTTTTCCTATTGTTCCTATTGTTCCAAGGGTTTCTTCAATTTATTGCGTGGTCTTTTACCAGTGTAGTATGAGCTATTCCGTATATTTTGCTGCGAAATTTTTCGCTTTGCTCCCCGTTATTTTACTTACTCATTTTCCCGTGGTACTAAGCGCTTTTTTCATGACCACCGTACCCTTGCAATTCTACTTCCCATGTAGTAATTCTCAATCTTTTATTGGTATTCATTTAAATCAAGTTCAAATAAAATAATTGTAGTAGACGTCTTAACAGCTGTCTAATGGTATGCAATGAAAGGACTTTGCAGAATCAGCTCTCAAAGATGCCGTGTTCTGTTTCTGTCATGTATCAGAGATTTTTTAGTACAGAGTTTCATTTTTACAGTTATTTTCTCCTTTTTTTAATGAATGAGAAAACTTGTAAAGACCATGATTTTCCAAAGCTTTAATAGTTATTCTACTATAAGTTCAGTTAATCCGTCATTTTACCTTGCGCCCAAAGGCATTGTCAGTTATTTTTCATGGATCGATAGGGGTTTTTTTGAAAAGCTTAAACCCAAATTTACACCACCTGACATCTCTTCTTACCAAAGTTAAGCACAATAATGCATTTGAGCTAATTTTTTTTATTTCTGCGAATATCTCAGTTTGACTGTGATGAAAACCGAATGGTTCACTGTAATATTTTCTTTGATTTAATTGGAACTGCTTATTATGCAAATGCTGTCAGGTGGTGCAAATTTGGTTTTAAGCTTATCAAATGAACCTTTATCGATCCATTGAAAAAAAACTGACAGTGCCTCTGCGCGTAAGGTTAAGCAGTTTTTCACGAAGCTTTAACTGAGGTATATTCGGAAGGGAGACGAATGCAGCAAATCTGAGATAACTTAAATCAGTCTAGCAGTTCTTGAGCTTTAAATGGTGTAACTACCCCAACTTTAATAATAATATATTTAGAATAATTATCAGTTCATAAGTAGAATCAAGTTAATCCGAAGTTCTAAAAACGTTGGACTAATAGATATTTTTCGTTAAGTACTGCTATGCGAAAAGGAATTTTTCATTTGCCTCCATCAAGTTAACGAAATTCATACGAAAATCTTAGCGGTGTAATAACCTGTAGTAAAGCTACTGTATTACCGTGTATATGTTTACTGTATATCAAATAATATGGAATAGCTTTTGATAATATTGTTTAAAGAATGTATTTAAAATAATTATTATCAAATCAAACAGCAACATAGATTGTTGTTTTAATAAAATATTATCCAACTAAATAATAAATATCTTCTGGAATTCTTATTTATCTGGACTTTATAATCTCAGAAGTGGGATACTAATTCAATCGCCAATCTTAAAAAATATTTTTCATAAATGGCTTATATACAACGCCGAGTTTTGATTGAAGCCTTGACTGCAGCCAATGTGCTGTTCGAAAACAATGGAACTGTGAATTAAGGCCCTTATACGATCAATTATTGGTCGAAAGAGGAGTAAATATCAATTTAAATATTGATCCCCGATGTCCAAATGCTAACCAAAATCCAGAAACGAACTTATGTCCATATGAAAACCGCTGCCCTGATGCTAAATCATCAGATTGAAGCAGAGATGATACGTGTGAACAAAGAAATAGAGCTATTAAACAAAAAAAAAGGAGTTACAAAAGTTAAAGGATGAGTTGGGTGTCATTGCTACCAGGAAATTTGATTTTGTAGCATTCGAATCCATGGTGCATACTTTTAATGGTGATGACACTTTTGATATTCGTAAGTGGTTTGAAGACATTGAAGATGCTTTTGAAGTTTTTGACCGTGACAAATTCGTAAGCGTGCGACGAGTACTTTCTCGAACAGCAAAACTGTTTTTGCGAACAATTTGCTGTTCGCACATATGAAGATCTGAAGACAGCCTTAATGGAAAAATTTGGTCGAGTATACACAATAAATGAGGTATTTCGACAATTAAAATCTCGCACCTTAAAACCAACTGAATCTGTCAAAAGGTACGTGATTGAAATGCAAGAAATAGCTTCGCATGCCAATATTCCCGAGGCAGATGTAATGGAGTTCATAATTAGGGGTTTGAATGACCGCACTAGTAATGTTGCCACATTGATGAGTGCAACTTCCCTTAAACAGTTTAAGTTGCTTTTGGACCGTTATGAGAAGAGACGAATGCACACAAGTAGCCTGTTGAAAACTTCTGTTCCTGCCGTTCAAGTCCATGTACCCGCTGCCTCGTCAAAGAAAATTTATGTTCCTGTTGTTGCTAACAAATTATCAAGAGATAGTCCCGAGCAAGTTCGATGTTTTAATTGCTCAAAATTTGGGCATTATCAAACCCAGTGTCCGAAGCCAAAACGTCCACCAGGTTCGTGTTTTCTATGTCATGAAGTTGGACATTTTCATCAAGAATGTCCAAGGAAGAAATCATTTGCTGCTAGTATTGACAACAGTTATAAAGAACAAGATGATCATGAACCGGAAGCCTACAGAATTGAAGAAGAAGTGATAGGTAAAAGCATTCCAAATGGTAAGTGTTGCCTTCCATGATCATAGAAATAAGTGCACTGAAACTAAGTCTTATCTTTCTCTTTTTAATACCGTAAGTCCTAGTAGTTTTATTCGAAGGTCATTGGTACCATTCGTTTTTAAAAAAAGAAGCTAACTTTGTTCCGTGGGATGGGTAATAAATGTTTGTCTACGTATGGCACAATAGATTGTAAAATTGGATTTCGAGGAAAGATAATAACGCATAAATTTATTGTTCTTCCAGATGATGAATCAGTTATACCTATGCTTATCGGTCGGGATGGTTTATTTAAATTTAAAGTTTACTTATGTCGTTTAAAAAGAATTTATAACATTGGTTTCTTAATGAAATTAAAAGAAAATGAATTTCAAAAGAAATTAATAAAATTATCAAAAAGAACTTAGTGCACTTATGTCTTTTGATTTGTTAAAAAATCCAAACCAAGTAGATCATAATATTGAGGTCCACTCAGATAATATATTGAGAAATAATATTGCTAGAGATAAAATTAAGAGTAGTAAAGTTGTGACTGAAGAGGTTTTGCCTATTTTTGATGCACCGAAATTAGAATTGATAAAGCTAAAAGATGAAAAAGAAATTAATGATTTTGTTGATTTAGATCTATTGATAACCGCGGTGGGGGCCTATCCCTGTAATGTGCAACATTTTCAAATAAACGTTAACGAGTTTTTGGATTCAACTCATTCAAATGCTATTAAGATTGCTCTTGACGAAGACTTTTCGAAGTTCAATATAGAGACAAAAGTGACGGAGTATTGTATGAAGATAAGTTTGACAAAGGATGTACCTATGTATTATCGACCTCGCCCAATTTCTAACCATGAACGCATTGAAGTTCAGAAAAAAATAGACCAACTTTTGGAAAAGGGTGTAATAAGAGATTTAAAAGATGGATTTCACCATATAAAGATTTCGGAAGAATCTATAAAATATACAGCGTTTGTCACACCGTTTGGACAGTATGAATATGTATACATGCTTTTGGTCTTAAGAATCCCCCTGCCGTTTTTCAAAGATACATTTACTTAACATTAAAGCCGTTAATTGATAAGGGTTTGGTCATTGTATATATCGATGATATTTGTATTGCAACTAATAATTATATGAACTTGCATATTGAGATTCTTAACAAGGTATTACAATTGTTGAGAGAAGCCGGTTTAGAACTTAACATGAAGAAATGTAGATTTGCATATAATGAGATTGAATACCTTGGTTATAATATAAATAAAAAAGGTATTCAGCCTAATAAAAATCATTTAGGATTAATACGCACATATCCGATGCCAAAAAATATTAAAGAAGTCCAAAGATGTAATGGTCTTTTTTCGTACTTCCGCCGTTTTGTTCCCGGTTTTTCATGTATAGCTAGACCTTTGACGAACTTATTAAAAAAAGACGTAAAATTTGTTTGGACAGAAGAGTGTACTGAAGCGTTTGACCTTTGAAAAAATATGTTAATTTCCTCACCAGTAGGTATTTGCAGTATATGACCCTAAGAGAGAAACAGAGTTGCATTGTGATGCCAGTTCACATGGTTTCGGTGCTGTGCTAATGAAAAACAAGATCATAATAAGTTCCGTCCAGTCGCTTTCTTTTCTGAAAAGACAACCAATGCTGAATGCCAATTAAAAAGTTTTAAACTAGAAACGTTAGCAATAGTTTATGCTTCAGAACGGTTCAATACTTTTCTTAACCGGTTGTTACTGATTGTGAAGCACTATCTCAAACACTAAACAAAAAGGATGTTAATCCCTGTATAGCCAAGTGGGCCCTTATATTTGAGAACTATGACTACCAAATGCAACATCGAAAAGGTGAAAGAATGGCACATGTTGACGCTCTTAATCGATCTCCCATTATTGCTGTTGTGTCAATGGAAGCCCTTGAAAAAAATATTCAAATCATTCAAGCACGTGATGAAAATATACGGTCAATAAGAGATAGATTAGAAACGGGTGACTTAACAGGGTATATTTTAGAAGATGGTCTAGTTTTTCGTGTTGGATTGCAAAATAATCGCCAACAGTATGTACCAAAAGAGCTAGAGGGAAATGTGATGCGATCAATGCTTGAAAAATGCGGGCACTTAGGAATTGACAAATGTGCTAGTCAGGTGTTAAAACACTACTGGATTCCCAATATTAAAGAAAAATTGAATCAATTAGTTAAAAACAGCTTGAAGTGTATATTGAATTCGACACCCCACAGAAATAATGAGCGAAACTTGTATAACATACCAAAGCGATCTGAGCTCTTTGATACCATACATATTGATCATTTCGGACCACTTCCATCAATTAATTCAAAAAATAAATATGTCTTTGTAGTAATAGATGGGTTTACAAAGTTTGTCAAACTCTATCCAGTAAATGTGCCTGGAACGAGAGAAGCAATCAATGCTCTTGATCGATATTTTGATTATTTCAGCCGCCCCCGTAGGATAATAAGTGACCGAGGTACTAGTTTTACTGCGCAGGAATTTAGTAATTTTATAGGTAAATATAATATTGAGCATGTTAAAGTTGCTGTTGCATCACCACATTTAAACAGCCAAGTAGAACGGGTTAATCGCGATATGAAGGCAATGTTGGCATAGTTAACAGAATCTCCTGAGCAGAGTGACTGGCAAAAAAAACTAAGTAATGTGGAATATGCAATTAATAACACAAATTATTCAAGTACTTAAGTCTCACCGAGTATGTTTTTGTTTGGTGTTGAACAGCGAGGACGTGTTGTCGATGAGCTGACTGAGTATTTGGATGAGAAGTATTCTAATCCTCAGAGGATAGATCTTATGAAACTGCGAAAAGATGCTTCTGAATCAATTGAAAAGTCGCAATTGTATAATTTAAACTATTTTAATAAACACCATTCCGCAGCTAAACAATATGATGTTAGTGATTTCGTTGTTATCACGAATGTTGACACTTCCGTTGGGACTAACAAAAAATTGTTACCTAAGTATCGCGGTCCATATATTGTTAAGGAAAAGTTAGGTAATGATCGTTACTTGATAGAAGATATCGAAGGTTTCCAAGTAACACAGATACCATACCATGGTATTTTAGATTCGACCAGATTAAAAAAAATGGGTTGAGTCTGATATAGAAATTGATCAAATAAGTTTGGATTTTGAAGGTAGCACTTAAGATTATTTATTATTATTATTTATTATTATTTATTATTATTTATAAGTATTTCAAGTAGATACAATCAAGGTCGATTGAAAAATCAGGATGGCCGAATTGTAATAACCTGTAGTAAAGCTACTGTATATGTTTACTGTTTATCAAATAATATGTAATAGCTTTTGATAATATTGTATAGAATGTATTTATAATAATTATTATCAAATCAAACAGCAACATTGATTGTTGTTTTAGTAAAATATTATCCAACTAAATAATAAATATCTTCTGGAATTCTCATTTATCTGAACTTTATAGCGGAAAAATATTTATGTTGAGTTTATAAAATGCAAAAAAAAAAACAAAGAAAAATTCAAAAAATTAAAAAAATCTTACACAAGACGATGCTACGCAAATAATGAATGCAACAAATTAAACAATTTAAGAAAAGGCGTCTAATAATAGCAGTAGATTTAGTTCAGCCCCTGAAAATAGAGTGGTTGCGCAAACCGCTAAGATATTGAAACAAGCTACACTGCTTTGTTTACTATAACAAATAACATTTTGCCCACCTGAGCAACATCTTCAACATAAGGACAAAGATCAAATCTTATTCGATGCAGCATTTAAAAATACCCTTTAATTATGTATCATATGGCTAGATTGTAGCAAAATAAATTCCTACGATTTGATAAACCTTCATCCCCTTCCCTACTCTTTAGTGTGGATAACAAAAGTCAATGGGGGATTTTAGGGGACTTTGGACCTGCTATATAGGGTGATATTAATATAAAAAATATGAAATTAATTATAAATAATAATTAAATAAAATTTCCTGTTTTTCCTGGACTTAGAGCTTTTTTTTTTTGTTTGAAATTGTTTTTTTTTTTATTTAGGATCAAACAAAAAAAGCTAATTTCAAATACCATAACAGCCCATCTGAAACTATGTACCTTACTGTACATACATATTTAATAAAGTAACGAATTTAAACTCTCTGTAACTCTCGTAAATTTTTCCATTTTTTGGCCACTAGTATTGCGTCCAAGAGTGTGGCAAATCGACTGTGATGATTTATGGCTTGAAAATAAGTTCCCATCTCGTCTGTAGTATCTTGTGTACATTTGCCATACAATAAAATGAAATGAAATAAAATGAAAACGTCTTCTTGATATTGTAATTGAATTCTTGCTTCTTATTCAACAGTCGTGAAACCGTTGTAAACCGATGACAAAGTCCCTACAATAAACCAGGTGAGGTAACCACTCAATGGAAAGGACGTAAACTGGTTCAAATTATTTATCATATCAGAAAGTGGTTTTGGAGCACCAACAGGTTTTGTCCATTAAGGTACCTGTTGCTTCCAAACATAACAGAGTTACCATAGTGTACTTCAAAACAAACTCGAGTCCACTCAAACTCAAATTAAAAAGCTATACTATGTCCATTGTGAACTTGTAACTATATAGTTAACTTTGTTTTACTTGACTGTAATGCGTTGTAGATAGCAAGAGATTTCAATATGAGATCTGATTCGGTTAGTGTCTTAGTGATACAAAGACGATTAGTCTTTAAAAACAATTGATAGTTCCAGTTAGAACTGGTTTGCAGAAAAGATGTAGGTAGGTACTCACCTCTAATATCCATCCAATCCCTTGTGGGAGTGGTTTTTTTTATTTCTTGAATTTCAAAGTTGATTGTTTAAGGATGTTTGTAGAAGTTATGAAACATTTCTGGATTTAATTTAAGTAAAATGCTTTATGAAAAACATTTTTATTATCTACTAGAGTCAAATTAAACGTTAAATAGAGGATATATACATCAAAAAAATATGACTAGTGCAATACATTTTATTGTTCCTTGAAGTCTAAACTGAAACAAATGGCGTATTCGGGTATTCCCCTCCCCAGCTCTCTTCAAAAACGGGCTCTAGCATGCACACAAAACCAAGGAGGACGCTTTGAACACTTTGTTATAACTGTACTTTATAAAAAAATGACAACAACAAATAATATTTTATTGTAGGCCTTTTGATACTAAGACAAAAAATGCTTTTTTTTAAATTTTATCTGCTGCAGGTTATCCGAATTATCATAAAAGCACAGGTGTTTTGGTGAGTAGGTGACCAATTTGTTTTTCCCTTACAATACAAAATTAATAAAACGTTATGTTTATTATGCATTTCTAAAATGACCTTAAAGTAAAAAAAAAAAATAGCAGGAGCAGGAAAAATGAAATACCTTTGAAAATTAATATCTGAGCAACCAAAAAAGATTTCAATATTATGTATTTAAACACAATTACAAAATATACCTAGATAGTATTTTTTCTAAAATTAAAGTGCCTAAGGGAGAATTTATGTTAACATGGACCAAGGTATGCTAATGTACATAAGTGTTGTCTTAAATCACCATTGATATTTCTTAGTTGGTACGTGCCTCAGAATCACCACTTAAGTTTTTCTTGACTTATTACCGGACACCCTCATCTTAAAAAAATCGAACTCGAGATAACAATCAGCATCAGGTGATTACGATGATAGATAATGCCAAAAATGTGGGTCTCGCAATTCTGTCTGTTTGGCTGTCTATCTGTTTATACCTAGAGCCTAAGCCGCTGAAGCGATTTTTTTTTTAATCTGGTGGTTAAAGGTATTTGGTGATTCCCTAATGGGGAAATATAAATTTTTTTATGGACCAAAACTGCAATAGCCATTAAGTAATAAAAGTGTTTTTATTTTAATCAAAACAACTCTACAGATTTTGATAAAAAAATTTGTATCGACCTACTTTTGTCTAACTTTAAAGAAAAAGAATTATTTTTAAAAATGTTAATAACGGTACCTCCATAAAACGTTTTTTTTTTTATTTTTGACTTTCTGTTAAAACTACACTGCGTGAAAATACATTTTTTTTTTAAATTATTTAAAAGGTACTCTTTCCTATTGAAAACAATACAAAGGAAGGTCATTTACAGTAATCTCACTACCTGACTGACATAAAATCATTAGAATTGCCTGCAAATCCAGCTAGTACACATCCAAAATCTGATTGGAAGAAAGGGTAGATGCAAGCCAATCGACTGTTCGATATCGCTGAATTTTATAAAATCTTTGTATGACGTAGTTCCAGATCGGCCATAAGTACTCACTATTAAATTATGTATTTATTTCATTATTGCTAACAATAATTACCAAAAAAAAAGGAATCAATAAAATCAAAATTATGAACTTTTCCACAATTTTTGCTGTTGCCTTTATTCATGTGAACCGATTTTACTGCTTACTTTTTTGAGTATTTCTACTAACTTTGAAAAATTACCGTTGCTTTAAAAAAGAAACAAACATTATCGTGGCTAAGCGTCACCACCATCCCAACAATCGCTAAGCAGCACTGTCATTTGACAACCGGGAAGGAACACCCCGAGATGAACCAAGTCAACCGACTTTAAATATTAAGATTTTTTTTTGACATGTAAAATATAACTATATATTCATTTTAATTTAAGCCACTGTATAACGTTAGGTCCAACAATTCTAAAATTTTGCAGCTGTATTATATTATTTGTAAGTTTAAGTCAAAGTGTAAATATTATGTTCAATAAAACAAAATTAAATTGAATTGAAATCAATATTATTGCACAATACTGAGTATTGCGCAGTAATATTGTGTCGTCTAAGGCCGGCATAACACACCGTTTTATCTTTCCTGTGCTACATTGTTATTTAATAATTTATTGTTTTGAATTTAAGAATTAATTTGATATTTTGGGACAAAAAGACAAAAACGTAGGTACCTATTGTACATAGGACTTTATCCGTGTAAATCCAAATATTTTTTTTTGATTTCTTTGTTCTAGCTCAGCTCTTTTATATTCACATGACTTTTAACTACTTTCATTATCCTTTGATTCTTGTTTAAAACCACTAAAACTAAAACAAAGAAAAAAAAAAAACAATTTCCTCAAAATCACAAGGGTAGAACATTAGTTGCTGTCACTCGAAAAAAAAACAAACTGGTAATCGAAAACCGATATCCTGTGGCACTGACAAACAAATACCTACAAGAGACTAAAAGGCACATTATACATACAGTAGAATCTCGAAAAGATGAACAGATATAAAAAAGGCCCGTTCATATTTCCGAATTGTTCATTTTTTCAAGCATCGAGATTAAGATTAAGAAAAACATATAGTTTAACATTAAAACGCTATCAAAATAACAATGAATTTAATTTAATAAAAAAACCAAAACATAACATAAATAAAAAAAATTTTATCATAAAAATTTAAAAATAACGTATTATTTTGACATTACCTTTTAAATTGGTGGGGAACAAAACTTTCATCTTTCCGAACTGTTCATGTTTTCGATATGCTACTGTAAATACCTAAAACCCTATACACAGATGTGTTTGCGCAAAAAGGAGACTTTTATTATTTTTAAAACGAAACCCACTAAGTAAAGTGAAACAGGTAGAAAACTACATATTTATTACAAGCCATTGTATGTTAAGTCATTCTATATCCTACCTGATATTATTTGCATGTGCGGTGTTAATTTTTTTTTTGATACCTAGTTTGCAATCTTCCTATATGAGTAAGACTCATTAAGTGAATTTATTGTTCCTTCCTGTACTTTAAGTGTAAAACTTGAATACAAATGGACAGAACTCATAGAAAATTCTGTCAAATTTACAACAAAAATAAATACTTATCAAAAGTTAAATAATTCGGAAAATTTTGTAAAATCGAATTAAAAATAATTAAAAATAAAGATGCCATGTAAGCCCAAAAATACAGTTTCGGACTTTATAACTAGTAAAATAGCGATTCTCAAACTGCGTACTGTAAAACGAAAAGAATAACGATTTTCTTCGTTTACGATTTAGTTACATATGTGATTTTTATTATGGGGTTTTCCATTTCGTTTCAGATACGAACTAATTTTTTTTTTTTTTTTTGTAAGTAGTTACGAGTACCTTACTTCTGTGATCATTGATTTGTATAAACACTGAATAGGGTTTTTATATTTTTTATAAGCTGCAGAACAATCGGGGAGTTACTTTTTGCAGTTTTATAGGGAATTCTAAGAGTCGTGATTTCAAATTCAAAAGTTTGAGTTTGAATCAATTGACTTTTAAAATTGAAACTGATGCTCTGTCATTTTTACTTGCTCTATAGGGCAAGTATTGGTTTCGTGTTAAAAAAAAATTGAGGTTTTAATCAAAACCAACATTACGATGATGGAGAAGTCTAAAAAAGTGATTTCGTCATGCCCTCCATCGGTCTGTGCGTCTGTTTGCATCTGTGCGCCTGTACGTCTGTGCGTCCATCTGTACACATTTCCACTTCCAAAACGCGTGGACGGATTTTCTTCAAATTTAGTACAGATCATTTTAACGTAATTTTGAAAGTTGTTTTTTTTTTTATTTTTGAATACCTCATCTAGAACGAGTACCTTCCATACAACATTTTTGAGCTGTTCGAGTTTTCTCGAAAACGGCTCTAACGATTTTGATTAAACTTTTGTTATGATTTTTTGTATAAGATACATTTTTAGAATTTTTTTTTGAAAAATCGTTAGTGCCATTTTTTTTAAACAATTTTTTTGTTAAAAAAATTTCAAACGATTTTTCAAAAATATGCCATTTTTAATATATTATTGATCAACATCTAAAAACTAAATTTTGAAAAAAAAAAATTATTTATATAGGTATTTAATATATAATAGCCTCGGATATTTTGCATTTTATTTCCTACTGGATACTTTAATCTTGACGAGCCGATTATATTGACTTAGTTAGGTAAATGGATTTTATTTCATCAACCATCAAGCAATGATTTGAAAATGATTTTCTTTTCATCGAATCCTTTAATCAACCTTATTATTTATTTGTGTCATGTTAGATACGAAATACGAATAAATGACTAAAATCCCAAATCCTTTGTAACTTTATTATCCAATTGAATCTATTTAATTATAGGTATGAATTACCAAAACATTTGGTTTTCCTGTTCGATCATCAACCCAAAGGAGTACCAAATCCGATCCAGACATTCGCATAGACTTCCGTGAAAAACCCAATCCAATAAATCCTTGGGTATTCACGGTAACACGAAAATATATATCCTTTCCTTTAATCCACCATTCCAAGAGGTATAATCCATTCGAATCCATGGATTCTATCCTACGCCAGTCATCATGATGTATCGCAGAAGTAGTAGGATAACTGCTAATACTGCTACTGGAGGGATGGTGATGCCCTTCATGAAATCCGGTTGAAGGTGATGGAGAAATTGAAGGAATTGAACAATTCAGGAAAAGGATTAACATCCTAAGGACACGGAACACCTTAAGATATTTCATGATTTTCTTTTATTTTTCGTGGGGGGGTAAGTAGACTAGAGCACTTTTTTTGGTAGCACAATTTAAACCCTCACTTAAACTATTCACTGAACTATTTTTAGATTAACAAAAATATATGCTTAAAATTGCATTTTGCTTATTCCTTTTTTACACTATCGGCAACCACATCTGCCTACTTTGAACACACGCTCGAAGGGGAATAACTAGTAGTGTAAAACAAAAATACCGGCAGCTGCCTACTTCACGATGATAACAACGACCTCGATTGCGCAGCGTGCCGTTGAAATTTTCCACGTCTTTTAAATTAATTGAGTGGTATTCGAAGTATAGTAAGTATGTTATGTATTTTTTAGCTTAAAAAACATTAGCACTATTTCCGAAATCCGTGTAGAAATATTTTAAAAAAAAACTACTTATTTGTATTAATTTATAACGTTTAATCCAAGACATACAAAACGTACGACATCAACATCGAACCGAACTACAAAGACTAAATTGCGCGCGCGCATCCCTTTGCAAATACGGGGCACGCTACCATCTGGAACTTGTTAGACCTGAAATATACCTCGAACTCAGGAGGTATAGGGATAGGGAATTCTTTTATACTTATTTGCCGGTACGTTCTGTGTTAAAAATATTTGTGTGCGTATTAGTGTTACGGGCGAGACGTATATGAGCGAAATTTCTTTGTATTTGTGTATTTATTGTTCGTTTTCTTATAAAACATGATATTGATATGAATGACTAAGTGTTCTCCAAAGCAGGGAGTTAGGTCTTTAAGGTACGTTACGAATAACGTGGATGATTTGCTCAGGGACGTACCCAGGAGGAAATTTTTAAGGTTTAACATTCAGTTTAAAATTGGTGTATGCTCAACTATAAAAGTAGCAGTTTTCTTAATCATAACCAAATTGTTTTTATTGTTCTAAAAAATACACTAGTTTTTGAATTTTGAGATGGAACCTATGCCGCTGATGATATGTCTTCTGCCGTTAACTATTTTATTGAAGAAACATTCAGCTTAATCAAACTGTACTCTCAGGGAGGTTAGGAGATAAAAAAACATAATTACCTGAAGAAGTGGATCGGTCTGAGTGTCGGTTGAAATTCATAACATAATCATGAATATCAAGAATTTTAGCTTTTCTGTTGTTCTGAGCTATATTTTACCTTTAGTTCAGAGAGAATTTTTCTTGATGCACTTAAACACGCCCTTGTAATTAATACCGCTTCATAAAAATGGTGAATTTTATTCCGTCCCATTTCTCTTCTTTCGATCATCTCAAAAATAATTGTGAAAGGTGAAATTTAAGAATGGTTTCTTTTCTAGATAAAACATAAAGATAAAAGAAGCACTTTGGTTTTCGCTGTGGGCAATCTACAGAATATGCTGGCGGTCATTCCGTAATTTGATTATCACCAAACGATATCGTCTCGACGAAGCGAAAACTATCGTTTTTGACGATTGAAAACTGTTCGAAACACAACTAAAACTATAAATTCGAAATATTTGTGATGATTTGACAATTTTTAAAGAGCTGTATTTCGAGACCTATTGGACCTACGGAGTTGCGGTTACAATTTAATTTGACAAAATGTCTTCTTCTTCACCTGATGCCTGGTAGCGTTTTCAATAAAATTCACATT
Organism: Meliscaeva auricollis; assembly: GCA_948107695.1. NCBI lineage: Eukaryota > Metazoa > Arthropoda > Insecta > Diptera > Syrphidae > Meliscaeva > Meliscaeva auricollis. The sequence continues at coordinate 43,369,039 of OX403618.1, forward strand.
TTAATAGTTAATAGATAAAAACCGAAAAAAGTGCGAAAGTTTTGAGTGCACCATGCAGATAGCACAGGTTTTTCAAAGCTGCAAATTTGGTCGTACACAGCGATCTGATCTGTAATTTTTTGCGACCTAGAATGTCTTGTACTACTGGTCTAAAGCACTCAAAAAGATAAAACAAATTTTTTAGGGAATGTAAATTACTCGCTGTAATTTAACACTTGTTTGATGTCTGTTTAATTTTGCCTAAATTTATCAAAAATGATTCTGCACATTTATTTTATTGAAAATGAAAATTCGATTAAATACCAAACAATTTGAATGCATTTTGCAATATTTTTATTATTTCAGCCACAGACACAAAAAAAGACAATGCAAAGTCACATTTAACCTACTACTTAAAAAAAGGAGGAGGTTCTCAATTTTGATTTTGTTTGTAACCTCAAAACTTTCGATTGGGTAAACCGATTTTGATGATTTGTGGTCTCATTTCATTGGTCCAGTTTTGACTGTAGTCGATTGGTTTCTTGTTTAAATATAGGTATTTTTGATAGTCCGATGACATTTCACCACAGTTGTGATGTAGTTTTCTAAAAACGAAAAGTCTGCGACGATCATGTTACAAATATCTTTTCGTCGATTATCGTTTTGAAAACTAATGAATGACCCGCCTGTTTTGAAGTTAACCCACCCTGTTTAATGTTTCTTTCAGCTACGGTCTTGGTGTTGTGCTTACCTATATTTTCCGTGCATACCTACATATGTATATGTACAAGACAAGTACCTACATATTAGGAATTCGTCTCATGGTCTTTGGGTTTTGGTTCGTGTTCGGTTTTGATGAATGTTTTTGAATATTTTTTTCTTTTTTTTCAATTTCATTTTGTGCTACTCTTGCCTCTGATGCATGTGTGTTGTCTGCTACCTAATAAATGTTTGGGCATTCGATACATGTTACCTATAGTTTTTCTGTAAGATTACTTTATTTGAAAGGAGAACTACATGATAAATGATTTAACATTTATTTTGATTACCTACTAAGAATAATTATGAATTGGGAAGGTAGAATACTTAAGTGGACTTAAGATGTTTTCGGTTTTCGAGTGTATCTAGTTTTCCTTTTGATTCTTAACATTTTTGTATCATCGACATTTCACTTCTATTAAAAGGAATTCAATGAGACATTTTCATCTTATGCCGTAAAGTACCAATTTTCCATAAGGTTATATCGTATTTCGATATGAGATTTTTTACTCACCTGGATTTTTAAACACAGGACAATGCCCAAAAAGAAGAGTCTATTAAAAGGATATGGTTCTAAGGGTGTTAATTGTAGTTGCCAAGTATAAAATTAGTTTCTTCAAAAACCATCAACAGGACTTGTTCACAAACAAAAACTTATTTCAAAGGAGACATAATTAAAGAGTTATAATACAGTGGAATAAGGAGAAGAAATCGGTAAACTGCGGAATGGATGCTATCGCCCGTTTTTTTCAAAATCTCTATTTTGGTGTTCTATAACTTACCTTAATCACATGTTCGCAAGCCGCGTTTTTTAAGTCAAACCGAAAGTTGAAGGCATTAAAAATACTTTTAAATGAAGTGCCATATATTCATTTTACACCAACATTTTTTTCTTTAACTTTATAAGCCTTCCGGGTTAACCTTGAAAAACGTGACATGTGATTTATTGTGACTTTTGAGGTAAGTTATAGAACACCAAAACAGAGATTTTGATGAAAAAAAGTTGCGCGTTAGCATTATTATTATAGAAATTTGAAGAAAAAAACTAATGCTTACGTGGAAAATCTTTACACACTTTGGGCGAGTACATATTTAATATTAATTTTGAGGGCTCGTATTTTAAGGGACTTTTTTGTAGGGTAATTCCAACAGAAAGGGGAGTTGAAAACAAAATGGTCGCAAGAAAAATCATACTAATGACTACCATCTTATTAAAAAAATATTTTTCTCAAAAACTAATTAATGTGACAACTGTTTGTATGTTTGATAGTAATTGTAGATTCAAGAACAAGTTTTTGTGTCGAAAATAGGTCTGTTTGGGTACTGACGAAAATAGAAAATTCGTAAGAATTCGTAAGAATTTTCACGCAAATCCTGTTTGGGTACTCAAAAAATTCGTAGCTGTCGACAAAAGGGAGCGCTCTTGAGAGCGTAAATAATTTCCCCTTCCTGCGTATTTAAGCACACAGAATTTCTATCGGCAGAAATCTGAGTTCTGCCAAAAGCTAAAATACACAAACAAAATAACGAAAGTGTTTGCTAACAAACAGTTGTCAAATCATAATTTGCGTGTAGTTTTTGTTTTGTTTTGATGAAAGTGTCTTTTTTTCAATTTCTTTTATATTTGTTTCAATTTATTAATTAAAGCCTAGTACGCTGCTGATGCGAAACGAAATTTTTCGTTGGTCTCCACCAAGAAAAGCAAAAACAAAATTTTTCGTTTACGATTTCGTTGTGCGATTTTTGTATAGGATTTTAAGGGAAACTTATTTTGTTGTCTACAATTATTTGTTGTCTTGGAGGTTTAATGCAGATAGAAATCATCAACGCTTAATAAGTTTTATTTTGTTTACATTAAAAAAGTGGCAGAAAATTTTGTTCAAAGCGTTTGGGTACTTTTGTGCATTTTGTCTCTCTCTGAGAGTATTTCATCCCCACTTCTTAATATTTTTCAGATTGTGAATTTTAGTCCACAAAAGTAACCAAACAGACTTATTGTCTTTCTTGAAGAAAATAGATATTGACTATAAAAATTGCTTACACAACAATTTTAGTGTTGGGCTAACGATTTTCTGTTTATGAAAATCTTCTTGTACTACCAAAAACCTTATTGTAAAACACACATTTTATGTTGCTCCAACATTTTTAACTCGCAATTTTACAACAATAAAACATTATTGGAATAACGATCGTTGTTTTTTTTTTAAGTGAAGAAAAATGAAAAAAATCCAAGAACTCGAATATGTTGTATGGGAGGTACCCGTTCTAGACGAGTTATTCAAAAAAAAAAACAACCTTTCGATATTACGTAAAAATCATCTGTACCAACTTTCAAGTATATCCGTTCACACGTTTGGGCAGTGGAAATGTGTACAGATGGACGCACAGACGGATGCGACGGACGGCATGACGAAAGCCACTTTTTCGGACTAGTTAGTTTGGATCAATACATTTTTTGTTCACACCCAACTAATACAAGTAAAAATTCAAAATTTTAACAAAAAAAAAAAGACTACAACCGACTTATTACAAATTTAAGGCTTACATGTTTTTCTCATGGATGCCATTGTCAGAACTGGCCTAAATTAAAATGAGACCACACTGAGGCAGCAGGTAGCATCAATTAAGATTCGCAATGAAATCCAAAAACGGGCTCTTGCATGCATGCAAAACCCATTATTTTTGTTTCCTCCACAATAAGAAAATAATAAAACGATATGTTTATTACGAATTTTTCCAAGAAAATTGACCTCAAAGTCAAAAAATAGCCAGAAGAAGAACAGCAAAAACAAAATGCAGCACCTTTGAAAATTCATATCTAAGCAATTAAAAAAGGTATAAAAATAATATAAACGCAGTTGCAAAGAGGAGTATTTTTTTTTGTTTACCAATGTAGATGTTTTCTTAAATCATCGATAAGTGCTACCAACTTTGAAGATAGGACTTTACTGTAGAACAATTTTTACTTGCGATATATGTAGGTACCTACTATAGGGCAAGTTTAGGATTCGTAAAAAAAATCGAACTCGAGATAATCAGACCTTTACCCTTTAGAAGCCATTATCAATGTTTGGGCAGCAAAAACCTTGCTAACCAGTGTAATAACTTTATAAGAAAGTTGTAGAAAAATAATGGTGTTTTATATTCAAAAAAAAGTCATAAATTTCTTATAATAAGTTTCCAAAAATCATTTTAAAAGGAGACATATCGTAGACAAATCGTCGGCGGAATGCAAAATTGTTCTATCTCCAGGATTTACAAAGAAAAATTTTGTTTTCTACTGTCGAAATGAAATTGCCAATATAGATAGTACCTAACTACCTACTTAATATCGTAAGTAAAAGATGTGTATACAAAGGTATTGAATTTAATAATGGCCGGGTTCAAGAACATTCAGTTCAGTTCAGTTGAGAGGCTCTGATTGGTCAAATGTCACAAAAGTTTCAGTTACGATTTCTCATTTGAAAATTCAGTTGAGTATGTATGTTAGAGTAAGAAGCAGCAAATCTGCTGTACGTTCGAACTGCACTTTGTTTTCTTTGATGTTTTTTTTAATAATTTTGTGTTTGAAGAAGGGAATATTTTATTTTTTTTTTTATAAAAATTCGGTTAGAATATTATTTCTATACGCAGATGTAGTCTCAAAAAAATTGTGAAGTGCTACCCAGTTTTCACCATCAAGAATGTTTTTTGTTTGCTCCATTGTTAATGATAGCTTTCCGAAGTAAATAAGCCTTAAATCTTTATAAATTGGACATATTGCCAAGAAGTGGAATGTGTCTTCTTCTTTAATTTGAAGGTTGCATACAGTGCAAAGATTTGTTGTTGTTTTTTTGGGTGGGGCACCATTCTAATTCAACATTTCGCATCTTGCCCTACATACCAGATATATCGACCCTATACTATAACTGTTATTAAAATAGTTTTTATTCATTGAGATCATAGTTAAGTTGCGGATATATCAACCTGTTAATAGAAGATGTTGCTGGTGTTCTGTTTTCATTTCTGTGGAGAATATCAGATATTTCCAAAACTTTATAGAGTTCTTTTCAACCCCAACATCCACACAAACCCCAACACCAGCACCAACATCAACACCAACACCAACACCAACACCAACACCAACACCAACACCAACACCAACACCAACACCAACACCAACACCAACACCAACACCAACACCAACACCAACACCAACACCAACACCAACACCAACACCAACACCAACACCAACACCAACACCAACACCAACACCAACACCAACACCAACACCAACACCAACACCAACACCAACACCAACACCAACACCAACACCAACACCAACACCAACACCAACACCAACACCAACACCAACACCAACACCAACACCAACACCAACACCAACACCAACACCAACACCAACACCAACACCAACACCAACACCAACACCAACACCAACACCAACACCAACACCAACACCAACACCAACACCAACACCAACACCAACACCAACACCAACACCAACACCAACACCAACACCAACACCAACACCAACACCAACACCAACACCAACACCAACACCAACACCAACACCAACACCAACACCAACACCAACACCAACACCAACACCAACACCAACACCAACACCAACACCAACACCAACACCAACACCAACACCAACACCAACACCAACACCAACACCAACACCAACACCAACACCAACACCAACACCAACACCAACACCAACACCAACACCAACACCAACACCAACACCAACACCAACACCAACACCAACACCAACACCAACACCAACACCAACACCAACACCAACACCAACACCAACACCAACACCAACACCAACACCAACACCAACACCAACACCAACACCAACACCAACACCAACACCAACACCAACACCAACACCAACACCAACACCAACACCAACACCAACACCAACACCAACACCAACACCAACACCAACACCAACACCAACACCAACACCAACACCAACACCAACACCAACACCAACACCAACACCAACACCAACACCAACACCAACACCAACACCAACACCAACACCAACACCAACACCAACACCAACACCAACACCAACACCAACACCAACACCAACACCAACACCAACACCAACACCAACACCAACACCAACACCAACACCAACACCAACACCAACACCAACACCAACACCAACACCAACACCAACACCAACACCAACACCAACACCAACACCAACACCAACACCAACACCAACACCAACACCAACACCAACACCAACACCAACACCAACACCAACACCAACACCAACACCAACACCAACACCAACACCAACACCAACACCAACACCAACACCAACACCAACACCAACACCAACACCAACACCAACACCAACACCAACACCAACACCAACACCAACACCAACACCAACACCAACACCAACACCAACACCAACACCAACACCAACACCAACACCAACACCAACACCAACACCAACACCAACACCAACACCAACACCAACACCAACACCAACACCAACACCAACACCAACACCAACACCAACACCAACACCAACACCAACACCAACACCAACACCAACACCAACACCAACACCAACACCAACACCAACACCAACACCAACACCAACACCAACACCAACACCAACACCAACACCAACACCAACACCAACACCAACACCAACACCAACACCAACACCAACACCAACACCAACACCAACACCAACACCAACACCAACACCAACACCAACACCAACACCAACACCAACACCAACACCAACACCAACACCAACACCAACACCAACACCAACACCAACACCAACACCAACACCAACACCAACACCAACACCAACACCAACACCAACACCAACACCAACACCAACACCAACACCAACACCAACACCAACACCAACACCAACACCAACACCAACACCAACACCAACACCAACACCAACACCAATAGTAATACGAAAAACCTACAACAACACCATCAGCAGCAGCAATCATGCCCCTAACATAAGGAACTATTTAATGGATATTTAAACGCAACAGACGACTCAACTGAGTCATTGATGCAAAATAAATGTTTTATGTTAAACTACATTAATTAATTAATTACATAAATTCAAATGTATATATTAAGATAACTTTATATTCAAATATTTTTAATCAATAATTGTTAATCATATGAAATTCAATAAAACAATTACTTACTTACTTACTAAGAGTTCTTTTTTCAAAAGTACAGAATCATCACATTGAACACTCAAACCACATTGAACACTCAAACTAGTGCCACATTTCTCTGCCAGTTCTACCTAATCTTTAACCCATTCAACTTGGTTACTGAACATATATTTTGTGAGTATGAGGGGAAGCCTGTTTGTGGGATATTTTAGCACTTTAAGCACGTAATCGAAATGTAACTACAACGTTAAATTAAAAAGGCAGGGTAGTCCCGTTTGTAAGCTGATTACGTAATTGGGGGTAGTTAATGGAAGGCGAAAAAAATTTTTCAAGAAAAAAACATAACTCCAAGATATTTATATTCTGAGACAATTTCTATTGATTTACCGTCAAAAAAACATTTTTCACTGTTACTTAACTTCGTTTGCCAACAGGCAAACTACATGCAACAGCGAACTATCATAATCTTTGATTTTTCAAGATTCACTTTCAGGTTCCAGTATTTACAGAAATCATTAATTTTGTTAATCATTAGCTGTACACTCTGAGGGGATTCAGCAAGAAGAAACATATCATCTGCGTAAAGTAGCACTTTTATTATTTGTTCGGCAATTCTTATTCCTGCAGGTAGATGCGCTGATATATCTATATCTATAAATTAGCGAAAAGAGTTGCACTTAAAAGGCACCCCTGCTTGACTCCAGATTTAGTCTTAAACCAGTCGGAAGTATTTTAACCATCCCATACTCTTTGGCGTGTATTTGTACACGTTTTTGAGGACTTTAAGCATTTTAGTTGACATTCCTTTATGTGATAGTTTATAAAAAAGTGCATTACGGTCTATCGAATCAAATACTGCTATAAAGTCCACAAAAAACACGTCTCCTATTTTGCCTAAATAAAAATATTGTCAACAGTAGAACACCCTTTGCGGAAACCAGCTTGAAATTCGCTAAGTATATTTTTTTTCTATCCATGTATTGATTCTTACAAGCAGAATGGCACAAAACAGTTAAGCGATTGAATTCATGAAAGAGATTCCCCGATAGTTGCTAGGTGTATTGACAACACCTTTTTTATAAATTGGATAATAGCATCTTTGAACTCTTGAGGTACCTCTCCTGTTCTAAAGATGTAGTTGAAAGCATCTAGCATTTTATTTAAAAATTGGGGAGGAGCGTTTTTGTAAAATTCATTCTCAATGCTATCAGGGCCTGGTACTTTTATATTTTTGGCGTTTTAAAGTCAACTGGAGTTCGCACACATTAATATCCATATCAAGCATGTTGTTGGATATATATAGTATATACTGCTTGGCAATTTGAACGGTTTCAATTATGTATGTGGGATTAAGAAGAAGCTTAAAATAATCGGCTAGTATTTGAGCAGACACATGAATTCTACGTACATAATCTAGGCCTTTGGGTGCCTTTATTTTCTCCCAAAAGCTTTTGCTGTTTCAAACACAGTACAATGTAAATGGAAAAAAGTAGATGCTTTAAAATATTTCAACTGAAATTTCAAATTATTTTCCGTTCAACAACCAACTGAACTGAACTTAAGTTCAATTGGTTTGTCTTGAACCCGGCCAATGTTACAATTACAGGAGTGTTGTCATCGAGAAATGAACTTGAATAATAATAATAATTTAAGGACATTTTTGTCGCCTGCTTTCGTGTGACGTGGCCTTCGGGCCAAACATCACACATTAGTCAAGTGGTAGTTACGCAATCTTACGGTATTACAATACGACCCAAGCTTCAAAAGCCTCTGCGGCTAAAAGTTTCCCTGGTCACCCGAAACAATCCCAACCATATTTGAAATTGATCACTTGTTACCCACACGACAATATGTTTATAATCATTCTTATTTTGTAAATCAGTATGGATTTTTCTTCTGTATTCTTCCCTTATTTTGGGAACATAAAATTGAAAGAAAAATCTTAAAATGTTGTTTAAACCCACAGGTACTTATTTCAAATGCTGAGAATTATTCACATTTTAAGGGCGTGAGTTCAATCATGTTAGCATGCTTCCATTGAATTGAAATTTATATTCATAAATGATACAGAAATTAATTCCATGCAATATCGTTCTATTCATAAAAAATCTATAATTTTAACCACATCAGCATAATGTATAGAAAATAAAATATTGTAAAGCTTCGTTTTCATTAAATAAAATTAATTATATAAGGAACTTTTTGTTTTTATTTTGGCGTCGAATAAAAGGTATCATTATGTCAACTGTTTTTGGGGTGGAGTGTTATTTGTATTGTAATAAATGATAATGTTGAAAGCCCTAATATAAATAAGAATAAAAGAAAATCCGGTTATCTTTGGTATATGAGCTGTCATAAATGTACTTACATATATATAATAGGTAGGTATATTTTTTCACAAGCTCTCACATAAATGTAACATGAATTTAAAGTAGATAAAAGTAGAATAAAAGTAATCTAAATCAGTTTCAAATAAAGAAAAGTTATTCGCTAATTTTTTCATACTTACCAGGCCTATTTCAAAACTATTCTGCATCCCAAATAGTTTCGAACAAGTTTTTTTGTGAAAATCTTGCATTTTTTAGTAAGAATCTGATTGTTGAAAAACATCATGGTTTTGTGAAAAAAAGATCAGCGGTAACTTATCTTATTACCTTTTTGCATAATTACCTTTAAACTTTTAGCTTTTGAATTTTCACCATTTTTATAGCTTGGGTAGAATCATACCTGGATAAATGAGCTCAAATTTAGAAACAGTCTTTCTGATCCTTTCATTGCAGTCTCTCACTTAACCTATAGTAAAATACCAGACCATTACATTCTGCATCTTACAGCACAAGCTTTGTCCAGTTTTCAATGACTGTGTCCAATTCAGTTAAAACTTAGAATTTACGGAACACATTAATATTATAGTAAATTAAAAGCACGACTGGATCTTGTAGCTTAACCTCAAAGTAATAATACATTTGCTAGTCATTGAACAATTAAGTTTTTGGTATTTTTCATATTGAAAAAAAAACTATCAGAAATTTTTTTTTTATTTTTCAAAATCATAAGAAAACCTGTTGACAAATTTTAAAAGAAATCGGTTGAGCCACTAATGATATTATACGGAAATAACAAATTTTTGATTTTTTTGAGAAAAACTAAAAATGCAGTATTGTTACAATCAATCATAACATAACATACACCAAGTTTAATTGAAATCGTTAGAGCCGTTTTCGAGAAACGTCCAATAACTCGAAACTGTTGTATGGGATGTATTCGTTCTAATCGAGATATTCAAAAACACGTGAAACTCCGTCAACCCGCTTGGGCTGCACATCTGTACAGATGGACGCAGACGAACAGACGCACAGACCGACGATGTCGTCCGTCCGGCGGCATGGTGTCAACGCCCCTCTCTACGTTCTACGGCGTCTTAGGAAGAAACAATGCAGAAATTCACTTAAAATAATAGCAATAATCCCCTGGAAAGAGGGGAAACAGACCCCCCAATTACGATTTTGTCCTTATTTTACCCCAACCTACTTGCTCAAGCCTTATGCAAGTCAAGTATTGATGATGATGATGATGATGATGATGATGATGATGATGATGATGATGATGATGAGTAGATATTGATTGAAAAAATACAAGTCTTACATAAATTATTTCATTTATTTCAAAATGTTTCCACTTTTCTCGTAACAATAAATTAGTACTAAATTGACTTAGTATACTTTAAAAACCAATGTTTTTACTTACATACCTTAACAAATAATTTTTATTTACAAAACATATGAAATGTTTACATATAATACACATTCACGTCTGATAAACAAGTCCTTTTATTTAAATTACAATTTACAAATGGTTGGAGAAATAAATTGAAACAATTTTGAAATAATGTCATAAATATTTGGTTAATAATTTTTTATTTCAATTTAGCAGCGTTTTTTTACAGTGTCAGAACCGTTATATACCTAATTTTAGGCGGAGTGAAAGAATGGAGTTGGCCATGATGAATTTTCAACACAGGGGCCCAAGTATGTAATTCGATTCTACAAAAAAAAGCGTTTGAATTCGCAAAAACGCATCTCTGTTATTCCGCAACAAACTAAAGTTTAAAAGCTCTGGGCATGTCAACATCTTCGTTGGGTTTTATTTAAAGGGTTTGAAGTTCTTGAATTGATATTAGATTTGTCGTGTGGGTGGCATCTACAGTAAAAATTAACTTTCAGTAGCATCGAGTTACATAGTAAGGCCCCAGGTCTCTTAGCACAGCAGTAAAATAAATATAAGTACATTTATTGAAGTTTACAATCAATAAAATGACGTCTTCAAATAAAAAAAATAAATGAAAATGAAAAAAAAAACATTTATTATTAAGCTAGTATCACACGATTTGTATAAACAGCAAATTTTGTGTAAAAAATTGTGTATTTTTTTACATAAATATGATATTATAATTACTAACTGTATATCATTTCGTGTCATACGAATCATGGTTAAGAAGATATTGTGTATTTTTTTTGTAAAAATACATAAATTTATGTGTATACACCAGTCGTGTGATCTAAGCTTTAGCCTTAACAAAAATTACGATTTTCACTAAATATGAAGGACCCACGATTTAAAACGTGCCATCTTAGGTGTTTGTCAAAATTAAACAAAGTGATGGGTCTCGTAGCATTTTTGAGTGGCTAAAATACTAATTTTTGGATTTAATTTGTTTTAAAAAAATTAAATAAACGATCTGCCTCTAGTACTGAACTGCATAAATTATACCGTGGACCCTTCATGTACATAATTAGTTTTGACAAACCAACTAACCATAATATTAGTCGAGAAGGTAACCAGGTGAGTAAACATAAAAATACAACCATTTACATGGATACTATGAAGATTGATGATATAAATAAATACGTAATGATTTAACGTAATTTTGCTTTTAATTTTTTGTCAGGTCATCTTTTGTTTTTTATTTTGTTTTATTTATTACATCTAGATAAATCCATGACGAATGTTTACAAAGTTGGCCGCGTTAAAACATTGTACTGAAGAGTAGCTTTCTATTCTCGAAATTTCACATGATATTGCTGTCGTTCCGGTAGTTGTTATACTCACAATCCGCTTCAAGAGCATTTGCGTTATTTGGCAGCATGGTTGTAATTGTTGTATCTTGCAGTCTGAAAAAAAAGAATACAGTTACTTACAAGGATTCTAAAAATTTATATCTAATATTTTATGAAATAACCCCCGGGTATGGAAAGTCTCTTCCGCATTTAAAGAATCAAAGTTCTTTAAATGGGAAAGAAACTTTGCATACATCCAACCTCACACCCACCCTAAATCCTATAGTGATAGTGAGCCCAAGCCAGGGGGCTGCATGCCCCCACCCTCACATACTGTTAATACGCTAATTGGTGAGGACCCTGCGCCTGCCCTTTTCCAAACTGAACTTTCTTATTTTTACAATTTGTTGCTTTTAACACTGAAGCCAAAGTCTCGGACTTGTGTCCTATTTTATGGAAAAAAATATTATGGATAATTGAATTATGGAGTTATGTCCCACTACGGTGGGACATAAATCCATTATGGACGTAAGACCCATTAACTTTAAATTTCGTTTCCGATTCTTGATAGATAAAAAAAAATACATTTCTCTCATAAGAGACACAACAACTTAATCGAACGCAAGATTATTATTTAATATATCATTTATTAAATTAGCTTCCGATCCCTTACCACTGGTGGGGGAAAATCTTCAGCTGAACGTAGAACTATAAGACTAAGACTTACAATGGTCAATACAACCCTTTTTATATTAATTAAATGCTACATCAGCAAATCTATTGGAATTTGCTTTAGGTACTATGGGTATGAATCCCAAACAAGATGCTGAAGGCGAAATGTGCTCATATGCACTTTTGTATATTTCTTGTGATCGCATTACATTTGATTTTGAATTGAAAGATACTTTGTATCCAGTAGTAAAACGTGACCGGTTTTACGTTTTTGACCATGACACTGATGACATCTGAACAATAAGCGAACTCGAAAACAATTGATCATAACACTTCAAATAAATGATTGCAAAAAATTTGCCACGCAGGCAATATTTCTTTTGGAGTCCCCTTATTGGTAAAAACAAGATTTTTCGGTCCATGTTTTTTTTAACGCTTCAAGCGGTTTTTATTTTAATTTGTTTTATTTTTATAAAAAAAAATTTGTAATCTGTGAGTGGAGATATCAGTAAAAAGAGTTCTGTTCACATGGCGCGTCATTAGTTTTTACCTGAGCTGTATAAATTATGATTCAACTGTACTGAGCACCAGAATAAAATTATATTTAATTTGATATATCACACATTCTATCATGGTATTTTTTTTAAAAACTACGTTTCTATACCGAATTTAGGTATTCATAACGATTTCCACTTTTAAATCTCAAAAAATTGGAGCAATCAAAAAATTGATTGTCAACGCAAATTGAGAGATTAGAGAATGACTCTCTATTTAACCTCATTTAGTATAAATGAGTCCAGAATTCAAAATAATAAAAAAAAAATGCCTGGAATTTTCGTTAAAAGCGTTTTTTATTTGAAGGGTCAATTAAAGAGGATATATTTATTTAATGTAGAGTGAATGAATGTAAAACTTAATAAAATGTAAGTTATCACAGCTTTATTTAAAAGGCGTTTTAGTTAAATAGACAACATTCAATGTTTAATGGAGTGTCAATAAATTGGCCCTTAGTGCTTTTGAAACTTTATAAACTATGGAACTCCTAACAATGCTATTTAATTAAAAACCTGAGATAGTTGTTTGATTTATCAGTTATTCATTACCTCCTTCCACTCAGGCCGTGCCTCAATTAGAAATTATTAACTATGTCGGCAAATTACGTTGTGAAATTTCATTTGACGCCATGATCTCGCCAAGAAAATCAAATAGTCAAAATCAATTTAAAATGCACAAAAACTATCAAAATAGTTTTGTACTACGAGGGGAGGTCAAAAAGTTCGCTGAATGGCAGAGAAGGGGGGCGAAACTAAACATGGTTTTATTTTTCCTTTTCAATATATTCTCCCTTAGGCCTAATACATTTTTCACATCGGTCAAAAAGTTTATTTATACCGTCGAAAAAAATGTTTCGTCAAGTCCTTCAAAATATGCAGAAATTGCCGACTTCACTTCTTCATCGTCGGTAAATTTTTTTCCTCGAAGTTCTTTTTCAATTTTGGGAATAAAAATAATCAGAAGTGGCCAGATCTTGGCTATAAGGAGGGCGATTCAATGTCGAACCCACATTCCTGTATTCAGCCGTGGCAACATTGCTCTTGTGAACTGGAGCGTTGTCGTGCAAAAGCAGAACACCTTTTGCCCATTTTCCTCTCCTGTTTACTTTGATGGCTTCTTTTAATCTTTGCAGGAAGTTTGCGTAGTATCCACCGGTAATATTGACACCTTTTTGTTTATAGTCGATTAGCAAAATCCCCTCCGAATCCCAAAAAATTAAAGCCATGATTTTTCCAGCGGATTGTGATACCTTGAATGTCTTAGGGGGTGGTGCGCATTTTTGAGCCACTGCATTGACTCGTAGCGCAGATTTGTACTTTTATACTAATATATGTTGTATGTTATCTTCAAATAAGTAGGTATTCAGATTTGACATCTTGTGAGAAGTTTGTGTTGGGGTGTCAAGAGATGTCAAAAATTTAGTTCTCTATATTGACGCAAGGAGTCACGGCACCTGGCAGTCAGCGCGTGAATCTTTAATTGGAGATATTATAGATTTTTTGATTGATTGATTTTTGATTTGACGTTCAAACAAAAAAGGATTCAAAAGACGTTAATTTTTCTTAATAGTTTTATATGAACAAAATTATAATTGTAAAACAATAATAACATGTATTTATTTCTAAATCATGTTTAAAATAAAACAAAAAACATAATTAATCCAGTGTAATAATTAATCCGGTGCAATTTGTAAGCGAAAAAGTGGGTCTCGCATTTCAGTCTGTCAGTCAGTCTGTCAGTCTGTCAGTCAGTCAGTCTGTCAGTCTGTCAGTCTGTCAGTCTGTCAGTCTGTCAGTCTGTCAGTCTGTCAGTCTGTCAGTCTGTCAGTCTGTCAGTCTGTCAGTCTGTCAGTCTGTCAGTCTGTCAGTCTGTCAGTCTGTCAGTCTGTCAGTCTGTCAGTCTGTCAGTCTGTCAGTCTGTCAGTCTGTCAGTCTGTCAGTCTGTCAGTCTGTCAGTCTGTCAGTCTGTCAGTCTGTCAGTCTGTCAGTCTGTCAGTCTGTCAGTCTGTCAGTCTGTCAGTCTGTCAGTCTGTCAGTCTGTCAGTCTGTCAGTCTGTCAGTCTGTCAGTCTGTCAGTCTGTCAGTCTGTCAGTCTGTCAGTCTGTCAGTCTGTCAGTCTGTCAGTCTGTCAGTCTGTCAGTCTGTCAGTCTGTCAGTCTGTCAGTCTGTCAGTCTGTCAGTCTGTCAGTCTGTCAGTCTGTCAGTCTGTCAGTCTGTCAGTCTGTCAGTCTGTCAGTCTGTCAGTCTGTCAGTCTGTCAGTCTGTCAGTCTGTCAGTCTGTCAGTCTGTCAGTCTGTCAGTCTGTCAGTCTGTCAGTCTGTCAGTCTGTCAGTCTGTCAGTCTGTCAGTCTGTCAGTCTGTCAGTCTGTCAGTCTGTCAGTCTGTCAGTCTGTCAGTCTGTCAGTCTGTCAGTCTGTCAGTCTGTCAGTCTGTCAGTCTGTCAGTCTGTCAGTCTGTCAGTCTGTCAGTCTGTCAGTCTGTCAGTCTGTCAGTCTGTCAGTCTGTCAGTCTGTCAGTCTGTCAGTCTGTCAGTCTGTCAGTCTGTCAGTCTGTCAGTCTGTCAGTCTGTCAGTCTGTCAGTCTGTCAGTCTGTCAGTCTGTCAGTCTGTCAGTCTGTCAGTCTGTCAGTCTGTCAGTCTGTCAGTCTGTCAGTCTGTCAGTCTGTCAGTCTGTCAGTCTGTCAGTCTGTCAGTCTGTCAGTCTGTCAGTCTGTCAGTCTGTCAGTCTGTCAGTCTGTCAGTCTGTCAGTCTGTCAGTCTGTCAGTCTGTCAGTCTGTCAGTCTGTCAGTCTGTCAGTCTGTCAGTCTGTCAGTCTGTCAGTCTGTCAGTCTGTCAGTCTGTCAGTCTGTCAGTCTGTCAGTCTGTCAGTCTGTCAGTCTGTCAGTCTGTCAGTCTGTCAGTCTGTCAGTCTGTCAGTCTGTCAGTCTGTCAGTCTGTCAGTCTGTCAGTCTGTCAGTCTGTCAGTCTGTCAGTCTGTCAGTCTGTCAGTCTGTCAGTCTGTCAGTCTGTCAGTCTGTCAGTCTGTCAGTCTGTCAGTCTGTCAGTCTGTCAGTCTGTCAGTCTGTCAGTCTGTCAGTCTGTCAGTCTGTCAGTCTGTCAGTCTGTCAGTCTGTCAGTCTGTCAGTCTGTCAGTCTGTCAGTCTGTCAGTCTGTCAGTCTGTCAGTCTGTCAGTCTGTCAGTCTGTCAGTCTGTCAGTCTGTCAGTCTGTCAGTCTGTCAGTCTGTCAGTCTGTCAGTCTGTCAGTCTGTCAGTCTGTCAGTCTGTCAGTCTGTCAGTCTGTCAGTCTGTCAGTCTGTCAGTCTGTCAGTCTGTCAGTCTGTCAGTCTGTCAGTCTGTCAGTCTGTCAGTCTGTCAGTC
Source organism: Meliscaeva auricollis (assembly GCA_948107695.1). NCBI lineage: Eukaryota > Metazoa > Arthropoda > Insecta > Diptera > Syrphidae > Meliscaeva > Meliscaeva auricollis. Next base: position 43,385,612 of record OX403618.1, read on the forward strand.
TGTCAGTCTGTCAGTCTGTCAGTCTGTCAGTCTGTCAGTCTGTCAGTCTGTCAGTCTGTCAGTCTGTCAGTTTGTCAGTCTGTCAGTCTGTCAGTCTGTCAGTCTGTCAGTCTGTCAGTCTGTCAGTCTGTCAGTCTGTCAGTCTGTCAGTCTGTCAGTCTGTCAGTCTGTCAGTCTGTCAGTCTGGTTTTTTTTTCGATTTATAAAAAAAGTTTAATTTTTTTTTTTCAAAAGTCAATTTTTCGAAAACGGGTCAATGATTTTTTTGAAATTATGGTTTTAGATGTCCATTAATATTTTCTTAAAATTGGCATTCAAACTTTTTTTTTAAACAAAGCTTGAGAATTTTTGTATATAAAAACTAATTTTTGTAAGAACGGCTCCAACGATTTTCATTTTTTTTTTCTAAAAATGAGTCTTCCTTAACGAAATCGAATGGCATGCTTAGTTTTGAGGTTAAAACAATCAAAGAAGTTGTTTGTTTTTTTAATTTCTGATATAATTAAGAACTTTATATATGAAGATTTAGCATCCACAGTAACTTTGACCCTAAGAGCAAGTTCGTGCCACCCAGTCGTGCATTTTATTACTTGCTCTATAAGGTAAGTATTGCTTCCGATGACAATCCATTTCGATGACAATCTATTGGTTTCCACTGCCCAAACGCGTAGACGGATTTTCTTCAAATTTGGTACAGATGATTTTTAATTTCAAAAGTCGGTTTGTTTTTGTTTTTGAATATCTCATCTAGAACGAGTGCATTTTATTTTTTTAATTATTTCGATCGATATTAGTCTAAAAGAAAAAATATGAAAACAACAAACGTTCAGCTCAGAATTTTAAATATTTCATTTAATAGACCCGAATCCCTATAGTGTGTCAAAAAAAAATTTGAGGTTTTAATCAAAAAGAACATTACGATGACGGAGAAGTCCGAAAAAGTGGTTTTCGTCATGCCGTCCGTCGGTCTGTGCGTCTGTGCGTCTGTGCGTCTGTACGTCTGTGCGTCCATTTGTACACTTCTCCAGTTCCCACTGCTCAAACGCGTGAACGGATTTTCTTCAAGTTTGGTACAGATGATTTTTACGTTATTTCGAAAGTTGTTTGTTTTTGTTTTTGAATATTTCGTTTGGAACTAATACCTGCGATATAACGGTTTTGAGTTATTGGGTTTTTCTCGAAAACGGCTCTAACGATTTTGTGAAAAATGTGTGTATGTATTATGTTCAGTGATTATAAAAACAGCGTTGCCGTTGTTTTTTTGGATTTTTTTTGAATTTTTTTTTGTGAATATCTCGTAAGCGGTTTAAGCAATTTTGACTAAAACTTTTGCACTGATATTCCATATAACCTTAAAGAATGTAATTAAGTTGTAAAAAAATATATATATTAATTAAAAAAAAAAATAAAAACTTAAAATTAGTTTTATTCTTTTTACACATATTCCACTTTTCTTGTAAAAATATATAACTCAAGAAAAACCCTATATTTTGTTATAATTGCTAACATAGTTATTTATTTTTATAAACTTTACATAAGAGGTTTTAACGTCTATAGCAACTTTAACCCAAAGAGCAATTACGTGCTATCCAGTCGTGCATTTTATTTTGTTTTAGACTTCGAAGAACAATAATGCGCTAAAAAACGATGTTAATAATTTTTGTGAAATTTGGTACAAGTTACTTTTTACAAGGTTGTGTTTTTTTTTTAATATCTCTATTAGAACGATTACCTCCCATATAACGGTTTGGAGTTATTGGTTAAAGCGATTTTGACTAAAACACAGTTTATTCATATAACTTAAAAGAATCAATTTAAGTTAAAAAAATGTATTAATTTAGAAACAAAAAAACTAAAAAGTTAAAATTAGTTTTATTCTTTTTACACATATTGCACTTTTTTTGTAAAAATATATAACTCAAGCTAAACCCTTTATTTTGTTAATTTCTAACATAGTTATTTTGTTTATAAACTTTATATAAGAGGCTTTAACGCCTAAAGTAACTTTAACCCAAAGAGCAAGTACGTGCGATCCAGTCGTGCTTTTTTTCCATTATCTAACAATGTATTTCTCCAAAAACTCAACTTGGCGCACAATAACATCCTTTTCAAAATTTTAAAAAAATATTTGATTTTCAAAAGAAAAAAAATATATCCCGAGTGGAATAGGGGGCTGATAAAGTGTTATTACTGGTTGGTTATTTTTATAAAATCCGCGAATTTGACACTTAAATAAATTGTCTCCTGTAATTAGCGAAATTTCCCATGGTACACAAAGCTAAAACCCAAAACAATAGAATATAAAGCGGCCCATACACACAACACTTGTGCATATGCACCGTTGTCATAACACCGGTGCGGCATTCCGATATACACAAGACACCGACACCAAAAATCAAAGAGTTTTTATTTTACGAACACCGTGACTGACACCAAAGTCGGTGTGCATACCAGCCCATACACAGAACACATTTCAGAAAACCAACACCGGTGCGTGCACAAGTGTCGTGTGTATGGGCCGCTTAAGGAAAGTGTAGTAAAAAAGGAATAATTTCACACACGATAATTGTAGGACTGGGCCGCGGGAAAAACGATCATATTCGCATTTTTAAGATTCTCCTTAATTTCAATTTTAAACTTTCGAGTCTGATAAACTAGGGGTAATTAAATTTCAATTTTTGAAGTAAGCAGCACAGTACACATAATAAGGTAGTAAACGTATTGCCGCGAGGCGATGCGTTTTTAAGAGGCTTAGAATATGGCACCATAATCTCATTTTCGACAAAAATGGAATATGATCATTCAATTATGCATGTGATCTTTTGCGTTCTTGATTCTAATGAACATCGGATTATTTTAACGATTTTTTTAAAACCGGAAAATGTCTCAAGCACATGTTTCCCTTGCGTTTCATGATGTTTTATGATGAAATAGACAAAGGGTGGACTATGTTGTTACTCAAGTCAAGATTTTTCTCAACTCCCGTAAGTTGAGAAAAATCTTAACATTCACTTAAGATTTTTCGCAAAATCCGTATTTATAAAAAAAAAATGGAGATTCTTTCACTCTCGACTTAATAAATTTGTTTCTCAATCGAGCTGGCAACGAAATAATGTAAGATAACTGTCAGGTAAAAATTAATATTTTTTGATTTAAATTTGTAATTTGACTAAATTTCAGAATTTTATTGGTATCCGTGGTGGGTTTTTTTTTTTTTAAACAATAATGTTCGTAGTTCGTTGAGATTTATGTATAAAGTTTCAAGGAAATGGTTAATGTAGCGTCTGACCACACTTTATTTTCGATATCACTTGAGGAAATCCTCATATACATACATATGTACATACACTGATTTAAGCAAAGCCTTTGATAAAGTTGACCATGGTTCTTCTTCATTTATGTCACCTCTGGGGTACCCCAAGGTAATCATTTTCGACCCCTCATATTTTTTTATTTATTAATGACGACTTACTCTTGTTGTTCAAAGGGTCCAGATAGATATCTTTTGTATGCAGATGACGTTAAATTTTTTCAAAATGTTAATACTACACTTGACAGATATCTTTACAACAATGCTCAAACACAATTGTAAATTATTGTAATATAAACGGGATGAAGCTAAATGTGGATAAGTGCAATATCATTTCATTTTTTAAAAAGAATAAGAATAAAAGAATAAGAATAACATTGACGAAAAAATATTGGTTCACAAGAATGTAATAAAGGACCATGGGATTATTATTGACAATAAACTCACTTTCATACACCATATCGATAAAAAAAAAATTTACTCTTAAAGCATGTGTATGCTAGGGGTAGTTAAATGTAGATCTAAAGAATTTAATGATCATTACATAGCTAAAGCGATCTACTGTTCATTAGTTCGGTCTCTATTAGAATATTGCAGTGTCATGTGGTCCCCGTTTTATTATGTCGATGTTAAGAAAATTGAATGCGTTCAAAAACAATTTTTACTCTTTGCATTGAGAGATATAGGGTGGAGGCCTGATAGTTTTGTGTTGCCTCGGTATTCTCATCGTTTAAAACTTATCGATATGTGCAGTCTTCATAATCGTAGAGAACTGTCTGAGGCCTTATTTGCGTTTGATCTTTTCAAAAGTAACATAGATTCACCTTTATGCTCCAAAATATCTGTTAATTCAAATTTTCACAATTTGCGACACTTAAAATTTTTAAAAGAATCGAATTCAAGGACTAATTATGCTTCTTATGAAACTTTTAAAAGGATTCTTTTTATAAAAGTTTCTCTGCTAATATTAACTGAAAATAATTCAAAGTAATTATTGAATGTTTAGTATTGACAAAATAAACTAAACTAAGACCTAAGAATTTCCACACAATCTCGATTATAAATATAGCTCAAGTGTTCAAAAGTCTCCTCAAGCGTACACTTAAAAAAATCTCGACTCGAGGGGGCGACTTAAAATTAAACTCTGATTCTAATATATCCTTAATAGTTTTAATTTTAGATCGAATATGTGTAGGTAATGGTTTTGGTACATATATGATGCATCAACAATAATGGACTCAAGATCATTAACTCACCTTCTTATTGTGCTTTGTTGGTATGATCGTCTGGATGTGTATCTCCTCGATGCAGTGCTTGTTAGTGATGTATCTCGAGCACCTATAGTATCGGTCCTTTTTGTTCTCCCAACTGCGTATCCTTGACAAAACAAATATCTACGTAAAGGTGCAAAAAAGTATTCGGTAATCAGCAATTTGCATTCATAAATAATATTTTTGTGTTAGTTAGGAAATAACACGTTGTTTTTTTTTTCTTTTTTTAATAACTGCATTAGTTTGGTATTCATGTGTTATATTATGTATTGTATATGTATTTACATTTACATTAATTGTGTTACTAATTACAACAATTTTGTATTCGAACACCACACAAAAGAAAATAAAATGCATTTATTTAATTTGTGTCTACTTGTTTTGCTTCTTATAATTAACTGTATCAGTCCTTGTTGTATTATAAAAATTTTTTTCGTCATAGTAAAAAATGACAATATATTTGCTTAAGTGACGCAATATTTTCATTTAAATGTTTGGCATGCGTCTGGATTGTAGTCAATAAACAAATACCTATTAAAATGTTTTCGGAATGCACCACTAACAAAGTACAATGCAACGGGATTTGCACAACTGTTGGCAAACGATAGGCAAAAACCAAGAATTCGAAGGACATGCCAAAATGAATTGTAGTCATTTTGTGATGTTGGCCTGAAAAATAGTTTTGGATGTATTGTGATACGATAAGAATTCCTAAATATAAAACTTACCAGTAGTAAAACCACAGCATGAAAATATGGTATGGAAGAAAGCAGATTCCAAATATAACCACAAAAGCTAAAACTGTAACAGCTACTTTCTTTCGAGCACGCACCTATATAAAGAATAATCGGAAAATGAATAACGATTAAGTTACATCACCAACTAAAAACTTTCATGTTGTATGTATTTGTATAAATATAAAGTTTGTATAGAGGTAAATTATAGTGGAGTAACTAAAGCTCAAAATATAGCATTATCCCGGAACCGGGCAAAACAGCTCCGATTTGGAGGATTTTTTTTTCGTCAAAAGTTGGTATTCATAAATACTTTAATAGTAACCAGTTTAAAATTTCCGCTCTTATCAAACTTTTTTTTAAACTTAACAATAAGATTTTTGTAAAGAAACATTTTTTTTATCAACAAATTTTGTTAAACACTATGCCAAAAATTGTCCAGGTCAGCTTAAGGAAAATAACTATTAAAAATAGAGGTATATTTTCAGCCGATCAGATAGGAGAGTGAATTTTCTCAAAAATTGACTTACAGCTGAAAAAAAAAAATTATTGATAGCCACAAAAACCTTCTTTAATTAACATTTAAAATAAAGTTAATTCAACAAACAGTTAAAAAAAAAAATGATTTTCCAACCTAGAATTTTGAAAAAAAAAAATCTATTAAAATTTTTAGGTGACTATTTTTCAAAATGTTACGTAACAAAATATAATTTTTTCTTCCAAAATTCAATGGCCTTTTTAAATAAAACTGACTCAAGAAAAGTGAATATTTTATTTTATTTTTTGGCTTTTGAAAAAAAAACTGTTATTCAATCAAACTTGAATTTTAGGATAAAAATAGTTTAAAAAACAAAAAAAAAATCAAACTGATTTTATAACATTAATTACTTTTTGAGGTCCATTTTTCTACTTAAAATTAAAGGTTTTAATTCTAGTTTCCTAGTTTTGGAGATAAATAAAAAATACAAATCTGAATGGTATTTCTATTATTTAAATTTTTCCATTCAAATTAAGTAACTTTATGTTTTTTTTTTAAGAAACTATAATACATACGACATTTAAATTTTCTGCATTTGGTTGCTAAATGATAAGGCTTTTGAATTTTAGAAGAAGTATGTAGTCATATTTATTACGTAAAATTATGAAAAATAAATTAGCTAAAAATTTTGACAGACATTTTTTTTGCGAAAATTCTGGGTTTGAAAATCAAACCTTCTTAAACTGTTTGTTGGATTAACTCTATTTTAAATGTTAATTAAAGGCTATCACAAAACTAAAAGGTAAGATCTTTTCTTTAACTCTGCTGTATTTCAATAATTTTTTTCTGCTTTAAGTCAAGTTTTGAGAAAATTCCCCCCTCCCATCAGAACGTGTGAAAAAAAAAATTAATCACAAAAATCTTATTAAGTTAAAAAAAAAACCGATTAGATCGGCAATTTTAAACCAGTAACTGTTAAAGTATTTATGAATACCAACATTTAATAAAAAAAATCATTCAAGTCGGAGCAGTTTTGACCGGTTCCGATATAATTTGTTTTAGTTACTCCACTATTAACACTTGACTTGAAAACATTTTTACTTGATTAAATGTGAATGAGAAACAAAAAAATATTTACTAAGCAACTAGTACAGATACAATCATTTGTGTACTTTTAGCTCTGATGTTTTCCGGATTTTAGAAAATTGGTATTTTTGAAAAAATGTCAGGAGAAAATATCTGAACAACATTAATCTGGAGACAATTCTAATTCTATATCTACATTTTATTTTCTTACCTTTTCTTTATAAAATTAATACTAGCTTTGGCGTTATGCCTATACAAAGTGTATTCCACCACACATTTTGGTCAAAAAAACTGATTTCCACACTATCTTGTGTTTCGTGTTTCTTTTTTATGTAGTGGTATCACAGTATGCCTATTCCGCATGCATTGAACCATTCCAAAAGCATTCTTCTTCGCTCTAACAAGAACAGGCTTACACTTTTTTCATTAATTCTTGTATTTTCAAAGTTTAACTAATATAGTAGCCTCGAGCTCGGGTGTCAATGCGGGCTGGTTTTGTATTTTTTACTTGCGATATGGGTACCATATATCAAGTTATGCATTCGTACAAAAAAAAAATTGAGATAACAATCAAACATGAAATTACGATGATAGAGATTGAGAAAAAAGTGGGTCCGACAATTCTGTCCGTCTGTCTGTCTCTCTGTATGTATCAGAGACCACAGCCTAAACGGATGGTTCGATCACTTCATACTTGGTATGTGGCGTTTTTTGGAGAATATCCCCAGACGTTTTTTTAATTTTTTTTATTTGGTTCAAAAATAACGGTACCTGTCATAAAACGGTAAATTATTTTTTTCGATTTTTAAAAAAAGTTTGAAATTTTTTTTTGAAAAATCATTTCTTCGAAAACTATTCAATATTTTTTTTCAAAACTTAGTATCTTAGTAAATAATATCTTAAAAATGGCATTAATATTTTTTTTTTTATAAAAGTCCTTGCAAAATTTTATACATATAGAAAAAATAGTTTTTTTTAGAAAACGGCTCCAACGATTTTCAATTTTTTTTTTCTAAAAATGTATCATTATAAAAGAAATCAAATTGCATACTTCGTTTTCAGGTTAAATTCATTTAAGAAGCTGTTCTAGTCATTTGAAAATCGATTTTTTATGCTCTTTAAATTTTTTTTTCGAAAACTGCATTTACAATTTTTAATTAAAAAGGCTTAGCATAAATACTAACTTTATCTACAAGAGCAAGTACGTGCGACCCAGTCTTGCATTTTATTTTTTTGTTCACGTGGTAGTTGGTACAGGTATATCGACATTTCTTAATCAGAATCAATAAATCAATATTGGGCAATACTATCGGAAAAAGTAAGTTTGAGCAGTTAATTTTTTGTTAATTAACAAGCCTACTTAATTTGATTAGTGAATGATATCAGTTCCATTGACGAACTTATCAACCGATTTTTTGAAAAAAAAAATTTAAGCATTTAATAAAAGGTGTTGTATGTGTATCTATTTTTGTTTAGTTATAGGCGCAGTGCACCCAATTTTAAAATCCACCACTGCTGAAAAACAATTTCCTACGCACAACAAAGGGGTTGATTTAATATCCTGGACACAAGAAACTTCGTTGGAACTACATAAGTACATACTTCATTGGTGATATAATGGTTAATAAAAGCTGATGGTGTAATACTGCCAATGTATTTTATATGCATTCAAAGCTGTTTATGCACCATTTTAAAGCATATTCTTGCTTTATTTATTTATTTGTTACATTTAAATAAAGGGTTTTCCAATAAGAGGTGTTATATGATATTCAAAGAAAAACGGCATTTTTGGAGATAAATGGTCGGATGTTTATTTCCCTTATCTTTCACGTGGCCCCAAAGGAAGAAGTCGCAAGGTGTTAAATCACAAGATCTTGGTGGCCAATTGTGATCACCTCTTCGAGAGATAACACGGTCCGGAAACTTTTCCCGTAAAAGATCGATGGTTTCATTGCTTGTGTGGCACGTAGCGGCGTCTTGTTGAAAGTTGTTGAAATTTGAGATATTGTACTTTGTACATATATACTTTATATGTTTATGTATTGCTTATATCGAGTTGTTTTTACTTAAAACGTTTTTGTTTATTAAAAATAAAATACTTACTTCATTTTGGAATCTTAAAACATCAGGTTATGGGCCTTATCACGTTTAAATATTAAGGAAAATATATTTAAAAAAGATGTCTGAAATGAAGCACAATATCGAAAGACTTCGGGGAAGCGAAAATTTTGAAGACTGGAAATTTTCCGTCGAAGCATATCTTCAAATGAAAGGATTATGGAAGGCTGTTTCTGGTACTGAAACGGATACAACGAAGCTTTTAAATGCGAAGTCGGAGCTAATATTGCTTGTAGAGAGGTCCATCTATCCTCATATAAGACAATGCAACAGCGCAAAGGAAATTTGGGATTCTCTTCAAAGAATTTTTCAAGATTCTGGGCTTATGAGAAGAGTCGGACTCATCCAGAAATTTTGTTCGACAAAATTAAACGATTTCTCAAGAGTAGATGAGTATGTGAACGATGTTTTAAACACATCATGCAAACTTAGGTCTGCAGGTCTTAATGTTGACGAGGAATGGGTTGGTTCAATGCTTTTAGCTGGACTTCCAGACGAATATAAGCCCATGATAATGGGAATTCAAAGTTCCGGTGTAAAAATTACTGGAGATTCAATTAAAATGAAGTTGTTACAAGACGTCAAAACGGACCATGGCAATGATACTGCATTCATTGGCAAAAATTGGAAAAGTCCAGGAAGTAAACAATTTAAGGGCCCCAAATGTTACAACTGTAACGAATTTGGCCATATTGCCGCAAAATGTCCAAAGAAGAACAAGATAAGCCAGGTTAAGAAGAAGAGTGCAATGTTCAGTTCGTTCTCTGTCAAGACTCTTAACAAAGACGAATGGTACTTCGACTCTGGAGCATCAGCTCATATGTGCTCCAATAGTTCATATTTTTCAAACAAGATGGAATCTATGAAATCTGAGGTTATTGTCGCCAATAATTCGAAGATAGAGGTCAAAGGTATTGGCAAGGTCGACATGAAGGTTTCGATAGGGAAATCGAAAGAAAACGAGGTTGAATTTTTGGACGTTCTTCATGTTCCAGACTTGTGCATAAATCTTTTGTCTGTGTCAAAGATTGTTCAAAGAGGTTTTTCAATGGATTTTAGCAAGAATGGATGTCTAGTCAAAGACAACAAGGGTAACATTGTTGCAACTGCAGATTTGGTCAATGAAATGTTCCGCCTGAATAGATCACCGAACCAATGTGCATACGCTGCAAAAATTAAAGAAACCAATCTCGAACTCTGGCACGAGCGAATAGGTCATCCAAGTAGTGAGACGACTAAGCTGATGGTTCCTGAAAATGTTAAAACCACTGATGTTGATGGTGCTAAAGTCAATTGTATAACATGTCTTAAAGGAAAGATGGCACGCCAGCCATTTAAAGCAATTGGCACCAGAGCTGAAGCTGTCCTAGATCTCATCCACACAGATCTTTGTGGTCCAATGAATCACAAGTCAATTGGAGGCTCATTGTACATGCTTCTCTTTATTGACGATTTTTCAAGAAAAGTCTATGCTTATTTCATTAAAAGCAAGTCAGAAGTAGCTGAAAAGTTCCTTGAATTCAAGACTTTTGTGGAAAATCAAACAAGCAAGAAAATAAAAGCATTAAGAAGTGACAATGGAAAAGAATACTGTAATTGGAAGATGAAAAAGATTCTAGTGGATGGAGGTATTCAACATCAAACGACAGTGCCATATTCGCCGCAACAAAATGGATTGGTAGAAAGGATGAATAGGACCGTGATCGAAAAAGTACGTTGTCTTCTCATCGGATCTGGACTGGAAAAAAGATTTTGGGCTGAGGCAGCACACACAGCAGTATATCTTATAAATCGGACACCATGTAAAGGTATACAAAATAAATCACCGGAAGAGCTTTGGTCTGGTAAAAGACCAAATTTAGAACACCTGAGAGTCTTTGGATGTCAAGCTGTCATTCACATTCCCAAAGAGAAACGGAAGAAACTCGATGCTAAGGGAAGAGATGTAGTTTTTATTGGATACTGCACACACTCAAGATCGTACCGATTCTTCGATATGAAAAAGAAGGAAGTGGTTATAAGTCGCGATGCAGCATTCTTTGAACACAATTTTCCAAAGAAAAAAGAAGTTAATGATATTTCTTATTATGAAATTTTTGAAGGATATGATTCCGTGGGGGAAGAAAACGAAGATTCAATCCATGTTTTAAATGAACGAATACCCACGCCAGAAATTGAAGAAACGGACTCAAATAGTTTCACGGATGCTCAAGATGATTCCGTTGGTGAGGAATCTTCTGAAGGAATCACATCTTCTACACAGCTAAGACGTTCTACTCGACCAAGAAATGCACCTGTAAGAGACGGATATGTTTCGTATATTGCCACCAACAACGATGAAGATCCGAAAACTGTGGCTGATGCTATGAAGAGTACAAGCAATTCTCGTTGGAAAGAAGCAATGAACGACGAATATTCAGCTCTAATCAAAAACGGAACTTGGGAGTTAGTAGAATTACCAAAAGGAAAAAAGCCCATTAACTGCAAATGGACGTTCAAAACAAAAAGAGACATGCACGGTGAAATAGAAAAGTACAAAGCAAGACTAGTTATCAAGGGTTATTCGCAACGTCAAGGGATCGATTACCAAGAAACATTTTCTCCCGTCGTAAGATACACATCGATAAGATTGCTGTTAAGTTTAGCGGTACGTTATAACTTGGACATAGATCAAATGGACGTTGTGACTGCTTTCTTGCAAAGTGAACTTGAAGAAGAGGTCTACATGAAACCCCCGGAAGGATTTGACAATGTTCAAGGAAAGGTATGTAAACTTAAAAAGTCACTGTATGGTCTCAAACAAGCTAGTAGAGTATGGAATAAAAAACTGGACGCAACTTTAAAAAAAATCGGACTTTCACAATCTAAAACGGATCCCTGCATTTACTACGAGACAAACGGCGAAGAAAAAACTTTTGTGGCTATCTACGTAGACGATATTCTTATCTTTACTAATAACAAGGACAAGAAATCAAGCATTAAGGATAGTTTGGCGAAATCATTCGAGATGAAGGATTTTGGAGAAGCTAAGTTTGTACTTGGAATGCAAATAACTCGCGATAGAGAAAAAGGAAAGTTGTGGATTGACCAAGAACCGTATATCAAGACTATGCTTAAGCGTTTTAATATGGACGATTGCAACTCAGTTTCCACGCCAATGGACATCAATCAAAAACTTATAAAAGAGACATGTCCTAAAACAAAAGAAGAGAATTGGCAGTATATTATACGCAGCTCAAGTAAGTCGCCCTGATTTATCTTTTGCAGTGGGGGCTTTGTCTAGATTCAATAACAATCCATCAAAGTCTCACTGGGCAGCAGTTAAAAGACTTTTCCGTTACGTCAAAGGGACTAAAAACTATAAACTAGAATTTACACTTGATGATAAAGGTCGTCTAGAAGTATTTTCAGATGCAGACTGGGCCAGCGATGAAGATGATAGAAAATCAACAACTGGTTACATCTTTAAATACCAAGGAGGACCTATATCATGGAATGCAAAGAAGCAACCAACCGTGGCTCTTTCCACTACAGAAGCAGAGTACATGGCTTTGGCTTCAACGTCCCAAGAAGCACTATGGCTTCAATCTTTATTAAAAGAACTTACTACCTGGAATGAAGAATTGATATTGCGATGTGATAACAAGAGCGCAATAAATCTTTCTCAAGACAATATGTATCATGCACGTTCCAAGCATATCGACATCAGACATCACTTTATACGAGATCTTATAGATGAAAAGAAGATAAAGATCGAATATTTAAAAACAGAAGACATGCTTGCAGACGTTATGACCAAAGGACTTCCAGCTCAGAAACATAACCACTGTTGCAATTTAATTAGTATAAAAGTACCAACATCTAGTGGGGGTGTTGAAATTTGAGATATTGTACTTTGTACATATATACTTTATATGTTTATGTATTGCTTATATCGAGTTGTTTTTACTTAAAACGTTTTTGTTTATTAAAAATAAAATACTTACTTCATTTTGGAATCTTAAAACATCAAAAGTAAACGTTGTCCAGATCAATACCATCCAATTCAGGTCATAAAAAAATCATTAATCATCTCTCGATAGCGCAATCCATTGACCGTAACTGTTGCTCCAGCCTCATTTTCGAAAAAGTAAAGTCCAATGACCCCGCGGGACCATAAACCGCACCAAACAGTCACGCGTTGAGGATGGAGAGGCTTTTCAACAATAACTCTTGGGTTTTCCGAGCCCCAGATGCGACAGTTTTGCTTGTTGACGTAGCCTCCGAGGTGGAAATGGGCCTCATCAGTCAAGATGATTTTTCGATGAAATTCCGGTTCATTTTCATGCATTTCAAGGACCCAATCAGCAAAGACACGACGTTGTTGATGATCAGCCGGCTTGAGTTCATGTGTTAACTGAACTTTATAAGCCTCAAGACCCAAATCTTTATGCAAAATACGGTGTAATGACGTTTGTGGAATGCCTAATTCCAAAAAACGACGAGGAATGGACAAACCTGGGTTTTCTTCAACACTTTGGGCTACAACAGCAATATTCTCAGTTGTTCTTGAGCGACGTGCACGGGTTTTATTCTTCACATCACTAACTTGTCCCAACAGCTCGAATTTGTCCACCAATTTCTGTATTTCTATTGTTTTAGTTTTACGAACCGTCTCTGCCAAATTTTCACCATTTTTATAGTGAATTTTAATAATTTCAATGCGTTGTTGAAGCGTGTATCGTTCCATTTTTATTAATAACGTAGTTTGACAGCTTCAAAAGTGAGAGCTACCGAAATAGCGGGCTATTCAAAATAACACCTCTTATTGGAAAACCCTTTATATGTAACAAAATATCAAAAGATGCTTTTGAGCAGTCATATTCTTTAAAAAAAATTGCACTAAAAGAAGTTATATCTCGATACTCGATAGATGGTACACAGAGAAAAATCGACCACATAATTTTACATGAAAAAAAAAAAAATATATATATAAAATGAAAAAAATTGGATCATGCCGGGGATCGAACTTGGGAGTAGAGACTAACAGTCGCGTCGCGTCGTCGTCGGAATTAATTTTTATTTTTTCAATTATTCTTAAGTTTAAAACAGTAATAATATAATTTTTTGTGTACCCAACTGTTCATATAAATAAATTAATTAATTATTAATTATTAAGCTGAAGCGAAACCAAAAAGAGCATCGGTCAAATTCAAAATCAAAATTAATCACAAACAAAAAAAATCGAAAATCTTCTAAAATCATATAAAAAATGCTAATGTAATAGCGTGTGTAGAGTTCTCCGAATAATGACAATTCAATTTAATTTCGCTGGTCGAACTACGTACTGCTGGACAAAAAGCAGAACGAAATTTTTCGATTTTGATTTCTTCGTGCGATTTTTGTATGAAATTTTTCGTTCTGCTCCAGCAGCCAGGACCAGATCTAAGGGGGGCAAGCGGCAATTTAGTCCGGGCGGCAAAAATTAAGGGCGGCACAATTAAGTTTTGTCTACCATTTTGCCTCCCCTTGGGCACATCCTAAGTGCAACTTTATTTGTAATACATATTTGAAAAAAACTATACAAAATATGAAAGAATCCAAATAAGTACTGCCGGAAAAAAGTGTGCGATGGCCTATATAATGGTGGCGGTTGACGCGATAGGGAAACTTAATCGCCGCATGCTGCGTTTAAACGCTCGATCGCGAAGAAAATTGACATTGAAGAGTTTATTTCTTGTGTTTACAAACATGAAACATCCAATTGTATACACAACGAATTTTAAAATTTTAAAACATCAAAATAAAAAACAGAAAAGAGGTACCTACAAAAAATGATGAATACATAGTTTAAGGTTTTCAAACCTCATTTTATTTTAATTTGGGAACTCTAATCAAGGTGGTGCGGCGCGGCGCGGCCGGCGGTGTGTGAGATAATGAAAAAAATAAATAATTATTTTTATTATTATTATTTACCGGCTTGCTTGGATTCTTTGTGTGCATCATCTTTGGCGCTCTTAGGACGCTAATTTTAGTGAAGGAGTGGGTCACTCTATCATTGAGAAAGAATTATCTTGTTCCACAAAATAAGACGTGTTTACAAAAAGTACGTAGGTATACGACATAATGCACACATTTTCCTAACACAGTTTATACAAACTCGTACTCTTCTTATATCAATTCGATATTTTTCTTTTTTATTCCTAAGATTGCGCAAGGACAGGTTCAGAAATGGAACACAGGAACTTAAAAAATAAAAACAACCGACTTCAAATATAAGACTTTTAATATTTGTATCGATGCCGTTATCAAAACTGAACCAAATTGAAATGGAACCCAATCGAGACCACCAGCTTTCAAATACAAGAAGAATCATCAAAATATATCCACCCAGTCAAGTTCTGAGGTAACAAACAAATAAACATACAGTCGAATTGATAACCTCCAATTTAAGTGGTAATCTATTGCGATTCTTACTGGCGATAAATGTATTATAGGGCAAGTTTAGGATTCGAAAAAAAAACAAACTCAAGATAACAATCAGACATGACATTACGATGATAGAGATTGCAAAAAAAGTGGATCTCGCAATTCTGGCTGTCTGTGTATACCTATTTTTTTTTCAAATTTAGTGGTTAAAGATCTTTGGTGATTCCCTAGAGGGGAAACTGAAATTTTTTGTAGGTATTAATGAATGAATATGGAAAAGTTGCATCTTCATACAAACTGCTCTAACGTTTTTGATAAAAAATGTATTTGCCTTTGTAAGTAAGGCCGTACCAAAGATGATATAACTACTAACTAAACTAGTACTAGTTAGTAGTTACATATATCATATTTGGCCGTACTGCTGAAATGAAAGAAATATTTTTATATATGTTAATAACGGTAAATACCATAGAACCTTTTTCTTTCATTTTTTAGTTTCTCTTAAACTACTCAACAGATTTTGATGAAATGTTTGATACGGAAATTTGTTAATAACCTTAAAAAATTATTTGATATCAAAAATTTCAAAGAAATAATTATTGGATTTTAAAAAAAAAAATATATTTTTATTTTTTTTACATTTTTTTTTTTCAATTTTTCGAAAACGGGAGACTGTAT
Organism: Meliscaeva auricollis; assembly: GCA_948107695.1. Lineage (NCBI taxonomy): Eukaryota > Metazoa > Arthropoda > Insecta > Diptera > Syrphidae > Meliscaeva > Meliscaeva auricollis. The sequence goes on from OX403618.1 coordinate 43,401,695, forward strand.
TTAGATATTTGGAATTTTGGTTTAAGATGTGCAAATATGAGCAAAGTTTGAGACATTTTATAAATGAAAAATAATTTTATAAAAATATTGAACCAGTAATAACACATAGACTTTTTAAGCACATTATTACTGTGTTTCTTTCACACGCAGACACTATAAGTAGGTTGAGAGGAACAATACACTCCCTTTTTATACTGTTTTTTTTTATTATTATTATTTTGCAATACAATAAATTTATTAAATTGCAGAAGTCAGCCTTTTTATTGATAATAATCTGACTGAATATCATTTTTACACTATAAGTGACAGAAAAAAACTAAATACACCAAAAGATATGCATATAGTAAATTATTATTTTCAAAATTACCTGTCTCACAGCTCCTTGAATTTCTCCGGGGACACTTGCTGTGTAAACTAAATGCCTAGCAATCAACACATAAAATATTGCAATTATTATCAATGGCACAGCGTAGTAAACCAAAAACCTCAGAAGCACCATTAGCTTAGCATAGCCAGGACCCCATTCATCCGGAAATGGATAGCAATAAGAAAACGATTTGTTGCTATTAATATTGATTCTCTGCAGAAGGACACAATAATTGAACTCATTTAGCACAGAAAATTCCATGTATTTAATTAAGCGATTGGTAGTACATATTTAGCTGCAGGTGGTCAGGTCCATCCTCTAAATTTGTAGTACACTTACCTTAACACTTGTACTAATTAAAGCTGGCAATCCACAAAATATTGCCAGGATCCAGATCGAAAAGGCAATTGCTATTGTCATCCGTGTGGCACGTTTTCCTCCGCCTTTACAATAAATTACACAAAAGTATGTACATATATGTATGTGTAAACCAAGATAAAATTGCTTATGAGATAAATAGAAATATTGATACAATTATATAAAAGTTTTACCGTGCGCATGAAATTTCCTTAACGGATCCACAATTGCAAAATACCGATCTCCGGATAAAGCCGTCAAAGTAAATACAGAAACTCCAATTGACACATCTTTGGTAAACTCAGAAAGGGTACATAGAAAGCTTCCCCATGGCCAGGAGTCAACAGTGTACACGGTCGATGTGAGTGGAACTGTTGTCACAATAACAAGCAGGTCAGCCAGAGCCAATGAGAGTATATAGCTGGAAGGGGATAAAAAAATATTAGAGCCAGTGAAGGGTCATAAAGAGTGCAGATTTGTCTGTATTTCAAAGATTTTCGAGCATGTTGCAACTCATAGTTTATGCGTAATGGTTCTCTGAATTATTTGACATTTATTGTGTTTAGAAAAACGCATATGAAATGACAACACCTTTTATGCGTTATGGTTCTCTGAATTATATGACATTTATTGTGTTTAGAAAAACGCATATTAAATGACAACACCTTTTATGAATCACTGCATGGAATCTATGGTGTATAGGGAGGAATGGACTTTATTTAAACAAAAATTGATCTACAGGGCAAGAATTGGTGTCGTGTAAAAAAAAAAAATTGAGATTTTAAATAAAGCCAACATTACAATGAAGGAGCAGTCCAAGAAGATGGTTTTCGTAATACCGTATGGTACATGTTACTATTTGAATATCTTGAATTAGAACAAATAACTCCAACGGAAATGGCTCTAGTGTATGTTATATTATGAGTAGGTATTTGTAAGAATACACCATTTTTGATTTTTTTTCCCAAAAAAAAAAACCAGTAACGGAAATATCATAAACAGGCTTTTTGTGAAATTTGCCATCATTTTTAGTTATATTCTTCCATATCATTGTTACGGTAAAATTTACCGTGACAAAAACCAACCTTCGGTTGTTTCCTTTCCTTTTTAATATTCCGCTGTGGCTGCAAAATACTGGTGCGTTGGAGGGCACCCTTGGTACCATGAACCATTGGTGTACCTAGCCAGCATTTTGCAAAAGCAATAAAAGCAGGTTTTCGAGTTCTCAATTCGAGTAAAAGAGGTGGTCCCTAAAGATAACGGGTACTAGAAAATTAAATGCCAGCGGATGAGCTGAGGAAGTAATGAGCCAGACTAGCTCTTACTTGAACACCTACATGGACAACACAACAAATAATAACTAAAATAATAATAACTTACCATCCTAACTTTTAAAGTAACGTAATTTAAGTTTTCAAAATAATATGAACTAATATTTTATTGTATGTCTTTAACGCGTTTAATTCTAACTTAAGTTTTAAAAAAAGATTTATCGGAATGAAAATAGTAAAGTTAGTGTCTTTGTGGGATATGCCTTCCTCCTTCTCATCTCGAAAAAAATAGTTTTGTATTTTATAATCGAATCATTCGCGAACAATTAGTGATAAGTGGGAGAATGCCCAGCGAAGTCTTTTTCTCGGTTTTAATTCTTTTTAATTTTCTCGAAGAATGTATTTTGAAAGGGGTCTGAACTCGACCATTATGTTTCGGCAAGTTTTGGAAGGTCTCCAACAACTTGTTGAAACCGTGAACGAGAGAGTGAATGTAAAGTTTTGTTGAGATTCAATAACGGTTGCTTTCTTGAGGAGAAGCAATTCTTCCAGGAAGCCTTGATGCCGTGACCGATGATCACGAAAACGATTGGCTGGTTGTGTGTGTGTGAGAGATTGGAATGGTCGAGGGAAGAATTTGTTTGTTGGGTTGAAGCTGAAAGTTCACTCTTTGGAGAGACTTACAAGCGACAGGTTGAGAAAAGAAGATTCGAGAAAATAGAAAAGAGGAGAAAAATCGAGGAAAAGGAAGAGGGACTTTCGAGTAAAATTTCGAGGAAGACTTTTTGGTGAAAGGGAAAGGATTCGAGGAGCGAATACTTTTTTTGAGGATAAATTTTGGAGGAAGAAAAAAAATAAGTAGAGTGGTTTTTAAGTTTATTTAATCGTTATCTTAGTTATATATATATACTATATGTAGAGTTTTGTATGTTTATATATATATAGCTTTTCCGATAGTTCTTTGTGTTTTTAATTCCGAGTTTTATCCCAAATTACTGTGGAACGCGGTATTTTACATTCTTTAAATTAACGTTAACGGCTCATTTGCGGTTTTTGTGTTCTTTTTTTTTTAATTGAATTTTTCGGCTTAACATTTCACCGTAAGCCTTATATAACTTTAATTGTAACCAACTTCTTTGTTTTAAAAAAAATTGGGTTTTAATCCAGGGATTCTGATTCCCACGGTTTCCCAAATAAAAAATAATTTAAGACCCCTTCTGGGCATAAAAATAAATTGGTATTTTATTTATTATATTTTGGTTATCTTTAAGATTTTCATCCTATCTAACTTCGAATAGTTTTGGAATTTTACTATTAATTTTGGAATTTTATTATTATTTTTATATCAAAAGGTTCTGAGTAGTTCTGGCGATGCAGTTGTGTATTTTATTTAAAAAAAGAAGTTACAATTTTCAACAACACTTTGAAGTATTTTAAATTCGCCACATGGTAATTGTGCAGTTACATTTCGTAAAACTAGAACGCTTTTGATGATTTTGACAAAACAATTTGCCCGTTAGCAGCAATTCCTCAGTTTAACTCTTTTTCCTTCTTATTTCACTGTATGTGTACTATACCAATATCAATCATTCTTCTAAGAACTATTTTACATAACCTACAAATTAAACTTTTAACTGTGGCAACTCTATGGTTTTAGAGTGCCAACTGTGTCTATAGTCTTAAGACACTATCGAAACTGTCAACACCTACCCTATCACCTGTTTTTGTTTCGACGCGACTTTTGCGACACCATGTATTTTTGTTCAAAGCCCAAGGAAAAAAATTGTTTTATGAACTGAAATAATATTCAAAATCAAGGTTATCATCATCATTAAAAGAATTAAAGTTGTTTGTCTTGTTTAACTAAGCGGTAAATAAATAAATATAAAAAAGGAATGTAATAAAAGTAACCTTTGAAAAAGATGTATTTTAGGGTTCCTTTCCCTTTCTCCATCCGGATGTCATCCATTAATACATTAATAAGATCAACATTTTGATTCATTTATCAAACAAAATTCATTGCTGATGACCATTATATGAGATTAAGGATAGAAACTTAATGCTATTAAACAAACATCCTGACTGAGATGACAACAACAGCGACCTTTCAAAGCAGTTTAAAAGGTCTACAAAATGTTATGAGCTATTAACTCAAAGTCATGATGACTCACGTCAAGTAACCCAACAAACCAACATTTCGTATTATTTTGGCTCCATAATACTAACCAATATCCCTTAAAAGGAAGTCATGAAAGGATAAAGAGATAAGCTCTTTGACCTTTTTTGTCTTTTCTGATTGTGTCTGCTATTCAGATATAATGAAAAGGATTTCCCTTACAAAGTACAATTGAAGTGTTTTAATCCACATAAGTGAGTGCAGAAACGGCCGCTGAGTGATTTGTACCTTCCGTATATACTAATCTCAATAATGTTCCAAATTAGATGTGTTTTTATCCAGGATTAATCCTCAGGAATAAAAGGTAATACATGTTTATTTGTATTCATTATTTATGTAGCTACATGTATTCGTATACCAGGTGAAAATAAACATGAATTTAGCTTTACCACCTGATATATGTTTGTAGGGAAGACCGGGGCAGGTTGTAACAATGCCTAATAGCCCGAGAGGCAGCGTTAATTATCACTAAAATCATTTCGTGATGAGTCATTTGTGATGCAAATAATTGTTTTTTAGGAGTTATGTCTCATATTGCTAGATTGTATCAGCAGCGGCGCAGGGACATAGTACCCCGCAAATATTTTTTTCGAGTCTACTGTCCCCCGCAGTAGGTCATAAGCCCCGAATTGAATTCCGGACTTTTGTTCCACCCCATCGGTTCGAAATTCCCGAAAGAAAAACTTCCATACTTATTTATGTCTCATGTAAATAGTAAATTTTATAAATACATTACGTATGCGTAGAGACAACTTTAGAAGAGAACGCTAACAAATGGCCAAATCTTTTTTGCTACTCGATTGTGTTTTGAGACTTTCAGTATAAGTTCAAAACACACGTCGCTGGAAACAGTAATAATTATTTATTCCTAGTCAATCAACTTTCTGGTTATGGCATAGGTAACTACTTACTCCTGTAAGCATACATCCACACGCTGAACAAGACAGCTGAACAAACAGTATGAAATCAAAGCTTTTGACATTCAAATTCAAAAAAAATCCCAAAAAGATTCAGCCGTGTATTTTATTTTTATTGAATTAAAAAAAAAAAGCATTTCATTCATTTTGCAGCACTTAAAGAAGAGAGTCAGTGATGTAACAAAAAACCCCGGATTTTAGTTTAACAACCTGCTACCTGCATCATAGCAAAGCCAGACTTTGAGGAAAAGATAGCCGTTCCAAGTAAATCTATTGACAAGAATTTGACATGTTAATGTGCTAATACTCTAATTTTTAAGATCCCTCAGCAGTAAAATTATTAAAATCTTTTAAGAGTTTGTAAGCGAAATTAGACAGATGGAATTCTAGTGTCAACTTAAAGAAATGCAGACATTTCTTGAAAGAAAAAATATTTAGTACAAAACAAAAGAAATGAACTGCAAGATTTGCAAAATCAAGTTAAGGTTAGGGTTAAAAAAAATAATGTATCAATGAGTTTTTATAATGTTTCCACTCAGAATATCACCGTCTACATGATATACAAAATACCTTGAAATTCTTTTTTGGTATAGCCACTTGAGAGATATGGGAAGACGGGGAAGCTTGTTACTATTTGCCTGCAATCGAATGGCCCCTCCAAAGAATAAAAATTTGATAAAGTGTCAGGGTAAAATTGCAATTTTCCATTACTTTGAGTTCATATTTGTTTTATGTCAATACATTTTATTCTGGTATCTAACCGACCGTGCCTTTACAACGATGAGCAGTCTTAGTAGATATATCACTTATTCCCAGTTCAGTGACAGTGAGGATAATTTTCAATTATTTTGTAACTAAATGTGGTGATGTGTGAAGCTAATTTTATTTCAGCTAAATAAACATTTTGAAATCCCTAATGTATATGTGCATTAATAGAGTTAGACAGTGCGCTAATTTATATTGCTTGTTGGAATTTGTTATGCTTAAACATTTTTGGTAAATTAAAAAAAAAAATCATAATAAAAACCACGAAGATAATGTTTCACTCTAGCAACATTTTTCAGTGCAGCAATTATACCCGAACAAACCACACACAGTGCACATGCATCCCTCATCAGGAAACACACATGTGATTTTCGTTTCACGACTATTAATTTGCAAAAATAGAACACCTGAATCTCAAAATAAGTCAACAGTCACAATCACAACATCACATCCTGCCAGAAAAAAGAATCTGTTACCTCATTATGAGAGCAAAAATGTTGTCCCCGACTATTTTTGTTAATTTTACATGTAATAGATCCTTAAAATGTATGTTTAATAAACTAATGAAAATCATTATTCTAATGCATATTTTCGTACGCTTGCTGCAATTTTTTTTAGAATTTGTGAAATTTTAAACTTTAACTACCGAACTTAAGCGATTGTTCATTTGTTTATTTTTTTTTTTACCGAATTAAACCTCGACTACGAGATCTTAAAGTGTGACATAATAATTACTTGTTTTGTTAAAAAAGTCAGAGAATTGTGGAAAAAGGTCAGGTCGTCTGAATTATTAGTAAAGGAAACAAAAAACTTTGTTAACCTTTACAATTCTCAATAGAAAAAAATGTTGCACATACGCCACATTGACCGTCAAAAACTTAAAAAAAAACTTTAAAATACATAGATAAAAATATCTGTCGCTTTCCAAATAATAAAAACAAATAACATTTTTGATCTTTAATTGACCTTTAAATTATACGGATATTAATTTTACAGATGTCAAAGCCCTTTGTATCTATATATCATATACATATAAATACATAGGATTTTTTGTGTGTGTGGGAGTTTTATTTATTCCTATGGTTATTGCTCAGTATATTAGAACAAAATTGTAAAATTAATATAATCTACATATTGTGTATTTCACTTTTGAAAAAAAAAAGTTTTTTTAATAGTTAGTGGTCATAAACTCGATTTTATAAAAAAGGCAAGTTTTTCAGACATTAATGTATAACAATTCTAATCATACCTTTTTTTTCCAAATATTTGGACACCAAAATTTTAAGAAAAACAATGGTGTTTGACTTTTTTGAACAATTTACTATCTGCAAAAATTGCCCTTTAAGGATTTCTAAATATTTAAACTAAAAACGTGTTGCGCTGAGTCGCTCGATTCCCCACGCCACAAATGTATTTAGTTTTGGATTGCTATATGAAATTCCCGATTCAGGAACATGTAAGATGTTGGTGATCAGACGTGAAATTAAAAACATAATAAGTTATAATTTAAATCCAATATACTAAGCCTATACAAAAGTATTACTTTACTTTCATCTAATAACTCAAAAACCGAAGCTCAAATGGCAAGAAAATACACTCAAAGCGGCTGAATATCGATAAATATATTTTAAACACAACGAAGCACAATTAACCTCACGAATTTTAACTTGCTTCATTAAACAAACTATTAAAAATAGTAATTTATTAAATAAAAGCTGTCCGAAGAAATATGCATGCCTGATTGTAGTTACAGTGACAAAATATCAGCATTTTATTCATCTAACGTAGAGATGGGGCTTCAAATGGTCTTTTCGATGAAATAGTAATTAGGAAAAACACAATCACTCACGCCCATACTATTCGCGAAAATGATAAGAATTTCAAAAATTATTCAAACTAAATTTATGAATCACGCAGTGTAGACAAAAAAACGATATGAACGACGAATGTAATGAATTCAAAAGCGAGTATTTGTCGTATTTTCGAACGATATTTATGTAACTTAGACCGGTATAGAGAATTTTGCACATTTGTCCTTGTCTCTTCTTTCTTCTTTGAGAATCTAAACTTGTGAAGCTAAATATAAATTTCCAATAAGGACTTGACAACTTTGAATTTAATTTGTGAACGCGCCCTTCCATTAATCATCAAACTGTCATTGTCAATTTATTCAGTAGACTCAACATTTTCATCATCATTCCTCATAATGTGAAAATAAATTTTCAAATACTATGGTAACTACTAGAAATAAACCCTTTAGCTTATCTTATAAGAGCCAGAAACTTATACTTGAGTTTTGTCCTAAAATAAAATTTGTTGAATAGGTACCGTTAAATTGAATTCCAGAAAGGTTTGTATGTTTGATACGCAATATTAACAATCTGTTTTTGATGATTTTTTTGTTGATGTCTTACAAAAAGGGTGTTGCTCTGGCCCATCATGTGCGAGTTCGTAATTTCTTGCTTTCTGGATTTAAGCTACTGAACTGAAATAAATTAACCTTCAAAAATGAGAGTAAAAAATATTGTTTAACCATTGCTTACGTCATTCTCAAGGGATACTGCCCCAATAGATACCTGCCAGAATGCCGCATGTGAATCCTGGTAGTTAGGGGTAAAATATGTTTATCCAAAAATCGGCCTTTAGAATACGAGTGCTTTTGACATTGCTAGCTCTTGTACTTTATGGCATCGTACTGTTGATTAAACATCAGAAAAAGAAGTTATTCATATGGGACTGCTATTATTCTGCTCGCTACTGTACCTTTTTGAAACAATTAACTTTATTTTGAATGCTTAATCTCATAAAAAATTCTCATATGCTATAACCTATGGCTTTATTTTTTAAAGGGTGGTTAAATTTTAAGGGCCGATAACACAAAAATTATTTAGAAAATAATTGTCATTTCTTTTTATTATGATAATTTGGTTCAATTATGTATGAAACAAAATGGCCGCCGCGACCTCGGCGGCACACCCCAATCCGGTGGTCCAAATTTTCTATGACGCTGAGGCAGAATTGAGTTTTTATGTCGTTAATGTGCCGAATTATCTCACGTTTTAGCTCTTGAATTGTTGTTGGCTTATCGACGTACACCTTTTCATTCAAATAACCCCAAAGAAAGAAGTCCAACGTCGTCAAATCACATCGCTCATTTGCTGCAACAGCGTCATATCTCGAAAACCATCAAATTTGAGTTTTTGATACTACCAGAAAGTTTTTTTTACCCCCTCCATGGGGGTAAGCCTTGTCGTGGCGGAGGGGCTTTCGGTGACTACTACAACGAAACTTAGAGCTATCGCGGAACTTGTTTTTGCAGAAGGGCCTCCCATGGTCGACAGGTCGAAGTGGAGTAGGATGTCAAAAAGAAGGAGAAGGCACTTCCAACAGATTAGACGGTAGCGAAAGGATTCTCTCGATGGAATCAACGGTAGCGTCACTAGTTCCAGTCAGGATGAACTACTTGGTGAACACCTTACATTGGCTGCTCAAACGTAATCAGAGTATAGGCGTGTAAGGAGCAGGTAATCCGGCCTCCCGTCCTTGGAGTCATTGAAGGACCTGGCCCTCCAGGTTGGGGGCTCCTGCCGCTGGGGTAATTACCCGACGCACTATGGGACCAATCGATGAAAACCATCTCTAAAATGGTTTTGACGAATTTTGTAATTGCAATCTAATGATGAGGTTATATTCTACAAAAAGAGAACTTTACGACACAATAATTTTTTTTTAAATTATTTTTGTTCAGGTACTTAAACTGACTTTTAAAAATGACATTGTAATAATTTATGTTTTTAGAATTATAAGAAGTCAGGATTTGAAGCCAATTATTTTATACGTTTTTGAATAAAGTCCATTAACATTATATATTTTTGAAAAAAGCGTACTTTCTTCAATTGAATCAGTTATTATTTTACACTTCAGATTATTTGATGTAGTAAGCTTAGAGCAAGCTATTACCTACAATCAAAGGCTCATCATAAGTGCATGTGTTAGTAGTTAGTAAAATAAAATAATACAACCTTACACATGCACAATATATAAATAAAAACATACATAAACAAATAAATTATTTTAAACAAGGAATAACAGTCACGATAGTGGAGCACTGATCCGAAACAATCTTTTTAATCCACTTTTACTCGTATTAAAATCAATATTTGAATGGTTTAAATTAAAAAGTTTGTTCATACGATTAAGAGGTTCATGCATACCATAGTTTGTTCTATGGAAGTCAACATGTAGTAGTTCAAATCTTCGTACCAGGTGAGATCCTCCCGGATAATTAATGCCAATGCAGGCTAATAGATCAGGGGCGTCAATTTGACCATTAATAAGTTGATGAAGGAATACCAAATCATTATTAACACGCCTTTGAAATAAAGTTTCCATCTGAAGAAGTTGGATTCGATGTTCATATGGAGGCAAGTTATAAGGGTCAGTCCAGGGAAGGCCCAAAGAGCAAAGCGTATAAAGTTATGTTGTACTGATTCGATACAGCTTATATGAGCTTGATAAAAGGGAGTCCATACTTGTGAAGCATATTCAAGATGGGGTCGCACGTAGCAATTGTACAAAGAAAGAGTAACATATGGATCGTTAAATTCCTTTGCCCAGCGTTTTATAAAACCAAGCATTGAGCTCGCTTTATTTACTATGAGATTAATGTGTTCCGTGAATTCTAAATTTGAACAGAATTGGACACCTAGGTCCTTGAAACTAAATACTCTACAAAGCTTGTGTTGCGAGATGCAGTAGTCAAAAGCATTCGCAAAACGCTTCCTAGAGAATGTAATTGTCTGGCATTTTACTGGGTTGAGAGAGAGACCGTTTTTCATACACCAAACACTAAAATTGTCAATATCAGACTGAAGAAGAATGCGGTCGTGATTAGAATTTACTGTCTTGAAAATCTTCATGTCATCAGCAAAAATTAGAATATCACTTGATTTTATGCAAGATACAACATCATTTATTGCTAGAATGAATAGAAGTGGGCCCAAATGACTTCCCTGAGGGACACCTCCCAAGTAACAATTGTAGTTCCAATTTAGCTCTATCAGCTATTATAAAGCTAAATTAGCTCTATAAAGGCTGCTAGAGCTAAATACGAACAAGAATTGTTACTTGGGCTGAATGTGAAATAAAAGGATCAGAAAGACTATTTCTAAATTTGACTTGATAAGATCTATTTTCCAGGTATGATTTCACCCAAGCAATAAAGATAGGTGGAAAACCAAAAGCTTTAAGTTTAAAGATAATTATTTTATGACTTAATTGATCAAATGCCTTAGAAAAGTCAGTATATATGCAGTCAACTTCATTTCCCTTTTCTAATGCATTTGAGCAATTGTGCAAGAACATAAGAAGATTAGTTACCGTTGATCTATTTTTCACAAAACCGTGCTGTTGTTCAACAATCAGACTTTTACTAAAAAAAGCAAAACTCTCGCAAACTACTTGTTCAAAAAGTTTTGGAATGCAAGATAGTTTTGAAATAGGCCTATAATTCTTTATATCTGTTTTGTCCCCTTTCTTGAAGACTGGAGCGAGAAATGATTTTTTCCAAATCAAGGGAAATTTTCCTGATTTGATAGAAAGTTGAAACAAAAAAGTAAGAGGCTGAACTAGTGAATTTCTACAGTTTTTTAATAAAATTGGAGGAATACCATCTGGGCCAGCTGAGCAATCATCATTTAATGATGAAAGAAGATCCAAGACAGTGCTCTGAAGAACAGGGATATTATTATAACTCGTTTGTGAATACGAGTGTAGATTTTTAAAAAAGAATTCATCAACATCAACATTCTCACTAACAAATGAATTTCGAAAATTTGTCGCGAACGCGTTGCAAATATCGAGAGTATTTTGCAATTGAATGTTTTCATAAGTTAAATTTGCCGGATAACCATCTGAGTTCTTTTTAGAGTTTACGAGTTTCCAAAATGATTTAGGGTCGTTTTTTAAGGAACACCCCTTTTCAACCAAGTAGTTGGCGTAAAGAGTTTTTGAAAGAGTTTTAAATTCTTCAAATAGTGTAAAATACAGAGTGTGATCAACTGGTGAAAGAGTTTTTAAATAACTTCTCCATGCCTTATTTCTTTTATTTCTAAGTATTTTCAGTTCTTTCGTATACCAAGAGTGGCTGAAATTCGTAATAATTGATTTTTTCATTAAAAGAGTGTTGGAAAGGCAATTATTCAGGATACTATAAAAACTAGTAACTGCTTCGTCAATATTAGAAGATGAAATTATGTCAGTAATTCCATATCTACATAAGTTTTCAGACAGCATTTGGAAATTTGCTTTTCTGAAGTCAAAAGTATATGAGCAATCAAAGGCATTACTGTTATCGGTAATATGACTACTCCAGTCAAAGTAAATGTCCAAAGGTGGATGGTAATTATCTACATTAGTGATTCCAGTTCTAGACTCTAGAACAAGAGTACTAATAGCGTCAGACGAAAATACCAAATCGAGAATTCGATTTTTAGAGTTTTTAATACAGCTTATTTGCTGTAAGTCAGTATAAGAGATTTCATCTAGAAAAGCAAGTTCCGTTTGCGAAGAGGTCAAAGAAGCTTCTTGGTATGTTTCATCTTCAGAAGGAAACCAGTCGATGTGGGGCAAGTTGAAGTCACCTAGAAGTAATATGTTGCTGTTGGAGAAAGACAGGTCAAGTACGAAGTCTAAAACAATGGAAAGTTCAGCATAAGTAGATGCCGTACTTTTTGGAGGAATATATGCGTTTAAAATATAAACAAATTTGTTTTCTACAGATAGTTTAACGCAAATTACGTCAATGGAGAGCTTAAAGGGGAATGCGATAGAAGAAGAAACAAATTTATTTCGAACCGCTACTAAGACACCTCCTCCCAGTTGTTTTGTATTTCCAACATGGCGATCTTTTCTATAAACTAAGAACTCTTGACAAAAGAGTTCGGTGTCCAAGAAACTTTGGTTTAGCCAAGTTTCTGTTAAAACAAATATATCATGTGGAAATGCTTGAGAGTTCATAAAGATGTCTGCGGTTTTACTACGAAGCCCTCTTACGTTTTGGTAAAAGAGGGTAATCCTACTGAGTTTTTTGATAGTTGAATTTTAGATGATCGTTTATTTGAAGAAATAAATTCCTTAACTAGAGTTTCTGGGGGCCAGTTACTAATATTGCAAATTGAGTCAAAATGTAGTGGATTTGTTACAATTTTAAAGGATGAAACAAAACTGTTTTGTTTGCTTATCTTTGAACATTTAATAGCTGTATTTGTGAGTATTGCATTACATGAAACTAGGTGGGAGATAATATCATCAGATGTAGTATCAGGGTCCAGGCGGGAAATGAAAATTGTTTTTGGCTTAGAAACAGCCTTGATAAGTACAGGTGCGGAGTTGGTATTTGTTAAGTCTGCAGTTTGAATCGGAACAGGTAATTCTATAGTATTAGCAATATTGGGAGGATTGCAAATGAGATTTGTACGTTTAGGAGGTGGACTAAAATTTTTAACACGGGATGAGGTATCGCGATTTCTCTTTTTATTATTTTTTGTACCAGTTATATGTGATTTTTGTACCCCTGATCCGGATTGGGCACGAATATCTTCATCAGCAGAAGAAAACATAGTTGGTTGATGGTCCGAAACTAAATCTTCAGTTGAAGTGGAGCTATTTACCATGGTGTTAGTTACCGAGAAAGAGCTCAAATTGGAGACTGCAGTGTTAAAAACATTGACCAATTCTTCAAATCCTTTTGAAAGTTTTAAAATGTCAGCCTTAAAGGATGACATTTTAAAAGCTAATCTGGAAATAGATAAATCTCGGCAATCAGGGCAATACCAATATGCAAATCTAGAGTTTGAGATTTTTTCTATAAAAGCATTAGTTGATCCAATGCATTTTGGATGGTAGAGATTACCACAAGGTCCAAAACAGGCGAAAAGAGCATTAGAACTTGATCCTTCTAAGCAATTTTTTGCTGAACAAACCATTTTTAATAAAAGGTAGACTAAACTCTGGTAGAAATTGAGGCAAATAAAATTAAATATTAAAAAAAAAACTAATAAATAAAAAAAAAAAAAAAATATATGAGGTATACGGAAGGATACGGACCCAGACTATGATGATTTGAACTATTAATGACCGCGCGTTTACTGTCTGGACCACGGTAACTAGTATTTGACACGGAAAATTGCTAACATTTAAAATGGGTTTAAAATTTTAAAATTAAATAAATGAGTAAAAGTAAAATAAATTAGAAAACTTAACGAAAGAATAATATAAAAGTTGTAGATGTAGTGGAAGTGCTTTTAATAAGAAAACACAAACACTAACCAATGCATGCAAACAAAAAAAAAAAACTTGGATATTTACCGGAGAATACAGATTGATTATTAAAAAATTAATATGTAAAATTAAACACTAAACACTCATATTAAACAAAAAAAAATATAAAGGGAAACATAGAAAATCACTTTTTTCAGTGAACTATGACAAAAACTTTAATTAAAATACATAAAAGACAGTTAAAAATAATAAAAACACAGAGACTGATATGACAAACAGCTACAAAGTATGAACCAGTGCTGTCCACTTAATTCAACAATAAATTTATAAAAAATGTTCCGCAATGTGCAGTATTTTTCTTATAATCTTGTTTTCAATTGGACTTTTCTCTGTTGGCTCCGGCTGCCTCCATTACTTTTATGATTGTTTTGTATTCTATAGCTATTGTAGAATGAGGAAACAAAATAAATGTTTTCCCATTTTCATGCCATTTTCTATTAAAAGCAAAAAAGTAGGACAAGAACAAAAACACATTTTTTTAATTTTGACTTTAAATTTACATAAATAGCTTTAGTAATAACCATTAAAAAAATTAATATTTGGCTCAAATATATGTAGTTCTTTATCAATAAATAATAATGAATACTGAAAAAAGTTTTTAAGCTTTTAGTTTTACTATAAGCTCAATATTTTAAAGAAATATATATTTTTTTTTGTCTAGATTTTAAAAAAATAACGGTTAGAAAAATTTTCATTTTCTTACAAAACATATTAGTGACTAAATTTCTGCCAAATTTTAGTTCTTTTCACCAAAGTTATTAAAAAAAATGTGATCGTAACTATCCTATGTTAATATTTAAAAAAAATCATAATTGTTTTCAAGGCTTACAAGAAATATTTTACAAAGACGTTGGTAAAAACTGAAATTCACTTTATTAGGATCACCCTGATCATACAACACAAAAGAACAATCAACAGGCACAATGAAAGCATTGTTTGATAAAGCTAAATTGGATAAGATTTGTGTGCTTCCTGAAACAAAGTGTTCTATTCTATGTATTGTCCGCATTTGTTTTTAAGTTATTTCCTCTTTAACACCATTCTATGCAAAATATTCGAAATTTTGAAAAAACCTTCCCAATACTTCACGAAATCTACTTTTCACAAGTCATTTATTCAATATTGTTCCCATTTTTCAAAAAATATGTTGTTTGAAATGTGCCATGATCCGTCCATCCTCTCATTTTATCTTTTCTCCCAGATTCAATTCAATACAAAACCTATAAGTAAGTCATTTATTATTTTTTGCTTCTGATCCCACCCAATTACAAAAATTCTATAATGAATATCCTCAACAATTCAAACAAACTTACAATAGCATATATATATATGCTATATAAGCTGACTGTGAGCGATTTACATAATACAAATTACAATAACAAAGTTTTTTGTCTTACCTCCACCGGTGAGTTCATTTTAGTATTGTTCTGCCAAGCTTACTCAGACTCTACTCTAATATAAAAAAAAATTGGTCTGGTTCTCTTTACATGATATACCTAAAAATACATCATCTAATCATCATATACATCTTTCAACATAATCTAATACTTAAACACCTCGCTCAAAAGAGAAAAATTAATATCTCTGTACAAATCAAAAATAAAATAAAAAAAAATCATAACAATAAAAAGTACACTCAAGTGCAAAAAAAAATTCCTATTAAAAAAAAAATTAACTAATACACTCCGGTGAAAAAAAATTGTCGGGTTTCTAAATTTAAAATTAAAAAAAAATCAATAGTTAATTTATTTCAAATTTTTAAATTTGCATAATTTTGTTCATAATGTCTAAAGTTTGCTCTAAATGTGACACTCTTATTAAACGATCCAAAGACGTAAAATATGTGAAATGTGAATCTTTCTGTGGTCGTTTATTCCACATAAACTGTATTGACATTAATGATACTGAATATGATATAATATTAGCAAAAAGACTATTTTGGAGATGCAATGATTGCTCTAATCTAAATCTCTCTAATTTTATTATCAGTTTTAATGAACTAGTATCAAATGTGAGCGCTCTTAGAAATGAACTCTCTTCCTATATTTCTTCTCATGATAATAATTCTCCACCTCGGAAAACCGCCAAAAATAATATATCGGAATCTCTAAGAGAACCAATAAATGAAATCAATAATCCATCAATTACTGTCGATGTAGGTAATGAAGTGTTTGTGAGTGATATAATAAACAATTTTACACCAAACGCCCCTCAACCATTACCATTGCCTTTAAATTCTGATCACCCAACTTTAACAATAAATCAAAATCAAATGAACTCGAATATTTTGCAACAACAAAAGAAAGATAATATGCTTTTAACCACAGAAAATAACATCAAAATTGTTGGTACAGATATGACTTCCTCTCTTAATTCTATTCCAACAAATAACTGGCTTCATTTGTCACGTTTCTCTAATGAAACCACTCCCGATGATATCATTAAACACATATCTGAAAAGTCGAATTTACCATCTAATATGTTCAAATGTTTTATGCTTACGAAAAAAGATGCTATTATATCTGAATTAAAATTTGTTACTTTTAAATTAAGCGTTCCAAATGATAAATTATCAATAATCTTAAATTCTTCGTTATGGCCGCAGCATGTCCAAATTAAAAATTTTTTTCCTATAAAAAAGCAAGAGACAACAATAACACCACTTGCAACTCTTGCGACCCATCAAACCTAACGTCAACACAAATTCTTTCTTCATCAAACTCCACTTCATCAACATCATCATCTGTGCCTACACCTGCTATCAGTGGCAAGGCTTTTACTACTCCCTCAACATCAACAGTAACACACAATCTTCTTGGGTATTATCAAAATGTTGGTGGTATACGCACGAGAATGCAACATCTTCTACTTACATCTTCTACGGAACAATACGATGTCATAGCTCTCACTGAAACTTGGTTAACTCCAAACCATTATAATAGTGAAATGTTTAATAGTTCTCAATATTCAATTTATCGAAAGGACAGATGTTCTAACGCAACTGGATTAAACAGGGGTGGAGGTGTGTTGATTGCAGTTCGGTCTGTGTATGCTTCTAGTCAGTTAAATCTTCTTCCATCATCTTCTTTTGATTTAGATCAATTAATTATCAAAGTTTTATTTGAAAATAAAGAAATTTACATTATCTTAAGTTATATTCCACCAAGAAGCTCTTTGGAGTTATATAAAGAACATGTTTCAAATTGTTATATGTATTTATCGAATCTTACTGAGAGTCAAAATATTATTATATTAGGCGACTTCAATCTACCAACTGTAAATTGGGTTTTTGACCCTGATGAATTACATCTCATACCATATAATGTTACAAATGATTATGTTTCTGAAGTTCTTGATACCTTTGCGACATTTGATTTAGTTCAAATTAATAATTGTAAAAATAATCTTAATAGAATATTAGACTTAATATTCGTAAATAAAGATCTAATTATATCAGTTAATGAATCTATTTTTCCTATGTTTTCTAATTCTGTTCACCATGTTGCTCTAAGTTTTGATTGTAAAATTTTGAATTATTTAAAAAGAAGTACAACTAATATTTTTAAATATAATTATAATAAAGCAAATTTCTCTGGCATAGCGAGTTATATGGACCAGTTATCGTAACCATCTAATGCAATCACAAAAACCGAGTAATCTTTGTTTTATAATACCTTTCTTGAGGGCTATTGATATTTTTGTTCCAAAACTTCAAGTAAAAACCAACTCCATGCCACCTTGGTATAACAAAAGATTAATTAATTTAAAAAATAAAAAGAATAAAATCTATAAATTGCTGAAAGTGTCTGAGGTTAATGCCAATTTGCGGACAGAATATGTTTCATTAGAGAAAAATTTCAATTTTTTAAATAGTTTTCTTTATAAAAATTACATATATTCCATAGAGTCAAAATTGAAAACTAATAGTAATTTTTTTTGGACTTTCATTAAATCGAAAAAAAATAATTATGGGTTTCCAAAAAATATGGAGTATTTAGGTTCACATCACACTAACTTAGTTGATATTTGTCAAGCTTTTGCAGATTTTTTTCAATCGAATTATTCATGTACAAGTCATAATAATACCAATAATTTTTGTAATGTGGTTTCGGAAAATTTTGTTAATATTGGCAGCTTACAGCTTTCTTTACATGAAATTGAAGTAGCTTTATCAGCTCTGAATGAAGATATTTCAGCGGGTCCTGATGGAGTTCCTTCAGTTGTTTTAAAGAAATGTGCTCCTTCCTTTTCCAGAATTTTATGTTGTATTTTTAATAATTCGTTGGAAAATGGCGAATTTCTTTCTGAATGGAAAACAACTTTCGTTACTCCAATATTTAAAAGTGGTTCAAAACAAATCATTTCAAATTATAGACCAATTAGTAAATTATCTGTGATTCCAAAATTGTTTGAAAAAATTTTATGCGATCGGTTTTCATTTCTTTTAAAAGAAATAATATCTCCATACCAACATGGATTTATATCTGGTAGATCCACTTGTACTAATTTAACACTTTTCACTAACTTTCTTTTGAAAAATATGGTAAAGGGTTATCAAGTGGATGTTATCTTTACAGATTTTGCCAAAGCTTTTGACCGAGTGGATCATAAAATTCTAATAAATAAACTTAATCAAATAGGTTTTCATTCGAAAATGCTGAATTGGTTAAATTCATATCTAATCGGTCGCACACAATATGTTAAAATTGATTCAACAACCTCTAAATCTATAATAGTAACGTCTGGAGTTCCACAAGGTAGTCATCTTGGTCCACTCCTTTTTCTTATATTTATAAATGACTTACCTAATGTTTTTTCTTCTTCGTCATGTCTATTGTTTGCGGATGTTTTGAAGATGTTTTCTTGTATAAAAAATCCTAATGATTGTTATTTGTTACAAGAAGATCTTAATAGGCTTTGGTTATGGTGCAATAAAAACAAATTGTTTCTTAATATTTCTAAATGTAATAGTTTTTCCTTTACTCGTCGCTCATCTCCCTTGTTGTCTAATTATTGTATTGATAACGTTGTTCTCGAAAGAGTTTATGAAAAGAAGGATCTTGGAGTTATCTTTGACTCTAATTTAAAGTTTAATCAGTAAAGCCAATTCAATGTTAGGTTTCGTTATTCGGAATTCCAAAGGCTTGAAAGATCCATTCGCACTTAAATCTTTGTTTGTAGCATATGTCAGATCAGTTCTTGAATATTGTAGTGTGGTGTGGAATCCGTGTTATAAATCATATTCACTAAGAATCGAGAAGGTCCAAAAAAAATTTACTCGATTTTTAATAAATAAAATGCATTGGAATATAGATAGTATGCCTCATTATAATACTAGATGTCAGCTTATTGGCATACATACTCTTGAGAACCGACGCAAAATATATTCAATAACTTTTATAAGAGATATATTATCTTATCGCATTAATTGTTTTTTTTTTGCTTGAATTAATTAATTTTTATGCTCCAAGTTGCTTCCTTAGAAATCGTAATTTATTCCAGGAAGCAAATTATAGAACGAATTATGCATTAAATGAGCCTATAAATCGCTGTGTGAAAGAAGTAAATGCTATTTGTAATGATTTTGATTTTAATTTTCAATATAGTAGAGAAACTTTTAAAAATTTGTTAAATTTATATTTTTTAAATAGATAATTTTATATTGTATTATTTATTGTATTATTATTGTATTATTTCGTAGTCTGTAGAGTATTGTAACTCGATTGATGTAAATAAATTAAAATTAAATTAAAATTTTCAAATAAGAATTTTTATATAAATACATGATACATAAAGGTGGAAACTTAAAGTACAAATTATCGTTTTATGTACCTTAAATAATTAGCTGCACAATTTTAGGTTTAAAGCTCGAAGAATATACATTTTACCAACAACATTTCATTAACTTTTTTAATGTAAAAAAAAATCAAAAAATACGCATGGCAACCCTGTTATATCAACGTTTTCTATTTATCTTGTCGGAGGTCACAGCCTGCACGAAAAAATTTCCAAAAATGGACTCAGGCTCATCGACTTTGCAGCGGGGCGTGAAGTGCCGCCTCTAATATCACTATAGCACCAACTATAGACGAGCAGTAGAATCATTGCGAACTTGCCATTAGAAGTGCCGCCTCTGATGTGCTGGGTTTCAGAAGACCAACAATGCGAAACCCCTGGTTCGATGAGGAATGCCGCCGGGCACATGCAGCAAAGGACAAGGCAAATAAGTCGATACTGCAGGCTAGGACCAGAACTGGTGAGAGAGAAGCGCGCATTACTTTGCAACAATCTTAATAATATAGATCTATGAAAGCTATTTGCACTTCTTTTCATCACTCTAGTTAAATAGTCTGCGTGAGCTTTCAGGTTTAGTAAATAGGTGGCAAGCCGGACTCCACATAAATGGCATAGGTCAGAGTTGCGTTCGGTAATCTAAATAGTCGCTTGAAGAAATGGATCACCCCAAAGGCCTGCACACCGTAACACATACAAGTGTTAACTGTAGCATTAAATACTTGATATTTAGAGGAGAGATCAATGTTGTGATTAGCTAAGAATTTTGGCCACATCACATTAAGTGCCAGTTTTGTTTCCCTACTTTTTTCTTTTGAAGAGCCATGTTATATCTTGACATCCCTGCCAAACTCGTCCGCTTGGGCGGGATGACAATGGAGGAATCTTGTTGCTCCGTTAAAGTCGGTAAAAACATCACAGACCCCTTTGATGTCGAGAAAGGATTGAGACAGGGTGATGCGCTATCATGCAACCTTTTTAACATCGTGCTTGAAGCAATTGTGCGCAAGTCAGAAATCTATTGACTTCTGACTTGCGCACAATTTTTCAAAAGTCCGTTCAACTCCTGGCTTATGCTGATGACATTGATAGCATTGGAAGAACGAATCGAGCAGTCAGTGGAGCATTTGCATGTATTCAAACGGAGGCGGCCAAGATGGACGAAAAGAAGTATATGCTGTCATCGAAAAGACAGACCCAACACCGTCGACTGGGTCGAAATGTCACCATGAGCAGTTACAACTTCGAGGTAGTCAAAGACTTTGTTTATCTGGGATCCACTATTAGATCACACAACAACATCAGTGTAGAGATCAAGCGAAAAGTCACACTTGGGCTTAGAAGGCATTTATGAAGTAAAGCCCTCTCTCAGAGAACCAAGGAGACCCTATATAAGACCCTAATCATCCCGGTCCTGCTGTATGGGGCAGAGGCATGGACACTACCAGTTTCAGATAAAAACCAGCTGGGTTTCTTTGAGAGAAAGATTCTTCGGGTGATATTTGGTCCAGTGTGCATCGAGAAAATGGGTCTGAATATGTTTGCACGTTTTCCAAAAAGTGGCCGTTGTAGTTAAGCCTTAACACAAGATAACCAGATGATCTGTTTTATTTCGTGAGAACATTACATTTGTTTTCTTGTGTCCGTCATTTTATATTAAACGTACCTAAAATACAGAACTAAAAAGATTATTAACAACATCAACACCAACACCAACACCAACACCAACACCAACACCAACACCAACACCAACACCAACACCAACACCAACACCAACACCAACACCAACACCAACACCAACACCAACACCAACACCAACACCAACACCAACACCAACACCAACACCAACACCAACACCAACACCAACACCAACACCAACACCAACACCAACACCAACACCAACACCAACACCAACACCAACACCAACACCAACACCAACACCAACACCAACACCAACACCAACACCAACACCAACACCAACACCAACACCAACACCAACACCAACACCAACACCAACACCAACACCAACACCAACACCAACACCAACACCAACACCAACACCAACACCAACACCAACACCAACACCAACACCACCAACACCAACACCAACACCAACACCAACACCAACACCAACACCAACACCAACACCAACACCAACACCAACACCAACACCAACACCAACACCAACACCAACACCAACACCAACACCAACACCAACACCAACACCAACACCAACACCAACACCAACACCAACACCAACACCAACACCAACACCAACACCAACACCAACACCAACACCAACACCAACACCAACACCAACACCAACACCAACACCAACACCAACACCAACACCAACACCAACACCAACACCAACACCAACACCAACACCAACACCAACACCAACACCAACACCAACACCAACACCAACACCAACACCAACACCAACACCAACACCAACACCAACACCAACACCAACACCAACACCAACACCAACACCACACCAACACCAACACCAACACCAACACCAACACCAACACCAACACCAACACCAACACCAACACCAACACCAACACCAACACCAACACCAACACCAACACCAACACCAACACCAACACCAACACCAACACCAACACCAACACCAACACCAACACCAACACCAACACCAACACCAACACCAACACCAACA